>CM062810.1:768431735-769031735 GCA_031772625.1 Pinus tabuliformis
AAATGCACCGATGCTCTCATTTTCTTGAAAGGAATTGGGAATGAAAAAAGATGTCATCACAATGATTTTATATAAAAAAGCACACTGATGCTTTTGTATGTTATAGACACACCAATTTTTTGAATCAGATTTTCTCTTTTTTGGAAAGATCAACCTATGACAGTGTAATTATTGTAATTTTTTAAATATGTTATTTATCGAAAAATTTAAAATATATCTTATAACAATATTCATATATATTAAAATTTTATTATTTTATTTATATATGATGTTTGGATTGATTTTTTATATTATCAGGTTTCACATTTCTTCATTATAATATTTAATCATCCATATATTTAATCAGTGGTGTAACATTTCACAACGACATTGGATAACATAATAGAATAAATTAAATTGTATTTTAGTATATATCAATAAGAGGCTGTTTGTCATACAAAATGAGATTATTATTGGTAACCCCTTCTCTTTCAGTTGGGACATTATGTCCATTAAATTAAACAAAATGCTTGATTTTCACAGAAAATTATTTCAAAAAATACAACAGGTTGCATTGATATCCAAAACATCATCATTCTTCAGTGAAACTGTTGTCAGTGCTCAATCTACTTCCATGACTTGGGTTATTTGGAGGAATGTTTTGTTGATTTCATCAATTATTTTCGTCTTCTTGATCTTGTAGTTCCCTTTGCAAACATACAAACAAAATGTAATGAGTGTATCTACATTGGTGAGAATAATGAAAATTGAAATAAATAATATAGGTCGATGTAAATCGAATATCGATGTACCATAGAAAGAAGTGACTCATAAACTTCACATGGCTTCAAAACCAAGGCTCATGCCTTGTTTGATCAGGTGCTCAGAATTATGCTATAAAATCAAAGTGTCAGAATATTCTACAACTTAGCTTCAGACTGAAAAACTCGTCATTTTGAATCCAACGATGTGAACGACACTCAAATCCGAGTTCGTATGAAAAATTTAGAGCAAGTCAAAGTTCAGGTTTAACTTGCCTACATGGCAGGATTGGGATGATGTGGCAGGTCTTCAACTAATGAGGAGGCACCAAGTGGCAGCCCACCATTAGCCCTCGTGAATTGCATATCTCGGCGGTAGGCTGAAAAGGTGTTAGAAATCAGCCCTGGTAGGTTGGGTTGCGATGCTATTAAATAGCAATTGCAATCGGTGAAAGGGATTGACGTACATGCATCGGCCTCGACCCCAGAAAAGTTACTTCAATCACAACAGTAATAGAAATTGGCCCTGGCGCAAGTTAATTCCCGAATGTGAAAGACCCCGAATGCAGTAATGTTATATGTCACATTTTAATACTCTGGCGGGTCCACGATATCACAATCACAACATTTTGCTTGGTAAACAAGACATTCCACCCGCTGAAACCCACTAATTGCGATCTGCGATACGACCAACAGAATATGGCCCGTGATATGGAGAAATTATTTTCTAGTTAGTGGATTTTGGGTCTAATTTATAGTTTTCTGTCGGTTTTGGAGCATTTTGTGGAACAAATAGTGGGAGAACTAGGAGAAGTCATAACTCCTTCAATTCTTATCCAAATTAGTTGCAAAAAGATTCTATTCTAGTAGTTTTGGCTATTTTGAACTCATTTGAGACAGGTTTCAGAGGCACCTGAGCATTGTCAACACACTTTTGATGTAATTTGAGAATAATAGAGAGGCCCAATCCATTGGAAACTGGACCAAGGAGGCGTAGCCCAAGAGGGGTGAACTCCTTTATAATGTGCTTGCTGTTATTTGTATATTGATGTTCATTTCTATTATATATTTTTTTGTTCAACATATGTTTTTATGTTAAATTGTTCATAACATTTACATAAGAAACTCTCATAGGAATCTATTAATTATGCAAGTTTTGAATACTTAAGCACTTGAAAAATCACATGATAAGCATCTTGGGTTTATTTCTGAATGGGGAATTAGCACAACGTTACTAATATGGTCCAATTCAGATCAAGTTGGTATTAGAGCACTAGTTTTTCTTACTATATTTTCTTTGTGAAAGAAGGATTTAATTGTTTGCAAGTTTATGTCATGCTCAAAAGGTTATGGCTCAAAAGAGGTGAAGGAAAGATGGTTAAAAGCCTAGAAGTTGGGTCAAGTGGAAGAAGAGCAAGGTTTCCAAAGTCTTCTACACCAGTTCAACCTCAAGTTGCAGAAGTTGTAGTTGATATTCCAACACCCATACAACCTCAAGTTGTAGCTGAGACTTCAAAGACCATGTCTCATTAAGGAGAACCTATCATGACAGAAGATGAGAAGACCTTCAAAAAGGCCTTCTTTGATATGACAGAGATGGTTAAGGTCATATATGAAGAGAGGAACAACAAAATACAAGGAGAAAGTTCTAAGCTTCCCAATGGAGAAGGATCTTCAGGAGGAGGTAATGGAAAAGAAGATAAAGGAAAAGGAAATAATGGGAATGGAGACAAGCCTCCACCATCTCCACCATATTCTTCATATTCTTCTTCAAAAGAATATTTACACTCTTCCACCAATACCACCATTACTCATACTCATCATCATTCTTGAAAAGGGGTCAAATCACCTTTTCTAAAGCTTGATGTTAAATTCAAGTTGCCTATGTACAATGGAGAAGTTGGATAACTAGATTCGTGATTTGGAGGTGTACTGTAGAATTTAGAACATCAAGAGGATGATATTAAGATTCAGTTGGCTTCATTGAGAATGGACGGTGCAACACTTGTATGGTGGGAACCAAGGACTCAAGATGAGATCAAAAAACATGGTAAGATCTCTATTACTTGGTTTGATTTCATTGCTGCTATAGAAAGACAGCTCTACCCTTTAGCTCGTATGCAAAAAGCCATTATGAATTGGCAAAACTTGAGACAGTTGAAACGTCAAAAAGTGTAAGAGTATAGTCAAGAGTTTTGGAAAAGAGCTCTTATGCTAGCAGTAAAATTACAGTCACAAGATACCTTGATTAAATACATAGGAGGGTTGCATAGCTATCTTCGACATACTATTCTTATGTTCAGTCCCATGAATCTTGATGAGGTCTGTGTCCAAGCTACACACCTTGAAGAAAGAAGGAAAAATATACAGGAAAGAAAGTAAGAAGAAGCTATTTCAGAGTGTTGAAAAATGGAAGAAGTTTAAAGGAAAGCAGAATAAAAATGATTTTGTTAATAAAGAAGGGGAGATACCCATATGCAAGAATTGTTCCAAGGAAGGACATGATGAAGCACATTGTTGGAAGCTTCATCCATAATTACGACCAAAGAAATTTAACCATAAAGGGAAACAGAAGACCAATGCTATTGCACAACAAGACTTGGGTTCTGACTCAGGAGATGAAACCAAGATCGCAACCACAGTCACCAAAGGGAAATCCATGGAAAAATTAAGCAAAGAGGCAGTCGTAGCAAGTACCAGCGCAACAAATTACTTTCACAACATTTCAAATGAGGAAAACTGGATTGAGTTGTTCCATATTTGAGTTATTTCTAAACATATAAGGATCGATACACTGTTTGACAATGGATCTCAAGCCAACTTAATTTTTGTGGATTTGGTTAAGAAAATGAATATGGAAATCGTGCCCCATCACAAACAATATCCATTGGGATGGATAACCAAGGATTCTAATTGACAGGTCACACGGAAATGTATTTTTAGGTTTGGAATCACAGGTAATTTCATTGATGAAGTTGAATTAGACGTTGTTCCATTGGATATCTCAAGAATTGTGTTGGGAAGTCCGTATTTATATGATAGGAAGCCTGTTTTCAACAGATTTGAGAACAAATACGATTTGTTAAAAAAAAGAGTGGAGTACACTGTGAGAGACCATCGCAGGAAACTTAATCCATCTTTGGAAAGCACAGGTGAAATGAAACGACTGGTTAATTCCAGCAAGAGTCTCGTGCTCCTCATGATCAAGCAGAAAAATGATATGGAGCAGGAATCCTTTGTAGGTTGTGATGTAAAGCTGAAAGCTGAATTGATTGATGTGGTCAATCTATATGGGGACATGTTTCAAGAACCAAAGTGATTTCTGCCACAAAAAGGAATTCAACATGAAATTCACCTACAACAGGACTGTCCACTCCCAAATATTGGTATGTATCGAATGTCAATTCTGAAAAGTTTAGAAATTAAAAAACAAGTCCATGAATTGTTAGATGAAGTAGTAGTCCATCCTTCTACTTCGCCATGTGGTTCACCAATTGTATTGGTACCCAAGAAAGATGGAGACTGGTGCATGTGTGTAGATTATCAAGCTTTAAATAAGATCACAATAAAGAATCGATACCCACTTCCCAGAATAGATGATTTTCTAGATCAGTTGAAAAATGCAAAGTATTTCATTGAATTAGACTTAAGAAGTGGATACATCAAGTTAGAATAGCTGAGGAGGACATATGGAAGACTGCTTTTAAAACAAAACAGGGATTGTTTGAGTGGTTGGTTATGCCTTTTGGTCTTTGCAATGCTCCAACTACATTCATGAGAGTTGTGAATGATGTTTTGAGATCATTTCTCGATGGGTTTGTAATTGTCTATTTAGATGATATTTTTGATATTTAGCAAATCACAAGAAGAGCATGTCAAGCATGTTAGGAAAGTTTTGGATATAATGAGAAAAGAACAGTTATTTCTAAAGATGTCTAAATTGGAATTCAAGAAAACTTCCTTAGTGTATTTGGGCGACATAGTTGAAGGAGGTGAGCTGAAGATTGATCCCTCCGAAGTTCCTGTCATTGTGGGTTGGCCAATATCCAAATCAGTCACAAAAGTAAGGAGTCTTTTAGGAGCAACGTAGTATTGGAGGAAGTTCATTGCCAATTTCTCCTCCATAGCAACTCCACTACATGCATTGACCAGCGTGAAGGTTGTCTTCCAGTGGGGAGGCAAATAAAAAAAAGCATTCGATGCTTTGAAACAAAAGAACAGTTCAGCCCCAGTGTTAGCATTTCCAGACTTGAAACAACCCTTTGAAATACAGTCAGATGCAAGTGACTATGCCATGGGTGCAGTTCTTTTACAACATGGTAAGCCCATTTCATTTCATTCTAAAATTTTTAATGATGCTGTTATTAATTATCTTACGTATGATAAAGAGATTTATGCATTGGTACAAAGTGTGGAAAAATGGAAGCATTATTTGATGGGAAAAGAAACCATTATTCACATTGATCATCAACCTTTGTAATATCTATAATCTTAAACCAAATTGTAGCAGTCAAGGCACTTTTGTTGGATGGGATCTTTATAGCAATTCCACTTGGTAATCAGGTATGAGAAAGGCATTTATAACAGAGTTGTTGATATGCTTTCTAGACTAGTTGTAAATGTAGCCATTCTACTCGAGAATAATTCTGTTTTGCCTGAAAGTTATGTTGAACAATACGCATAGGACACTGACTTTCAAGTGGTGTATTTATTGAGTCAAGGCCAACAAATTGAGGAATTAGAATACCTTGTACATGATAATATGTTGTATCATTTGGGAAAAATTTGTGTTCCATAGGGAGAGAGAGTAAATGTCATAGGGGAAGCACACACTTCTCTTATTGCTGGACATTTCAGTGTAAGTAAAACAATGGAAAATCTTCAGAGATATTTTTATTGGCCTTGTATGCTTGAAAGTGTGTCATGTTTTATAAGAGGTTGTTCATTGTGTGTAGTTAGTAAGCCTAGTAATAGGAAACTAGGATTGTACACACCACTTCCAGTGCCGTCAAGACCATGGGAAAGTGTTTCTATGGATTTTGTAGGAGGTCTTCCTTTGTTAAGGAAAGGTCATGATTATTTGTATGTAGTTATGGATAGGTTCAGCAAGATCTGCATGTTAATGCATTGTAAAAAGCAAATTATAACTGACCAAACAACTCAACTTTTCTTTCAAAACGTATGGTTTCATTTTGGATTTCCTACTTCTATTGTAAGTGATCATGATTCTCGATTTGTTGGGAATTTTTGGTCAAGTTTATGGAACTTGATGGACACCAAATTGAAGAAAAGTACAACCTTCCATCCACAAATAGATGGTCAAACTGAAGTTCTTAATAGGAAAATCATTCATTTGCTAGAGGATATTGCAGCAAACATCCTAATTTGTGGGATGAACAATTGCATTATATTCAACATGCTTACAACTGAGAAAAACACTCTTCTACTCTAACTTCGCTTTTTGAGGCATGTCTTGGGTATTTTCCTAAATCTCCTTTGGATTTCATCTTTGAGAAAGATGTAGCTATAGATGGACATAGTGACATAGGCAAAGCAAAGAAATTCATTGAACAAATTCAATTGATTCACCAAATAGTTCAAGAACAACTACAAAAGAGTCAAGGCAAGTATAAAGCAAGGCATGATAAGCATCATGTGGATCATAAATTTCAAGTAGTGATGAATTTTGGCTATACATTAGCAAGGAAAGGCTTCAAGGTGAAGGTAAAAAGCTAAAACCAATTTGTTATGGTCCATTTGAAATTTGGAAAAGATTGGTAATAATGCTTTCAAGCTTGATTTTCCTTCATATATGCAAATCTATTCTGTTGTTAATGTTGAAAATTTGAGATTGTATTAACCTTCTTTAATTAAAGATGAAGGAGAGAATGTTAAAATTCCATCTACTGAATACTTTTCTCCAGAATACATTCATGTGCTTCGGCAAGACACTATACTTGACAGAAGGACAAGGACAACTAAAAGAGGAAATATTGATTGCCTTTGGGTGTGTCTCAAAGGTACACATCCATTAAAGGAAAAATGGATTTAAGTGGGGAAGGTGAGGGAACAGTACTCTCATCTGTTCAATAACTGAAAGTGATCATTTTGGAGTCCAAAAGGCTTCTAGTGGGGAGGAGTGATCAGGTGCTCAAAATTATGCTAAAAAATCAAAGTGTCAGAATCTTCTCAAACTCAGCTTTAGATTGAAGAACTCATCATTCTGAATCCAAGAGTGTGAATGACACTCAAATCCGAGTTCGTATGTAGAAGTTAAAGTAAGTCAAAGTTTAAGTTTGAATTGCCTACATGGTAGGATTGGGATGATGTGGCAGGTCATCAGCGAATGAGGAGACGCCAAGTGGTAGCCCACCATTGGAATTCACAAATTGCATATCATAGTGGTAAGTAGAAAAGGTGTTAGAAATAAGCCCCCGGTAGGTTGGGTTGCGATGCGATCAAATCACAATCGCAATTGGTGAAAGGGATTGGCGTACAAGCATTGGCCCCGGCCCCGACCCCGCCAAGGTTAGTGATGCAATGCGATGTGATGCGATCACATATTACAATCGCAACAATAACAGGAATTAGCCCCTACGCATGTTAAGTCCTGAATGTGAAAGACCCTGGACGCGATAATGTTATATGTCATAGTTTAATACTTCGGCAGGTATGCGATATCACAATCACATTATTTTGTTGGGTAAACAAGAAATTCCACCCATTGAAACCTGTCGATTGTGATCTGTGATATGGACGACAGAATATGGCTTGCGGTGCAGAGAAATTATTGCCTGGTTAGCAGATTTTGGGGCTAATTTATAGTTTTATGCCGGTTTTGGAGCATTTTGTGGAACAAATAGTGGGAGAACTTGGAGAATTCATAACTCCTTCAGTTCTTATCCAAATTAGCTGCAAAAATAATATATTCTAGAAGTTTTAGCTATTCTAAACTCATTTGAGATAGGTTTCAGAGGCATCTGAGCATTGTAAACACACTTTTGATGTAATTTGAGTATAATAGAGAGGCCCAAACCATTGGAAGCTGGACCAAGGAGACGTAGCCCAATATGGGTGAACTCCTTTATCATGTGCTTATTGTGTGTTGTATATTGATGTTCATTGTTGTTATATTTCTGTTGTTCAGCATATGTTTTCATGTTAAATTGTTCATAACATTTACATAAGAAACTCTCATGGGATTTTGTTAACTATGAAAGTTTTGAATCCTTAAGCACTTGAAAAAGAAAATGATAAGAATCTTGGGTTTATTTCTGAATGGAGAATTAACACAACATTACTAATCTGCTCCAATTCAGATCATTGTTGCAACAAGTCTTCTGCTAGCGTAGTTCCATACTTTGTTTCCTACATGTTTTAAACCCCATTATAAATCATAGATTCAATATAAAGGATATTTTTTTTCTATTAATTATAAACTCATAGAAGTAAAACAACATAGATACTTACAAATTACACAATTAAATTTTGATATGCCAACATATACTCATAACCCTTAGTTAAACCAATGTTAATTAATTCTTCTGATGGCTCTTCTTCGTATGTTAACATATATTTGAAGACATTCAAGGATGGTTGTTGTAAAACAACTTAAAATATACAAAATTAAACCTTCACTTGTTATAAGTAAATATTAACAATTACTCACAAACTTTGAAATCAACCCTTTTCTCCCTTGTCGCCCTGTTTTATGTGCTGAATGAGTTCCATCTTATTTTCTTTTCTGCAAGAAACTACTTGAAAATTAATATTTAATGTTAAGTTATTTTTTTATATGTACAAATTCAATCATGATTACATAAATTTGAAGCACTTTGTTGTTAAGATGGCTCCTTCTGTGATGCAATTATGTCCATTTTTTTGACCATCTCCTTATACACTTTTTTGGACATTCCTACTGGCATGTTTCATATATTAGCGCATCGATCATTTGAGATTTTCATAATCTTCCTGAAAACTGCGATAAACTATTTTTATAATGATATAGGGAAACTAAATATAACAAAATCGATATTAATAAATGAATGGTTTGTAGTAATATAGACATATAATTCTAGAAAATTGCTTTATACAATTAGGAATATTACCCTCTTAATGATTCTTTTTTGTTGGTGTATGTTTTTGCTATTGCAAGTCTGACATGTCTCATTGACCATTCCTTTAGAAACACTTCTTATAACATAGATACAATTTCGTTCTTAGAATTATTGGATTGATTTTTGTATTGTAAGTGGAAAGTACATCTATACGTTCATTCCACTAGATCCCTCATAGTCCTGTAAAAAAAATCCCCCCTTTCATTAACTTCCATCACCACTCCAAATGAGCTAAGGACCAATTCATCGTCATTTATATGTTCTATAATTTTTATTTTCTTAGAATGACATTGATATTTTCCTTTGTTGTTTTTCATTGTATAACATTAAACATATGTGAATTAATAGATTGTTTGAAACATGTTATCTATATTATTAATGAAAATTAAAAAAAGAAAGAACTCATATTGAATAGTGTTTTTTCATTCACCTCATTCATCATTCTACAATTTTTCTATCGGGCTTTTACACTTTTATGCATATAGATGAGAAATAATCTTATTGACCTTGTTTATTTTGCGGCTTTGCATGACACACACCAACCAATACATATTAGTTAAAATTACATATAACTCAAAGATATTAATTTTGTAAATAATTTACAAAGAACTTACCTTATCCGTTTTTTTTTTATGTGTTATCATTGTGTCAATCAGTGTTTTTGTTACTTGAGACATTCCGAGACATTTTTTATCAATATACGACCTATAGGATTCAATATAGATGACTTTAAATATATTTTACAAATAAATCAAATAATTTTCAACCAAAAATGATCTGCTAATCAGTGCGTTGATCTAAATAAACGTACTGATGCATTATTTAATGCACAAAGCATTTAATTGTTTAACACCATCATGGAAAATTAATTTTCAAATTTAATTTTAAATTATTATGATGCAATTTGTAAGGATAAACACACCAAAATGATTTAACAATGTTATTTGGAAGAGACGTGTCGATGCATTATATTACACCAGGAGCAACGATTAACATACTTGACAGAATATAGTGTTATAATATGTCAGTGCGTTGTATTACACAGGGAACACTGATTTGTTATATTACAGAGGGCGCATCGCGGAACATATAGTCATTTAAAAGAAATTAGAGAGTGTCGATAGGATTTGTATCTAATTCAATAATTGATTCCCCTACTTTACATGTCAAACATCCTATATATAGTAAGTACACAAACCTATTAAATCTAAAATCCCTAAATTGAAAAACCCTAATTGTGAAGTGGTATAGGAAGTTAAACCCTAAGGTGAAATTTTGCAGAAAGAAGCAAAGGTTTAAGGTAAGTATTGAATGTTTTTGTTTCTTTTCTGAATTTTAATTAAATTTAAATAGGAAAGCATATCATAAAAAAATTACTAGTAAAATCTATAGTAAATGTTTTATTCTATGGGTTTTTTCCCTGAATTGTGAATAAATCTAATAAAAATTGTAAAATTTAAGATTTTTTCTATCTAGGGTTTTGAGTGACTCAACATACCTTTCAACTTCTAATCTTTCAGCAGATCCAAATTATTTTGCAGCTCCACAATGCTCTAAGTATGTCTCTCGTGCAAATGATCCTTCTTTTAATTAAACCCTAACAAATATTGTAAATTTTTTTATTAGTAAAATAAACAATAAAATTTAAATTTTTTACTGTGAAAGTTTTTTAGTGAATCACTATAGCTTTCAACTTCTGATCTTCTGAATAGTTCTACTACTGCACAATGCTCCTATTATGTCTCTCTTGCAAATCACTCACTTTAAATTTTGGGTAAAATAATGAAATAGTGAATAAATTTTTACTATTTAAAAGGCTTTATGAAATTAGATTTCGAAAAATCAATTGTCATTCATTTTTTTAATTCTAAGAAAGAAATAAAAATTCAATATTTTTTTTTCAATTTTTTGCACATTGGTGCATTTGATAGTCAAGCGCACTGGTGCATTTATAAAAAAAGTGCACTTATGTGTTTATAAAAATACATATCGACATTGTGAGGATGACAATATTTTTCAACGTACCGACATGATACATTTTTTTTTGTTTTTCGAAACCTGAAACAGTGCGATTAATTTTTTTAAAGCAATGGTGGGGTTTATATTGATATCATTGGTGATATAACTATTATAAGAGCACCGATTTGGTTGAACTCATTTCTATTTTTTTTTAAATCGAGAAATAGGTGCATAGCATGCTATTTTTTTTTTGAAATGCATCGACATGTTTTTGTAGAAGAGCATCGATATGATAACATATTTTTTTTCGGAAGCCAGAAACCGATGTAGGTATTTTTGAGTGCCCTGATGCTGTTAATTTTTTAAATGCATTGGTGCCCTTTATTCTGATAAGTGCACTAGAAATTATCCTTTGGGATGCACGCACATGAATTATAGCAGTTCATAGTATAAATTTCCACTTAATATCTCTTTATTATTGAAAAATGGTTTCAAAACTATATTGAAATTCATATTTTGGTTATATGGTTGTCGAGATTAATTTTGGATATGCACACAAATTTTATTTCTAATTTTTCTCAAATGGAGAGACAAAATATCAATAATATCAAATGTCGAATTCTTCAAATTCCATCTCGTTCCATATTTCTAATCAAAGTCCTTCACAGAGTTCTCCCTTTCCATCTTCAGCAAGTTCAAATTTTATTTATATTTTGAGTATCTAATTGTTTTTTTTTTTTTAATCCAAGTCAATTTGAATAAAAATGTATCCAAATTTGCTGGAACTCAATTCAAAATCAAGTTCAGATGCAAAAAATATTGCTCCATATTTTCAAAAACATCAGAAGCTCTTATTAGGAGCAACATATCACAAGCAATTAGTAGATGAAAATGGACAACCTCGTCACCCTGCCAATTGGAACATGGCATCTTTCAATCATAATCCTGGATCAACGATGGTGATAATTGTTTGGTATAATATAATTTCAACAAATAAATTGCATTGAGAGCTTACTAATATCATTGATATTGTACTAATGACGTTCAATATTTTTTGAAATTGGGATTCTAGTGATCATGAGCAACCCACCTACCATCTTCTGGAGCATCCCACTACAATAGTAGTTCTTCATCACAAGTTGGCAATGGAGGCAATCAAATGGAGGTTGGTATGGATGATTACTTATAGGATATGAATTCCATGGAGGCAATGTTTTTAGATGCATTCTAGAATGATGAGCTAGGGGATGATGCTCATATCAATGATACCTTGTTTGAAATCTTGAAATATGCTTCCACCACCCCTCTCTTTGGACACGGCAGAAAGTCAAAATCTACACAGATGGGGACAATGATATTATTGTACAATGTGAAAGAAAATTTTGACATGTCGAATGCATGTTTCTTGGCAATGTTGAGGTAATTGACTTCCATGATCGATCAAGTTCCTTATATTTTGTCACACAATCAAATTTAAAAATTGTCAATTTTATGAATGTTAAATATTGACATTGGACAATAATATTCCCCACCAATTGCAGGATATTCAAATATAAGGTTCTTTTGAGTGATAAATTATTTCCAGGTAGCTACGAAGAGGAAAAGAAATTGTTAAAAATTTTGGGTGTTGAGTACATATCAGATCATGCATGTCTGAATGATTGAATTCTATATAGAGGAGAATTTGCAAAGAAAGAGATATATCCAAAATGTGGGCATGACAAGTACCGTAATTAAAGAAATGGTAAATCACATGGTCCTCCTCATAAGATATTGAGAGACATGCCTATAATCCCAAGGATTTAAAGACTCTTTTGTTGTAAATAATTAGCTATGTTACAGGGATGGCATGCCTCACATAGAAGTGAGTTAGGAGTTATGCGAATTCCAATAGATTCAATAGCCATGAAGCATATAGAGGATACATGGCCTAAAAAGTTCAAGGATGAAGTATGAATTCTACAAGTCAGCATAACCATGGATGGTGTCAACCCATATTCCCTCCAAAACACAAACTATTCTATTTAGCTTATAGTAATTATCAATAACAATATCCCTGCATGCTTGTCCATGAAGAATGAACATCTTATATTGGCTCTCATAGTCCTTAGAAGAAAACAAGTGAAGAATATGGATGTCTACTTACAACCATTGGTAGATGAATTGAAGAAATTTTGGGAAGGGATACATGTGTACGACGTATCAAGACCCATTGTAATAGAGAGTAATTTTATATTATATGGCATATGTATTTACACCATACATGATTATCTAGGCTTAGGAGTTTTCTCTGGTAAATTACATTCTTATTGATTTTCTTAGTAACAATATTATTTCGCATATTAATTTAATTCACTGTAATTGTTTAGATCTTCATGGTCACTAACTTGTCGCCCTATATACAATAATTTCGGAAGTCTTGTTACAAAAGGGTATCATGGATGTAAATGTTGTGGACCTTCTCTGAAGGATATGTGGTCTGACCACCTACGAAATCCAGTGTATGATTGTTGTTGGGTTGTGTTATATTGTTTCCGTGACTAGCCCACGTAGTTAACTGGGGGGTTAGAGGGGGGGTCACATGTAGTTTGAGGTGTACCCATAACCCCACTTTATGGGGTCTAGGGCAGCGCCCCGAATTTTTTTTGTTTTGGAACCTATGTTAGGTTGGGCGAACCCACCTATGGTTTTGTGCATGATTTTCGCACATGTTTTTTGGACGCGATGGTTTTCGGTCCATGGTATTGGACGTGATGGTCTTCGGTCCATGGTATTGGATGCTTCGGCATGTATTAATATGTATTGTAACATTGAAAGGAACATAATGAAAAATCAAGCTGGTAGTCCCGATTTTGGGATCCAGGGGAAAATCTCTGTGTATATGTGTTTTATGTGTTATGCTCTCGCATTGTTTATTTTCTGTGTTTAAGAATTCGTATGCAGGTAATTTACGTATGGGGTTAAAACCTACAATTGCTTTAGGGTGTTCATCCCAAAAGAACACCCTTACAGAAGAGAAACATCTTCTTTCAATGGTAAACCACAGAGAACCAAAAACCCTGCAATACTGACACTAGCTAAATGGCTTGGAGCATATGAGAGAGAAAAGGAGAAGGAGTTTGTAGAAATATTCGATTCAAATGGGGAGCCTACGTTCGATGACCCAGAATTATTCAACACTTATGTTGAGAAATTTCCCATTTGGATGAAAAGGAAATCCTCCTTTTATGATCTGCCATATTAGGAGCATCTTAAGATTTCCCACTTATTAGATCCTATGCATATATTTAAAAATCTTTCCTCTTCTTTAGGGAGGCACATATCATTGAATGAAAGTGACACATTTCCTATTAGGGGAGACCTTATTTCTTCAAAAACTAAAACAAACATTGGCCAAGATAACAAAGTAGAGGAGAGGCTAGTCCCTCTTGGTCTTTCAAAGAAGGTGATGTCCCATGGATTTTAAAGAAAGATGATCTTTCTTTGGAAAATGAAGTTATAATGGGTGTGAGGTTGCCTTCTTTATATGGGTCTTCACTACGACATTGCTTCATTTTGGAAGATAGTTTGTCAAGGTTAAATTCACATGACCATTTGAATCTTCTAAGAGTACTTTTCTCAAAAACATAATTTTATTATTTTTTTCATTCTTTTGTACTAGTTGTTGTGTAGTGTCATTATCTTCTACTTGTGTGTGGTTGTGTGAACCATGATTTCCCCCAATACCTACGACATGCCATATCTAAACTATCTGGATTTGTACGTTGGAACAAATCAAAGGAGATTCATATGCATAACATTCGAGGGTGGCATCAAGAGATATATGAGATTGTTTGTATGTTTGAGAAGGAGTTGTTGAAAAGTTTCATGGACTTGCAGGTTCATCTTCTAATTCACCTAGTAAATGAGATTGAATTTGTTAGGGTCGTTTCTTGTCATTGAATGTTCTTCTTAGATAGGTACATGAATAAATTGATTTTTTTTGTTTGACAAAGGGAAAAACCTAAGGGATTCATGGCAGAGGGGTATACATCATGTGAGTCTTTCTATTAGGTTAGTGAGTACATCAAGCAGATAAAAAACACACTAGTTGCGACGATTTGGGACGATGAAAGGGATGAAGAAAAAAGAGAAGGGGAACTTCTTGAAATGAATGGAAAGACGTGCATGATAAAGTATAAGTGCAGGCATACCATTTTTCAAATTAATACACAATAACTATTCACATTGAACTTAATATTAATGCATATTTTGATCTCATATATATCTATATATATATGTTGGTTTAATTTGATCCTAAATGAATTTAGAAATTGAAGCCATCAACAAATTCATTCTTTACAATATGGAAATGACACAACCATGGGTCACATTGTACGAAGAGAAGAGGATGAAATGGGACAGTGACGAGAAAGAATTCAACAGTTGAATGGTAGAAGTGTGCCTTACCCTGATCATTTAAAAGAAAATATTCCAATGACATGCCCTAACAATTGGGTTTCTAATCAAGTCAGAGAGAAATATGGTGCATCTGGTCATTACCCGTGCACTAAAAAGGATGCACTAAACATAGGGATTGGGTGTAAAAAGTTGGTAATTATATTCTCTTTCTATACAATTTTAACTTCATATTGCACCTTTGAATTGTAACATCTATATTTATTTTTAATTTTTAATTATGTTCAGGTTATTAGACACATGGCACTACAATTTTATCACTTTTTTATAGGTGCATTTGTTCCCATCTATGTGGGCATATAGACATCATTTTCACACGAAAGATGTCATTGATGGATGCATGACACAAGACCATGGAGTGGAAGTTGAGTTCAACCAATCTAGTAGCGTTATCCACCGCGATCAAAACCTAATGTAGGGGACATTGTGCTACGTTGGAAAGATATAATATATCGTTCAAGTGGACTTCTCTTTGTTCCAATGTGTTATTTTTATGTGCAAGTGGTGGGACACCTTTGGTCGAAATAATGTAAAGGAAGATCACAATAGTTGGATGATATCTATCAACTCTGGAAAGTTGTGACATGAATCTAGGGAGCCTTATGCTTTCCAAAAACACTACAACCAAGTGCTTTTTTACCCAAATGTGTTGGATAGGGATTAGTGGCTTGTATTAAGACATGGCCCTAGATCAAAACATCTTTTTGATAACAACAATGTTACCATGCCAAGTGAGGAAGATAATCGGGGTGATGACAATGGAGACTTATATGTACTTGTATTATTTCATCATTTATACTATTTTTGTATGTTTTTTTGTCATTATTTCACAAATTATATATATATATATATATATATTTAATCTTGTTAACATTTAATAATATAATTGGTAAGATTCACAAATGATTTTACATGTTTTTTTGCAATGGAAACATGTTTACAATACTTAAAACTAAGTATTTCTAATTGTGTACATTATTTATGATAATAAGGATTCAAGTTCACAAGCCTTCTCAAATAGGAACATTTCAAGCACACCGAATTTATGATGGTGATTAAGAGGAATTTGTTTGACTTTCAAATAGACTTGGTGATGTGCTTTTGTCTCCTAGATAGATTATGTGAAATAAATATCTATTCTTTATGTATTTATAACTAAATTATTTAAGGTAGACATTTCTTTATCATGTGAACATGATGTAATATTAACTAGGAAAATACACATGCAAGTCGATACCTGCAATGAAGCCTGTTGTAGCTGCTTGATCCTGCCTTTTCCTACTTGATCTTTGCTTCTTCTTGCCTTATTTTCCTTTCTTGCTCCAATGCCAAAGTGCTCCAATAAAACAAGTGTCCAAGAGTATGAGAGAGAGAGAAATAATTAAAGTGCTCTAAAACTAAACTGACAAAAGGTTACCAATTGATCTTCAGAAGCCTTTTTATGAATGAGGCCTCTATTTTGTTCATTTTTCATTATTTTCCTTAATTTTCATCCTCGCATGCAACCTGTGACCTTTCACCTCATTTTTCTCCTAATTTCCATTATTTTAATAAATAATTGTGCCAAAAATTTCATTTTTCCTTTCCAAAGCCTTAGCCATTGCCTTTGTCAATTTCCTTAGCCATAAAAAACCAAATGAACACCCCCTAGGATGCCTTGCTCAACATTAAGCTTGGAATAAGTGTCCTATTCATCCGTGGTTATTGTTTTTAAATTTTATTACATGAAATTTTCACTAGGGCTATTAGAGAACCCTCTCACTTGGGGGACACCATCCTTGGTGTTCAATCATGCATATACCTCAACAACCTGCTGAAAGAAGACATACTTCTCATGGAACTTTATAACATAGCTCGATGCAGTATTTACAATGAAATATCTCCTCAAGAGAAGAACATCAGGACAACATGACAACATACCGCATAGTGGAGCTTTATATCACAGTTCATTACAGTATTTACAATGATCATCCTGCTGAGTGCCAATCCATATGATATCATAACATCATGATAACATAACCACATGATAGCATAATAACATGATAACATAACCATAATGACATGACACCCATACCGCATAGTGGAGGTCTATAACACAACTCATTATGGTATTTACATCCATACACATGGGTACATATATCAACATCACCATAAATATAGATACCAAAACATATCCCAAATATACCAAAACATATATCAAACATATACTAGCCATCATATCTAAGCACAAATTGTTAGGTCCCTATACTACTAGTGTGACCCCTTATTGTTATTAGTGAAACCCCCTTATTATATTATTGTGCCCATGTAGTCCCCATATTGTTATTATTGTGCCCCATAGAAGCCCACTATTGTTATTGTTGTGCCCTTACATTATTATTGTTATGTTGGCTCTGATTATCTTATGACCTCTTAGACTCCTATATATAGAAAGGAGGTCTTGTCATTTGTATCATCTAATAATTATTCATTTGTGTAATGTACAAAAGGTTCCCCCTCGAAGGGGCTGATTTCTAAGGTGTTGATCTATCTTTTCTAGATTATTGTGAGTTGGTTTCATAACATTTGGTATCAGAGCTTTGGATTCTAGGGTTTCGCTGCTCCAAACAAGTCATCATGGAATTTTTGATATAACGTTTTTTATACGTAGTTTAAGAAGCTAAAACAAAAACCCATTTTAGCAGAAATCATTCTAAACCTAGGGTCCAAATTTCAGATCTTGTCTCGCTATATTTTCAGACATATGATCTTAGGAAGTTAGGATTTTTGAAAGCTCCATAATTCCATCTCAAACAGATCATCATGGAATTTTCGCTATAATGTTTTTTCTACAAAGGTCCAGAATCTGAAATTAAAAACCATTTGAGATGAAATCATGGTGAAGCTCATGTACAAATTTCAAATCTTGTTTCGCTATATGTTCGGAGATACAATCCAAGACATTTAGGGTTTTTGGAGGCTCCTAAATTACATCCCAAACAGGTGACTTATGGAAAATCGTCATAACTTTCTCTCTGAGCATCAGATTGAAATTTCGTAAGAAGCTACAGAAATAGGACTGTATGTACTTTTTGTTTTATTGTTTTAAGGACCGAAGGTTGAAATGGTAAAACGTGGAACTTCGTACAAGTTTTCTCTACTGAAAAAGTATATAAGAAGGTCATCTTGGGAGATTGGGCATAACTCTTTCTTGGAGAATGAAATTTCTATCAGATTGATGGCATTGGAAATAGGATGCAGAGGGATACCGAAGGTCGCAATTTCAGACCTTTGAGATCCAAAATTTCAGAGATACAACATATTCAAGATCGAGCTCCTAAAAGCAAGAAAAAGAATGACTCGAATCAAGAAAATAGAAACACCTAGTAAGAAAAATTGGATGGAGGATTTGAAGAATGTGATCGAAGCTAATATAAATAGTTTATATGTAGGGAGGCACATTTGAAGAAAGGAATGGAAGATTCGAAGAAAGACATGGAAGTTTTGAACGAAGGTGGAAGAAAGTTGCTACAAGAAAGGCCTCCTAATGATGAAAAGGTAGTAGAGGAAACTCATGATGAGAAAAAATAAATGTTAATCATGATTTCATAAAATCTAACATTGGATTGAAGACCCATCATATTCCAAATACCGATATGAGGAATTTTGATGGCAAGGATCCCATAACATGGATACTACAGATGGAGAAATATTTTTATCTACATGATGTTCAAATGTTACAAAAGGTATGTATTGCATCTTTATATTTACAACCGAATCAATTTTTATGGTATAAAGGGATTTTTTCTCATAAACCACTTATCACTTGGTCGATTTTCACAAAGGAAATGATATCACATTATGAGGATACATAGAGAAACACATTTTGTAGCCAATTGATAAATCTCAAACAAAAGGGTTCAATGGCAGAGCACATTGAGGACTTTCAAAAATTGAATATAAGGTTAAATGATATTCTAGAGAAGCAGAGGATTGATGTCTTCTTAGGGACTTTAAAGGATAACATTCAACATGAGGTTTGCCTTTGGGAACTTGATTCATTGGAGAAGGCATACAGGTTGGCAAGAAAAATTGAAAGCAAAATTATGGCAACAAGGAAGCCTACCATTCATAACTATAAATATGGAAATGTTGTTTCTCCTAGCCTTTCACCACCTACAAGGTTGAGACCACAACAATTGGAAGAAAAAATAGCAAAAGGGCTTTGTTACAATAGTGATAGAAAATACACTAAAGGTCATAAGTGTGTTGAGAAGAAATTAATTTACATAGATGGGGAAGAGGAGCAAGAAAAGGAACAAGAAACATCAAAAAAAGAGGATATACACCAGGAAACAATCCCAGAGAAATAAGAAATGAATCTGACCATCTCTTGCAATGCATTGACAAGAATTAACACTCCTCAAACCCTCAAGATAGAAGGGCATATTAAGAAGAAAAAGGTAACAATGTTAATTGATTCGAGTAGTACCCATAATTTTATTCATTGTAAGATAGCCAAGGAATTGAATTGCTTCCTATAGCCAGCACCAGAGTGTCAAGTAATGGTTGCAAATGGAGGAACCATAAATTGCTATGGAAAGTGCCATAATAGCAAGCTATCCATGAGAGAATATGTCTTGAATAGCCCAATGGTTTCCATTCCAATGGGTGGTGTGGATGTTGTACTAGGAGTTCAATGGCTACAATCTTTGGGTATGATAGCTTTTAATTTTCAAGAACTTTTCTTGAATTTTTTTTTTTTAGAAGGAAAGGAGGTTGAATTAAGGGGTATCACAGGGAAAATTGGAAATATAATCAGCTCTAACAAGATGACAAAGCTTCTAAAGAAATAACAACAAGGTGAAATTTCACAATTATGTTCACTAGAGGTACCCACATCGAAATCATCTATTTCTCCATATCTACAAAAAGTTTTAGACAATCATTCCAATGTATTTGAGACTCCCAAAGGTTTCCCACCTATTCGTAATCGTGATCATGCTATTCATTTGGTTCCAGGAAGTGTTCCCCCAAACATCAGGCCTTACATATATCCATATGCCCAAAAGAGTGAAATTGAACATATGGTTACAGAAATGCTAGAGGTTGGTATAATTCAACCTAATCAAAGTTCTTTCTCTGCTCTAGTGGTATTGGTACACAAGAAGGATGGATAATGGCTCATCTGTCCAGATTATAGCGAGCTCAACAAGCTTACTATTAAAGATAAATTTCCCATTCCCGTCATTGATGAATTATTGGATGAATTACATGGAGAAATTTACTTCACCAAGTTGGATCTTCGTTCAGGATATCATCAAATCATAGTGAAGATTGAATACATTCCAAAAACAACATTTAGAACTCATGAGGGTCATTATGAATTTTTGGTCATGCCTTTTGGCCTTACCAATGCACCTTCGACATTTCAAGATTTGATGAGTTCCATTTTCAAACCCTTACTTAGAAATTTTGTGTTAGTACTTTTTGATAATATACTAATCTACATCAAGTCTTGGAAGAATCATGTCCAACATGTTGACAAGGTGCTCAAACTATTGGAGGAGAAACAATTATATGCAAAAAACTCCAATTGTTTCTTTGGAGTACAAGAAGTAGAATATTTGGGTACTCAGTTAGCTCATAACTCATCATATCATCTTGAATCTGATGGGAAAACTGTGATAGTGAGCAAATGTTTGGAAGGATATATTCGTTGCTTTGTATCTGATAAACAAACATAATTGGTAAAGTGGTTTCCTCTGGCTAATTGTTGGTATAACACTTCCTTCTATACTGTAGCAAAAATGACCCCATTTATGGCACTTTATGGATATCATCCATCATCCATCACATCATCTTTAAAAGAAAAATCTAAGGTTCAAGTAGTGGATGATCACATCGAGCATCAACAACAAGTTCTCAAATCTTAAAGGATAACCTCACTTTGGTGCAGAATAGAATGAAACAACATGCAGATCAACATTGCAGCGAAAGAAGTTTTGATGTAGGTGATTGGATATTTCTACGACTACAACAATACAAACAAATGTCCCTCAAACAAGCTATTAAGGATAATAAATTATCGCCAAAGCATTATGTTCCATACAATGTGTTACAAAAGATTGGTACTATGGCATACAAATTGGAGCTTCATGCATCTTCCCAAGTGCACCCAATTTTCCATGTTTCATGCTTAAAGAAGGTTATAGGTATCCCAGTTCAAACAATATTGTCAAAACTTGACAAGGAAGTAAAAATCATATTGGAACCTAAATAAGTCACAAAAAAAAGAACCCAAAAGCTATGAAATCGATCAATTTCAAAGTATCTGATCAAGTGGAAGAACTTACCTGTTGAAGATTCCACATGGGAGGACGAGAATTTTATATAGAGGCATCCTCCTCAAGTGTTGAGGACAACACTTTTTGAAGGATAGGGACATGTTAGGTCCCTATACTACTAGTGTAACCCCTTATTGTTATTAGTGTAACCCCCTTATTATATTGTTGTGCCCATGTAGTACCCATATTATTATTATTGTGCCCCATAGAATCCCACTATTGATATTTTTGTGCCCTTACATTATTATTGTTATGGAGGCTCTGATTATATTATGACCCCTTAGACTCCTATATATAGAAAGGAGGTCTTGTCATTTTGTTGACGGTGTTGGACCCACCAACATTCAGGGGATCACCCTAGTATGAAGCCCCAACTAGACCTCGCACCATTTGGTGTGGGAGTCCCATCCAGTATGATGGACCAGTTACCATTGTCTTAAGGATTTGCCTCAACACTTGCTTGTCAGCAGAGGAGAGTGATCTTCTCTGTCTTTGAGAAGTGATGTTCATGCACCTGGTGATTTCTAGTCTTACTTGTGTCAATGGTTCTTTCACTGTGAAGCGAGATGGTGAGAGTGAGTCCCAAGTGGGTTGGGAGGAAGCCCCAACTCTGCTAGGAGAACACAACACAAAAGGACACACACAGCTTCCAGAGGAATAGTCCACACAGATGCGACAGTCACAACACAAAAGGGAAGAAACACGTACAACACTCAGTGGATGAGTCTACACAAGTGCAATGGCTGTTACAACAGGTTTTATGTGAAAGGTTTTCCTGATGTCCTGGGAGGTAGCCACCATGGGCAAGACAATGTTAACAACATATACAACACATTTTCATTAACATATTATGTATTACAACAAGTGAAATAAGTTCAAGTGTTCAACACAGGTTAAAGAAACATGAATTACAAGTGTTAAAGATTAGCCTTACAATAGTTACAATACATGTGTGAAAACATGTTGGTGTTGGAAATAATACTGAGAGGGGGGGGTGAATCAGTATTATCAGATTAATCAAACCTTTTAAATGCTCAGAAACATATACGCTACTTCAGTTAAGTGAACCAGCGTGTACACGCTACTGTGATGAAGTAAAACAGCGTATAAGAAGAAAACTCACAATTTAGTTAGCTTATTCTTCAATTAAGTGCATCAGGACATTATTCACCACATTAACAGTAAACATGTGCAGTATAACAGAACAGATAAAAAGCCACACACATGAACACCAAGATATAAGGTGGAAACCCAATGTGGGTGAAAACCACCTGCTGCAAGTTGTCTCTATCTTTCTTTAATATGAAACTTCAGTTTACAATCTTTTGTACTGGTGCAGCCTTATACCAGTACGCAGGCTACAACCTGCAGAAGGCTACAACCTTCTCTCGTTCTCCAAACTTCCTTGGAAGGGAGCTCCAACCCCCTTTGCTCTTGTACTAGCCAAGATACTAGTACGTAGGTGCTGACCTACAATCTTCCTTCTTTCAGGTATCACCTTTCATACATTTTCAACTTGGATATTCCTGAAGCACAACATTACAATCTGAAGACCACAATTCATTCAATTTCCACAACAGATCATTGAAGCATAAAACAACCAAACTTTGAATCACTGATCCACTGAACCCTGTCAAGCACCAGTTACCAGAACACAGAGCAGACTACAGAACTCTGCAATAACAGTCAGACCCCACTGTAAACCCAAAATCAAGCTTCAAAAGATATACGCTACTTCAATGAGCAAAACCCGCGTATACACGCGCTTTTACCGAAGCCAACCTGCGTACAGATCTAAAAATAAACTTTCTCAATTTGCAGCTGTACCAGACATTAGTTAGACCCAGAACGTAACATTGCGACAATATGCAGATCTAGAAATACGCATAATCAACCATATCATGATAGTGCATTTCAAACCATTAGATCCCGATCTATCCTTAGATCTAGTCTTCCATCAACCGATGTGATCTCTCCTTGGCTTAGATCAAGCAACTCAGAACCTGCATATCAGATCTCTTTCTCTCTTAGATATTCAAGCCTTGTCGAAAGATGATTTTGCCTAATGATCTTCTTCTCCTTATATAGTTTTAGGCCTAGCTCAATACCAAGAGCCAAAACCATAGTAACACAATACCATCAACTTTAAAACTAGGGATCGACACGCCCGTCGAGACATAATGGTCCGAAATCATAGGCACAACTTCCAAGGACTAACCACCATGGACCAAAGGAACCTTTCCACATACACGCGCTTTTTCTGAATCGAACTAGCGTGTACACGCGACTTGGGCTTAACGAAACGGCGTGTATGAGCTTCCTTGGCATGCTGTACTGAGATCTGTCTTCTGATTAAGTTGCCATCACCTGTACCAACCTCTGAGTGAGTTGCCATCACCTGTACCAACCTCTGAGTGAGTTGCCATCAAGGACAATACTTAAATCATAATGCCAACAATCTCCCCCTTTGGACTTGATGGCAACCACCACACCAAGTCATTCTCCCCCTTTGACATCAAGGGCAAAGGGCTGTGCTCCCCCTGAGGACATGCTGATACCTCTGCTTGGCTGTGCTGACTCGTGCTCCCCCTGACAGTAGGCCAGATCAACAAAAGATGTTCTTCAACAAGAACCAAGACTTATACACCATAAGGGACCGTCCTATCACCAAAAGACTCAATACATACATCCATACTCCCTACCAAGAGGGGACATATCAGAAACAACCAATTATATTACAGCATTCATCCCAGGCATAGTGGGGAAACCAACATAGGCCGTTACATGACCTTGACACCATAAAAGAATATGACAAGAGAGATACATGACATAGAGACAACAGATCTAGACCAAGACTTAGGAAAGGCACCAGCAGCATCTGATAAACATCTTGTTAGATCAGCAACCAGGATTTCTTTCTGAGCTCCTTCTCCTGAAACCAACGACCAAAACATCTGAATGCCAACAATGCTTTATGAGACTTTTAAGCTGCTCCCCCTGAACCTGTGCCTGTTGCACTCCCTGAAACTGTGCCTGAAGAATTCTGACATTCCCATTGCTGTTCAGAACTCCAGAGTTTTCCCTTGCTGTTCAGAACTTCATATACGCGATTTTTCCTGTATAGAACAGCGTATGTACGCGGATATACTTTCTGCAACAAGCGTCCAACATATACGCGACTTACCCATCATGAAACCGCGTGTATACGCGCATATCCCTTCCGTAACCTGCGTATACAAACTTTCTGTAGAACAAACAAACTTCAACAACAGGATGAAGCATCAACTACTCCCAGCTTTTGTCTGAGATATTCAAAAGTTTCCCTGGGCAGTGGTTTTGTGAGAATATCAGCAACTTGCTCCTTAGAAGGAACATACTCCAACTTGACCTTCTGCTCAAGCACTTGTTCCCGAAGAAAATGGTACTTGATTGGTATGTGCTTGGTCTTTGAGTGCATGACTGGATTCTTTGAAATGCTGATTGCACTTGTATTATCACATAAGATAGAGACAGGTGGAGTGCAAGTGATTTGAAAGTCCTGCAAGGTCTGCATCATCCAAAGAAGTTGTGTGCAACAAGATGCTGCAGCCACATATTCTGCTTCAGCTGTAGATAAGGCAATCGAACTTTGTTTCTTGCTGAACCAAGATACTAATCTGGAACCCATGAAGAAAGCACCTCCACTTGTGCTTTTCCTATCATCCACACTTCCAGCCCAATCTGCATCTGTGTAAGCATGAAGAGTGAGATCTGTATTTCTAGGATACCATAAGCCATAGTTTTGGGTCCCTTGAAGATATTTGAAGATTCTTTTGACTGCCTGAAGATGAGTTTCCTTTGGGTTGGCTTGAAATCTTCCAACCATTCCTACTGCATGTGTAATATCTGGTCGAGTACCTGTCAAATAAAGCAAACTCCCAATCATGGATCTATAAGTGGGTTGGTGAACTGCTGCTGATTCATCATTTGCACTGAGGCTGCATCCTGTAACCATGGGTGTACATACTGGCTTTGACTCTTCCATGCCATACTTCTTCAAGATCTGCTTGAGGTATTTGGTTTGAGACAAGAAGATACCTCCTTCATTTTGTTGGATTTGCAATCCAAGAAAATATGTCAATTCTCCAAGAAGTGACATTTCGAATTCTTTCTGCATAACCAAGGCAAAGTTTTGACTCATGGTCTCTTCATTGCTGCCAAAAATAATATCATCTACATAAACAACAAGAATTAGCAATTTGTTATTTTCAACTTTTATATAGAGATTGCTATCTGCTGATCCTTTTGAAAAGCCTTGTTGGTGAAGATATTTGTCCAACCGATAGTACCAAGCCCTTGGAGCTTGTTTGAGCCCATAGAGTGCCTTTTTCAATCTGCATACAAGGTTTGGATCATTCCCAAGAATGAACCCATCTGGCTGCTCAATATATACTTCTTCTTCTAAGTCTCCATTCAGGAAGGCTGATTTCACGTCCATTTGAAATACCTTGAAGTTTTGAAAGCTTGAGAGAGCAAGGAACATTCGGATGGCCTCTAGTCTTGCCACAGGAGCAAAGGTCTCTTCAAAATCTATTCCTTCTTGCTGTGCATACCCTTTACAAACAAGTCTGGCCTTGTTTCTAATTACTTCTCCATTTTCATTTAACTTATTCTTGAAGACCCATTTTGTTCCTATTACATTCTTATCTTTTGGTCTAGGAACTAATTCCCAAGTGTTGTTCTTTTCGATTTGCTCAAGTTCTTCATCCATTGCTTTGACCCAACATTCATCTTTGCATGCTTCTTTCACATTTTGTGGTTCAATGGAGGAGAGTAGAGCCAAGTAGCTTGAAGCTTCTGCAAGTGTCCTTCTTGTTTGTACTCCTGCTTCTTTCTGCCCCACAATCTGAGTTTCTGGATGATTCTTTTGGACATATCTGGATGGAGTCTTCTCTTCTATTCTTGTCTGCTCCTCTGGTTCTTCTTGAGATTCTTCTTCTTCTTGAGGTTCTTCTTCTTCATCATTTCGCCTTTGAGAGTAACCTTCATCTTCTTCAATGTCTTCATGATGAACTTGTCTAGGAATATATCCCTTCTCATCAACCACTATATCAATACTGTCAACAATTCTGCCAAGTCTTTTATTGTAGCACTTGTATGCTTTGCTATGTGGAGAATAACCAAGAAGAATGCCCTCATCTGCTCTAGGTTCAAGTTTGCCAAGTTGCTCATCAGTATTCTTAATATAACATTTGCTCCCAAAGATTTTGAAATGCTTCACGGAAGGAGTTTTACCACTCCAAAGCTCATGAGGTGTTTGAGTGCTGTTTACTCGGACATTTGTTTTGTTAAGAATGATAACAGCAGCATGTGCAGCTTCACCCCAGAAGGTTGCAGGAGTACCTGATTCATCGAGCATAGCACGAGCCATTTGTTGGATAGTTCTGTTCATTCTTTCCACAACCCCATTTTGCTGAGGAGTTCTAGCTGTAGAGAATTCTCTTCTTATCCCATGTTCATAGCAGAAATCAAAAAATTCATTTGATGTGAACTCCCCACCTCTGTCAGATCTGAGGCACTTAATTTTGTGTCCTGATTCATTTTCAGCCAATGCTTTGAAGGATTTGAATTTTTCGAATGCTTCATCTTTGTGCTTCATAAGCCCTAACCAAACAAACCTTGAGAAATCATCAATGAATAATATCAGATATTCTTCTCCTCGAGGTGTCCTTTTCCTAAATGGGCCACATACATCTGTATGGACTAGCTCAAGAGGCAAGCTAGCTGATCCTTCCTTCTCTGGAAAATTAGTTCTGGTTTGCTTTCCAAACTGACAAGATTTGCATATGGTGTTGTCTGGAATTTTGATATCTGGAAGATCGCGAACTGCCTGATATTTGCATGCTTTCCTTATTTGTGAGAAGCTTAGATGTCCCAACCTTCGATGCCATAACCAGTGCTCTTCATCCTTGCTAAGATAGCATTGTTGTTGTCCTTCTTCAAATATGTACAGATTATTTGGAGTTCTTTTGCCTTTGAGAACTGTTTTACCTGTATCAAGATCACGAACAAGACATCCATTCGATCTGAAAATAACCTCGGTTTTTTGATCACACATCTGGCTGACACTT
This sequence comes from Pinus tabuliformis, assembly GCA_031772625.1. Taxonomy (NCBI): domain Eukaryota; kingdom Viridiplantae; phylum Streptophyta; class Pinopsida; order Pinales; family Pinaceae; genus Pinus; species Pinus tabuliformis. The sequence continues at coordinate 768,459,446 of CM062810.1, forward strand.
AGAAGATTATGCTTCAATCCATCAACATACAAAACATTTCCAGCCTTGACCTTTTCTTTCAAAGGAGCAATACCTTTTCCTTTTATAGTTGCAGGAGTATCATTTCCAAAAGAAACTTTCTTTCCCTTTTCTAAAGTAGAATAAGATTCAAGTTTTTCTTTATCACCTGTCATATGTTTCGAACATCCACTGTCAATGTACCATAGATTTTCCTGTCCTTCTGCATAAAACGCTATCCCACATCTTTCTGTCTGAGGTTCTTTTATTCTCCATTTTTTGGTGCTCGTGGCTTGTTCCTTTTTCTCCTGAAACCTGCTCCTGCATTCAGATTCTTTATGACCAAAATTATTGCAAATAGAACATTCAACTTCATTTTCAAGAACCGAAAAGTTGTTATAGGTCCTCTTTGTAATCCCTGTCATACTTCTTTGTTTTTGAGCTTCCCTAGTCATGATTGTTTTATATGCAACACATTGAGCTGCTTTGTGACCAAAGTTATGGCAAGAGAAGCATTGCCCATTGAAGAAGCTTCTGCGGTTATTGAATCTACCAGCCAACTGATTGTAATTTCTATTTTCATCTATTCTTGTGCCAAACTGAGAAGATTTTACCTGTGGTTGGTTGTAGCTTTTGTTCACCCTTAAGAAGGATTGTCCCTGATAGTTTCTGTTTGTAATTCGTCCCTGCTTTACCTGATTATCTTCATTGTTCTTCTGCTCATTTCTTCTTGCTGCATCAAGATAACTTTTTGAGGTGGATGCTTGAGAGGTTTCTCCATTATAGCCCAAACCTGTCTTGTTTAGAGGAGACCGCTGCACATTGATAATCTCATCCAAAGTTTCAGATCCTTTGACAAACTTAAGATTAATAGCTTTTGTTTTCTCAATTTCTTTTCTGAGACCAACAATTTCACCTTCTAGTTTTTCAAGATGTTTTTCTTTTTCATCAATTTGAAATTGCAAAGTATCAATGATCACACTCTTTTCTTCTATGCATCTCTTGAGTCTAGTAATTTCATTATAGAGATTATCCACATCTACAGCATCCTCATAATCATCATCTTCAAATGCCATTAATAGCTTATATTTATTACCTTGTTCATCTTCATCACTGTTTGATAAGCCATCACTATCTTCATGGGTGTAGTAGCTTTTCTTATTTGCACTTTGTTTCTTATTCCATCTAGCAGGTTCTTTTCCTTTATCCTTATTAGGACATTTTGCAGCATAATGACCTACTCTTCCACAAGCAAAGCATTTGAAAGGTAGCTTACCTCTGAACCTTCCAGCACCCCTTTGAAGATTTCTGACAAAATTTGATTCTTCTTCCTCTTCTTCTGGAACATGGCTTGCTTCATAGTAATCTTCTTTTCTTGATGCCTTAAAAGCAGCTTCCTTCTGTCTGATGGACCTCCCTTTCTCATTTCATAAGCAGTTAGAATTCCATGTAGCTGAGACATAGTGAGAACTTTGAGATTTTCCTTTTCTTCTATTGCAGATACTTTAGATTCAAACTTGGGGGATAATGATCTTAGAATCTTTTGAACTACTATAGTCTCTTTTATTTCTTCACCCAAATTTTTCATACAATTAACAATCTCATCTACCCGAAGAAAATAATTAGCTACACTTTCATCATTATACATCTTGAGGGTCTCATATTGAATCCTGAGAGTTTGAAGTTTAGCTTGCTTTACCTGTTCATCTCCTTCATAGCTAGTGATCATTTTGTCCCATATCTCTTTTGCTGATTTGAAGTGCATGACCTTCATGAATTCTGTTTGAGATATACTTCCTAGTAGAGTACTGACTGCTTTTGCATTTGTTTCATATGCCTTTTTCTCAGCTGGATCTGTAGGAGTAGCTGAAGGAAAAGCATAGCCTGTTTCTACAATGTCCCAAACTTCTGTACCAAGAGATTGAAGATATGCAGTAACTCTTACCTTCCAATAATTGAAATTTGTTCCATCAAAAACCGGTGGCCTGATTGATGCTTCTTTCTCGTAGTTGCTCATGATGAATGATCTTCCTTCAAGCGATCAAGCTTCTCTGAAGGACCTGCTCTGATACCAATTGTTGGAAATAATACTGAGAGGGGGGGGTGAATCAGTATTATCAGATTAATCAAACCTTTTAAATGCTCAGAAACATATACGCTACTTCAGTTAAGTGAACCAGCGTGTACACGCTACTGTGATGAAGTAAAACAGCGTATAAGAAGAAAACTCACAATTTAGTTAGCTTATTCTTCAATTAAGTGCATCAGGACATTATTCACCACATTAACAGTAAACATGTGCAGTATAACAGAACAGATAAAAAGCCACACACATGAACACCAAGATATAAGGTGGAAACCCAATGTGGGTGAAAACCACCTGCTGCAAGTTGTCTCTATCTTTCTTTAATATGAAACTTCAGTTTACAATCTTTTGTACTGGTGCAGCCTTATACCAGTACGCAGGCTACAACCTGCAGAAGGCTACAACCTTCTCTCGTTCTCCAAACTTCCTTGGAAGGGAGCTCCAACCCCCTTTGCTCTTGTACTAGCCAAGATACTAGTACGTAGGTGCTGACCTACAATCTTCCTTCTTTCAGGTATCACCTTTCATACATTTTCAAACTTGGATATTCCTGAAGCACAACATTACAATCTGAAGACCACAATTCATTCAATTTCCACAACAGATCATTGAAGCATAAAACAACCAAACTTTGAATCACTGATCCACTGAACCCTGTCAAGCACCAGTTACTAGAACACAGAGCAGACTACAGAACTCTGCAATAACAGTCAGACCCCACTGTAAACCCAAAATCAAGCTTCAAAAGATATACGCTACTTCAATGAGAAAAACCCGCGTATACACGCGCTTTTACCGAAGCCAACCTGCGTACAGATCTAAAAATAAACTTTCTCAATTTGCAGCTGTACCAGACATTAGTTAGACCCAGAACGTAACATTGCGACAATATGCAGATCTAGAAATACGCATAATCAACCATATCATGATAGTGCATTTCAAACCATTAGATCCCGATCTATCCTTAGATCTAGTCTTCCATCAACCGATGTGATCTCTCCTTGGCTTAGATCAAGCAACTCAGAACCTGCATATCAGATCTCTTTCTCTCTTAGATATTCAAGCCTTGTCGAAAGATGATTTTGCCTAATGATCTTCTTCTCCTTATATAGTTTTAGGCCTAGCTCAATACCAAGAGCCAAAACCATAGTAACACAATACCATCAACTTTAAAACTAGGGATCGACACGCCCGTCGAGACATAATGGTCCGAAATCATAGGCACAACTTCCAAGGACTAACCACCATGGACCAAAGGAACCTTTCCACATACACGCGCTTTTTCTGAATCGAACTAGCGTGTACACGCGACTTGGGCTTAACGAAACGGCGTGTATGAGCTTCCTTGGCATGCTATACTGAGATCTGTCTTCTGATTAAGTTGCCATCACCTGTACCAACCTCTGAGTGAGTTGCCATCAAGGACAATACTTAAATCATAATGCCAACAGTTGGCCTGTTAGTAGGCTTCTAAATTAAGAAAAAATTTCAAGACACATTGTTACACAATACATCACTAACCCTGTACGTGGGGCGTTGGAGCCACTACTTACTCCTCTTGCCTATGTGGAAGGAGATGAGGTGAAAAGTACCTTCCATGTACAAATTAGGGGGTATTTATAGCCAAGGTTGAAACTGACCCTTGTGGCTACATGACTACCCTCATGACTATTTAACTTCCATTACTTTTCAACTTTACATGACTCTTTGTACAAAAAGTGGGTCTCTTGGACTTCCACGTTACATTGCATTGATTGACAACATGGCCCACAGTAGAGATGTGGACAACATGACTCATGACACAAATCGACATGACAGTGCTTCGTGTTGCTGCTGGAGTGCAAGTCAAGTTGCAGTTCTGCTGGGTGAAGGATGTCTTCATGTTATGTTACAGCTTCACCTCCCCATGGTAAAGTGTACGAAGTCTTCAATAGTCGTTGGTTTGCTTGATGTTGCTTTGGCACGTTTCTTCTTGCTTGTATGTTGAAAGGCTTGACAAGCTCATCTGTTCATGAAAGGTGCATGTTCATTCGTTCGCCTGTCTGTGAGCACATCTTGCATGTTTTCTCGTCCGTTCGTCCGTGAACACATCTTTGCATGATCATCCATTCGTGAGCACATCTCTTCTCATGCATCATTCATTCATCCATTGGTGAACCTGTCCTTATGCATGTGCTCCCTTTGTTCATCCCATTCGTCATCATGTCATGTTTGTTGGTGTACCTGAAACTGCAAACACTCATGACGAGACGACAATCCAAAAAGCTTCCTAGCCGACCATGACACATGACCATTTTGGATATAGGTGGCCGGGAGAGGCAGCAAGGTTTCAAGGTGGGATGATGGCTCTAGGTAGTGCTAATGAAAACTGCGCAAGAGTCACTGGGTGATGAAGATGGGAAAACTGAGTCGACAATGACTGTCTACGAGGTCTGGCTCAACTGGAAGGCATGACTCTGCAAATTTTGGGAGGGATAGTTCAGGCTACGGGAAGGCAAGGCAGACAAAATCTGCGCATTTTCCGAAACGAGCGGGCAACGGACCTTGACAACAAAATTTTTGTAATTTCTTGGAGGAATAGGTCGAGCTGCAGGGAGGACTAATAGACAGGTTTTGCACAATTTTTTGGAGGAACTTGCCAAGAGCTTGATAGCCAAAACTGCGCAATTCCTAGAGGGTACTGGCAACTAGCTGTTGGGTCACTAGCAGCAAAAACTACAAAATCCCCAAGGGGAACAAGCAGTCAGCTGCCGGGAGCTTGGAAGCAGAAACTGCGGAATTCCTGGAGGGAGTTGGCAGTTTGCTGCTAGGAGCTAATGGCAAGGGAAACTACACTGAGGCTGGGAGGTTGGCCTGCTAATCATATTTGCACAATGTCTGAGATGAGTGGACTGCTAGGCAGCAGAGGTCTTGCTCATGAGAACTGCACAATTTTCTGGATGAGCAGTCGGTCGACTCTCGGGAGGACTGACTCGAAAAACTGCGCAATTTTTTGAGGGAGACAGGGATAGGCATTGGGTGTCTATCTGGCCTATTTATGCAATTTCTTTAGTCAACGGAATGGGCAAGGTCAAAAGCCTCTGCACAATTTTTTAGAGGAGTCAATCCTAAGGTGGCTGTCGGGTCCAACTCTCTGGGTGGCCAGTATGAAGGTTGAGTGAATTGCTTATGAGAAGAACATCTTGAAAGGACTTTCTTTGTGCTTTTGCGCTGTTATGGGTGACAGTCAATCAAGTCGATGGTGGGGTGACGGTCCGGTTGTTAGACGGGAGTCTGGTCATCAAAAATTCAGCAAAATGACTAAGTGTGTGAATGTGTGAAAGATGAAAATGTGATCTTACAAACACACACCCTTACGACTTGACAACAAGAAAACTCAAACCAACCAGACACACATGTTCAACATCACTGATTAATGGTGTAAGCGACAAGTGCAACACTCGTGATTGATCGTTGATCGACCATGACGGTGCTTGCGCGACAGTGAATGTGACTCTGTGTGTGAGTGTGACAGATGTTTTCATAGCAAACATAACATGTACACATGAAGTGAAGACCTTGATCATGACCAGAACATGGTCGCAAGGAAGACATTGACATCACATGAAAAGCTTGGGTGGAATGAACAAGCAAGGTTGGTGCGAAGGCTCACATGAGTTCATGAGTGAACCCGAGTGTATGTAACCATCAAGTGAAACTCTCAAGGGAGGCCCTGAATTTAGTTGCAGGCCAAAATTTTGGAGGGTGGTTGTAGTCACTACAACACTTGGCGACACACTGGTAGAACTCCAGCTTATTTGTTTTGGTTCATTGATAGCATAGGGCCTTGGTCTTTTGGGGAGTATTGAAATTTTGTGCAGGTTACTTCGGCTTCCCCACTTACCCCATGGACATACATGGTTCACCTTTTCCCAACTTAGTCAAACAAAATCAAAAGTTCAGGATGATCACAGTGTTTCAAATCCAGAAAGGGTAGTTTAGCTCGCGAGTTGAAGATTTTCAGAGTATAAGTTTTCATCTCTGGTGTTGCTCCACTGCCAGCAGTCCTGGACAATACCACGGTGGAGTCACACAGGAACACACACATTGCTCCACTACCAATGAGCCTGGTCAGTACTCGGGTGGAGTTGCATGCTTCAACTCTCTGCGCAGGAAGCCTTTCTCTTATTTCTCCTTTATATTTTTAAAGAGGATTGTGCATAGGCACTTATTTATTTTTGGGCGGAAGAAGGATACCTAATTATTGAGAGCAGAAGAGGTTATTCCTTCAGAGAAGCATGTAAGACCTTTGACATAGGTTTTCTCATTTATATTTTCCCCTTCTCCATTTCTACTAGTTGGATGAGTTTGAACACACAGAGCAGAAGTTTGAGTACAGGCATGGGGATTCCCAGTGTGGACATAGGTTCATGGTTGGACCAAAACTTCCCTTGCAAATGATTCGTATTTTCTGTCAAGACTTCATCGGCTGAAGGTTATAACCAAGCACAGAGAAGATGGACACAAGACTGGCCAAGTGCTGCAGTGTCACAAGTCTCTTCAAATTTCAGACACATACTCTATTCAAATGCCAGAATGTAGTAGTTGGAAACACTTATTTCCAAAAGAAAAAATAGTAATATACCAAGCAAACAAAACAAACATAAACAAAAATAGTAAGGAAAGAAAACAAATATAATAATCAAAGCAACAAGGCAAAAAACAACAAGCAGCAAGCAAACTATGTACATGGCATGGACGCGGCCCAGCCTACTAAAAGTAATTCTTGATATCTTGGTCATTGATAGGAAGGTTTTCAAATCTCCCATCAAGTGATTGCAGACAGCATGTGTGTGTGCCAATTTTCTCATGAACCAGTGCAAGTTCTTCGGGCTCTGCTACCGGAACCTAGTGGTATTCCAACAGACCTTTAAGTGAAGATGACACCACTACTTTAGATACTATGTGCAACAGAGGCTCAGATGATGGCATGGGGTAGTTGTTTTTGTTCTAGGAGTGGTTCAAGTTCCTAAAATCAATGCATAAGCAGATTTCCCCAGATTTCTTACGTGTGGGATTTAAATTAGAAACCCAAGTATGATGACGAACTTTGCAAGTAATCCAATCATCTAAAATGTTAGTCAATTTTTTCCTATAAGGAGTTCAAACAACATATGTGTTTTACCTAGCCTTTGTTGCAATGCCTTGTCTCCTCCTTTACCTAGAATCTCATGCTGAATTGCTCACACGTAGTATGTACCCAGGTCATCATCTGCCCACGTAGACACATCCCAGTACTATTTGATCAAGTGGTCAAAGACTTGTCGTTGTTGCAGTGTGTAGCTTGTATCAAGATCGGCTATCTTCAGATCATGATTAGTTCCTAGGTTTCTCTGTTCATTAGTAGTGGCAATCCTGTGGGTTTTTCTCTTTCTTGGCCCTTGACAGAAATTCTGCAAACCATAGAGCTTGTTGAGGGAAACCCCACCCTTGGGAATGAGGTTGCCTTTCTTTCCCTTAGCTACAATTTTCAAGGGTTTCTCATGCTTACCTTCATCAATTGTTATGTCCTTGAAAGCATCAACACTGTCCATGGGGTGCAGTATCACTCTGAGTGCGTCCATGTTGAGGCTGATGGTCCTTTGTAAGCTCGACACGAGTGCTTCATACTCAGCAACATTGTTTTTGTAATTTAACTTCAAGCAGCTTGAAACCACACATTTTCTGTTGTTTTGGGCGACTTAGATACACCTGGTCCTTGAGATGTCATGTGTCTTTGATTCGTCAAAATCCATGGCCCACAACTTATCTGTACACGGACCGTTTGGCATGCTAGTACTACTGCTGCAATTGTTGCTACCGCTACTGCTACTATATGTACAATGCACTGTACATGTTTCATTACCACCAGTTGGGCAAGGAAGGAGTCCCAACTGTGTGTCTGGTGGGGCTGGAGTTGGCTGTGCAGGATAACACCCAAATGTCGTTTCTAGGAGGCAGTTGCCGAACATGAGTTCTGTGAAGTTCAATAGTTCATTCTCACTGTTAATGGGAGTAACATTGTGCTTCATATACGTCTTGGACATCACCCAAATTTGGTTGCATTTGCCCTTGTACGAAAGCCACATATGGGACCAGTCTGTAGCAAAATATCCATCCATCTCGCTGGACCAGTCTTTGTTGTGTAGTAGAACATATGCTTCTAATACATCCACAACAACTATGTTGATGCATTGGTGGACTCAACTACCATGATATAGTCGAATGATCATGTCTCGTAGTTCACCAATGGATGGTACCAATGTTCGATTGAGTTGGATGATTCGCGCGGATGTTTTTCTCCATCGTACATTGATCTGTTTTGCAATGGAGGGTGGCATGACGTTGGCGGCTGCGCCAGAATCAACCAAGTAGTTGTGAACATTGTAGTTAATTTTTTTAAAGCATAACATGAATGGAGGGAAACCTGAATTTGCTTCTTCCATCCAGAGCATGTTCAACACGGTAGAAAGTGATTCGGGAGGTGTGATTGCTCCCTCACTGGTAGAGGTTGCGCTGTCCATTGTTGTCTATCCCAATGCACACAGTAGGATATTTCACTGACTCTGGATCTTAGCTAACTCAAACAAGCTGATGTTCACCAGATTTTTCTTCATGTCATCGATAATGTTGTAGTCCAAAGGCGGTAGACACATTAAAGTTTCCGGGGTAGAATGGATGTTCATGTTATCCGATGGAGTGTTTTGCAGCTTGCTTCTCATGGATGTATTCTTGTTCGCCACTGTCTTCTTGGACTTGTTTTATGTTTTCTGCTTTGGGGCAGCCGGTGGCTCGACCTTCCTCATCATCAGTCTCATATTCTCTTGCATTTCCCCAAGTGTGGGGGGATCTCCTTTACTCCTAAGATTATAGCAATCATTTTTCTTTTGGGGTTGCATCTTGGTGTTCATCTTAATCACTACCTATGAGAATTTATATGCATTCACCACATGCCTAGAACTTGATGCTTCATCAGGTGCAACCTCTTCATCATTATCAGTGTCTTCTGGCTGCTCCTGCATATTTCTTTCTATGTCGAGTGTATGACTACATACAGAGCTAACAACTCGCTTCCAGTCTGAACAAGAGTTCTCAAGGTGATGTTCTTCATGGAAAGAATAGAACTTAGGATCTGTGCACTATTCGAGCTACAACACAAGTTTCTGTGCAATTTTTGGAGCGAACCGATTGTTTCCTGATGAGCCGCTTGCCCGTCTCTGCCTGGGTGGATGGCTACTTGCAAATGTGTCTGTTTTCCATTGTTTGAGCTCGGACACATTCGTGGACAAGTTCTTGATGAGGCAAGCGAGGGTTTCAATGCTAGTTTCTTCCTTATCTCTACCCTTACTCACCATCTCTTGGGACATCCTGCTCTCATATTTGTAGTCCTTTGCTGATTCGTCATCCTTGATGACTCCAATTGCGTGTAGGTCTTTCTCAACAACAATAGCCTCTTCACAGTTTTTTAAGAGTGTTGGTTTCACATCTTGCTTGATGAATCGCACAATGTTGACCGACAGTGTGGACATGTAGTAATCAATAGTGATGGAGTCATGAGGTTTGGTGTCCACTGCAAATTTGTTCAACATGCGTGTAAACCTATGATTGAATTCTTTCAATTTTTCTTTTCCCTCCATCTTCATGCTTCCCAATTCTTTGAGTAGCATGGCTGGGGTCTTGTCATCAGTGAAATTCTCAAGGAACATGCGTTTGAATGCACCCCAGTTTTGTATGGAGTGTGGTGGAAGGTTTTGATACCATGTGACTGCACAACCATCAAAGGTACATGGAAATAATCTACATGCTATGTCATCATACCATACCTCAAGGGTCTGCAGCTGTAGGTAGAATTTTTCCAAGTGGTCTTATGCCTTCACCATGCTGTCAAGGTTGAGCTTGATGTTCATTCTCTCCGCTCTCTTTGGCATATTGTGTAGAACAGCTGAGAGAGCTAATGGTCCCTAAGTCATCCATTCATTATTTGGGTTAGCCATTTCTTCTTCTTCTTCATCCTCTTCCTCTCTTTCACAATCTGATGGTTCTGGCTCTGAGTCCATTGGTTCCTCTCCACCTCCACTTCCTCTGCCGCTTGTACCAAATTTTGATCCCAATATCACAAGAGTTCTTGTTCGCCTTGCCGAAAGACCGGAGGTTCCTCCCTGTCTTCAATAACTTCTACCAAACCTTCAAGTGTGGAAAGGACTACTTCTTCCACCGATGATACAACAACTCCTACGGGAGTAGCTTTTGGCTTTCTTGATGGATATGGAAGATGTTGTATGCCTGGGATCAGTCTGACTCCTTTCAAAAATTGGCCAGTTATGGGACGGATGGATTGAAGTTGTTGATACGAGATCTCGTGTTCAATATTGGGAGGTGAGGAGTAACCAACTACAGAGTTGCACATAGGTGAGAGGGAGTGCGAGTTACTACCTTAACTAGATGGTTGATGAATGAATGTGAGAGGATGTTCATCCATATATAACTGGCTGCCCTCCTTCTAGTGTGAGAAATGTTGATGGTGTTGGACCTGTCAACATTCAGGGGATAACCCCGGTATGAAGTCCCAACTAGGCCTCACACTGTTTGGTGTGGGAGTCCCATTTGGTATGATGGCCCAGTTTCCATTATCTTAAGGATTTGCCTCAACTCTTGCTTGTTAGCACATGAGAGTGGTCTGCTTTGTCTTTGAGAAGTGATGTTCATGTGCCTAATGATTTCTAGTGTTACTTGTGTCAATGGTTCTTTCACTATGAAGGGAGAGGGTGAGAGTGAGTCCCAAGTAGGTTGGGAGGAAGCTCCAACTCTGTTAGGAACACACAACACAATGGTACATGCACAACTTCCAGAGGAGAAGTCCACATGGATGACGCAAACACAACACACAAGGGAAGATAACACATACAACACTCAGCGGATGAGTCCACAGGAATGTAATGGTTATTAGAACAGGTTTTATGTGAAAGGTTTTTTTTTATGTCCACGGAGGTAGCCACCACAAGCGAGACAACGTTAAAAACATATACAACACATTTTTATTAATAAAATATGTATTACAACAAGTGAAATAAGTTCAAGTGTTCAACACAGGTTAAAGCAACATGCATTATGAGTGTTCAAGATTAGTCTTACAACATTTACAATACATGTGTGAAAATGTGCTGGTCTGTTAGCAGGCTTCCGAATTAAGCGAAAGTTCCAAGACATATCGTTACACCATACATTACTAATCCCGTGCGTGGGGTGTTGGAGCCACTACTTACTCCTCAAAGAAAATACTACAGACTCTCTTGGCTATGTGGGAGGAGATGAGGTGAAAAGTCCCTTCCATGTACAAATGAGGGGGTATTTATAGCCAAGGGTGAAACTGACCCTTGTGGTTGTTTGACTACCCTCATGACTATTTGGATTCCATGACTTTTCAACTTTACATGAACCTTTGTACAACAAGTGGGTCTCTTGGATTTCCACATTACATTACATTGATTGACAATGTGGCCCATAGTAGAGATGTGGATAACATGATTCATGACACAACTAAACATGACAGTGCTTCGTGCTGCTGCTAGAGTGCATCTCGAGTTGCAGTGCTGCTCGGTGATGGATGTCTTCATGATGCGTTACAACTTCAACTCCGCATGGAAAAGTGTGTGAAGTCTTTGATGGTCGTTGGTTGGCTTGATGTTGCTTTTTCATGTTGCTTCTTACTTGTATGTTGGAAGGCTTGACATGCTCATCTATTCGTGAAAGGTGCATGTTCATTCATTCACCCACCCATGAGCACATCTTGGATGTTTTCTCATCTGTCTATCCGTGAACACATCTTTACATGATCATCCATTTGTGATCAAATCTCTTCACATGCATTGTTCATTTGTCTGTTGGTGAACCTGTCATTATGCATGTGCTCCCTTTGTTCATCCCATTCGTCGTCGCGCCATGTTTGTTGGTGTATCTGTACCTGCAATCATTCATGATGAGATGACATCAAATCAAAAAAATCTCCTAGCCTACGATGACACATGATCATTTTGGTTGTAGGTGACTAGGAGAGGTAGCAAGGTTTGGAGGCGGGATGATGGCTCCAGGTACTGCTGATGAAAAATGTGCAAGAGTCACTGGGTGATGAAGATGGTCAGACTAAGTTGACAGTGATTGTCTGTGAGGTCTGGCTCGGCTGGAAGGCAATACTGCACAAATTTTAGGAGGGACAGTCTCGGCTGCGGGAAGGCAAGGCAAACAAAATCTGCACATTTTCTGGAATGAGCAGGTAGCAGGGCTTGACATCAAAATTTGTGCAATTTCTTGGAGGAGTAGGTCGGGTTGTAGGGAGGATTGGCAGACAGGTTTTGCACATATTTTTGGAGGAATTGGCCAGGATCTTGGTAGCCAAAACTGTGCAATTCCTGGATGGAACTGGCAACTGGCTGCTGGGTCACTGGCAGTAGAAACTATGCATTTCCTGAGGGGAACAGGCAGTCAGCTGCCAGGAGCTTGACAACAAAAACTACACAATTCCTGGAGGGAGCTGGCAGTCTGTTGCTAGGAGCTGTTGGCGAGTGAAACTGCACTAAGGCTAGGAATTTGGCCTACTGATCGTCTCTATGCAATTTCTGAGCTGAGAAGACTACAGGGCAATAGAGGGCATACTCATGAAAACTGCGCAATTTTCTAGATGAGAGACTGGTCGACTATCGGGAGGACTGACTGGAAAAACTACGTAATTTTCTAAGAGACATAGGGACGGGGACTAGGTGTCTTTCTGGCCTGTCAGCACAATTTCTTCAGTCAGCAGAACAAGCAAGGTTAGCAGCCTCTATGCAATTTTTTATGGGAGTCAGTCCTGGGGTGGCTGCTAGGTCCAACTCTCCAGGTGGCCAGTGTGAAGGTTGAGTGAATTGCTTATGAGCAACGCATATTGAAAATACTTGCTTGGTGTTTTTGCGTTGTTCTGCGTGAAATTAGATTGAGTCGATGGTGGGGTGATGGTCTGACTATTAGAGGGGAGTTTGGTCGTCAGAACTTCAGAAAAATGACTAAGTGTGTGAACAAGTGAAATATGAAAATGTGATCTTACAAACACACACCTTCATGACTTCACGACGAGACGACTCAAACCAACGAGACACACATGTTCAACATGACTAATCGACGGTGCAAGAGATAAGTGCAACACTCATGATTAATTGTTGATCGATCATGATGATGCTTATGCGACACTGAATGTGACTCCATGTGTGTGTACGACAGATGTTTTCATAGAGAACATAACATGTACACACGAAGTGAAGACCTTGAGCATGACCAAAACATGGTTGCAAGAAAGACATTACCATCACATGCAAATTCTTGGGTGGAATGAACAAGCAAGGTGGGTGCAAAGGCTCACACGAGCTCATGGAGTGAACCTGATTGTATGCAACCATTAAGTGAAACTCTTAAGGGAGGCTCTGAATTTAGGTGTAGGCCAAAATTTTGGAGGGTGGTTGTAGCCGCTACAACACATTTGTATCATTCAAGAATTGTTCATTTGTGTAATGTAAAGGAGGTTGCCCACTTGAAGAGGCTGATTTCTAAGGCGTTGATCTATCTTTTCTATCTTTTTGTGAGATGGTTTCATAACACAAATCAAAACATCATATAGCATATATCAAACCATCATAAAGCATATATCGAACCACCATAAAGTATATACCAAACCACCATAAGAAAATACCAAACCACCATAAACAAATATCAAACCACCATGTCAAGCTCCTTTTCCCCAAGTAGAAAACAAGGAAGGATACATGGCCTGCATTTGATCCGCCATCTCCCATGTAGCTTCATCAGGCCCAAAGTGCTTCCATTGCACTTTAAATTTATTGATTGCTTGGTTTCAGAGCATGAAAACCTTTTTTAGTAATATACACTAAGGATCCAGTTGGAATTCTCCATCTAGTTCCACCTACAATACAGACAGTCAATTACATGATCAACATCCTTAACATACTTCTTAAGAAAATATACATGGAAAATATCGTAGAATTTCACTATCAGAGGCAGTGCAAGTTGATAGGCTACTGACCCAATCCTCTCAATGATGCTGAAGGGTCCACAAAACCATGGTGCCAACTTAGCACATGATCCAATCTGCAAGGATCTCTTCTTCGATTTGATGTGCAAGTACACCTGTTCCCTAACCTAGAACTCCTTGAACAACATCCATCCTCAACATACATCCTAAACATGTCCTATAATATCCTATTGATGCTCTATGTCTGTCCATTTGTCTACGGATGATAAGCTATGCTGAAGGCCAACTGTGTGCTCAAGCCTTCAAATAAATCCTTCCAAAACTTGGAAGTGAACTTCGCATCCCTTTCTGGCACAATATTCTTCAGAACACCATGTAGTCTAATCACATCTCTTATGAATGCATGAGCCACATCGCTAGCTGAGTACACAAACTTCACAAGAATGAAGTGTGCAACCTTTTTTAACCTGTCCACAATGACCATGATGGAATCACATTGCTTCACTGTCTCTGGCAACCCTGTGATGAAGTCCATGGAAATGACCTCCCATTTCTAGTCTGGAATTGCAATCGGCTGTAGAAGTCCACCTAGATGTTTACACTCTTCTTTCATTCACTGATAGTCTAAAGATCTCTCCACAAATGCTGTGACATCCCTTTCTAAATTCGGACAATAGTAATATCTCTTCACCATTGTTAGTGTCTTCTGATAACCCGGGTGACTTGAATATGGTTTTGCATGTCAAGATCACCTTCCTGAGTTCACTACTATCTCGCACATACATCCTGTCTCTGAACCTAGCCATTCCATCTGCGGTAAGACAATATTCCATGCCCTGTGCACCTCCACCTATACCTATACTGCCACCTATACCTATACCACTACATGTACCTATACCTTCACCTATACCATGATCTATACCTGTACCTGTACTATCACCCTGCTGAAACCTATGCACAATCTCCATACACATGACATCCTATTGTCTTGCCTGCAAGATCCTATCCTATAAGTTTGTCCCATAGGAGCTCATAGCTACCAAGTGATGTACCTATATTTTTCTACTAAGAGTATCACCTGCCCTATTCTCTTTAGCTTTGATGTACCTGATCTCAAAATCAAACTCGCTAATTGTGTCCAACCATCTAGCCTGCCTGGCATTCAGATTCAAATGGTCAAACAAATACCCTAACCCAATGCGATCACTCATAAGCACAAACCACCTTCCAAGAATATAGTTCTCGACATCTTCAGTGCATGTATGATCATTGCTAACTCAAGATCATGTGTCAGGTAGTTGTTACACAAAAATATCGTCATCATGATTATTTGCAGTCAGTATGGGTCTATCATCACTTGTACTGTCCTCCTAAGCAAGTCTCAGACCTCAGCGCTTCAAATCAAGCTTTGGAAATGAGAGAAAGACATTAAAAATCAATGTAACTCTGGTTCCTCACTTTCTCTCATGGTCACCTGCGGTCCCGCACCTTCTGTGTACAAAAACTGCGGACCTGCCCGCTCTGTCCCTAACGGTGTAGGTGCGGACCCCTGTGAAAGTCAAAAGGCGCAAGTTTTATCTTAAAAAACTCACTTTGGGTTAATTCTAGAGGTTTCTAGAAGGAATTTTGACGTGGATTGTTCGCTCTGAGGTGGTTCATGCATCCCAAAAGAGAAGGAGCTAATCCCTTGATGAGAGTAGCTATCCCTTTGAAGGAGGGCTTTATCCCTTTGAAGGAGGACCTAGTAACCTCCCTCCATTGCACTATAAATACAGGCATTGGGCTGGTTGCTAGGGAGGTTAGAAGCTGAACATTTTTGAGGGTAAATGCTGGTGAAATCAAGACTTCCTAGTTAAGCCTAAAGAGGAGAGATCACATACCTTTTTGGTTTCATTGGGGAGTTAGTGAAACTTGTCAAAGTAGAGGAGACTTCTTGCTGGACACTGGGAGGAGCTTGTACAGCGTCAAGGCAAAGGTTGTAAAGTTCTTCTTTTGAATTAATACAATCAAACTCATTTTTCTCAACAAGTATCTTATGTTATTTGTTTCATGGACTCCTTGACTTTCATGTTAAATATGTTTTAATGCAATTGGCTTTTCAGGTGCTATTTAATTTGTTTGCCTTGTTTGTGTTTGCAGATTCGCGAAAAGGAGCTCGTTTGGATCGAAGGAGCGAGGGCATCCACAGGCTAGCGTTGGACCTAAGGTAGGCCCTAAAAACACTTGTTTGCTATTGTTCATAAAAGCATATTTAGAGAAAGATAGTGTCTGGTTGGTTTGCTTGTCATTAGGTCTTCATTAGATTCTAGGAAGGTCTATTTTGTCCGCAAGATCGACTTATTCCGTGTGACAAAATGGCGACTCCGCTGGGGACTTGATTGTTTTCCTTGTTTTTACTTTGACCTGAGAAACTGTATTTTTTTTTTCTGTTTTTGACTTGATGATTGTGGGATTGGGTGTTTTTAGTAATTTTGAGTTAGTTTTTATTTTTCATAGTTTTGGGAGAAGTACGCACCCTCTGAGTTAAGCACAGTGCGTACCTGTACGCGCTTTTTCTTTGTGCACAGAGCGTGAACGCACCTGTGTAAACAGGCTGCCTGCGTACCCTGTCAAAATTTTGAGAAATTTTAAATTTTTCTCTTTTTTATCAGTTTAGAATTTGTTTATAGGTTTTAGCCATTGCCCAAACCTGCATGTACCCTATCAAAAACTTTCCTTGGATTGATTTCATTAGTGTTAGGGTTTTAGGTGAAATTCCTAGGAGTTTTGCTTGTTGGGTTTGTTTTTCATTTTGGTTGTGTAGTGGCTCTGAGCTTAGAGGCTGTAGGGACTTCAGATCACCTTAGTGTCTACCAGCTTTCTTATGAGTCCGACCATTAATGAAATCTCCCCTTGTTTGAGCAATCCGCTTTGAGTTTTCTCTTTACAAAACTTCGAAAAGCTTGTGTTTGAGAGTTTGGATTTTCATTTTCAAAAAAAAGAAAACTAAATTGGTTGTTCTTGACTGATTTGTGATTCTGCATAAATTAGTCCTTAGCTTGCATCTAACTGAGTAAAACATCCTTAAAAAAGACTTTTAGTAGGCTTTGACTTCAAATAGGTTTTTATAATTTGTAGCTCTCAAAGTTAGTCATTTGCATAGTTTTGAGTGTTTTATTTACAAAATATAAAAAAAAAATCTCTTTTTAAAAATTTTGTTTTTTGTAGTGATTGAATGCTTTGAAACGAAAAAGGGAAATTTTTGTGAAATAATTAGATGTCTCGTTTTGAGTGCTTTGGAAAGGAAAATCTCTTCTTTTAATTTGTTTAATTGAGAAAGATTTGTGTTTACAAAGTATTTGCGTTCTCAAACTCTTCTTAGTTTAGAAGTTCATCGAAGAGAAAAAGATTGTTTAGATCATCTTAGGTGCATTTTTAGTGATTTTGAGTCGAGTCTTCATACCACGAGTTTCATCTCCGCACCTTTGGACTTAAACAAAAACCACTAAAATTAACGCTTAAAGTAAAATTCACCTAGTAACATTTTTATTTCTAGGGTTCTGATACACCAACTTAGCTTAGGCTAGTGTCTTGGAGTAGGAGAGTAATTAACTCTCCAAGACAGTAAAAACAAACAAGTAGCTGTATCTTGTGGTAGGGAAGAAATCCAATTGTTGCATTTATGCTCTGGGAAAGCTCCTCTTAAAAGAGAAGCACAAGAGTGTGTCCGAACCAGTGTGGGAATCAATCCTTCCTCATTGGGAACGGCACCAGATATTCACGTATTAAAAACGGTAAACCTCGGATTAACCATTGTCGAGGAGCCTGGGGTCACTTGTTGGTAAACCTTGGATTATGTCAAGGAGCCTTCAATGGGATTGAGCTTGCTACTCTGCCCTTGCGTGCGTATCGGATCGTAGACTGTTCCCCTAGGTGTATTTGTCTCAGTTGGTAACCTTAGTGGCCATATTCTTTAGGACTCTTCCTGAGGTGACAGTGGTGGGAAGATCCCAATGTACCTGGAGCAGACATCGGCTAGACTCACTTGGATTTTCTGGGGGTTCACTTCACTCGAGGCGGTTAAGTGGAGGAACTTGTGCCAGTCTATTCATTAAGTAGGTTGCCGGGGTAACTGTTCCAACCGCCATTTCTGTACTGAACTCTGTGACGTTGGATTTCATCACCAACTAGTGTTTTCGGTCTGGAAAGTTACTGTTTGTGTGTGTTTGATCTCCTAGATTCTTTAGGCATGTGATTCAAATTTGTTTGGCTCTTTAGAGACTTTAGGTGCTTTTCATTGAGATTTTACTTTGTTTGCGTGTGAAGTAGTTAAAAGTCTTTAACTGTGGATGAATTACCAAGACAGTCCCGTAGACTTCGGGGCTAGTCTCCTGAGATTATAAACGTGGCTGAGTTACTGAGGAAGTCCTGTAGACTTCGAGGCCAAACTCCTGAGGAAGTACCGAGCCAACTTGAAGGCTTAAAAGTCCTCGTAACTCCTAGAGACAGTAGAGTTGGGTCACCGGAAGAAGGAGAATCTTCTTTGATAGTATATCCTGATTTTCAAACACCAGTAGCAGAATATAATCCACAGTCAGTGTCTGTCTCCGAAATCGCTGGTAGCTTTTCATCTACTAGTGATATAGGTGAAGAACCCGAAATATCCGAGCCTGAAAGTGAATTTGCTGCTACTCCGACATCGGGGTTTGTTTCTCCAACTTTTAGTGGTCCTGGTTCACCTAGGGTAGAAAGAGTAATTACTCAAGATCTTCCTTCTGGACTTATTTCTATTGAAGAACTTGCTCCGGAAGAAGAAGAAGTAGGCATCCCTATCCCTGAAAATCAACCTGTCATTGAACTAAGGGAGCGTGAATCAATTTTTTACAGTCCACCTAGGAGTAGTTCTTGGTATCTTTCTTTGACTAATTATTTAGAAAACTCAAGGTTAAGTTTTTCACCACCTCGTGCTCCTTATCACTCAACACCTAGAGGTTTTTATACTCCCGTCAATATGTTAAGACAGTCGTCCATGTTTACTCAATCGCCCGAATCCGTTTTGTACGGTGGTCCATCTGTTCCCTCTGGGTATCAGTCTCTTTCTGGTACTTTTTTGGGAGCATCTCCTCAACCCATTGAGCAAGGGTTATTAACTGGAAGCAATGGTAATAAACCGTTGAGCGTAGAAGACATTCTTATGATGTCAGGTTCTATTCCCAATCCTCAACCTCAAGGTGGCCAGTTACCGCCTGGGGGGCAGCCTCAATTAACGCCTGGGGGGCAACCTCAAGGTACACAATTTGCATCTGGGGGGCAACCTTAAGGACAGTACATACCTACGGGACAATACGTTCCTCAAGGTCAACCCCAGACTTAATATGTACCCCAAGGTCAACCCCAGTATCAATTTATACCTCAAGGTCAACTCCAGTATCAGTATGTGCCTCAAGGGTATCAACCCCAAGGTCAATACTCAAACCAAGGTTTCCAACCACCCCAAGGTCAAATGTTTGTTCAAGGAACGGGAAATGTACCTTTCAATTACCAATCCTACCCTCAACCCGGTTATGGTCCTCAATATTCTCAACCAGTTATGGGTCAGTACCCCGGAATGAATATAGTGTGGGATCCATCGCAAACCCAACAGGTGTTGCAGCCAAGTGTACAGTTGTCATCTCAAACTGGACAACCCATAGTTTCTGGTACACCCCAGCAACCAGTCCAGTGTAACATTCAAACTTCTGTACCTTCGGTAGTTTCTCAGCTTGGGCCTAGTACACCTCGTACTCCGCCTCAAACGACTGCTACAACTGCTGCTACATCTGTTCAATCTACCCCACCTACTTCTGGAGTATCGATAGCTTCGGTTTCTACTGTTCCTGTATCTACTCCTCAGACATCTTTACCACCGTCTGGATCTACGATTCAAACTTCGGTTCAGATGCCTGTAGGACAACCTGGTTTAAGTACGGTTGTCACAAGTCAACCACAATTCACCTATCAACCGTAATAGGGACAGTACCAATTCAGTCCTGCTGTCCAGCATGTTATCACTCAGGTTGTCCTTAAAGCTCCAGAAAAGGATACGGCCGAGGTAACCACAGACCAACTTTGGACTGCATGTTCTAGCCTGCCTGTAGTCAGAGAGGGCTCTCTCTTTTAGATTTAGCTTTGTTTAATGGATGATTTTAGGCTAGGTATGATGCACAAGGGTTTTGTATTGTTTTTGGTGGGAAGGAAGACATTTCAAGTAGAGAGGCAAGACATAGTCTAGTAAGTTTTCAAACCATTGGGCGTGGAGTCGAGGAGTGAGGCTGCTGGTGCGTTTCTTGGTCACATGAGAAATAAGGAGCAAGGTAGCTGCTCATGAAACAACACTGAAAGCTTAAAGGATGGGATGAGGGATAAGGAATGAGAGGCAACAAAGAATCTCTCATTAAGCTTAAGAGAGGGAAAGTGAGTGAACTCTATCTAGGAGCAATTAAGAATTCCTAGACAACTGTCAAAGATGAATGGATTAGGGGAAATATGAGCCGAAGGGAATTCATATTCATGACTGATCCAGAGGAAAACATAAAGAAACAGCAGAAAATGAGCATAGAGGGCAGTTAACCAATTCTAGACTATTCTTTCTTTCTGCTATTTAGACGGCATATCAATGAAAAAAACAAAAGAGATAGGAAAACTTATTGAGTCATGTTGCAGCACAAGAATTCCAGATTCACTTCTTGAAACCATTAGACACAGAGCAGACAGTCTTTTCTCCAAGCTTTTCAGCAGTCTTTGATTACAGAAAACATGTCAGGTATGCAGTGTGAGTCTCTACTGAAAAACTATCAACCAACCAACCCTTAAAACAATACAGAGGGTGGTATATATAGGGAAGATATATCCGAAATTATCTATTACAGCCGACCTAACAGGTCCGACAGAAAAATTGATTACTTTAACCTAATCTTATCCAGAAATAAATGCCAGAAAATATCTTTGAGCTGTGTTGGGGGCAGCTGTATCAAAATGAGTTAATATCTGTCCAGGTGGCTCTGTGCTTTTCATCTGTCATAACTGTGCATTGGTCTTTGCACCATTGCTGTTCGGCGGTATTGAATGCTTTTGACTGTGATTTGAGAGCTAGGATGGGCTTACTCCTCTTGATTTGACTTTCTGGGGGGCTCATCAATGTTCAAGTGCTTCGAGCCCCTAAAAAATCTTCGGCGGATACTCTTTGGCTCTCCTTCCTCCTCTGATACTCTTTGGCAATAAATTGATGCTGTTCTGCCATGCTGTGAGTCTTATTCACAATTTAATGGCCGCTGCTCGGCCTCTGTTTCTTTCAAAACCGTTTTCTGGTCCTTCCGGCAAGCTTCATGAAGAAAAATGGGTCATTCGGCGCCTTTCGGGCTTGCTGGGGGCCACAGAATAAAAAGATTCCCTGAAGATTCCCCATTCAGGCCCAAAAACTACCTCAGAATCGGATTCCGGGGCTCCGAAGTGTGATTTTCGCCTCTGCGTGCAAAAAGGTTGATGATGACGTCAGCATGACGTGACGCTGTACAGCGGGTGACGTCAGCAGGATGACGTGGCGGGATGACATCAGCATGACGTCATCATGTACAGACGATGACGTGGCAGGTACGGTGGCAGTGACGTGGTAGGAGGCCACGCAGGCAGGTGACTCGACATGGTGACTGGGCAAAGGGGGTGACGCAAGCAGTGACTGGGCAGAGGGTGACGTGGGATGTGATGTCACGGGCGGTAAGCAGTTTTGTGGCGCACCGCTTATGGGCAAAGGCGGTCTCGGGGGAGGGGGCTCCACCACACCCCAGAGCTTGACGCGTGGCGGGAGTACGACGGCAAAACTGCCGAACTCCCGGACGCTAAAGCCCGGGCATGTTGCATATAGGAAAGCCCGCCCACCGTAGATCTGTGGCGGGCCAGATCTAACGGCTGGCGGTAGATGGGTAACGACGGCAGGTTAGAGGGTGGGGATATTCGCAGGAATATTCCCTTTATAATGTATCGCGGCGGTGGGTTAAAACATAGGGAATGGGGTTTTTATGTGAAAAAACGGCGCGGGTTAATATTTTATGCACAGAACGTAGGAAAAAGGTGCAAAAAATGGGGTTTTGAAGGTTTTTTTAGGGGTTTTGGGGGGGAGGTTATTAATCTGGCCAGGTGTCAGATTAATCCCTGCTATGACTCGGATGGGTTAAAGACAGCCCTAGGTGGACTGTGATTCCCCAGACTTATAGGAAATATGGCTATATTGCCAGGGAGGGGTATTTACATAGGGGAGTTTTATATACATGATTTTAATAGGGAAAGGGAAAAACTGATAGGGGAGTTACATAATAAAGTTAATAGTTAATATGGAGATGCAAAGAGGGCGCTAAGGTATGAGACCTTAGGCTTTGTTGGGGAAAAGAAGGCTCACAGATGATGAGTGAGCAGTCCTTGAGTAAAGCAGATCCTTACCAAGGCAAATGTCATGGAGATGATGAACCTGAGAGGCTCAAGCAGATCTTGACCTCTTGGGGGATGTTAGTAAGTGACTTGGGGGAAATGAGAAGAAGGGGAGGTTAGTGAATTCCAGCTTGAATACCTCCTTTGAATGAAAAACTGCCTGATAACTGTGATAAAAAATGGAATACAGCAGTGGCATTTGGACCAGGATACTTTCATGGCATCTTCATTGGCCTGTTCTGGAAATATGGAACACTGCAGCCTGCAAAGTATGACATATTTGGCATGTGAAAATGTCAATCATGAAAAATGAATACCTGTTGCAGCAGGAGGCTAACACAGCAGCCAGTATATCAGTATCAACCGTATCCTGGGTACACTTATCAACAACCTCAACAACCCCAACACAGTCCGGTTAATCTTGGTTTTCCGGGAGGATACAATATCCCAAACGCGATTCCTATTCCTAGTTATCCTGAATATCCTCCTCCTGGGGCTGGTCTCATGACCCAGAGTTTTAGGGATCCTAATCGGCAGTTACCGTTTACTGCAAATTTGGACTTACCTGACTTGTCGCGCCTAACGAATGATCCCATTAACTATCTTCCATTTTGGCCGCCAATGCCGAATAAGTTGCCCAGTGACATTCCCAAGTTCGAAGGTAAATCAGGAGAGGACCCGTTGAACCATGTGATGACTTACCACCTCTGGTGTGCGTCTAACTTCATCACAGATGATTCAATCCATCTTAGACTTTTCCAGCGCACTCTAATTGGTCTTGCGGCCAAGTGGTACATTGAGTTACCGCGAGGCACTTTTTATAATTTTAGTCAGTTAGCTACCTCGTTTTTAACTCATTTTCAGTTGCCAGTCTGATATGACAATGGCACGGAATTGTTAACTTTGCTAAAACAATCGACATCCACGTACATTTCAGATCATATTCATGAGTGGAGACGTCGACGTCGTTTAGTGAAGGTATTTATTCCAGATCAGATCTTGGATGAGTGGTTTGTAAAATCTTTGTTGCCAAAGATCACTGAAGATGTTGCTAAAGCCGGAGTTGTTACTGAGGAGCAAGTCATTGCTCAAGCACAGTACCTTGACTTGGTATATACTCAGTCAGGTACGTTACACGAAAAAATCCCCGATCTTCCCAAGCAAAATCAAATCACTGCAGCTCCTTCGGGATCTCATGCCGCTGATGGTATGATTGGTACGGTTAACACTAAAAGTAAGAAGAATTCCTCCAAGAATTCTTCTCCTATTATAACCTTACCTGATTCCCCAATAGGAGATTCTTCTGCAGAGATTTCCGCCGATATTCATGTTGTAGAGTCATCTACAGCCAAATCAAAATCCGGTGGGAAGAAGAAAGGAAAGAAGAAGAATAAAACAGACAAAAGTTCAAAGGAGAAACCTGAAAAGGTGGAATCCAATGACGAAAAGCGCAAACCTCGTTATCCTTGTCTCATTTGTGACGATGAACATTTTACAAGAGATTGCCCTCATCGTGCAGAGGTTGCGAAGATTGTCAAGGGTTCCCAAACTCCTGCTATTTTGAAGGATCCTTTTCCGGCTCAAGACAGTAAGATGATAGGTTCATCCTCGAGTGAAAATGAAGAACTCATACTGATGATGTCCCATGTTAAGATTGCGACTCGATCGCAAGATTATGGTAGTAAGAGTCCTGTTGATGGTAAAGAAGCAGAATCTTCTCATTCTAATCCATCAACCTCAGCTCCCGGTTCCGATCCACTACAGATCAAGAAACCTAATCCAGACTTGGTAATCAAACCACCCGCCAAGGGTATACTTCGAAAGTCAGCTTTCAATCCACATGCGAGAGCGGCTCAAAATTATAACATTGTTGAGGATTTAGCTATTTCACCCTCAGCAATGTCGGCTTTGGAAGTGCTGCAATCATGCCCAGCACAACGTAAATTACTTTTGTCGGCTATAGGAGCTATTGATGTTTAGGACCCGAACCTAATAATTTTCTATCTAGAAAATAGTACACCACGTTTGCCTCATCAAATGGCTTTCCAGATTCCAGTGATAGTAAAAAACAGGCCTATTCATCGGACTGTAATTGATGAGGGAGCCTCAACGTGTATTATGTCAATACAGTGTTGGAGATCGCTTGGTTCTCCTTCACTAAATCAATCCCCGACGATTCTAAAGGCCTTTGATGGCCGTGGGTTTCATCCTTTTGGCATTCTACAGGATTTGCCTATAGGGGTTGAAGGAAAAACCGTTAGTCTAGATGTGGAGGTGGTTGATGCCCCTCTAGACTACAACCTTCTCTTGGGTCGAAGTTGGTCTTACGCTATGATAGCGGTCGTTTCATCGGTCTTTCGAGTAATAAAATTTCCACACAATGGAAAGATCGTAACAATAGAACAGCTGGCTTACTTTTCATCCGACCCAGCCTCTTCGGAGAGTATTCAGCATGTTGGTAAAACGACTATCCCATATAAGGATGTTGGAGTAGGATTAGTTAAAGATGCCGATTTACTGGGAACTTTTCCTTTTCCTCCAATCAACGCATCATCTTCATTTGCAACCATTCATATGATTACATCAGACACCATTGTTTATGATGATCCTTGGATCATTCCTTCTGAATCTGAGATAGACTCATTTGGTGATTCCATGCCTTTGAGTCCATATGAAATTGCCTATGAAGCCATGCAGTCTTTTGCCGACTCGTGTTCAACCAAAAATGACTTAATGAATGTGGTCCATGAGGAATCACTTTTCACATCAACCTCGGATTTAACTACGTTTTCTGAACTTGTTCACTATGATGAGAAAATTCGTGAAATCCTATGTGTAGATGATTTACCATGGGAAGATCTCCATCACAGATCTTCATTTTTACCTGAGGATGATCGTTTTGAAAATGATTTCTCATCAATTTTTACAACTGAATATGTCAAGGAACCTCAGAATCCAATGAAACATCCCGATTCATAGTTAAATTTGGGAAACATCTCTCGAACTATTCCTATTGACATTTCGGTTAAGCCCGGAATTGTTGAGAACATTCATATAGGTGCCTCGTGTACAGATGACGAAATTCAATTATATAAGGCCCTATTTCAAGAATTCCGCGACGTGTTTGCCTGTTCCTATGAGGAAATGCCAGGAATTGATCCCACGATTTTTGTTCATGAGATCAAGACTTACCCGGACGCTAAACACGTCCGGCAACGTTTGCGTCAGATTCACCCACGAAAAGCTGCTGCAATTAAAGCAGAAGTTGAAAAACTATTGAAAGCAGGTTTCATTTATCCAATCCCGTTAACGGATTGGGTATCGAATATTGTTCCGGTTAACAAAAAGCAGGGAACAATAAGAATATGCATCAACTATAGGGACATTAATCGAGCCTGTCCAAAGGACAATTACCCAACTCCCTATATCGATCAAATCATTGATGATTGTGCCGGCAGTGAAATATTCTCCTTTATGGACGGTTTTTCCGGATATAATCAAATCAACATTCTACCTGCCGATCAACCAAAAACGGCTTTCATTTGTCCATGGGGGACATTTGCTTATTTCAAATTACCTTTTGGGCTTAAGAATGCCAGAGCAACTTTTCAAAGGGCGATGTCTTATGCGTTTCATGACATCAAGCACATTGTGCAACCCTATCTCGATGATTTGCCTGCTCATTCATTACATCGAGCTGATCACCTCGTCCATTTACGAGCAATCTTTATGAGGTGTAGGCATTATCATATTCGGTTGAACCCACACAAATGTGTCTTCTGTATAGAAACAGGTCGATTGCTGGGCTT
Organism: Pinus tabuliformis; assembly: GCA_031772625.1. NCBI lineage: Eukaryota > Viridiplantae > Streptophyta > Pinopsida > Pinales > Pinaceae > Pinus > Pinus tabuliformis. The sequence continues at coordinate 768,485,811 of CM062810.1, forward strand.
TGTAGTTTCGAAAGCCGACATTCGCGTTGATCCCTCGAAGGTTGAAGCTATCATCAAATTGCCTCCTCCTTCAAGTCTTCGCCAACTCCAAAGTTCGCAAGGGAAAGCAAACCTTTTATGACGATTCATTCCTAACTACGCCGAGGTTACAAAGGGTTTACCCGGTTGTTGAAGCAAAACACTCAATTCTATTGGGATGAGATAGCTCAGAAATCTTTTGATGCACTCAAACACGCGTTGACCCATGCACCGTTGTTGCATCCTCCCAATTACAACCAGGATTACTACTTGTATCTCGCCGCCTCTCATTCCACCATTGGAATGGTATTAGTTCAGGAAGATGAATGAGGAACTGAACATGTGATATATTACCTTAGTCGAACGTTAAATCCAACTGAGCTAAAATACTCACATGTGGAGAAATTGGCATTGGCAGCCATTCAAGCTGTCCAACGTTTTCGTCACTACATTTTACTACGTAAAACTATAGTAATTTCAGATTGCAACCCTATGATCTACATTTTGACCAAGCAATTGCTAGGGGGCAAGTACTCTAAATGGATCCTTATCCTGCAAGAGTTCGACTTGGAATTTGAGAAATCTAAGTCTAAGAAATCTTTAGTTTTTGCGGAGTTAATGTGTGACTTCCCGCGTGCTGACACGAAAACTGTGGCGGAGGAGCCCATTGCGGACGAATCCTTGTTTCTAATCAGCACTTTAGATCCGTGGTATGGGGATATCATCGTTTATCTTCAGACCCAATCCTTTCGGCCAGAAATTTCAAGGTCAGAACGTCGGAAAATTCATTTCCAGTCCCAACAATTCAGAATTATTGGAGATACTCTTTATCGCCGTGGGGCGGACTCTGTTTTTCGACGTTGCTTAACTCACGAGGAAGCTGAAAGGGTTCTAAATGACTGTCACTCTGGAGCATGTGGCGGTCATATGTCTGGGTTTGCCACAGCCCAAAAGATATTGCGCGCCGGCTACTTCTGGCCGTCTTTATTTAAAGATTGTATTACAACGGTCCGAAAATGCCACAACTGCCAGATTTTTGATCGTAAGATGCGCGCTCCACCTGCTCCTCTCCACCCTATAATTGCCGTTGGTCCTTTTTCCAAATGGGGTATCGATTTTATTACATGTAACCCTCACTCAGCTGGGGGGCATGCGTATATCATCCTTGCAGTAGATTATTTTACTAAGTGGGCCGAGGCGATGCCTACATTCGAGGCAGACGGCAAGACAGCTGCAATTTTCGTGTTCAATCATATAATTGCTAGGTTTGGTGTCCCGTAAGCGATAATCATTGATCATGGGCGTCATTTTCGAAACGTTATGATGACCGAACTTACAGGCCAGCTTGGTTTACGTCATGATAGTTCAACCCTTATTATCCACAAGCGAATGGTCTGGTTGAGTCCATCAACAAAGTTTTAGTTATCATGATCCGACGAATCATTGGGATTCATCGGTCGAATTGGCACAACATGTTATTTTCAGCGCTTTGGGCGTACCGAACTTCAGTAAAAACATCAACAGGGTTCACTCCTTTCCAACTAGTCTATGGTTTGGAAGTCGTGTTACCCATTGAATGCGAAATCCCGTCACTGCAAATGGCCATCGAGTTACTTCCAGCCATTTCCGAAGAGGAAAAGCGTTTGTTATACTTAGCTCAATTAGATGAGAATCGACGTGATGCTGCATTGGCGATCGAAATGTGACCCCTCGAAATTTTTCGGAAGGAGATCTAGTCTTAGTTTATGATCAAGCTAATGATAAATTAGGTGCTGGAAAATTCATTCCTATGTGGCATGGTCCCTATGTTGTCAAGCGAAAGCTAGCCAAAGGGGCTTATGATTTGGTAGACTTTGATGGGGACTCTTTGGGTAAACCCAGAAATGGCCTTTACTTGAAGAGGTATTATGCTTAAAAGAATGGGTATGGAGATTTTTTAGTTAGGATAGTTTTTTCTTTCTAGCTGGTGTGTTTTAGTTTAAACAGTGTGCTTAGCTTAGAGAGTGTTTTTTCGTCATTATTTCTGCTTATCTTGGTTTTACTGTTGATATTGCAAATGTCGATGCCTCTCCAAACATACACTGGTTTCGCTGATGGTGCTTGTCGTAATACACGGAACATCTCTTCCGTAGCTTGGGTTATCTATTCGCCCTCTGACGAGTTAGTATCTATGCATGGGGTAAGCCTCAGTCAAACAACGAACAACATTGCCAAGTATAGTGCAGTGATTGAGTTATTGTCTGAATCTATTTCATTTGGGATTCGGAGTTTGATAGTGAGGTTAGATTCTGAACTCGTTGTATTACAACTTCATAGAGTGTATGCCATTAGAAATCCAGTGTTATTAAGATTATTTTTGAGAGTGCGTCTCTTGGAACATGAATTTGATTACATTGAATATCAGCATATTCCGAGATCTTTAAATACATTAGCAGATGCAATTGCTTCTCGAATGTTAAATAGACATTTGCAATAATCATACATGTAAATTTAAAATCATTCCATAACATGATTAACAAGATAAGCCGGTAATAGTGATATATATATATCTATATATATATATATATATATATATATATATATATATATATATATATATATATATATATATATATATATATATATATATATATATATATATATATATAGGAGTGTGTCAAAAAATACATCGTCTTCGATCATAGGTTGAAAAACACCTTATGATCGGCAAAAATGATAAGTACAAAAAACAAAAATGTCACATGTGCCCACAATAGGCGATCATCCTATCACTGGTGATGATCTCTATAAGAAACCACTGCACGGGCCACCTTACAAAGGAACCTCCTAAAAGGTCCCGGGACTCCAATCACATAGAGCTGAAGTCGACGAGGAATGTCGTCTATAGTGGTCTTAGGAATATCTCCTGTCAAGCGCTCGAGATGACCCTCCAACTTGGCCAAAACCTCTGCTGATTCGTCCTGTGGGGCTGGCGCGGGTGCAACTGGTTGCCTCCTCTCGAAAGGCCAGAGAGCGGCTGGTCGCTGTGGACCCACATCTGCATTTGAAATTTTTACTATCAGTTTTGAGACGATGGAAAAACAAAAAAAAATTTTTTATTAAAATAGGAAAATGTTGAAAAGGATTTTACCTGACTCATCCCACTGCTCTCCTGGTGGAAGAACCATGTCTGGGTCACCATGAAAATCTATCCCAGCGTAAGGAAAGTCCTGAATGGAAAAGACCTGGTTTTCCAGCCATTGGAAATACTCAGGTTTGAACCGAGCAACCTCCGTCCACTCGTCCGGGTGACATGCCATGACTGCGACCCATCACATCAGTTTGGGCTCTCGAGGAAGCCCAGCTCCAACAGTAAGGTGCTGTGGGATCAGCATAGGAACCCTCTCCAGGCCAAAACTCACGACCAAAGCCCCATAACCAAAGGTCTTTAGTCGTCTGTTCTTGGCCCTGGTTAGTTGGCCTTTCACATTGGCCAACACGACATTGCACCAGTTGAAGATGGTGCCTCGAAAGCAATCAACTGCCATACGCATCTGGGATCTGGTGGCAATATGTAATGCGGCAGCTCCGCAAATTCTGGTGACAGTAAATGCAATCACCATGAGTTCAAGACAGGATATGGTCTTTATGTCTATCCCTTTGTCTCTAGCCTGGCTGTTGCAGTACTCTAGCCGGAGGCTATCGACAGACTGACCACCTGGCCTAGTCCCGTGCAGAGTCAAGTCTTCGCCTCTATTAGGCAAACCAGTCAAGAAATAAATGTCCGCTGGCTCGATTTCGAGCTGGTGGCCACCAATGAAGAAGCACTGGTCCTGTATGCCCCATCTGTCAACCATCCACTGTAAGAAATCCACCTAAGACCTCATGCCAGGAATGGCCCAGAATTTGTATAATCCGCACGCCCTCAAAGCATCAAGTGAAGGCTGATGATTCCATGCGGCAACATCCACGTCCTCATGCTCTCGTTCACGCCAATCTAGCATGATGTACTCTCTACATCAAGTATAAACATTAATTAAATTGCTAGAAAATATTTTGATTGGTCCATTTTTTAGAGTTTTTGGGTTCAAAACCCTTGCGGCGGGGTACGCACCCTCCCGGTTAGACACAGTGCGTACCGCACTTTGTGTACATGGAAGGTGCGGACCCTGAGCTTTTTCCCAATGGAGAAAAAGTTGGGGTCCGCGGGTCCGCAATGGTAAACCTGCGGGCCCCCTCGCGCGGGTTTTGCGCCTAAAAACCCTCCCAAAAATGAAATGAAGGACTAAAACAAAAAACTAAACGGTTTAAAATGAAAAGTAGGATGATGTGGATTACCTGGAGAAGACGGCGCTCGATTCCAATGGTTGGATTTTCCGCAATCTTCACGGGAAGTTTTCTAAGCAAAAGCACTATTTTCTCACCCAAACTCATACGGTAAAAATGAATTGAAAAAGGCCCTTTTTATAAGTTTTTTGAGTAAATAAATCGCAAATTTGTTTATGTTTCACTTTGAAAAGGTATTTTGCGACGTTTTTATCCATTTCAAACAGGTATGAGTAATGTTTGTGTTTTTGTGCAAATAAAGGATTATTCAGGCAAAATCTGTCATTTTCAACAGAAAAACATGTAGAGTCATCTTTAAGCTCTTTTCCGACTCCTAAAACATGAAAAGATTGCCGAGTGTTTCTTTTAAACTCGTTAAAAAGGAATTAAAAGACGGTCCACTTACAGCTCTTTTCCGACCGTAAAAAAATGAAAAGATTGCCGAATTTTTGTCGTTTCAAATTCGATATTGGTTATAAAACGACGTGTCATTGATCGCTTTTTTACTTTTTCGGGTCAAAGGCACTAATAACGAAAAGTACTCCTTGATCGTAAAAGATCAAGCGGTTCTCTCAAGTATTATTTTATACTTTTTCGGGCTTGGGAGACACAAATTTACGAAAAAGGTCAACCCTGGAGTCTTCTTAAGTTTTTTCAGACTCTCTAAAAATTGAAAAACGTCGAGTTTCTCCTATACTAGACTCGTTAAAATTTCACAGTAAAGGACCTGTTCAATTACAAACAGGAACGAACAACTCCTTCTTAGGGTTCGAATTTAAACTAAGTTGGACTCATCTGAAGGATGAGCTCATAATCAAGCAAATGTTATCCTCCTCAAGCTTGTCAAAAATAAAGAGGTACTTGCTAGGAATGGTGGGGGAAAAGAGAGAAAAATGAGCCTGTTTATCATACTTTATAACCAGTCTTGAACACGACACTTTTATTCACCTGGGTTGGGAAATCCTTTGCCTAACAGTTGATCAAACCACATTGAAAGTCTTCAGCTGGTTTCTGGGTATTAACTTTGGGTCAATTGTCACCAAACCATCTGTCGTGTCGTTATGTGTTCAAGAGGTCACTGCCAATAAGCCATTCATCTGCAAAATATCTGTCATCCATCTTGACCATCCCTGAGTCAGTTCTTGCAACTAAATTTCTTCAACTTGTTCTATGATTTCGTGTTGTGGGCTTGCCTACGACGGATCGCTTTCTATCGACATCAGCTCATTATCTAGAAATATGATCTAGGAATCGTCAGTACCTTGAGATCTGCATGCATCAATGGCAGGTTTCTCGCCTTTGACGATAGTTTACATCATTGACTTTCGATCAAAGGATTCCCTGACATGCTCGACGTCAACACATTTATTCGCATCTCATGGATTGTACTGGGTACTTTGACAGCCATTGACATCACTGGTGGTTTCTCTCACACTTGTTAACAGTTTACATCATTGAATGGTAATCAAGTGGTTTCTACCATGTTCGACATCAACACATTCATTCGCATGGATAGAATCGTACTGTTTCGGGAAGTAGAAATGAAGACCCTGGATCTAGTTTCCACAATCCAGGCTGCGAGGAATTTTGTATTCATTATATAATGGACTATTCATAAACAGATGGCTACACCCATACTGTGTCCACATGAGTCTATACTTGTGATGTTTTACAAGATCATTCCTATATCAGAGCAGTAGTTAGTTTTTCTAGTCAGTTTTGATCTGAGCATGGGAATGCCTACCTCAGCGATGATATGATCTCATATATATATTTTGCATTGAATGTTTTTACAGGTTCCAACCGGGTTCTCCACAAGATGATCCTCGAAATGATAAAGTACTTCACTCTTCCTAAATGATAAAAAATCCTCATCTACTACAGACTTCGCACTTTAGGGGGAAATCTGTTACACAAAAATATCGTCATCATGATTATTTGCAGTCAGTATGGGTCTATCATCACTTGTACTGTCCTCCTAAGCAAGTCTCAGACCTCAGCTCTTCAAATCAAGCTTTGGAAATGAGAGAAAGACATTAAAAATCAATGTAACTCTGGTTCCGCACTTTCTCTCATGGTCACCTGCGGTCCCGCACCTTCTGTGTACAAAAATTGCGGACCTGCCCGCTCTGTCCCTAACGGTGTAGGTGCGGACCCCTGTGAAAGTCAAAAGGTGCAAGTTTTATCTTAAAAAACTCACTTTGGGTTAATTCTAGAGGTTTCTAGAAGGAATTTTGACGTGGATTGTTCGCTCTGAGGTGGTTCATGCATCCCAAAAGAGAAGGAGCTAATCCCTTGATGAGAGGAGCTATCCATTTGAAGGAGGGCTTTATCCCTTTGAAGGAGGACCTAGTAACCTCCCTCCATTGCACTATAAATACAGGCATTGGGCTGGTTGCTAGGGAGGTTAGAAGCTGAACATTTTTGAGGGTAAATGTTGGTGAAATCAAGACTTCCTAGTTAAGCCTAAAGAGGAGAGATCACATACCTTTTTGGTTTCATTGGGGAGTGAGTGAAACTTGTCAAAGTAGAGGAGACTTCTTGCTGGACCCTGGGAGGAGCTTGTACAGCGTCAAGGCAAAGGTTGTAAAGTTCTTCTTCTTTTGAATTAATACAATCAAACTCATTTTTCTCAACAAGTATCTTATGTTATTTGTTTCATGGACTCCTTGACTTTCATGTTAAATATGTTTTAATGCAATTGGATTTTCAGGTGCTATTTAATTTGTTTGCCTTGTTTGTGTTTGCAGATTCGCGAAAAGGAGCTCGTTTGGATCGAAGGAGCGAGGGCATCCATAGGCTAGTGTTGGACCTAAGGTAGGCCCTAAAAACACTTGTTTGCTATTGTTCATAAAAGCATATTTAGAGAAAGATAGTGTCTGGTTGGTTTGCTTGTCATTAGGTCTTCTTTAGATTCTAGGAAGGTCTATCTTGTCCACAAGATCGACTTATTCTGTGTGACAGTAGTTTTGTTCATGCTTGTTTAGTTTCTGAGACTCATAACATACCACCTATCCATCTTGCGTAAGGAATCCACCAAACCCTCTCTTGCAAGCATTTTTGCATACCAAAAACTCTTTGTCTGGATCCACAATATGTAACATTGGTGCATGCATCAACAACTTAAGCTCATAAAATCTAGCTTCACACTCTTCATTCCATTCGAACTTCTTACCTTTCCTCTACAATGATGTAATGGGATGAACAATCTGTGAGAAGTTCTTGATGAACCGCCTATAATAGCCTTCCAGACCCATGAAATACCTCACCTCATCCACACTCTTAGGAGCTACCCATTCCATGATGGCCCTTATCTTCTCTGGATCTACACCAATGCCCTCTTTGGAGACCACATGCCCCAAGTAGTGTACCTCAGTCTGAAATAAACTACACTTGATGAGCTTAGCATACAACTGAGCTCTCTCAACAACCTCAATACTCCTGCTAAGTGCTCAGCGTGCTCTTCCTCATTTTTAGAATATACCAGTATATCATCAATGAAAACAATAATAAAAACTTATCCAAATATGGATGCAACACACTATTCATCAAACACATGAATGTAGTTGGATAACTAGTTAAGCCAAATGGAACAAAAACAAACTCATAATGCCCATACCCAATCTTCAACGCAGTCTTGTAAATCTCCTCCTCTTTAATGTGTACCTAATGGTATCCAGATCTCAAATCAATCTTTGAGAACACTACTACTCCCTTCAGCTGATCGAACAAGTCATCAATCCTTTGCAAAGGGTAACTATTCTTGATAGTCACTTTGTTCAACTCCTTGTAAAAAATAATTAATCTGAGGGTACCATCTTTCTTCGGCACAAACAAGAGTTGATACACTTGGCCTAATATATCCATTGTCCAACATTTCCTTCAACTGCAATTTTAACTCAACCAACTCAGGTGTGCTCATCCTGTAAGGTGCTTTTTATGCTAGAGCTTCCCCTGGCACTAACTCAATCGAAAAGTCTACCTCCCTATGAGGTGGAAACTCTCTAATGTCCTCAGGAAATGCATACTAAAACTGCTGCAACACTAGATATTTAATCAACACATCTGCATCCTCAACCTGCTTACCCTTATCACTAGAAATTTGTACTGCAAATAGCTTGCACCCTTTCCTATGGCTACGCTTTTCTTGCATAGTTATCACCATCCTAATTGATGTGACCTTCTTCTTACCTTGCAAGATTCTTGGTTCTCCATTGTCATCAACACACTCAATAGATTTTCCATAGCAATCAAACTTGGTTCTATGTAGATACAACCATCCATGCCCAACAATGTATTGTATGATCCCAACGATAACACATTCAAATGTGTTGTTGTAGGCATACCATTTAAATCAAATGTGTAAGCTCTCACCCAATGATGAACTCGCTTCTTTGTACCTATAGCCAACTTCACTAACCAATACTTTGCATGCAATTCCTTATTCAAACCACACTTATCCACTAAGTTAGGACTAACATAGCTATAATTAGATCTAGGGTCAATCAAAAGAGAAATAACTCGATCACAAATCTTACCATCCATCTCAATGATAGATGTCTGGTGTTCTTCTTTCCCATTGTTCACTGTTGCATAGATACGTGGAATACTCTGACCAACATCCCCAACAGTTTGCACCTCCTATGCACTATATATCTTATTCCTTCCACCTTGATGCTACAGACAATATCTCCTAAGGTGTTCCTCACCACATGTCCAACACTCCAACCAACTAGTGCCCTCACCTCTATGTTGTTGTTGTTGTTGTGACCTATGTCCTTGTCTAGCTGCATTAAATCTCTTTTGTCGAACCACATTTTCTTTCCCATCTGCATGTTGAGGCCTTGTCCTATCAGGCTACCATTTACCTCTACCATTGTATTTTACCTTCCATCCATGTTGAGATTAATTCTTACACTTTTATCTCTCATAGAAATTATTCAGTTTCCCAATGAATTTCTTAAGTGACCGAGGCTCATCATTTTCAATCCAATATCTAAATAATAATGGAAAAGCATTGAAAAATCTATGAAATTTAACCTTCCCATCAGTAAAATACAATACATACCTCAATAGTTCTAGAAACTTGGCCATGTACTCTTCATTTGTCATTAATCCCATCTTTAACTCATATAATTATGTTGCCTTATTGTTGTAGTACCTTTCTGACAAGTACTTCTTCCTTAAAAGCCTCTTAAATTCCTGTCAGCTCAAGTCATCTACCCGATGTCTCTAACCCGCTTAACATCTTCCCACCTGAGGTTTGCTTTACCATTCAAGCTGAAGATAGTTATTCTAGCCTTCATGTTATCTCTGTACTCATGAATCTCAAATAATTTTATCATCCCAAGTATCCAAGCCTCTGTATCTCCCTGCTTCTCCACATCTCCATAAAAGATAGGTGGTTTTTCTTTCTTGACTTAATCTAGTAAGTATCCCCCATCATTCCTCATGTAAGGATGATAGCGATGACAATGATGAGGTCTATCAGAATCAGAAATAGAATAATACCTATACTCATTGCCCCTCCTTTCCGGAGTGTCCAACAACCTACCATCTCTCACTGTGTTAGATCTATCTGACCTATGTCTACTAGGAGATCTACTGCCATATGCTCCATTAGTCCCATCCTCATGTGCATGGATAATCCAAAGCAACCCTTTTCACTGTAGTTTTGAAAAACTCTATAGAAGTATAGCATTGACCTCTGCTTGCTTCTCTTGTGCCTATATGATCCAATCATTATCCTCCTTACAACTCCTTATGTATTTCTTCAAACTTCTCAATGTATCGTCCAAATTAGAAGTATGCCCACACCACACTTCTCATCTGATGCATAGGGAGATTCTACGTAGTCTACCACATTGCGAGCCATTTGATCTTTCTCTTCCTATAATGCATAATATGTCAGTGGTTGGATGGGGTCCCCAGGGTAGAATTGAATTAAATTAGTCATTTTTTGTAAAGAAGTTTGTAAAATATGTAAAGTTTCCACGAAAAGTGGATGCGGAGCACGCAGAGAGCTAGGAGTCAAAGGGGTCTCAGCCTCTTGTTTTGGTCGGTTTTTAAGACTCACCCATAAGCCAAGGGCCATGGTATTGTATTAGAAAAGCTCTAAATAGTTGAGTCATAGGGAGTATTAGGAGAAATTTTGATAGAGATTGGGTATGTTGAAGGGCTTTTGCAGAAGTGCTAAGGCAGGAAGGCTCTGCTTCCTATGCTTTGGTGAAGAAGGGAAGGCACTTGCAGCTGAGTGCATAGGAGGCCTCGATAGAGTCCGTAGCTGAGTGCACAGACCCCTACAGCTGTGTGCGTAGGGTAGAAGAGTCTGTAATAGGTGGATTGAAGATCAATAAATATAACTTTTTGAAGAATTACTAAGTATTTCCATTGAATCGGTTTATGTTATATGTTGTCAACTAATGATATGTTTTCTGAAATATTGAATGAATACTATGCGAATTCACTGAATCAGTCTTAATAATATATGAAATGAATGGTTATCCACTTCTGAAAAGTTAAAATATATTCCTCATATGTTTCCTAATGAATTAAGTGGATATACGCGAACTCCAATCTAGGGTTTTGTTGGGCTAATTTATTAACATAAATTAACACAAGTATTTAATTATCAATCCGGGTTTGTAAAACTTGGAGGCAAATCCACAGTATATGGACATCAAATATAATCAAGTTTAGAAGATAAAATTTGAAGATTTAAAGAAGTACATATTACAAATATAAACCTATTTTAACAATTTCTAATTCATTTATGTAATATATGAGGGAAGAGGCTCCTAACTTAGGAGAACCAGGTTGTCCTTCCCTACAATACTACTTTCATGAAGATAAATCTAAGAGCACTAATTAACAATGGTTTATGATGTAGAAGATGTAAAAGAAGAGTCCCTTAACTAAGGAGGTCCAGATTGTCCTTCTTCACAATCCTACTATATCACAATCACCATTGCTTCAAACTAGAAATGCAGAAATAACTTCAAATAAGAAATGGAGAAAGAAATTCAGTTTTAGTTCAAGATCAAATAGAAGGGGAATTTAACTTAAATTCCTATGTGTCCCTTCATATGTAGATTAGAATTAAACCAATATTCATTTAGCAATCATCACACATCTAAATACATTTGAAACAAGAATTAATCTATGAAAACTATGAAAATTGAACCAAGAAGTGCACTTAGCTTGGTGTGGGGGCCCTCCACCCTTGCCTTGCACACTTGAAGAAATCTCAGCTACAACAACTTTAGTAAATCAACCAAGCATGAACAACAAATTGAAATGAAACAGGTTCTTCAAATTAGCTTCCAACTCCAAAGTGTCTCAACATAAAATTATACAAAAGTTACATATACATAAGCCATCAAAGTCCTCGCTTTAAATAGAGGTTTTGTGAAACAAACTAATCTATATTATCTCTAACACTCATATCTACTCATATCCACCTTTCTAGGTCGAACTCATCCAATTCATCCTAAGAAATATGGTCAATCCCATAAAATCTCAAAACTACCCTATTTCCTAGGGATTTCCTAGTGACTAGTCATGTTTGACCAGCCTTGATCAGGCCTAATAAAGCTTGTTTTGACCGAACCAAGTGTAGTTAGCTCAGTCCTAGTTCCCAAGCTTTCCGTTCATGCATCCAACTCGAGCCCAAGTGTCCTGCAAACATGTCATCCACATAGCTATTACGGGAATTTCTGATTCAATCCAAAATTGCACTTGAAACTCAATTTTCATAAAAACTTCTAGAAATTGAAAAATTAAAATTAAATACCTGAAGATGCATAAAATACATAAAAATGAGATGGATGTGATGGAAAATGGATGGAAAATATAAAGATTAAGTAAGTTTCCTTAAGCAAAAATAGACCAAAACTGAGGGCCAACATATCCCCCTTGCTGATCTTCAAGCATGTCTTCATGCTTGTTTCTTCCTTTTGACCTTTTACTTCTATATGTTGATCGGCCTGCTGATGTACTTGTGGCTCTGACCCTTGAATATGAAGCTTTCTCTTGAGCTACATGTAAAAGGATATCTATACCTTCATGTACTTCTTCTCTTTTCTTGTAGATGACATTCTTTACCTATCAGTGGAAAATTTATGGCTTGGGCTATGTATTCTAGAGTGATGGGAACAAGAATGTCTCCAATGTGTGATGAGGTTTCACCATCAACATACAAATTCAAAAAATTTACACTATTCCTCCTCTGATGATAAAATGCCAATATATCATTCTAGATGAGTAGCTTTAGAGAAGACAAAAAAATAAAACTTGAATTTTGCAATACATTCTGACACAAGATTCATGTCCCTCTCAAATTAGCAATATCAACAATTTTACTCAAAGGATCCAATATCTAGTTGCTCTTACATCTCAATAAAGAAGCAAATTTTTTTATGTCTAGGCATTCACTTTCAATTTAGCCACTGTTTTACCCATGTAATCTACAAAATAGGGGTCTAAAGAACCATAAAAATATCCCAAATAGAAATGAATTTAAGAAAATTTCCCATATGGAGCCTAATTAGGCTCATTTTGAAGAAAACCCATGTTTTCGTTTTTCAAATTCCATTTTATTTTTCTCAGAAAAAGCAACAAAAAATAATGGCTTCATAGCAATTTCGAATTTTTTAGAAGATATGGTCCCTGATTCCTTATCTGTTACCTCCACTAGTAGTTGTCTCATTTCCTTCTATCTTTGACTGCACAGGTGTTTGTTGCTTCTTGAGAAATCAAAATCTTGGAGGAAATTGATTTTTTTCTTTTACCAGCAATCCATCTCTAGCAATGAAATCAATTTTTCTTTGCCACAAAATTTTATCCCAACACTGAAATTGATTTTTCTTTGCCTTCAATTTCTATATTCTGTCTGTTTGTTCATGGATATATCATGGCAAATGGCTTAATTGGTCGAAAAAAAAAATTATTCTTCTTTTGAAAACTTCTTCAATCTTCCTCTGTTCTAGCTTTAAAAGGGAGTCCTCTGCGCTTTAAAGAAATTGATCTGGAAAAATTTCATTGTGTGAGGGATCAACAAAAAAAATATTAGCACCGTTCCATTGCTTAGAAACTCGTGTTTCGATTCCTGTCTTCTGAAGCTCTGTTTTGAGATAGAAATACATAAGAAAACAAAATAATCATATCATAATTTTGTGTTTCTTAATGTAATCTCAAGATATTGTTCTTCTGTTCTCTGTACAATTCACCATGCAAACCAGGATTCCATTAGCATAATTTTCATTTACTGTTTTCTGTATAAATCTTCATGCAAGCTTAATCTCCAGTGCTGTATATAACCATTAAAAAAAAAAAAAAAAAAAAATTCATTTTCAACTCTGCCCTGGTTGTAACAACACCATAAAAAAACTCCTTTGTTCCTAGTTGAATAGCTCATACAAACCCCTGCTCTATTTGTATATTAAAAACACACAATACAAACCCAAATACTCTGTTTTATTTACACATTTTCATGCATCAAACTAGGATTTGATCAAACTGCCTTATGATATGCACAGATGTAATTAATTGTTTGTTTTACACAAATTACGTGCTCCATTCTTATTCAAAACCTTAGTTTATGCAATTAACACTTGTGAACAAACATTTTTTTGGCAATGCATGACCATTTATTCTTTGTTCCATTAGCTTCACTGTTTGTTTATCTAAACCTTGCATTTATTACCTTCTGGAATCATAGTGAGTTTTCGGCGTTTACCTAGCTACCTGCTGGACTCGTGGACTATTTTAATGGTGCCCCACATTACTCATATCTCCTCAAGCTTTGTTTCAACACCTTAGCGTGCTAACTGGTGGCATGAACAGATATATAAACATTTAAATAACAGGCAATTCCTACAAAAAATTCGATGATTGTAATCCAGACTTCACCTTTGTGATCTTATGGAAGCAAATTAAATCTCATCTTACCTGAAATTTTCACGAGATTCTAGGAAACCGACTTGCGCTATCTCCGTTAATTTACCTACTTATCTCTCCAAGTCCTCAGCTCTCTACTTCTACCTTCACTTGTCAAAACGTTTTACTTCCCTCAACTACTGGTCAATGGCATCGGCTGTGATGGCAACAAGTTTACGGTTATGAGCTTCAACAATGGAAGAGCTATTCTCTATTGAACGCACAGGGTTTATTTCTCTATTTTTTTAAAAACGTTTTGACCATTTCACTTATTTGGCTGTTGTCCTTTTGACTGGTATGCCGTGCATATACCATCAAACTGATAATTGGAACCTTTTGTAATTATTTGCACCGTGCTGTCGACACCATATGGTTTATTATTTCTATGTTTGCATTCAAATTTTTTTATTATGATTTTAGCTCAGGTTATGCTTGATTCATTTGAAGTCGTCCTTCAATCCAGTCGTGGTTGTTCTCCTACATACCAACTCACCATACCTTTGACTGTTGTATATATTGTTTATTTTGATTTCCATGTTGATTGCATGAATCATGGTTTTGTTTTGCACTTTTGCCACTACCCATAGCGACTTATATTCATCATTCTTCACTTTTCATTTTATTTCAATTATATGAACCATACACCCCATCATATTACCATATACTTGCCATCATATCATATTTCATAACTTTACACGATGCATATATCAATAATAACATTTCTTCTTATGCGCTTATGATAAGGTTAATCATTTCGATTTGCACTTATTCCATATGTATTGCAAAGTATTTCCTTAATTTTAAAATGACCATTTGTTAGGTCATGTTTAAAATTGTTTCCATAGGACTAATGTTTGCTTTGTTTGTGCAGGTTCAACTTTTTGCATCCTTTTTAATCCCTTTTGCTTAGAGGAAAAGTACTTAAGATTATATACTTAGGGTTAGGGTTATGAAATGAAATGAATATAGGATGTACATAGGTAAATGTAGAATGATTTTAAGGTTATGGAATGTTAGGGCTATGGAATGAATAGAATATAAATATAGGATTAGGTCTAAGATAATGGGTATAGGATGAGGAAAATGTAATGAATATAAAATATGCATTCAGGTATTAACTCAATTTTAACAAAGTCTAAAAATTTCTACAAAAATTTCAATTTACAAGAGCAAAATTGTGCACTTACTATTCTTTTACTTCCCTGATAGTATTGGATGAATGTTGTTGTTCTTTAACAATATTGGATGAAGTTGTCTTGATCGAATATCATAGATAGATAGGGATTATTTATGCCTTCTGTTATAGCATCCTTCATTGATTCTAGTCCATTGATTTTCGATGTCGTTCAGGTCCCTCTGCAATTGATTCATAGTAAATCAGGTCCCTTCTGTCATGTACATTTTTATGCAATATATACATGTTTTTGCTAACATTTCAGGTCCCAACTACTATTGATTTCAAAAATATTTTAGGTCCCAACTACCAACAATACAAGTTTCGTCGTCAATTCAGCTGCACAATTAAGTTTCTTTTGCAAACCTTCCCCCTTGCTGATGGGAAGACTTGTCCTCAAGTCTTGCTTACTTTGGAGGATGATTCCTGCAAACTCAAATTGAAGAAATGGTAAAACAAAATAGAGAATTCATATTGGCCAAGCTAGTTGGTTTTCCGATATGAATTCGAGTTTGTATTGTGCCAGTTTCATGGATTTTCACAACCAAACTCCTTTATTATTTTTGATATTTTTCTATTTTTTTTATTTTTTCCTTTTCTAGATGGAGGTGGGGTGTAATGGAGTAGGGAAGTATGAAAATCTTATGGAAATAGGTTATATTGAAGTCATGAGATAGTAGTAAATGGATGGATAATAGATCGCGGAGCATACAATATGGATGATGGATGAAATCATGAAAAATATGGCTTATGAAAGGCTTCTTTATGACTTGATATGGTACAAAACTTGACTGCTTCTTCTGATGATTATCTTCATGTCTTTTTGCCTTGATCTCGATCATGTTGTAGGGTTTGTTGGTGTTGTTAGTCAACATCTAAGAGCAAGCTTCAAGAGTTTGAGTTTCATTGAATGAACTCAACATCAAGTGAATTTTCACTTTGCTTTGACTTGACCATTTGTATTCATATTCTGGAATATGAATTTGACTTTGAAAATTACTTCATCCATGGAGTTCACTCCTTCATTCTTCTTATGACCTGCAAAAACATAGCACTTGCCTGCAATACAACATTAGATGAGGGAGGAAGAGAGGTGTACAGTCTCTCTTCTTCCAATAAACAGGTAAATCATTACAAGCATTGCTTAGAAAACAAGTCCAAATATTATAGACAAACATAATGCATTTATTTACCCCTTGAGGAATGGTGTCCAACCTAGACCTCCTAGCGGTATTTTGTTTACAAAATATTCATTTTCTATCCAATTAGAGTGATTCCAAAGCCAAGTTGAAGTGAATTCATATGGATACCTCTAGTATGAATAGGTTTTCAAAATGGTTTAAAATGATATGGTAAAAATTATAAGGAGTGCCATGTTTGATAGAGCTTCTTGTTAATTTCTAGCTAGACAAACAGTCACTGTTTGAAGTGTAACTTCTTCGATAAAGATAGGATAAATGTGATTCCACTTGGATATTAAAGTAGATTAATTTTTTATTTTCCATTAGAAAGAGGTTTTAAAAATTCTTAGGCTTGATATCACAAAATTGGTGATGAACAGACCTAGGAGGCAGAGTTTTACTATACTGTTTTGAAGACATGCAGTCACTAAATGTGGCATAACTTCTTCATTTCATCTCCAAATGGAATGATTCAAATTGTGTCTTAAACTAGAATTGAATATATATCTCCAATATAGATAGGTTTTGAAAAGAAGATGATTTGGTATGTCAAATATGCCAATGAACAGTCAAGACCTAGAATTGTCACCATGCAGATTTTTCGACAAGCAGTTAGTATTTCGAGAATAAATTTTTAATATGATACTTGATTGAAGTGATTCAAATTGATTTGGAAACTAGATTCCAAGGGTTATCTTCCCTATGAATTTCAGATAAAAATGTTTCCATTAGACACTTCAAATATAGGTTGTACTAACTCTGTCCTCAACATTTCACTTGAGACCTGGTTTTGATTTTGATCACATTTTTATTTGTGACATAAATTGAAAACTTCAAAATGGATTCCAAAACTAGATTTCAAGAGATACGAAAAAAAAACATGATTTCAGAATGATCCTATATGGTTACCCAAAATAGGCTTGTTCTTACTGCATTGCCATGTAATCCTTTCAAATGAATATTGAACAATGATTTGAAGAAATAGTTTGAAACAAATTTATTATGGAAGTCTAATTGTGAATTCATTTGACTTGTTTATTTATTCTATTCTATCCTATTCTATTTAAAAAAAAAATCATTCTCTCAAGTATAAGAGAATTTCAAGTGCATCCATTTTCGTAACAAGATCATAAATAAACTCATATCCAAATTTGAAATATATACTTTAATGAATGTTTGGACATGAAAATTTATCTGATCATAAAGATTTGATGAGAAAGAATGTTGAAGAATGGAGTAGTGTTGTAGCCTATTCTTTAACATCATTTTTTAGATCTTATCTTGCAAATGGATTTGGTAGTTATTTTTTTATTTTTTTTATTTTATATTTTTGTTGGGGGGTTTTGTTTTGGAAACCTAATTTTAGGATCTCTATTTCTAGGCATAAAGAAACATAACTAAGAGAAATGTATGCTAGCTAAATTTTCAGTGTTTTCGTTTATCTTCTATTTGACTATGCTGATAATTGCCTCCCCGACAACGGCGCCAAAATGTTTGGCTAATTTATTAACATAAATTAACACAAGTATTTAATTATCAATCCGGGTTTGTAAAACTTGGAGGCAAATCCACAGTATATGGACATCAGATATAATCAAGTTTACAAGATAAAATTTGAAGATTTAAAGAAGTACATATTACAAATATAAACATATTTTAACAATTTCTAATTCATTTATGTAATATATGAGGGAAGAGGCTCCTAACTTAGTAGAACCAGGTTGTCCTTCCCTACAATACTACTTTCATGAAGATAAATCTAAGAGCACTAATTAAAAATGGTTTATGATGCAGAAGATGTAAAAGAAGAGTCTCATAACTAAGGAGGTCCAGATTGTCCTTCTTCACAATCCTACTATATCACAATCACCATTGCTTCAAACCAGAAATGCAGAAATAACTTCAAATAAGAAATGGAGAATGAAATTCAGTTTTAGTTCAAGATCAAATAGAAGGGGAATTTAACTTAAATTCTTGTGTGTCCCTTCATATGTAGATTAGAATTAAACCAATATTCATTCAGCAATCATCACACATCTAAATACATTTGAAACAAGAACTAATCTATGAAAACTATGAAAATTGAACCAAGAAGTGCACTTAGCTTGGTGTGGGGGCCCTCCACCCTTTCCTTGCACACTTGAAGAAATCTCAGCTATAACAACTTTAGTAAATCAACCAAGCATGAACAACAAATTGAAATGAAATAGGTTCTTCAAATTAGCTTCCAACTCCAAAGTGTCTTAGGATAAAATTATACAAAAGTTACATATACATAAGCCATCAAAGTCTTGGCTTTAAATAGAAGTTTTGTGAACCAAAATGATCTATATTATCTCTAACACTCATATCTACTCATATCCACCTATCTAGGTCAAACTCATCCAATTCATCCTAAGAAATATGGTCAATCCCATAAAATCTCAAAACTGCCCTATTTCCTGGTGACTAGTCATGTTTAACCCGCCTTGACCAGGCCTAATAAAGCTTGTTTTTACCAAACCAAGTGGAGTTAGCTCAGTCCTAGTTCCAAAGCTTTCCATTCATGCATCCAAATCGAGCCCAAGTGTCCTGCAAACATGTCATCCACATAGCTATTATGGGAATTTCTGATTCAGTCCAAAAGTGCACTTGAAATTCAATTTTCATAAAAACTTCTAGAAATTGCAAAATTAAAATTAAATACCCGAATATGCATAAAATACATAAAAATGAGATAGATGTGATGGAAAATGGAAGGAAAATATAAAGATTATGTAATTTTCCTTGATAAAAAATAGACCGAAACTGAGGGCCAACAGGTTTCTTGTTGATATGCAAAAGTATGTAAATCGACTGATTAAGGTCCACAAAGGCTAATCTTAGACCTTCGTGAAGGTCTAGAGGAAAATTTAAATTAGTTACAGTAAAAGAGCCCTAGAATTCTATTGATCTGCGTGGAATAGATCTAAGGCGCTGAAAGACATCACACTACTCCTTGGATGCAGAAACTTGGTTCTTGCATCCCCCAATATTGCTTCGGGTGAGATTGCAACCTGCACTGCATGGGTTGTTGCCGATAGGGCTAGTAGTGTAGGGTTTTGTTGGTTGATGTAACTAACTCCGAACCTAGGTAAGGACCCCCTAAGCTAACAAATGGTTCCGTTTCCAAGACTAGGATCTGCTTAAAGAGATGTGTGATGTCACATCATTGGAATTCGACTAAGAAAGAGATTGAAAAGTGGTTAGATCGGAAGATTCATGAGTTTACGGCTCAAGAAAATAGGAATCCATGCTTGTCGAAGGAGGATTGGTTGAATATGTATCTGTATATAGAGGTACACAAAATCTTCTTTTGCACTTTCCCAATTGAATTATATGAGTGGTTAGCTAAATTGACAGACAATCAAGGAAGGTGGAAACTCGATAGTCCTATAGTGTGGACTCCAGAATTGGTACGATGACTAGAGGCATATGAAAACAAGATCGTGCGGGATTTTTTTCATTGGCTTGATCAAATTCTAGGAGGATTTGTTACTGAATTTGTAGTTGATACCTTAGTTAGCTATAGCAAGGCGGAGCGAAGATTCTTCAAAGGAACGCGAGGTAAGTATTTAAGGCCAATGAATACTTGGATTAAAATTCTATTATATGAAAAGAAGGTAATGCCATTACCTTAATGTTCAGAGCTATGTGAAGTGGTAGACTCTTTAGAAGTCCCAGATCAGGTCTAGAGTATAGTCCATTGATTGAACCTCCTTCAAGCGACAACGAAGGGGCGGTGCTGACTACACAAAAAGGCGTTGTTCAATTAATAACTCAGGGTATTCCAAGGATATCTCAACCATCCACTCCACCTCCACCTTCACCTACACCTCCACCTCCACCATTCATCATGGCAAATGCAATGAAGATGCTGACCTTCAAGGGCATAGGAAGTGAAGATCCAAAGTAATTCTGGTTTGTTGTGAACAATGTATGGATAGCACAACAAATCACTGATAATAATATAAAGAAGGTGCAGTTGGTTACCGCCTTGAAGGATCATGCACTGACTTGATACATCAAGTATTGCACTGATAATCCTCTAGCATCGTTAGTAGAGACTTAGACAGCTTTGGACAAAGAATTTAGTAAACCAAAATCTGAGGCACAGTTGGTTATTGAATTTAAGGATATCCTAATGAGAGTCGGTAAGATACCTTGGGACTTTCAACAGAGGTTGAAGTGCTATATCAGACAGGCTAACATGAAAATCTTAGATACCCAACATTGCGACTAGTTTATCGCATCATCTTTACCGCATTTAGGAATCCCTCTATCACAGCAGAAGATAGCAACATAAGCAGAAGCCTTGGAGATCACGATGAGGCTGCACATGTCACCTATTCAGGATATGAACCTAGGGGTACAAGAGATCCACTAATAGTTAGCGAGTCTCAGCCTATAATTACAGAGTCTAAAGAAAGAAAAGGAGGCTAAGCTAGAAGTACGCCTAGAGGTTTGGTGCTTGAAGTGAAAGGTCCATGGGGATGATAAAGATCATTGTCTAGTATACACGAATTTTCTTATAGAAGCCCCAGTTGGGCCAAGCACAGTAGCTACACTATGGTGTGCCATTTTTCAAGTCACTGGGCAACATGTGATAGATAACTACCACTTACTTTAGAAGTTCATTTAGACACCCCAGCAGCTGTTTTGCAATTTCTATAAATATGTGGGCCATGATGAGCGTCATTGTTGAAGTTATGAGCTGATGATGGAAATAACCCCTACTTACCTTAGGCAAGAAGAAACTCAACCTCCAGATCAAGGTGCAGGAGGAGCGCGCGGGGGTTTTCAAGGCCAAGGATGAGGATGAGGACTTGGTCAAGGTCATGGTCAGATTATCTTCTACAACTGTAGACAGCCTTGGCACTTCATGCTAGATTATCTTAATCCTACACATCCTTCATGTCAATATTGTAGACAATTCTACCATGCCATAGAAGAATGTGCAGTGCTAATAGCTAAAATGTAAGAGAAGAAAACGCAGTCTCAACAACCTATGCAGAATTTACAAATTATAAGGCTTGAGCCCCACGAGGAGGATAAGAGAATTAATATTATACTAAGAAGTGGTATGACAACTGCTACAGATAAAGGTAAGCAACCGAAAGAAGAAAGATGGGTCTACAAAGATCCTGAGAAAGAAGCCACCTTTGACCTTAATCGCGCTAAGGAAACATTCATGGAAGAAAAGAAGAGCTTCGTTGAGGCCTCCACCTCAGGAAGCCAGGACAAGACACCAAAGACTAGTGCGACACAAGAGGTTGATCCTTCCATACTCACTACTTTTTTGGAGACCTGCATGAAGTTACTACGTGACAAAAAGGTTGTGGAAGGATTGCAAGACTTAATAGACAAGTGCGCCAATAAGGAAAATACTTCTATGAAGCAGCGCACAGTTAGAAAGATTGGTAAGCATAAGGCACAAACAAGACATGAGATGCAGATGACCATACTGAACCCTCTCGGTCAGATGACCATATCCCGGACAAAACTCTATTCCTAATTAGCACCCTTGATCCCTGGTACGGGGATATCATTGTATATCTGTAGACGTCCTCTTTCCGTCCCACTGTGTCCAAGGATGCTCGGCGATGGATCCGTCATAAGTCTCAGCCCTACCGTATTATCGGGGACACCCTGTACCATCTCGGCACTAACTCCGTCCTCCGCCGATGTCTAACTCTCGAGGAAGCTGAGCAAGTCCTGAATGACTACCATTCTGGCGCCTGTGGTGGTCACATGTCCGAATATGCGACTGCTCAAAAAATCCTCCACGCCGGTTATTTTAGCCCTCCATCTTTAAGGATTGCATTCTTGCCATCCGCTCCTGTCACGAGTGCCAGATATACCAGCGGAAGATGCGTGCGCCTCCCGCTCCGTTGCACCCTGTTGTTACCGTCAGCCCTTTTGAAAAATGGGACATTGATTATACGACCTGTAACCATCGCTCGGCCAGGGGGCATGGGTATATTATCGTTGCCGTCGATTACTTTACAAAATGGGTCGAGGCGATGCCCACATTAACTGAAGACGGTCACGCAGTGGCGCAATTTTTGTTCAACCATTTTATTTCACGGTTCGGAGTTCCTCAGGCCATTGTCACGGATCACGGGAAGCATTTCCGTAATCACATGATGACCGAACTAACAACCCAACTAGGCTTACAACATGATAGTTCGACTCCATACTATCCTCAGTCCAATGGCCAGGTTGAAGCCGTCAACAAGGTTTTGGTTACGATGCTTCAACGTACCGTTGGCATGCATAAGTCTAATTGGCACCTGATGTTGTTCCCCGCCTTGTGGGCCTACCAAACCTCTGTGAAGGATGCCACTAGTTTCACTCCATTTCAATTAGTTTATGGACTGGAGGCTACCCTTCCTATCGAATGCGAGATCCCTTCGTTAAAATTGGCCGTCGAGTTACTTCCCAACACTACTCTGATAGAGGAACGCCTTCTTTACCTAGAACGGCTGGACGAGACCTGTCGCCTAGCCTCTCTAGCTATCGAAGCACAGAAGAAGAGAGTGAAAACTCACTTCGACCATACCATCCACCCTCGTTCCTTTTTTGAGGGAGATTTAGTCCTGCTATATGATCAAGCGAATGATAAGCTGGGGGCAGGCAAACTCGAGCCCATGTGGCTAGGCCCTTATATTGTAAAGAGAGTTTTGCAGAAAGGGGCATATGAGCTAATTGACTACGAAGGGAATCCTCTCGATAAGCCCCGAAACGGGCTGTACTTGAAAAAGTACTATGCGTGAATTCCATGCACTTCGGTTTGTACATACGTGTGTTTTAGCAGGTGTGTTGTGTGTGTGTGTTTTCATGTTTTTGGCTTGGTGTGAAGGCGTGATTGCCGCTTATTGTGTCTTTTGCTTCTTGTGCAGATGTCTGGTGCACCTTACGTTGGTTTCGCTGATGGTGCCTGCCGCAGCACTCGCAACTTGTCTTCTGCGGCGTGGGTGATCTATGATCCTCACAGTGAGTTGATAGATCTTCAAGGTGTGTGTTTAGGTGGCACCAGAAACAATGTTGCTGAATATAGTGCTGTGATTGAATTACTGGCCGAGGCGATTAATCTAAATATTCGTACATTGATTGTGAACCTGGACTCTCAACTTGTCGTCCACCAGCTCAATGGGCGATACTCCGTCGGAGACCATCGCATTTTAAGGTTGTATTTATGTGTTAAATTGTTAGAGAGGAATTTTAATTTCATTACATATCAGCATATTCCACGACGATTGAACACGTTATCTGATGCATTGGTTAATCATGTATTGGACAGACATTTGCATAACATATAATCAAAACATCATACAAGCAAGCACATAAAGGACCATATATATATATATATATATATATATATATATATATATATATATATATATATATATCGTGTGGCGCACTGAGGCACTCAAAAATAAGTGTACATGTCTAAATAGAGCCTATGTTCTCTGTACATCTGAGACACATGTCTCTCAAAAAATCACCAATAGGAAATAAAGACCTAGGTATCTACTGCGGCGAGTTGTGCTCCCTATACTGCACAGCTGCTCATGCCACCCGCCTCAACAGGCGGTGCATCCTGGGTTCTACTCCTACTGTATGGATCTGGGACGCTATGGGGACCTCCTCTATCCCCATGTAGTCTGGAATCCCTGCTAGTAGACCCTCAAGGTTCCGGATCACTGTCTCCATCGTGTCATCTCCCTAAGGAGCCAGGGCTAGAGCTCCAACGCCCTGCGTGTCCCTCTGCGCCTCTGGAGCCAGTCCAAAGGGTCTCACCGGTCCTACATCTACATACCATAGCGTTGCTCATTAGGACATGCACATGAAAATATCAAAAACATCATAAAAATAAAAAATCAAAAAATGAGATCAAGTGTCTTACCACCGTTATCCCACTGCTCTCCAGCGGGCAACAGCATGTTAGGATCTCCACGGAAGTCCAAGCTGACATATGGCCAATCCTCCACGAAGATCGTCTGTCGCTCCAACCACTCTCGGAAAAATGTCCCCCATGCCACTGGTCGGCCGCCACCTCCTCGTGGCATGACGTGGGCCCATCGTGTGGCCCTCGTCTCGCATGGCCTGGGTGGGTCCAAAGCCATGTCCTGCAACTGCAGTGCCGACATCCGCTCAAACATGAGCGGGAGTAAGATTGATCCATAACTAAACTGTTTCGTATCACCGTGACAACAGTTGGTTAGTTGCCTCTTCATGCTTGCCGCTACTGCCCCTGCCCAGTTAAACATGGTGAGATTTAGGCATTCGAGGGCCAGTCGGAGATGGGTTTTCGAGGCCTCATGTTGGGCTTGGGAGCCTGCTACCCATGTCACCATGAAAAGCATCGCACGAAGGATTATGTCCTCCACCGTTGGGATTGCCACCTTTCCGCTCCTTGACTTGCGTGCCTGTGGGCACACCTGAGCCATCAGCATATCTAAAGTATCATCCCCGGGTCGCTGCCCCTCCAGAACGGCCCTCTCACCTCGACGCGACAACCCGGTCAAAAAATAGATGTCTGTAGAATCGATCTCAATATCCCAGCCTCGGATGACAAATTTCCCATCCGTGGAATTCCAGGCCCTGATCAGTAGCTCCAGAAGGTCAGGTTGTGCCCGTAAGCGTGGAGTTAAGAAAAATTTGAGTAATCGGCACCCCCGCAATGCGTTTCGGCACCCGGCATCAACAAAAGCCGCTATATCATCGTTATCATGAGCGCGTTCTTACCAGATGAACGCCATTATAACCCTGCATGACCAAAAATCCCATTAGTGCCCTGCTTGCAAAGTTTCAAACGTAAATTTTATTAAAAATTTGTCGTGCAGCATCATCGCGACTGTTTTTAAAATAGTCGCGTTGATAATGGGCGCCTGTGTTATTTTTCCCGGGTTAGTGCGGAAGTACATCACTTTTCCGCGCTGATTCGGGCGCGGCTTGTGGAAATTTTTATCGGTCATTGCGGACCCGATGGCAAAATCCGCGATGACCGAGGGCGGAATGCAAATTCAAAAAACCACCCAAATAACCACGTCCCACCATCAAATGCAGTAGAAAAGACATCAAATTAGAGCGTAGGGCAATGTGTGTCTACCTGGAACTGGTTTCGGGACGAATGATGCACGTACGGGGCCAAATTTCGTTCGCCAACCTCAATGTTCCAAGTCGCTCCACAATGGCTGAATGGTAACAATGGTAGAAAATATGGGTTAACCCCCCTATTTATGGTAATTTTGTGAAATTAAATATTATATTTCATAAATGTTGGTTTTTATCATGGTTTTTGCTATATGCATGGTCAAAATATGGTTTTTCACTATGTTTTTATGCGCATTGTTTATATTATCTTGAACGTGTTTACGTGTGCAGTGTTCTTTGTGCAGGATCTCAGGTGATGGAATTACGACAGTTTTATACGCACTTGATCCCGAAAAGTCATCTTTAAGCTCTTTTCCGACTTGAAACAGGAAAAGATGGCCGATTTTCCCTCTTGACTCGTTAAAAGAAACAAGAGGCAGTCGCCTTTAAGCTCTTTTTTTCGACCATTTAAACTTAAAAAGATCGCCGGGTTTTTGTCGTTTCAGACTCATTATTGGCTACGAAACGACGTGCTTCTGACCACTTTTTTAATTTTTCGGGTCGAAGTTACTAATGAAAATTACTCCTTGATCATATTGGTTGGGCGGTTCTTTCGAGCATTGTTTTATACTTTTTCGGGCTCGAGAGATACAACTCTACGAAAAAGGGCTCTTCCTGGAGTTTTCTTTTCCGTGTCTTTTTCAAACTCTCTAAACATGAAAAAGACTCTGAGTTTCACCTATGTCAGACTTGTTAAACCCTGACGACATTGGACTCGTCACCATGACAAGACTCGAGCTTCTCCTTCCTAGGGCTCGTTAAACTATTACTAGGTTTGATTCAAAAATAGGTTTATCATTGATTGTCTATGGCAGCTCGTCACTTTTGAACATCGACACTTTTGCTTTTTGTCAGGTTGGGTCATCCATACATCGTCATTTGGCCTCCCGCGGGTTTGGGTCATCATTATAGCCTTGCTTCATGTGATTCATGCCGTCTCCTTCGTGCCTCTGTTCCATCATTGCCTGAATGCTGCCGCCCCCCTTCCGGAGTCGTGTCGCCGATATGTTCAAGAGTATAATCCCTCTGCAGTTTACACCCTCGCCTCCTCCTCTGGTACTCTGCTCTGCCATCTACCACTTGTTCCTTATCTCGTGTCATTGATGAGGGAAACATTATGGCCCTCCTACGACGGGTCGTCTCCTGTCGACATCAGCTCATTATCCAGGAGATTGACCTAGAGATCCCCTTTGGTACCTTAGAGCTTGCATGCCTCAATGGCAAGTTCTTCGCACCTGACGGTCAGATTTCATCATTGGTCGTCGATTGGGTGATTCCACGAGTGTTCGACTTCAGCTCCCTTTTTCACACTTCGTGGATTGTACTGGATAGTACCTTGAGAGCCATTGGCATTATTGGTGGTTTCTCTCGCGCTTGTTAACGGTTTTCATCATTGACCGGTAATCAAGCGATATTCTATCATGCTCGACCTCAGCACCTCTATTCGCATGGTAGGATTTGTACTATGATCGGATGGGTTCAAGACCCCGAACTCAGCTTACACGTGTTCGGGCTGCGTGGATTGGTTTTATGATTACATGACTCATTGATGGATGGTCGTGACCATACCTGAGTCTTCATGGATGGCTGCAACCATACCTTTATTATCATCATGATCTCATTAGCTGGGTGGCTGCATCGATACCACAGACCTATTTCGTAGTCTTTTGGATGGCTGTGCCCATGCTTAGACTACATGTGATTCATTATCAGAGATATCAATTGTACTTGCGTGCAGGTTCTTCCGATGGTGTTCCAGTTCAGTCAGTTTCGTAAAGCATTTCACCCCTCCCACTCTCTCGGGTTTCATACTTTAGGAGGCATCTGTTACACAGTAATTTGTCACTATCTTCATTCCAGTCTTCCTACTGTGTCCTGAGTCCAAATCATTCATGCTCATGCTCTCTGATGTTGCCAAATGACCCACTTTGCCAAAGTTTCTGCATCATTGCGACTGTTGTCAAAATAAACGCGCTGATGAGCGCTCCAAAACAGACCATATGCGCTGTCATCACGGAAGTACACGTGATTCCTGCGATGGTCGGATTTCATGAGACAACGCAACTGTTGCTTTTATTTGATCGCGATGACATGACCTTCTCTGTTATGCAGTAGCGATGTCAGTGCTCCAGCACAGTTATGTACTTGCGATGATCCAGTTTGGGTGAGTTTGTTCTAACAGCCAGCCTTCCAGATGATTCTAGACCAGGTTGTTGGCCTTGTTTATGTCGCCCTCCCTTCTCTGGCATGACTGTTTCGTCATTTGTGCTACCTTCCTTGGATATAAGCTCATCTTCCCACCATTCATGGAGACTCCTTCTCCTATTTAAGCTTTCACCATTGTTATGAGCTGCTAGTTTGGAATTCTTAGTCTTTGGAGTGTTGCTGATAGTGTTGTGAGCTTGATAGGTAGATGGTGTGACAAGTGTGGGATTGTTTGAGAGCTTGAGGAAGGTTGTGAAGTGCTTTTGATCTTGTGTGAAACTTGTGAGTGAGAGAAACTTGTATTGGGAGATCCATCTTCAAGGGTGAATGCTTGAGGAACATGCTGGCTGGACCCTCTTGAGAAGGCTTGTGACGTCAAGACCTGAGTTGTAAGCTTACTCTTTTTCATATTTAATACAATCAAGGATATTTTCCTATGTCTCGTATGCAATGTACTAGATAGCTCAAGATTTCTTGACTTTATGGGTAAATAGTTCTTTGTTGTATCCAGTTATGTGCTTTGTTGTGTTTCCTTGCTGTGTCTCAGGTTGATTACTCTCTAGGAGAAAGAAGCGGAAGCTGGAGTAGCGCAATGGAACTTCATCGACCACCGGTTGAGGTAGGTCTCTAACTTGAACTATTTAAGGAGAATTGTTGTTGATTTGTTCTTGTTTGTGACTAGACCCACTCTAGGGCTAGAGGGGTTGTCTCTGTCCGCAGAGGGAACACTTTCCTGCTTCACAAATTGGCGACTCTGCTGGGGAGCTGGCCTTTGTCCCTTTTTGATTCATTCTTGCCTTGAGTTTTTGTTTCGGTCTCTTTTCAAAAAATTTGGGGATTAGTTGTCTGTTTCTAGGTTTCCTGGTTTGGTCTGGTAGATGCTTTGTTTGTTTAAAGATTGACTGTCTTGGTTTGGGAGTTTTTGGCTCGATTGTGGCTGTCTTTGAACATCATCGCGTTGTTTAATTAAACAGTTGCGCTGTCATCACGCCACCCCTTTTGTACTTTCCTGTCCATCGCGTTATTACACCTAACAGACGCAATGTTTCTGTAAATCAGAACCATCGCGGAAAAGGCGTGTACTTCCGCGCTGACATCGCATTGTTGCTACGCGTCGTTCTTTATCAGCGCTTTTTTGCTGTGTATTACCCGCCCTGATTGCTGTAGAATTGAATTTCTTCAATTCTACCTCCTGAATCTGTTAGTCTTGCTATCCCCTGCTGTTCTCACTCGGTTTATGACTTGTTTTTCACTGTCTAGAGGTTGAAGCACTCTCTTGTGAGTTTTGTTGAGCGAATATTGCCTTTTTGCTTTGTGACCTAGTTTTATTGTTCCAAGTTTGTTGGATCAACTTTGCTTGGTTGCTTGTTCGCAAAGATTCGTTTGCTGCTTTCTGTTGGTTTGATTGAGCCTTCCCCTTTGCTTGCTTTTGGTTGATTATCTAAGTGATCGTTGTTGGACCAATCTTGGCATTGTTTCGATTTCTTTTCACTACCCGAACATAGATTACAATTGTTTGGGGTCAACTGGTTTTCCACATTTGTTTGTTGATTACTAATTTCTTTAGATTAAAGGCATCAAAATCAAAAAAGTGCATCTCATTTAGCATGCGAAAGTGAAAAAAAAATTGCATTTCAAGTTGCATATTGAAAAGCGAATGTTTAGATCTCTCATTAGTAGTATTCATGCATTTTAGGAATTGATGTCTGCTTGCATTGAGTGACTATGTGTTTCCTTGGTTTTCTTGGTTTGGGAATGATCTCTTTACCCTCCCGTAGGTAGGTGTTCATCAAAGAAAAATGATACTTCATTCATTTTTGCTGCATCCTAGGCTTTGAGATATTACATACGATCAGGCCTGAAAACTGAAACCTAATACAAGATCAACTTTAAAATGAACTGAATGAATCTAACAACACATTGAAACATAACGCACACATTTAGAAGTCTAGGCTAGAGACGTGCTCCGGCGTCGTTAAACCTAGTCACTTTTGTTTCACTCAAGGTTGGGTGATTCCTCCTTCCGTGATGCAATAGTGGTCTAGTACGGATTTGAGCTCCCACATACCATCAAGTATATGGGGAGACCCCACTAGGTTATCATCCTTTATCCATAGGAAGCTGTGTCTGCCGCCTTACAAGCCGTAATGCACCGGACACAGCATTCGGGAAGATTGACTGCCGTACAGAAAGTCCTTGATTTTCATATGACTTCCAAGGTGTATATGCAGTTTTACGGATTTGTTTGGTAAACCCTTTTGCCTAGCTCTCCAGAGTAGTCACTTTCGTTCCTTTTCGGACTCCCTAAAAGAAAAGGTCCATCTGAGCACTTGTCACTTCAGGCTCATTAAACATTCGAAGGTGACTAGAGTCATCTTTTGTCCTTTTCTCGACTCTTTAAAAATGAAAAGGTCAAGTTTTGTTCTCGTGTCTTAAAATTTATTCGGCCACGATTCACATTTACCCAGTTAGATCTTGTTTGCGTTAGCTTGAGTAGGGTCCTTTCTTGTTAGTTTGCCTAGGATCTTTTGAAGTTGTCATCCTGGCGGAATCACCGATCCCGTCTCCTGTTCCAAGTGACCAAGGGTCTCCTTCTTTTGTTGCTCCTGAGGTACCGGTTGTGAGTGATACTCTCCCTGTTATTCCGAGTATCCAACCGATTAACTCTTGCGCTCCAGACGACCAAGCTTACGAACTTCACTGGAACCCCGTTTGGGAGCCTTACGAAGGCGATATTCCTTTTACTCCTACTGGTGTTTCGGTCCCAATGTCTTCCTCTGACATGGATGACACATCTCCTAGAGCGAGTGAGACACCTGTTTTGTCAAGTATCGAAACTCCTATCCTGGCCACATCCCCGGTACCCTCATGCTATAAGGCTTTGAGGGATAATATGGGTTCTAGGAACCCCTCTTCAGGTACCATGTGGGATCACCACATCACTCCCACTACGGGATATTTTATTCCGCAAGTTCACCATACAGTCGTCACTTCAGTTCCGACTATTCCGACTTTTTGTGTAGCATATTCAACACCGGTTGTTAGTGCCATTATGGCATCTTTGGTGGTAACTACTGTTGTTGGTCTGTCTCACGACCTAGTAAATAGTGGCCAGCTGGCACATACACCTAGAGTTGTTCATCCTGCACAAAGTGCCCCACCTTCTTCTGGTTCCACTCCAGCAGGGGGGTATACGATCGATATTTGCAAGTTGTCCAGGATCCAAGCTCGCAAGGTCCGGTCTATTACTACGATTCCGCAGGAAATTATCTTTATCTTTCCAGACCTTTGCCATCTCAGCCTGCCGTTGAGGTCTCGGTTCCATTATTCGTTTCTTGGGGCGCCACCACTTATCATGGTGGCCAAGCAACGCCTGCATAGCCTCAGGGACTGCCTAATCAAGGCCAACCGTCTTACGTGCAAACCTCTCAAGGGCAGCAATATTACGGGCAGTCTTATCCAGGGCAACCTGGGGGCCCACAAGGACAACCCTTTCAAGGACAACCTTCGGCCTCTGGTGGTCCGTCTTTTACCTATTTTGCTCAACCTTCTGGTAATCCGGGACAACCTTACATGCAACAAGGTCAACCTGGTGTCCAGCAAGGTTACCCATCTGGGCAACCGGGACAACCTTACATCCAACAAGGTCAACCTGGTGTCCAGCAAGGTTACCCATCTGGACAAGCGGGACAACCTTATATGCAACAAGGACAACCTGGAATCCAGCAAGGGTACCCTTCTGGGCAGGGTGGTCAGCCTTATGTGCAGCAAGGCCAACCCAGTGCCCAGCCTAGTTAACCATCTGGACAAGTTGGTCGACCTCAGGGTCCACCAGCCACCCAGTCCGCTCAGCCATCTGTTCTGCAAGGACAACCCTCGATTGTACAAGGAAAACCTAACACCCAGCAAGCTCAACCTTCTGGGCAAGTGGGTCCATCCCAAACTCAACCAGGGCAACCTTCTGGCCAGGTGGCCCAATCTCCATCTTTTCAAGGACATCTTTATGGGCTTGCTCAACTGGGCACTCAAATGGTGGTTGCTTCTCAAGCTCAACCCGGTTTTTAGCCCCAGGCTGGGCCCCAGACCCAAACTGGTCTTCAGATACAAGGTGGGTTTTAATCCCAACCTTCTTATCAAGCGCAACCTGGTCCCCAGGCTCAATATGGAGCCCAGCAACCGTATGGTTACTAGCAACCCCTGGGGAAAGCTCAGTTGGCCCCGTACCAAAATTATCAACAAATGTAGGTCGCTCCTTATCATAATTACCAGCAACAATATGTTGCTCTTCCAGGCCAAGTTGGTAATCAATGGGGTGTTGGGGGGCAGATTCAAATTCAACCGTCCGGTTATGGCTACAACCCCTATGGACAGAATCCCTACGGATAGAACCCTTATGGGCCAGGCCCGTCCGGACAAAGTCCATGGGGGCAACCGCCAACGGGTTGGAACTCTGGTATTACCTCTTATCCATAGCCACAGATGTCCTTCAATCCTCAATTACCCTTCTTAGCAACATTGGAACTGCCGGACGTGTCCAAATTGACTAATGATCCTATCCTTCATAATCCATTCTGGCCACCAGTTCCAACCAAGATACCCGGTGATTGTCCCAAATTCGATGGCAAAGCTGGAGAAGACCCTCAAGCCCACGTTATGACTTATCACCTTTGGTGTTCGTCAAATTCGTGGCTTGACGATTCCATCCGGCTCCGCCTTTTCCAAAGGACTCTCACCGGCTCGGCCGCTAAGTGGTACATTGAGTTGAATCGTGGATCCTTTTAAGATTTCAACTCGTTGGAAATGGCATTTCTAACTCACTTTCAGTTGCCCATTCGGTATGAGACGGGAACACATCTCCTCACGTCTCTTAAATAGGACACGGCCACGCACATATCCGATCATATACATGAATGGAGACGGCATCGTCGTTTGATCAAGTTCTGGATTCCTGATCAGCTCCTGATCGATTGGTTTACAACCTCCTTTGTCCCTGCAATCACGCGATACATTGCTATGGGAACTTGTGTAACTGAAGAGCAAGCTATCACGCGTGCTCAGTACCTCGACTTAGTTTATTCTCAGTCAGGTACATTATATGATTATTTTCCTGATGCCCCGAGACCCGGAACTTCCAAAGCTCCACCGAAGCCGTCTGTTGACGGTGTTATTGGCTCTGTAAATCCATCTTCGAAGAAATCATCCGCGAACCCTGGGAAGCAAAAATCGAATGCTTCAAGCGAAAACACTTCTCAGGGTGTATCTAATTCCAGAAATACTTCTGAGGTCAACGTCGTCCAGTCCACCACGACGGATAAAGCCTCGAAAGGAAAGAAGAAGGGGAAAGCGAAGAATAAATCTGAGCAGCCCAGACAGGACTCCCCTAAACCTCCACCCGAGGAAGGAGCCAAATGTAAGCCCAAGTACCCTTTTCTTATCTGTGACGAGGATCACTATACCAAAGACTGCCCGAGGCGGTCTGAAGTTAGTCGATTGTTGAAAGGTGATCCCCGGACTCCCGCTGTGCTCAAAGAACCTTTCCCCTCGCAGCAAACGCAAATGGTGGCTGATCCATCTCAACCCTCTTCTTCATTTGGCTCTCAAGTATTTATGGCTGGGACGATCCCCGTCCACATCAGTACTCGGGCAAAAGAGTATCTGTCCCATGCCGAGAAAGAGCCTGAGGTCCCCTCTAGCGCTCCTCCATCCAGTTCTAGTCCGCTCCATATCGAGAGACCTAGCACCGAGACGCCCATCCAACCCCCTCCAAAAGGTGTAATCCGGAAATCTTCTTACAACCCTAATGCTCGTGCTGGCCAGCACTACAACATTGTTGAGGACTTAGCTCAGGCTCCATCTGCTATGTCCGCCCTAGAAGTACTCTAGAGCTGCGCCTCCCAGAGGAAGTCCTTGCTATCGACCATCGGTGGCATAGACTCGGCCGACTCGGATATGATTACTTTTGACCTAGAAAGCCATACGCCGAGACTGCCTCACCAAATCGCCTTCCTCATACAGGTCATTATCAACACCAAAACGATTCATCGTACAGTCATTGATGAAGGTGCTTCAACTTGCATCATGTCTGTTGCCTGTTGGAAGGCTATTGGTTCTCCGACGTTGAGCCAGTCTCCTATTACCTTAGAAGCCTTTGATGGGAGAGAGTCTCGCCCTTATGGTATACTCCAACGTTTGTCCATTTCTTTGGAAGGGAAGACGGTCGAAGTGGAAGTTGAAGTTGTTGATGCTAATCTTACCTACAACCTCCTCCTCGGACATAGCTGTACATATGCCATGCAAGCCGTGGCTTCGTCTCTTTTTCGTGTCATTCGTTTCCCTCATCAAGGGAAGATTGTCACCGTAGACTAGCTCTCCTTCTTCGCCTCCTCTTCCGAAGGCAACGTGCTTTTTTTGGAGCATACCGCCAAATCATATGAGAGTGTGGGAGCTGGACTTTTTAAAGATTCGGCCCTGATGGGTGTCTTTTCCCTCCCACCTCCTAACCTCGCCCCTATTAATATGATTTCCGTTCACTCTGATCCATGGGTTCTTCCCCCCGCTGATCAAATAGAATCTTGGGGCGATATGATGCCGTTGAGTCCTGCCGAGCTCAACTACGTTGAAATCGTTGCTGCATCGGCTCCCCCTCCCGAACCTGCTCCTTCGAGCAGGGCTCCCGACTCGTATGTTCATTCCCCTTGGCTTGGAGATGACGCTTCTTCGGATCCTTTAAAGGAAATATTTCCTTCTGATGAAGCCATTATCGAGACCATGTCTCTCAAGGAACCTCCTTGGTCTGATCATCACCATCGTTCCTCGTTTCTCCCTGCCCATCAGGAAATGCTCACCTGTCTCGAGCGGTTTGCTCCTTGTCTCCCATCTCAACCCCTTCAAACACCTATTCAAGTTTATCAAGTGTCCTCTGAAGGAAATATGGGAAACATCATGCAGACCCAACCCATCGATATCTCTGCGAAACCAAGGATCGTCGAGCACATTCATATTGGAGTCACTTATACTCCGGAGGAAATCCAGCCCTACACCGATCTTTTTCGCAAATTTTGTGATGTCTTCGATTGGTCCTACGAAGAAATGCCTGGCATTGACCCAAGCATAGTGGTGCATGAGATACCTACGTATCTGGGTGCTAAGCCTGTTCGCCAATCTCTACGCCCCGTGCACCCCCAAAAGGCTGCAGCCATTAAAGCAGAAGTTGAAAAGCTTCTCAAGGCTGGTTTTATTTACCCCATTCCACTCACAGATTGGGTCTCCAATATCATCCCTGTGAATAAAAAACAGTTACCATTCGAGTCTGTGTTGATTACCGTGACATTAACCGGGCCTGTCCTAAGGATAACTTCCCCACACCCTTCATTTATCAACTCATTGATGAGTGTGCTGGGAGCGAAATGTATTCATTCACGGACGGTTTTTCTGGGTATAACCAGATCAATATTGCGCCCGCTGATCAGCATAAGACTGCCTTTATCTGTCCTTGGGGCACTTTTGCTTACAAAAAGCTCCCTTTCGGTTTGAAGAATGCCGGTGCTACTTTCCAACATGCAATGTCCTATGCTTTCCATGACATCCGTCACATTGTACAACCATACCTCGATGATCTACCAGCTCATTCAGTCAAACGCCACGACCACCCCACCCATCTTCGTGAAATCTTTCTCCGCTGTCGACACTATCGCATCAGGCTTAATCCTCATAAATGTGTCTTCTGCGTTGAGTCAGGCAGACTGCTTGGGTTTATCGTCTCCCAAGAGGGCATCCATTTGGATCCCCTTAAAGTCAAGGCTATTCTGAATCTTCCTCCCCCTGCTTCTTTGCAGCAATTGCAGAGCTTGCAGGGCAAAGCAAATTTCTTAAGACGATTCGTTCTGAACTATGCCGAAGTAGCTAAAGGCTTTACACGGTTATTGAAGTGATATACCCCTTTTCATTGGGATGCCATCGCTCAAGAGTCCTTCAAGCGTCTCAAGGGTCTCCTTGTTTCTGCTCCATTATTGCATCCTCCGAATTACCATCGCGACTATACTCTATTTGGCCGCTGCCGATACCACTATTGGAATGGTTCTCATTCAAGACGATGATGATGACACTGAGCATGTCATATATTACCTTAGCCGCAATCTTTTAGATACGGAAACTCGATATGCTTACGTTGATAAGTTGGCATTGGCCGCCGTTTGCACCGTCCAACGTTTCCGACATTATATCTTGTTGCGTACTACGACCGTGATTTTTGATTGCAACCCGATGACGTACATTTTTTCACGTCAGTTGCTGGGGGGCAAGTACTCAAATTGGATCGTCATCCTCCAAGAGTTTGACTTGGAATTCACCACTGCCAAGTCTAAGAAGTCCCTGGTCTTTGCTGAGTTACTTTGCTCTTTGCCATCCCCTATCGCGCCCTCTCGGTCAGATGACCATATCCCAGAAAAAAACTCTATTCCTAATTAGCACCCTCGATCCCTGGTACGGGGATATCATTGTATATCTGTAGACATCCTCTTTTCATCCCGCTGTGTCCAAGGATGCTCGGCGACGGATCCGTCATCAGTCTCAGCCCTACCGTATTATCGGGGACACCCTGTACCGTCTCGGCGCTGACTCCGTCCTCCACCGATGTCTAACTCTCGAGGAAGCTGAGCGAGTCTTGAATGACTGCCATTCTGGCGCCTGTGGTGGTCACATGTCCGGATATGCCACTGCTCAAAAAATCCTCCACGCCGGTTATTTCTGGCCCTCCATCTTTAAGGATTGCATTCTTGTCGTCCGCTCCTGTCACGAGTGCCAAATATACCAACGGAAGATGTGTGTGCCTCCCGCTCCGTTGCACCTTGTTGTTACCGTCGGCCCTTTTGCAAAATGGGGCATTGATTATACGACCTGTAACCCTCACTTGGCCGGGGGGCATGGGTATATTATCGTTGCCGTCGATTACTTTACAAAATGGGCCGAGGCGATGCCCACATTAACTGAAGACGGTCACACAACGGCGCAATTTTTGTTCAACCATGTTATTTCACGGTTCGGAGTTCCTCAAGCCATCGTCACAGATCATGGGAAGCATTTCCGTAATCACATGATGACCGAACTAACAACCCAACTAGGCTTACGACATGATAGTTCAACTCCATACTATCCTCAGTCCAATGGCCAGGTTGAAGCCGTCAACAAGGTTTTGGTTACGATGCTTCAACGTACCGTTGGCATGCATAAGTCTAATTGGCACTTGATGTTGTTCCCCGCCTTGTGGGCCTTGTCTAGTCAATTTAACGTTTTAAATTGCTCTACATAAATTATCAATCCGGGTATCGTAAACTGATGAAGTGTGGTGCACCATATGTGCTTAGTTAACCTTTTTCTTACTTCGTTGTTTTATAGTTTATGTTGTTTTGGGGGTTTTGTTCTTGTTGGTTTCCTAAAGTGTCTAATGCAAATGAAAATCCTATTCTAAGGTCTTAAGAATACTTTTAAAGGACAAGTATGGATAGAGATTTCAAGACAAGGCCTATGTCCCTAATGGTAACTTCCAAAACTTAGCACTTCAAAAGATCTTAAAACATGTTATTGATAGAATTAGTACTTAAAAAAAGTGTAAATATGCAGCTACTTCAATCAAAATGGAATGCAACAACCAATCAATGAGCTAGTGACTATGAAACCCAGTATCCTTGCTGCTATATGAAAAAGAAAGTAAAAACTGAACTTAAAACAACTCAAAGACTGAAAGAAAAGCAACTAATTCATCACACTACTTCAACTCTTCTGATCCTTTACCCTTCAGCTCAATCTACCTTATGGGAAGCAATCATGAACAAGTTAAGCAATATGATATCTAAATTGCAAGAAATTCAATTGCATAAAGGAAACTAATCACACTACTTCAACTCTTCTGATCCTTTACCCTTCAGCTCAATCTACCTTATGGGAAGCAATCATGAACAAGTTAAGCAATATGATATCTAAATTTCAAGAAATTAAATTGCATAAAGGAAACTAATCACACTACTTCAACTCTTCTGATCCTTTGCCCTTCAGCTCAATCTACCTTATGGGAAGCAATCATGAACAAGTTAAGCAATATGATATCTAAATTGCAGGAAAGTAAATGAGCAAAACAAAACTGATTGAAATAACAATGTTGGAATTAGAACTCAAAAAAAAAAAATCAGTAGAAAGACAAGATGATTCCGTCATGTCATTAGTCATTAAAAAGCTATGTGCATTACTAACCTACAATCAAAATAGAATGCAACAACCAAACAATGAGCTAGTGACTATGAGACCCAGTATCCTTGCTGCTTCAGCAGAAGGACAAGATGATTCTATCATGTCATTAGTCATTAAAAGGCTATGTGCATCACTAATCTACAATCAACCGGTTGAACACACTTGCATGAATTAAAATTGCATGAATGAAAAATCTAATCTATCAAACTTGAAAGCAATCAAATAACATAATGAAATCAAAGCAAAATTGAACACACTTGCATAAATTAAAATTGCATGAATGAAAAATCTAATCTATCAAACTTGAAAGCAATCAAATAACATAATGAAATCAAAGCAATATTTACAAAATGAAATCTACTCTACCTTACATTCTACAAAGCAATATTTACAAAATGGAATCTACTCTAACTTACATTCTAATATGCTCCATGACATCTACTTCACATCTCCTTCCATGTTGAGAACATCAAAGCTTTATTCAAATTCTTCAAAAGTACAAAGTACAACAAAGTTCTCCAAAGCTTTCAAAAGCCATCAAGGAAGAACTACAAACTCCAAGCTAAAGAACTCACAAGCTAAAAGACTAACTGTTGGAAATAATACTGAGAGGGGGGGGTGAATCAGTATTATCAGATCAATAAAACTTTTTCAATTTCATATTCAGAAACATATACGCTACTTCAGTTAAGTGAACCCGCGTGTACACGCTGCTGTGTCTAAAGCAACTAGCGTATATCCAGAAATCTTATGATTCAGTTAGCTTATCTTCAGTAAATGCATCAGAACATTATTAACCTTTTTAACAGTAAACAGGTGCAGTATAACAGAACAGATCATCACACAAAAGTCACACACATGAACACAAGATATAAGGTGGAAACCCAATGTGGGTGAAAACCACCTGCTGCAAGTCGTCTCTATCTTTCTTTAATCAGAAACTTCAGTTTACAATCTTTTGTACTGGTGTAGCCTTATACCAGTACGCAGGCTACAACCTGTAGAAGGCTACAACCTTCTCTCGTTTTCCAGGCTCTCCTGGAAGGGAGCTCCAACCCCCTTTGCTCTTGTACTAGCTAAGATACTAGTACGTAGGTGCTGGCCTACGATCTTCTTTCTTTCAGGTACCACTTTTCATCAATTTTCAGACTGGATACTCCTGAAGCACAACATTACAATCTGAAGACCACGATTCATTCACAAATCATTGAAGCACAAAACAACCAATACTAGCACCATCAATCTTTGTATCACTGAACCACTGAAACCCTGTCAACACCCAGTCACCAGAACACAGAGCAGACTACAGAACTCTGCAATAACAGACAGACCCAACTGCAACCCCAAAAATTAAGCTTCAAAAGATATACGCTACTTCAATGAAACAAACCCGCGTATACACGTGCTTTTACCGAAGCCAACATGCGTACATATCTAAAAGTATTTTCTTAAAACTTCGCAGCTGTACCAGACATCAGTCATACCCAGAACATAACATTGCGTCAGTATGCAGATCTAAAAATACGCATAATCAACCATATAAAGATAGTTCATTTCAAACAATTTGATCCCGATCTATCCTTAGATCTAGTCTTCCATCAACCGGTGTGATCTCTCCTTAGCTCAGATCAAGCAATGTATCATCAACCCAGAACCTGCATACTAGATCTCTTTCTTCATTAGATATTCAAGACTTTTTTGATACATTTGCCTAATGATCTTCTTCTCCTTATATAGCCTTAGGCCCTTCACAATACCACGGTCCAAAACCATAGTAACACAATACCATCAACTTCAAAACTCGGGATCAACACGACTGTCGAGATACCTTGGTCCAAAAACATAGGCTCAAGTACCGAGGACTAACTACCACGGACCAAAAGAAAGCTTCTCGACATGTACGCCCTTTTCTGTTCATGAAACTGCGTGTATACGCGACTTCGTATATAGCGAGCCTGCGTATCCGCGACTTAGTATATAGCGCACCAGCGTGTATACGCAACTTGGGCTTAATGAACCTGCGTATATGAAGTTTCTCTTCATTCTTGTAGTCTGGACTGAGATCTGTCTTCAAAGAGAGTTGCCATCAAGGACAACACCTGTACCATAGCGCGCCACACCTGTGCCAAAATGCCAACAATCTCCCCCTTTGGACTTGATGGCAACCCCAAGATCCTTAGAATCATTCTCCCCCTTTGTCATCAAGGGCAAAGGGCTGTGCTCCCCCTGAGTACATGTTGATATCTCTGCTCTGCTGTGCTGAACATGCTTCCCCTGACTGTAGGCAAGATCTGCAAAAGATGTTCTTCAAAAGAACCAAGACTTATACATCATAAAGGACCTTCCTATCACCAAAAGACTCAATATATACATCCATACTCCCAACCAAGAGGGGATACATCAGAAATTTACATATAACAACCAATTACATTACATCATTCATCCCAGGCATAGTGGGGAAACCAACATAGGCCGTTACATGACCTTGACACCATAGAAGAGATATCACAAAAGAGATACATGACATAGAGACGAAAAATCTAGACCAAGACTTATGAAAGTCACCAGCAGCATCTGATAATCATCTTTTAGATCAGCAACCAAGATTTCCTTCTGTGCTCCTTCTCCTGAAACCAACAACAGTTGTGAACTAGAACCAAAAGCATCTAAATGCCAACAATGCTTTATTAGACTTTAAGCTGCTCCCCCTGAAACTGTGCCTGCTGCTCCCCCTGAAACTGTGCCTGAAGGACTCTGGCATACCCATCTCAGACCTTCTCCAACCAGAATTTGCCCTTGCTGTTCAGAACTCCATATACGCGACTTCACCTGCATAAACCAGCGTATGTACGCGGATATCCCTTACACAACTCGCGTATACCAACTTTTCTTTAGAACAGACAAGCTTCAACAGCAGGATGAAGCATCAACTACTCCCAGCTTTTGTCTGAGATATTCAAAAGTCTCCCTGGGCAGTGGTTTTGTGAGAATATCAGCAACTTGTTCTTTAGAAGAAACATACTCCAACTTGACCTTTTGTTCAAGCACTTGTTCCCGGAGGAAGTGATACTTGATTGGTATGTGCTTGGTCTTTGAATGCATGACTGGATTCTTTGAAATGCTGATTGCACTTGTATTATCACATAAGATAGAGACTAGTGGAGTGCAAGTGATTTGAAAATCCTGCAAGGTCTGCATCATCCAAAGAAGTTGTGTGCAACAAGATGCCCAGCCACATATTCTGCTTCAGCTGTAGATAAAGCAATCGAACTCTGTTTCTTGCTGAACCAAGATACTAATCTGGAACCCATGAAGAAAGCACCACCACTTGTGCTTTTCCTGTCATCCACACTTGCGGCCCAATCTGCATCTGTGTAAGCATGAAGAGTGAGATCTGTATCTCTAGGATACCACAAGCCATAGTTTTGAGTCCCTTGAAGATATTTGAAGATTCTTTTTACTGCCTGAAGATGAGTTTCCTTTGGGTTGGCTTGAAATCTTCCAACAATTCCTACTGCATGCATAATATCTGGTCGGGTACCTGTCAAATAAAGCAAACTCCCAATCATGGATCTATAAGTTGGTTGGTGAACTGCTGCTGATTCATCATTTGCACTGAGGTTGCATCCTGTAACCATGGGGGTACAAACTGGCTTTGAATCTTCCATGCCATACTTCTTCAAGATCTGCTTGAGGTACTTGGTTTGAGACAAGAAAATACCTCCTTCATTTTGTTGGATTTGCAATCCAAGAAAGTATGTCAATTCTCCAAGTAATGACATTTCGAATTCTTTCTGCATAACCAAGGCAAAGTTTTGACTCATAGCCTCTTCATTGCTGCCAAAGATAATATCATCTACATACACAACAAGTATTAGCAATTTGTTATTTTCAACTTTTATATAGAGATTGCTATCTGCTGACCCTTTTGAAAAACCTTGTTGGTGAAGATATTTGTCCAATCGATAGTACCAAGCCCTTGGAGCTTGTTTGAGACCATAGAGAGCCTTTTTCAATCTGCATACAAGGTTTGGATCATTCCCAAGAATGAAACCATCTGGCTGTTCAATATATACTTCTTCTTCTAAGTCCCCATTCAGAAAGGCTGATTTTACGTCCATTTGAAATACTTTGAAGTTTTGAAAGCTTGAGAGAGCAAGGAACATTCAGATGGCCTCAAGTCTTGCAACAGGAGCAAAGGTCTCTTCAAAATCTATTCCTTCTTGCTGCACATACCCTTTACAAACAAGTCTGGCCTTGTTTCTAATTACTTCTCCATTTTCATTCAATTTATTTTTGAAGACCCATTTTGTCCCTATGACATTCTTATCTTTTGGTCTAGGAACCAATTCCCAAGTGTTGTTCTTTTCGATCTGCTCAAGTTCTTCATCCATTGCTTTGATCCAACATTCATCTTTGCATGCCTCTTTCACATTTTGTGGTTTAGTGGAAGAGAGTAATGCCAAGTAGCTTGAAGCTTCTGCAATTGTTCTTCTTGTTTGTACTCCTGCTTCTTTCTGCCCCACAATTTGAGATTCTGGATGATTCTTCTGAACATATCTGGATGGAGTCTTCTCTTCTATTCTTGTCTGCTCCTCTGGTTCTTCTTGAGGTTCTTCTTCTTCTTGAGGTTCTTCTTCTTCATCATTCTGTCTTTGAGTGTAGCCTTCATCTTCTTCAATGTCTTCATGATGAACTTGCCTAGGAATGTATCCCTTCTCATCAACCACAACATCAATGCTGTCAACAATTCTGCCAAGTCTTTTATTGTAGCACTTGTATGCTTTGCTATGTGGAGAATAACCAAGAAGAATGCCTTCATCTGCTCTAGGTTCAAGTTTGCCAAGTTGCTCATCAGTATTCTTAATATAACATTTGCTCCCAAAGATTTTGAAGTGCTTCACCGAAGGAGTCTCACCACACCAGAGCTCATGAGGGGTTTGAGTGCTGTTTACTCAGACATTTGTTTTGTTGAGAATAATAACCGCCGCATGTGCAGCTTCACCCCAGAAAGTTGCGGGAGTACCTGATTCATCAAGCATAGCACGAGCCATTTGTTGGACTGTTCTGT
This sequence comes from Pinus tabuliformis, assembly GCA_031772625.1. NCBI lineage: Eukaryota > Viridiplantae > Streptophyta > Pinopsida > Pinales > Pinaceae > Pinus > Pinus tabuliformis. The sequence goes on from CM062810.1 coordinate 768,529,120, forward strand.
TCATTCTTTCCACAACTCCATTTTGCTGAGGAGTTCTAGCTGTAGAGAATTCTCTTCTTATCCCATGTTCTTCACAGAAATCGAAAAATTCATTCGAGGTAAACTCCCCACCTCTGTCAGATCTGAGGCACTTAATTTTGTGTCCTGATTCATTTTCAACCAAGGCTTTGAAGGATTTGAATTTTTCGAATGCTTCATCTTTGTGCTTCATAAGTCCTAACCAGACAAACCTGGAGAAATCGTCAATGAATAATATCAAATATTCTTCTCCTCGAGGTGTTCTTTTTCTGAATGGACCGCATGTATCTGTATGTACTAGCTCAAGAGGCATGCTAGCTGATCCTTCCTTCTCAGGAAAATTAGTTCTGGTTTGCTTTCCAAACTGACATGATTTGCATATGGTGTTGTCTGGAATTTTGATATCTGGAAGATCATGAACTGCCTGATATCTGCATGCTTTCCTTATTTGTGAAAAGCTTAGATGCCCCAGTCTCCGATGCCATAGCCAGTGTTCATCATCCTTGCTCAAATAGCATTGTTGTTGTCTTTCTTCAAATATGTATAGATTATTTGGAGTCCTTCTTCCTTTGATCACTGTTTCACCTGTATCAAGATCACGAACACAACATCCATTTGATCTAAATATTACCTCTGTTCCTTGATCGCACATCTGACTGACACTCAGAAGATTATGCTTCAATCCATCAACATACAAAACATTTCTAGCTTTGACCTTCTCTTTCAACGGAGCAACGCCTTTTCCTTTTATGGCTGCAGAGATATCGTTTCCAAAAGAAACTTTCTTTCCCTTTTCTAATGCGGTATATGATTCAAGTTTTTCTTTGTCCCCTGTCATATGCTTCGAACATCCGCTTTCAATGTACCATAGACTTTCTTGACCTTCTGCATAAAAGGCTATCCCACATCTTTCTGGTTGCGGTTCCTTTATTCTCCATGTTCTGACATTTGAGGTTTGTTCCTTCTGAGTTGTCTTTCTGAACCTGCTCCTGCATTCAGAGTCTTCATGACCAAAGTTATTACAAATAGAGCATTCAACTTCATTTTCAAGAACCGAAAAGTTGTTATAAGTCCTTTTCATGGTTCCAGTCATACTTCTTTGCTTTTGAGCTTCTCTAGTCATGATTGTCTTGTAGGCAACACGTTGAGCTGCTTTGTGACCGAAGTTATGGCAAGAAAAACATTGGCCATTAAAGAAGCTTCTGCGATAATCAGATCTATCATCCAACCGATTGTAGCTTCTATTGACATCCATTCTTGGGGCAAATTGGGAAGATTTTACCTGTGGCTGATTGTAGCTTCTGTTTGTCCTTAAGGCAGCTTGTTCCCGAATTTCTTGATAGTCTTTATTTGTTCTTGAGGTAGACTGTCCCTGATTCACCTGATGACTTTTATTTGGCCTTTGCTCGCTCCTCCTTGCTGCATCAAGATAACTTTTAGAGGTAGAAGCTTGAGATGTTTCTCCATTATATCCCAGACCTGTCTTGATCAGAGGAGAACGCTGCACATTGATAATCTCATCCAAGGTTTCAGATCCTTTAACAAATTTAAGATTAATCGCTTTTGTTTTCTCAATCTCCTTTCTAAGACAAACAATCTCACATTCCAATTTTAAAAGATGTTTTTCCTTTTCAGCGAGTTGACATTGTAGAGAATCAATAATAGCACTTTTCTCTTCTAAGCAAACTTTGAGATTATTCATTTCTTCACAAAAGCCTTCTACATCTATAACATCCATGTAGTCATCATCTTCAAAAGCCATTAAAAGTTTATATCTATTACCTTGTTCATCTTCGTCACTATTTGAAAGACCATCACTATCTTCATGAGTGTAGTAGCTTTTCTTCTTTTCATTCTGTTTCTTGTTCCATTTGACAGGTTCCTTTCCCTTGTCATTCTTATCTTTGTGAGGACATTTGGCAGCATAATGACCTACTCTTCCACAAGCAAAGCATTTAAAAGGTAACTTACCTCTGAACCTTCCAGAACCCCTTTGAAGATTTCTGACAAAATTTGATTCTTCTTCTTCATCTTCTGGCACGTGACTTGCTTCATAATAATCTTCTTTGCTTGAAGCCTTGAAAGCAGCTTCTCTTCTGTCTGATGGACCTCCCTTTCTCATTTCATAAGCAGTTAGAATTCCGTGAAGCTGAGACATAGTAAGAGTTCGTAGATTTTCCTTTTCTTCTATTGCAGACACTTTAGATTCAAATTTGGGGGACAATGATCTTAGAACCTTTTCAACCACAATAGCCTCTTTTATTTCTTCACCCAAGTTTTTCATGCAATTAACAATCTCATCCACCCTAAGGAAATAGTTAGCCACACTTTCATCATTATACATTCTGAGAGTCTCATACTTAATCCTGAGAGTTTGAAGTTTAGCACGCTTTACCTGTTCGTCTCCTTCATAGCTCGTGACAATTTTGTCCCATATTTCTTTTGCGGATTTATAGTGCATTACCTTCATGAATTCCGATTGGGATATACATCCCAATAGAGTACTGACTGCTTTCGCATTTGTTTCATATTTCTTTTTCTCGGCTGAATCTGTAGGAGTAGCTGAAGGAAAGGTGTAGCCTGTCTCTACGATGTCCCAAACTTCTGTACCAAGAGATTGAAGATAGGCAGTAACTCTTACCTTCCAATAATTGAAGTTTGTCCCATCAAAAATCGGTGGCTTGATTGATGCTTCTTTCTCGTAGTTGCTCATGATGAACGATCTACCTTCAAGCGATCAAGCTTCTCTGAAGGACCTGCTCTGATACCAATTGTTGGAAATAATACTGAGAAGGGGGGGTGAATCAGTATTATCAGATCAATAAAACTTTTTCAATTTCATATTCAGAAACATATACGCTACTTCAGTTAAGTGAACCCGCGTGTACACGCTGCTGTGTCTAAAGCAACTAGCGTATATCCAGAAATCTTATGATTCAGTTAGCTTATCTTCAGTAAATGCATCAGAACATTATTAACCTTTTTAACAGTAAACAGGTGCAGTATAACAGAACAGATCATCACACAAAAGTCACACACATGAACACAAGATATAAGGTGGAAACCCAATGTGGGTGAAAACCACCTGCTGCAAGTCGTCTCTATCTTTCTTTAATCAGAAACTTCAGTTTACAATCTTTTGTACTGGTGCAGCCTTATACCAGTACGCAGGCTACAACCTGCAGAAGGCTACAACCTTCTCTCGTTTTCCAGGCTCTCCTGGAAGGGAGCTCCAACCCCCTTTGCTCTTGTACTAGCTAAGATACTAGTACATAGATGCTGGCCTACGATCTTCTTTCCTTCAGGTACCACTTTTCATCAATTTTCAAACTGGATACTCCTGAAGCACAACATTACAATCTGAAGACCACGATTCATTCACAAATCATTGAAGCACAAAACAACCAATACTAGCACCATCAATCTTTGAATCACTGAACCACTGAAACCCTGTCAACACCCAGTCACCAGAACACGGAGCAGACTACAGAACTCTGCAATAACAGACAGACCCAACTGCAACCCCAAAAATTAAGCTTTAAAAGATATACGCTACTTCAATGAAACAAACCCGCGTATACACGTGCTTTTACCGAAGCCAACATGTGTACATATCTAAAAGTATTTTCTTAAAACTTCGCAGCTGTACCAGACATCAGTCATACCCAGAACATAACATTGCGTCAGTATGCAGATCTAAAAATATGCATAATCAACCATATAAAGATAGTTCATTTCAAACAATTTGATCCCGATCTATCCTTAGATATAGTCTTCCATCAACCGGTGTGATCTCTCCTTAGCTCAGATCAAGCAATGTATCATCAACCCAGAACCTGCATACTAGATCTCTTTCTTCATTAGATATTCAAGACTTTTTTGATACATTTGCCTAATGATCTTCTTCTCCTTATATAGCCTTAGGCCCTTCACAATACCACGGTCCAAAACCATAGTAACACAATACCATCAACTTCAAAACTCGGGATCAACACGACTGTCGAGATACCTTGGTCCAAAAACATAGGCTCAAGTACCGAGGACTAACTACCACAGACCAAAAGAAAGCTTCTCGACATGTACGCCCTTTTCTGTTCATGAAACTGCGTGTATACGTGACTTCGTATATAGCGAACCTGCGTATCCGCGACTTAGTATATAGCGCACCAGCGTGTATACGCAACTTGGGCTTAATGAACCTGCGTATATGAAGTTTCTCTTCATTCTTGTAGTCTGGACTGAGATCTGTCTTCAAAGAGAGTTGCCATCAAGGACAACACCTGTACCATAGCGCGCCACACCTGTGCCAAAATGCCAACACTAACAAGCTAAGCTCCCAAATGAAGGAGAGAGATCTCCAATTTATACAAAAAGATGAGAAGCCATCTCATTAATGAGAATCCATGAATCTCTCCCTCTACCTCTAGAGTCCTAATCAAAATAGGAACTGATAAGACACATGTCTTCTTAGAGTTACAATACAATTAGAAGATGTGACACATATCGTCATGATCCCATGATTTTTTCCACTGAAATTCGAATTTGGCCTTAGAGTGCCACATAAGAGTCTTCTAGAAGCCTCCTTTCAACCTACACATATCAACAATCTCAACCCATTTGTTAGGTATAAGCATATGCACATTATTTTCTAATGTTTAACCACAAATTCACTTAAAAGGCTTAGAAATAATAAAGATTGGAAAAACATAAAGGTGGCCCTATGATAATGAAAGTGGGATGAATGTGGTGACATAATAGTGAAATGGAGGTGATATAATGGACATAATAGTGAAAGTGTAATGGAAATGAATGACATTTTCAAGACTCAACATACCCCCCAACTGAAGCTATTGCATTTCCTCATGCAATATATATTACATTAACTCTTTTGATCCTTGAGCTTTGGCTTAACTTTGCATGATATCATTTGATAACTTCATATTTCTGCAAAGTGTTTCACTTGAATTGCAACATGGTTGGTTCTTGTGTTACAACCATTTTTTTTTGTTGCCTTCTATTTTGATCTTTGAACTTTGCATAATGATATTTTGATTATTGTTGCAAAGTATATTTTTATTGGATTGCATGATGGTTGGTTCTTGTGTGACAACCATGATTTTGTTTGTATCCAAATTATCCTTTAAGCACTTTTTCAAAAGCCATTGTATGCTCATAATAGCAATGTAATAATTAATATATGTTGGAAGTATGTGAGCTCCTGAATATGATATGGACATGGCAAGATATGAATATGAATGTATCCCCCCCCCCCCAACTGATGGTATTGGCAATTTTATGAAATGAGGAAGAGAAATGTTTTTCCAACAATTATCATTCTAGCTTTTTATGGAATTCTATGGTCAAAAGTTAGAAAATGACGTACCTTCACTTACCCTTGGAATGGATGAGTTGTATGTGTAGTGGCTGAAAATTTCTGATCATATTCTTCTTCAAGTGGCTGAACAAGAGGAGTCATGGATAGAGAGATAGGATGACTTTTTATTGCTTCTATTAAAACTTGCTGAATTTGCTCCAAAATGCTGAAAATAATAGTCTTCATGTCTTCAAAACTCACTGGCACAATTCCTACTATGTGAAAAGATGTTCTGATGTCGAACATAGTAGGAAATTGTTGTCTTAGTGGCCATTAATGGATGCCACTAGTCAACACGAGAACTCTCACCATTGATGACAATGAGAGTCAAGATGCACAAATACATCTTGCTAGGCACGAATGAATTTGTCGATGTCGAGTCACCTAGAAGATCTAACGAATAAGGGACATTAATGTATTCCCATTGTTTGTCAGCATGAGGACTTGCCATTAAGGCATGCAAGCCTCAAGGTGTTTTTACAAAAAACTTAGACTCAAAGGACTATGGACTGAATAATTTGCATTGAAGCAGGGCTTATTTGCGGAATGAAAATGACAAGGAATGGAAGATGAAAATGGAAGATGGCAATGGAGAGTAGAAATTGTAATGGGAAATAAGCATATGAATGAGCCTCTTGCTTTTATTTGTGGGTTATGAATGGAAAAAAAGAGATGGAAAATGTATGTGAATGTAAATGGAAAATATGGAGGAAAATGAGATGAATGGTTTATTATGAAGTATGGATGTGATGGATGGATGTGATGGAGACAATAGTATCTGAAAGTTTTTTTTTCAAGTGTTTGGATCTGATTTTGCATCAGCATATTTCTCTTTGTTGCTGATCATCCTCTTATGAAACAAATTGGTCTCTTAGAGAGACACCATTCTCTTGTAGTCATTTGTCCTTTCTCTTGGAACCTGTAAAAAAACTAATACTTCTTCTGCAATGGAATGTAAGATTATCAAAGAAGAGAGGTGATCAATCTCTCTAGTTATGATATTTACACACAAAACTAAGAATTTGTATTAGTGAAACAAGTTCTCAAAGGAAAAATCAAAAGAATTTATACCTGCTTTGGAATTGGTGCCCAAGTTGAATGTTGCTTCTTTTCAGCAATTTATTTCATTATTTTCCATTTCAAGCTCTAATGATATATTTCTCATTGTGTAGATCTTGTTGAGATCTTTCCAACGATACTTAAATCATCAAAATCTGATTTTGTATGAGAAAGATAGGCTGATTTGAACAATGAGGTTTTTCTGGCTGCGGAATTAGACTTTAGCTGCGGAATGTGCATGGTTCTATAGCTAAAAATCTTGGATACAAAGTTAGCCATTCATTTTTCATCATCAATCCAAAATTAATCAATACCTTCAGAAAAGTGAGCAAATAACTTATTCATTTCATTGATTCAAAATTATTATTTTTTCTTGACATGCAGCGACTTAGTGTGGCGACTCAGTGTGGCGACTTTGTGATAACACTCAACTTGACTTCTCTTTGACCGGGGTATTTTTTATTAAATTTGACCGAATGAATAGGACACCATCCATGTACTGACATTCCCCCAGCTACCCATGTGGCTTGTTTTGCTTGATGACACCTGCAACCTAGAGTTTAACAAAATAGCTGCGGAAAGTTAAGCCAGCTACGGAAAGTTGAGCCAGCTGTGGAAAGTTAAGCCAGCTGCGGAAAGTTGAGTCAGCTATGGAAAATGGCTGCAACAGTCAACCATCAGTTTTAAGTTATTTTTTTCATTGTCTGCATGTAGGAACTCTGTGAATTGTAGTGGCATATAGAGCAAACCAAGGTACTTACTCTTTTGCTGCATTTTTTTTCGTGTGCTGACGGATTTTATATCATCACATGCCTTTTGATATTCATATAATACAAATCAATTGAACACAGATTCAGATTGTTTGTGTGTGACATTAATAGTTTATACCATCAGCCAAAAGAAAGTTAAGGTGTTGACGAATTGACTTTTTCAGCAAAAGCACGTGAAGTGATAACAGTTGTGTTAGCGGGGAATGGAGAAGGTTTGACACAGCGTCCACATATGTAACATGAAACTGCCTGAAGAAACCATTCACGGATTCAACCAAACAAACCACGACATCCACCTTGGCATAATGAAGTATGAGTAAAAGACGGAAGTTATGAGGCATGGTGGGAGACGTGGGCGAGTCTGAGTTAAAAATGGAGACGGGTGGCGGAAGACGTGTTACCTCAAACAACCAAAGCGTGCCGTGTTTGAATTGTTCTCTGTTCATTTAATAAAAATCTTTTTTTCCTCATATTCAGTGACACCGTGGATGACCTGGCTGTCAAGGAAATCGGATCTGAGCAGATTTCTCAAGGAAATCGAAATATGGCCGCAACTTGTAAAAAAAAACACTGTTTTTTCACACGCGGCAGGCAAAACGAGGCTCCAAAGAACCGAGGATTTCTCCCAGACCGCCACAAATCTCTTCAAACGGTTTCTGGGTTATCTAATTAACTCAGCTGGAAAAAAACCCCATGTTTTATTTTCTTGAAATTTGCCTCCGTTTGGGCAAATCGAGCGTGTGAAGTTTGACGTTTTTTTGCTGTTTACGTTTTTCCTGAGTTAATTTTTTTTTCACTGTTCTGCATTTGTTGCACTCGGCTGTAAGATTGAATCAGAGGTAAGACAATACATCTTTGTTTTGACAGTGGTAGTGTGCACATTGTTGATCCTTATTGGAAATCTATGTGGGAGACAAGAAATTCCAATCCAACCACAGGAAAGACACACCAATAAAGAACGCACTATTTGAAGAGTCACGAAGCCATTTCATAAAGAAGAGTGAGGAATCACTGAACAAAACCATGACTGAGAGACTTCGCATGGGGTTTGTGATGTTGAATTAAAGTCGTTGGACTGGGAACAATTGACATGTTGAAGCCATGGAAATCATATTGCAAGGTCAGCGATGCATTGGTTTGACTTATTGGCAGCATGAGGGATCCATACAAAGTGGACATGAAACTGTTGTGGAGTGTATTATGGGGCAAAGATATCATCAATAAAGACCACAGGAGTTGTGCATTCAAGAATGGATTTTCTAGAAATTGGGTGGTCTCCCTTGTTCATTAGATTTCTGCTGATTTTTGTCTACACAACAAACAAACAAAAAAAAACGCATGCACAGGGATAAAAAGTACGCAATGTTGTTGCATACTTCTGCTCTCTCTCTAAGTTCAGAGCCTACAGAGGTGAAAGAATTGATTTGATGCTGTTGTTTACAAGAGACATAAAAACAACTAAAGGAGACGTAATGCTTTTGCAGGTTCGTTTTAAGGCCAAAGCTTGATCAGGGAAGCAGATTTTTTTTTTTTTGTTGAAGCCATAGTGGAAGCTAGGATTGAAGATAGCCATAGATTGTTTTTCTCTTTTTTTTTCTCTGAAATTGTAAAATTTTATAAAACAGATTAATGATTTTCAATTTCAGACAGCAAATACTTTAAGAAAAACATGCTAAAAATAAGACTTTGACTGAGGTCTTATGCTGGTTTTTCATCGATCTGAGCTGGGTGACTAGGATAGGATCCATGTCGGGACAATTCTGAAGATGCCCATGTGGTCGATTTCTCCATTGGACACTTGTAACCTGCTAAACCTTGAAACAGCTGCGGAATTCTCAACTAGCTGCGGAATCAGAGCAGTTTCCGCAGCTAAGTTGCAAAACCTTATTAAAACAAGATACAGTGTTTTGAATACCACTACAAACCATATCCAGACAATTTTGGACAATTTGAACCTATCAAAGCAGTTGAGTTTCATTTTTTCATTTTTATTTTTTTTTATTGAATCAATTGAAATGATGAAGTTTATTTTGTCTCCTTTTTTTTTCTTTTCTTTTTTTACATAACAATTCTTTTTCTGATCCTCCAGATCACACAAAGTGCAAGAGGAGAGCATACTCAAGAATTATTAATTTTTTTTTTTTTTTACATAACAATCTTTTTTCTGATCCTCCAGATCACACAAAGTGCAGGAGGAGAGCATACTCAAGAATTGTTAATTTTTTTTTAGATGTAAGAAATAAGGTCTCCTAATTACACTTCCCCGGCAACGGTGCCAAAATGTCTAGTCAATTTAACGTCTTAAATTGCTCTACATAAATTATCAATCTGGGTATCGTAAACTGATGAAGTGTGGTGCACCATATGTGCTTAGTAAACCTTTTTCTTACTTCGTTGTTTTATAGTTTATGTTGTTTTGGGGGTTTTGTTCTTGTTGGTTTCCTAAAGCGTCTAATGCAAATGAAAATCCTATTCTAAGGTCTTAAGAATACTTTTAAAAGACAAGTATGGATAGAGATTTCAAGACAAGGCCTATGTCCTTAATGGTAACTTCCAAAACTTAGCACTTCAAAAGATCTTAAAACATGTTATTGATAGAATTAGTACTTAAAAAAAAGTGTAAATATGCAGCTACTTCAATCAAAATGGAATGCAACAACCAAACAATGAGCTAGTGACTATGAAACCCAGTATCCTTGTTGCTGTATGAAAAAGAAAGTAAAAACTGAACTTAAAACAACTTAAAGACTGAAAGCAAAGCAACTAATTCATCACACTACTTCAACTCTTCTGATCCTTTACCCTTCAGCTCAATCTACCTTATGGGAAGCAATCATGAACAAGTTAAACAATATGATATCTAAATTGCAAGAAATTCAATTGCATAAAGGAAACTAATCACACTACTTCAACTCTTCTGATCCTTTACCCTTCAGCTCAATCTACCTTATGGGAAGCAATCATGAACAAGTTAAGCAATATGATATCTAAATTTCAAGAAATTAAATTGCATAAAGGAAACTAATCACACTACTTCAACTCTTCTGATCCTTTACCCTTCAGCTCAATCTACCTTATGGGAAGCAATCATGAACAAGTTAAGCAATATGATATCTAAATTGCAGGAAAGTAAATGAGCAAAACAAAACTGATTGAAATAACAATGTTGGAATTAGAACTCAAAAAAAAAAAATCAGCAGAAGGACAAGATTATTCCGTCATGTCATTAGTCATTAAAAAGCTATGTGCATTGCTAACCTACAATCAACATAGAATGCAACAACCAAACAATGAGCTAGTGACTATGAGACCCAGTATCCTTGCTGCTTCAGCAGAAGGACAAGATGATTCTATCATGTCATTAGTCATTAAAAGGCTATGTGCATCACTAATCTACAATCAACCGGTTGAACACACTTGCATGAATTAAAATTGCATGAATGAAAAATCTAATCTATCAAACTTGAAAGCAATCAAATAACATAATGAAATCAAAGCAAAATTGAACACACTTGCATGAATGAAAATTGCATGAATGAAAAATCTAATCTATCAAACTTGAAAGCAATCAAATAACATAATGAAATCAAAGCAATATTTACAAAATGAAATCTACTCTACCTTACATTCTACAAAGCAATATTTACAAAATGAAATCTACTCTACCTTACATTCTAATATGCTCCATGACATCTACTTCACATCTCCTTCCATGTTGAGAACATCAAAGCTTTATTCAAATTCTTCAAAAGTACAAAGTACAACAAAGTTCTCCAAAGCTTTCAAAAGCCATCAAGGAAGAACTACAAACTCCAAGCTAAAGAACTCACAAGCTAAAAGACTAACAAGCTAAGCTCCCAAATGAAGGAGAGAGATCTCCAATTTATACAAAAAGATGAGAAGCCATCTCATTAATGAGAATCCATGAATCTCTCCCTCTACCTCTAGAGTCCTAATCAAAATAGGAACTGATAAGACACATGTCTTCTTAGAGTTACAATACAATTAGAAGATGTGACACATATCCTCATGATCCCATGATTTTTTCCACTGAAATTCGAATTTGGCCTTAGAGTGCCACATAAGAGTCTTCTAGAAGCCTCCTTTCAACCTACACATGTCAACAATCTCAACCCATTTGTTAGGTATAAGCATCTGCACATTATTTTCTAATGTTTAACCACAACTTCACTTAAAAGGCTTAGAAATAATAAAGATTGGAAAAACATAAAGGTGGCCCTATGATAATGAAAGTGGGATGAATGTGGTGACATAGTAGTGAAATGGAGGTGATATAATGGACATAATAGTGAAAGTGTAATGGAAATGAATGACATTTTCAAGACTCAACAGGTCTATCGAACCTCTGTGAAGGATGCCACCGATTTCATTCCATTTCAATTAGTTTAGGGACTGGAGGCTACCCTTCCTATCGAATGCAAGATCCCTTTGTTAAAATTGGCCGTCGAGTTACTTCCCAACACTACTCCGGTAGAGGAACGCCTTCTTTACCTAGAACGGTTGGAGGAGACCCGTCGCCTAGCCTCTCTAGCTATCGAAGCACAGAAAAAGAGAGTGAAAACTCACAACGACCATACCATCCAACCTCGTTCCTTTGTTGAGGGAGATTTAGTCCTGCTATATGATCAAGCGAATGATAAGCTGGGGGCAGACAAACTCGAGCCCATGTGGCTAGGCCCTTATATTGTAAAGAGAGTTTTGTAGAAACGGGCTGTACTTGAAAAAGTACTATGCGTGAATTCCATGCACTTCGGTTTGTACATACGTGTGTTTTAGCAAGTGTGTTGTGTGTGTGTGTTTTCATGTTTTTGACTTGGTGTGAAGGCGTGATTGCCGCTTATTGTGTCTTTTGCTTCTTGTGCAGATGTCTGGTGCACCTTACGTTGGTTTCACTGATGGTGCCTGCCGCAGCACCCGCAACTTGTCTTCTACGGCATGGGTGATCTACGATCCTCATGGTGAGTTGATAGATTTTCAAGGTGTGTGCTTAGGTTGCACCACAAACAATGTCACTGAATATAGTGCTGTGATTGAATTATTGGCCGAGGCAATTAATCTCAATATTCGTACATTGGTTGTGAACCTGGACTCTCAACTTGTCGTCCACCAGCTCAATGGGCGATATTCCGTCAGATACCATCGCATTTTAAGGTTGTATTTACGTGTTAAATTGTTAGAGAGGAATTTTGATTTCATTACATATCGGCATATTCCACGACGATTAAACACGTTATCTAATGCATTGGATAATCATGTATTGGACAGACGTTTGCGTAATATATAATCAAAACATCATACAAGCAAGTACATAAAGCACAATAATAGACCGTAGGAATATGTATATATATATATATATATATATATATATATATATATATATATATATATATCGTGTGGCGCACCGAGGCGCTCAAAAATAAGTGTACATGTCTAAATAGAGCCTGTGTTCTCTGTACATCTGAGACACATGTCTCTAAAAAAATCACCAGTAGGAAATAAAGACCTAGGTATCTACTGCGGCGGGTTGTGCTCCCTATACTGCACAGCCGCTCGTGCCACCCGCCTCAACAAGCGGTGCATCCTGGGTTCTACTCCAACTGTATGGATATGGGACACTATGGGGACCTCCTCTATCTCCATGTAGTCTGGAATCGCTGCTAGTAGACCCTCAAGGTTCTGGATCACTGTCTCCATCATGTCATCTCCCGAAGGAGCCAGGGCTAGAGCTCCAACGCCCTGCGCGTCCCTCCGCGCCTCTGGAGCCAGTCCAAGGGGTCTCACCGGTCCTACATCTGCATACCATAGCGTTGATCATTAAGACATGCACATGAAAAAATCAAAAACATCATAAAAATAAAAAATCAAAAAATGAGATCAAGTGTCTTACCACCGTCATCCCACTGCTCTCCAGCGGGCAGTAGCATGTCAGGATCTCCGCGGAAGTCCAAGCCGGCATATGGCCAATCATCCACAAAGATCGTCTGTCGCTCCAACCACTCTCGGAAAAATGTCCCTCGTGCCACTGGTCGGCCGCCACCTCCTCGTGGCATGACGTGGGCCCATCGTGTGGCCCTCGTCTCGCGTGGCCTGGGTGGGTCCAAAGCCATGTCTGCAACTGCAGTGTCGGCACCCGCTCCAGCATGAGCGGGAGTAAGATCAATCCATAACCAAACTGTTTCGCCTCATCACGACGACAGTTGGTTAGTTGCCTCTTCATGCTTGCTGCTACTGCCCCTGCCTAGTTAAACATGGTGGGATTTAGGCATTCGAGGGCCAGTCGGAGATGGGTCTTCGAGGCCTCATGTTGGGCCTGGGAGCCCGCTACCCATGTCACCATGAAAAGCATCGCACGAAGGATTATGTCCTCCACCGTTGGGATTGCCACCTTTCCGCTCCTTGACATGCGTGCCTGTGGGCACACCTGAGCCATCAGCGTATATAAAGTATCACCCCCGGGTTGCTGCCCCTCTAAAACGAGCCTCTCACCTCGACGAGACAGCCCGGTCAAAAAATAGATGTCTGTAGAATCGAACTCAATATCCCGTCCTCGAATGACAAATTTCCCATCCGTGGGATTCCAGGCCCTGATCAGTAGCTCCAGAAGGTCAGGTTGTGCCCATAAGCGTGGAGTTAAGAAAAATTTGAGTAATCTGCACCCCCGCAATGCATTTCGACACCCGGCATCAACAAAAGCCGCTATATCATCGTTATCATGAGTGCGTTCTTGCCAGACGAACACCATTATAACCCTGCATGACCAAAAATCCCATTAGTGCCCTGCCTGCAAAGTTTCAAACATAAATTTTATTAAAAATTTGTTGTGCGACATCATCGCGACTGTTTTTAAAACAGTCGCGCTGATAATGGGCACCTGTGTTATTTTTCCCGGGTCAGCGCGGAAGTACATCACTTTTCCGTGCTGATCCGGGCGCGGCCTGTGGAAATTTTTATCGGTCATCGTGGACCCGATGGCGAAATCCGCAATGACCGAGAGCGGAATGCAAATTCGAAAAACCACCCAAATAACCACGTCCCATCGTCAAATGCAGTAAAAAAGACATCAAATCAGAGCGTAGAGCAATGTGTGTTTACCTGGAACTGGTTTCGGGACGAATGATGCACGTACGGGGCCGAATTTCGTTCGCCAACCTCAATGCTCCAAGTCACTCCACAATGGCTGAATGGTAACAATGGTAAAAAATATGGGTTAAACCCCCTATTTATGGTAATTTTTTGAAATTAAATATTATATTTCATAAATGTTGGTTTCTATCATGGTTTTTGCTATATGCATGGTTAAAATATGGTTTTTCACTATGTTTTTATGCGCATTGTTTATATTATCTTGAACTGGTTTACGTGTGCAGTGTTCTTTGTGCAGGATCTCAGGTGATGGAATTACGACAGTTTTATACACACTTGATCCTGAAAAGTCATCTTTAAGCTCTTTTCCGACTTGAAACATGAAAAGATGGCCGAGTTTCCCTCTTGACTCGTTAAAAGAAACAAGAGGCGGTCGCCATTAAGCTCTTTTTTTCGACCGTTTAAACTTGAAAAGATCGTCGGGTTTTTGTCGTTTCAGACTCGTTATTGGCTACGAAGCGATGTGCTTCTGACCGCTTTTTTACTTTTTCGGGTCGAAGTTACTACTTATGAAAATTACTCCTCGATCATATTGGTCGAGCAGTTCTTTCGAGCATTGTTTTATACTTTTTCGGGCTCGAGAGACACAACTCTACGAAAAAGGGCCCCCCTGGAGTTTTCTTTCCGTGTCTTTTTCAAACTCTCTAAACATGAAAAAGACTCCGAGTTTCACCTATGTCGGACTCATTAAACCCTGACGACATTGGACTCGTCACCATGACGAGACTCGAGCTTCTCCTTCCTAGGGCTCGTTAAACTATTACTAGGTTGGATTCAAAAACAGGTTTCTCATTGATTGTCTATGCCAGCTCGTCACTCTTGAACATCGACACTTTTGATTTTTGTCAGGTTGGGTCATCCATACATCGTCATTTGGCCTCCCGCAGGTTTGGGTCATCATTCTAGCCTTGCTTCATGCGATTCATGCCGTCTCCTTCGTGCCTCTGTTCCATCATTGCTTGAATGCTGCCGTCCCCCTTTTGGAGTCGTCGCTGATATGTTCAAGAGTATAATCCCTCTGCAGTTTACACCCTCACCTCCTCCTCTGGTACTCTGCTCTGACATCTACCACTTGTTCCTTATCTCGTGTCATTGATGAGGGAAACATTATGGCCCTCCTACGACGGGTCGTCTCCTATCGACATCAGCTCATTATCCAGGAGATTGACCTAGAGATCCCCTTTGGTACCTTAGAGCTTGCATGCCTCAATGGCAAGTTCTTCACACCTGATGGTCGGTTTTCATCATTGGTCGTCGATTGCGTGATTCCACGAGTGTTCGACTTTAGCTCCCTTTTTCACACTTCGTGGATTGTACTGGACAGTACCTTAAGAGCCATTGGCATTATTGGTGGTTTCTCTCGCGCTTGTTAACGGTTTTCATCATCGACCGGTAATCAAGTGATATTCTATCATGCTCGACCTCAGCACCTCTATTCGCATGGTAGGATTTGTACTATGATCGGATGGGTTCAAGACCCCGAACTCAGCTTACACGTGTTCGGGCTACGTGGATTGGTTTTATGATTACATGACTCATTGATGGATGGCCGCGACCATACCCGAGTCTTCATGGATGGCTGCGACCATACCTTTATTATCATCATGCTCTCATTAGCTGGGTGGCTGCATCGATACCACAAACCTATTTCATATGTCTTTTGGATGGCTGCGCCCATGCCTAGACTGCATGTGATTCATTATTAGAGATATCAGTTGTACTTGCGTGCAGGTTCTTCCAATGGTGTTCCAGTTCAGTCAGTTTCGTAAAGCATTTCACCCCTCCCACTCTCTCGAGCTTCATACTTTAGGGGGCATTTGTTACACAGTAATTTGTCACTATGTTCATTCCAGTCTTCCTACTGTGTCCTGAGTCCAAATGATTCATGCTCATGCTCTCTGATGTTGCTAAATGACCCACTTTGCCAAAGTTTTTGCATCATCGCGACTGTTGTCAAAATAAACGCACTGATGAGTGCTCCAAAACAGACCATACGCGCTGTCATCGCGGAAGTACATGTGATTCCCACGATGGTCGGATTTCATGAGACAGCGCGACTGTTGCTTTTATTTGATCGCGATGACATGACCTTCTCCATTATGCAGTAGCGATGTCAGCGCTCCAGTACGGTTATGTACCCGCGATGATCCAGTTTGGGCGAGTTTGTTCTAACAGCTGGCCTTCTAAATGACTCTAGACCAGGTTGTTGGCCTTGTTTATGTCGCCCTCCCTTCTCTGGCATGACTGTTTCATCATTTGTGCTACCTTCCTTGGAGATAAGCTCATCTTCCCACCATTCATGGAGACTCCTTCTCCTATTTAAGCTTTCACCATTGCTATGAGCTGCTAGTTTGGAATTCTTAGTCTTTGGAGTGTTGCTGATAGTGTTGTGAGCTTGATAGGTAGATGGTGTGACAAGTGTGGGATTGTTTGAGAGCTTGAGGAAGGTTGTGAAGTGCTTTTGATCTTGTGTGAAACTTGTGAGTGAGAGAAACTTGTATTGGGAGATCCATCTTCAAGGGTGAATGCTTGAGGAACATGCTGGCTGGACCCTCTTGAGAAGGCTTGTGACGTCAAGACCTGGGTTGTAAGCTTACTCTTTTTCTTATTTAATACAATCAATGATATTTTCCTATGTCTCGTATGCAATGTACTAGATAGCTCAAGATTTCTTGACTTTATGGGTAAATAGTTCTTTGTTATATCCAGTTATGTGCTTTGTTGTGTTTCCTTGCTGTGTCTTAGGTTGATTACTCTCTAGGAGAAAGAAGCGGAAGCTGGAGCAGGGCAACGGAACTTCATCGACCACCGGTTGAGGTAGGCCTCTAACTTGAACTATTTAAGGAGAATTGTTGTTGATTTGTCCTTGTTTGTGACTAGACCCACTCTAGGGCTAGACGGGTTGTCTCTGTCCGCAGAGGGAACATTTTCCTGCTTCACATTCATTCATTCACTTAATTTGCAAATTGTTGAGCATTGGTGGTATAAAGCCTTGTAGTCTCAGGGTGTTCATGCATGTCTGGAGTGAAAACAGAATAGAAGTGGTTATCTGGCTTGAACCAAACCATCACCCATCCCAATAAGTTCCTAGAGCCATATTGAAGATTATATGTTACCAGGCATCTCTGAGCTACAACCTATGAGAGTTTCCTAGAGCCCCTAACATAATTGGTTCCATTGCCAGGGAGAGGAGATTGAAGCTCAGCTTCCTTGGGAGAACGACACAGATCCAGCTTTGATGATAGACAAAGTCTGGACACATTTTTGGTTGTAATCATCTATCTGGCGACTCTACTGGAGGTCGAACCTCTTGGTGACTCCACATCACAGTTCTGGCTCAGTTTGTGAGGCATACTCGGAGAAATCCTCAGAAATCACCAGCTGACCCAGTACTTGACCCTAAAAAGATCATCAAAGGAAGAAAGATATCACAAAGACGAGCATCAGGACTAGGAAAACCTAAACAATCCTCCATATCTCTGGAAGAAAGGCTTGTAATAGAACAAATACATGTTGAGAATATAGCCTCTAGCACTAGCAGTGAATTTTTTTTTTCATAGATTCATAAAGCTCCTTATTCTTTAGCTCCTCCTTTGGATTTCAGCCCAAAGGAAACCTCCCCTCCAGTCCATCATATTCCTTTAATCTTGTCAGTCACCCCTCAGCCTTCTATCATCCAGACTTCCAGTATTCTTCAATCCACCACAACCATGGCAAGTCCACAAGCACTCACCAAAATGGAAAGAATCATAGATGCTAGGTATGGACCTCTAGTACTGCCCACTCCTTTGAATGCAATGCCTGCTGGAGAATATTAGAAATACATGCCTAAGTTCACTGGGACTGAAGGGGTTATAGCAGAAGAACATCTTGAGTCATTTTATAGCTAAGCTGATAATATAGACACCAGTGAAGATGATGTGTGGATGAGAGTTTTTGTCCAAAGCCTAGATGGAGAGGCAAGGAAATGGTTCAGAGAATTGACCCCTAGATCTATAACAGATATTGAGGCCTCAGATGATGTGTTCCTAAAGCATTGGGGTGATAATAAAGATCTGCTCTATTATCATACTGATTTTGGCAACCTAAAAAGGGAAAATGGGGAGTCATTGTCCAATTTCAATAAAAGGTTCAACCACATGTACAACAAGATACTAGCTAAAGTGAAACTTACCCCCACCTCTTCCAAGCTCACCTATGCAAATGTCTTCGATTCTGACTTCTGCCTGCTATTGAGAGAAAGAAGATGTGCTTATCTAGCTGAGATGCAGGATGCAGCCTTGGAGGTAGAATCTAATATTATGGCTGCAAAGAAACTCAAAGGACATGCTGATCTAAGAAGACAGAGGGGTGAATCTTCTTCATCTTTAGACCCCAAGATAGACAAAATGACCAAGATGATAGAGTCATTGGCCTCTGAAATCTCCAAGCTGAAAGTTGAACAACATTCAGGGAAAGGAAGGGTTCCTAATACATTTGCTCCTAGAAATCCAAATCCATATAGGAAAGCAAATGAACAATTGCAGATCATGCAAAGGGGAAAAGAGGCCAGTGAAGAACAGAAGGTGAAGACTCCTTTCCAGAATGTAGTCATGGAGGAGGAGCAGTTTGATGAAGAGGATGAGATCCACTACATGGAAGACAAAGGCAGTGCTTTCTTTTTGACACTCGCTGCCTATGAGGAGTCATTACTCAAGGGCCAGACCAGCCAAGAGTGGGACAGAGAAGTTGTTTTACAAACTGAAGATAAACAGAGATGTAACTTGAGGTCAAAGATGAGTAATGTCAAAGAAGGCCTTGTAAAAAGAGTTGTTGTCCCCACAGAGGAGCAGATTAGCAAGCAGAAGTGACCAATAGCTGATCCCATCAGCCTCAAAGCACTAGCTCAAGAGGTAAGAGGTCCTAACAAGTCCCCTTCTCCCTTCATTTTTTAATCAAAAATCCAAAAGATGAAAATATATATACCTCTGATGGAACTGGTAAAGAATGAAGCCTTTAAGAGACCCACATGAAGCCGTTGAGCTTAAGGCCACACAAGCATCAAACGACTATGTGAATTTGCAAGATGACAAACCTACAGTTGTGCTTAGCCCAAGGACTGAACCCTCTGATGATAATTCCACATCATTCTATGTATCGTTGACTATTCATAACAAAACCCTTCACAACTATTTGCTGGACACACGTGCCAACCATAATCTAATGCCAAAGGATGTCATGGATGAGTTAGGCCTTGACATCACCAGGCCTTATCATGACTTGTTCTCTTTTGACTCAAGAAAGGTGAAATGTTTGGGGTTAATCAAAGTTCTAGCCATCACCTTATCCCAGCTGCCCATGAAGAGCATGATGATGGATATTGTGGTGGCAGATGTCCCTCCTAAGTTTGGCATGTTACTTTCTAGAGGATGGATTAAGAGATTAGGTGGAACATTGCAAAATGATTTGTCTTATGCCACTGTCCCGGTTTTTGGGGGAGGAAGTAGAAGGTTATACAGGGAAGCCCAGCTGGCATATATCATCAATGATGAAAAGAATCCCACTAATCATCCCATTTATGTTGTGGACACTGATTTTGGAGCTTGTATTCTCCAAATAGAAGAATCTCAGTTGGCTTGCATGCAGCTCAGAAAATCAGCTTGTAAAGTCATAGAGGAAGAAGGTCCACAAATTTGGGACATGTTCCTTAATGGAGCTTGCTCTAGGGAAACTGTAGGAGTAGGTGTAGTTCTGATATATTCTACATAGGAATACATACAACTATCTTTCAAGCTAACTTTTCAAGTCACCAACAATATAGCAGAGTATGAGGCTTTGATAGTGGGCTTAAATGTTGCTAAAGAAATGGGAATCAGAGACATAAAGATGTTTGGAGATGCTGATCTCATTATTCAACAGGTGAACCAGACTTTCCAGGCAAGGCACCCCAGGCTAAAAGCATACAGAGATGAGGTATGGAAGCTCAAAGATTCTTTTAATAGCTTTTGTATCACATATATTCCCAGAGTCAAAAATCAACTTGTTGATTCCCTTACTGTGTCTGCTAGTATGTTTGTCCCTCCTCTGCCTCCTAGATTGACTTATGAAATCAAAGTAAAATATAGACCATCCTTGCCCGATAATGTCAAGTATTGGAAAGTTTTTGAGGATGATGATGAATTCAATAGGTTTCTACAAGTTATTGATGAATTCTCTGATATGCAAATTGATCAAGAGAATGAGGACATGGAGGAATGTCAACCATCTCAGCTAAGAAACAATATTGGTCAGGACAACATTGTATAGCTGCCTAGTAACCATATACCTAAAGGGTTGGTGCCTCTAGAGAAGTTGTTTGACCATAATGATATACCCTATAAGCCTGCTCAGAAAGAGAATGAGTCTGCAGTCCATAGACACAATATAGGGAGTCCAGATCATCCAAAGTATATAAACCTATCCACCCATTTGTCTGCTGCCCAAAGTTCTGTCTACTGCACCCTAATGAAGCAATTTGCTGATGTTTTTGCCTAGGAGTATAGTGACCTTAAGACTTATGACAAGAACATCATTCAGCATAAGATTCCACTAGAGAAAGACACCATCCCTTTCAAGCAGAAACTAAGACCCATTAGCCCTCTATTACTTCCTTTAATTAAAAAGGAAATTAAGAAATTGTTGGCTACCAAGATCATAGTTCCACTGAGGTATTCGAAGTGGGTAGCCAACTTGGTAGTAGTGAGGAAGAAAAGTGGGGAAATCCAGTTGTGTGTCGACTTCAGAAACCTGAACAAATGCTCTAAGAAAGACAACTATCCCCTGCCCAAAATGGAACATCTGCTGCAAAAGGTTTTAGGGGCTAGAGTCATGTCTTTCTTGGATGGATTTTCAGGGTACAACCAAGTGGCTATACATCCAGAGGACCAAGAAAACACTGCCTTCACTACTCCTTGGGGAACTTTCATGTACTCCAATATGCCTTTTGGATTGATGAATGCTGGGGCCACCTTTCAGAGGGCCATGGACATAGCCTTTGTGGGAAATAAGGACAAGTTTGTCCTGATTTACCTTGCTGATATAACAGTTTACTCCAGCAGTCATCAGGATCACTTACAGAATTTGAAGAAGGTGTTTTTGAAGTGCAGAAAGTTTGGGATTTTAGTAAACCCCAGGAAGTCACAGTTTGCTCTAGAAGAAGGCCAAATTTTAGGGCATATTTTTTCTACTACAGGTGTCAGGATCGACCCAGAAAGAGTTAAAGCAATCCAGACATTGTCTGTCCCAAGGTCAAAGAAGGACATTCAATCCTTTTTGGGTAAGATCAATTTTGTGAGGTTTATTCCCAATTTTGCAGAACTAGTGAAGCACATCACCTCCATGTTAAATAAGGGGTTAGAGATAAAATGGACAGAGGCTGCAAGAAGATCTTTTGAAGCCATCAAAAGAGCTATCATGGAAGCTCCCACTTTAGTCAGCCCAGACTACACCAAGGACTTTTATATTTTCTCTTTTGCTTCTTATGATACACTTGCAATAGTCTTATTGCAGAAAAATAATGAAGGTACAGTGCACCTTGTGGCTTTCTTCAGCAAAACTTTAAGGGATGCTGAATTAAGATATGATATTATTGAAAAACAGGCTTATGCTCGCATAAAGTCTTTAAAGGCATTCTGAGTTTACATTCTGCACTCCAAAGTGGTTGCCTTTGTACCTTCGGCTTCAGTAAAGGATGTCCTAACACAGCCAGATTTTGATGGAAGAAGGGCTAAATGGATTGCAAAGCTCATTGAGTTCAAGCCAGAATTGAAGCCGACCAAGCTTGTCAAAGGCTAGGGCCTAGCCCAGCTGAAGGCTGAAGAAAATTGTAGTTTTCTAGACATAAATTGCCTAGGTGAAAATTCAAAATCTGAACAAGTAGAAGAGGAAACAGTGGAATGAGGGCAGAGTCAGTCTTTGGATGAAAATCTGGCTTCTTGTGAATGGTATTATGGAATAATTCACTTCCTGTTGAAGCTAGAAGTTCCTCCAGGCCTTATTTCAAGCCAAGCTAGGACCCTTAAGCTCAGAGTAGCCAAGTTTTGTATTAGTTGGAACCCGCTTTATTAGAAGGACCCATCTGGAATCCTCCTAAGATGTCTAGACAAAGAGCAATCTGTGGAAGTCATGCACCAACTCCATTCTAGCATCTGTGGAGGACATCATTATTGGAAAACCATAGCCCACAAGATCCTGAGAGCAGGGTATTATTGGCCCACTCTATTCTCTGATGTGTTTTCATTTGTGAAATCTTGTGACAAGTGCCAGAGATTTGCAGGAAGGAAACAACTAAAATCTTTACCCCTGAAGCCAATACATACTAGTGGCCCTTTCCAGCAGTGGGGTTTGGATTTCATAGGGGAGATTAATCCACATTCCAGTGGCTAGCATAGATGGATTTTAGTAGCCACTGATTATTTTACCAAATGGATTGAGGCCATCCCCACTAAGAAACCTGATCACCAGGTTGTAATGAAGTTCTTGACAGAAAACATTTTCACCAGGTTTGGTTTCCCAACCAAATTGGTTACAGACAATGCAGCAGCTTTCAAGGAAAAAGAGTTAGTGGACATGTGTGAATCAATGGGCATTAAATTAGTGCATTCCACCTCATATTATCCTCAAGGTAATGGCCTAGCAGAATCATCCAATAAAATCCTAGTAAGGATAATAAAAAAGTTGCTGGAAGACAACAAGCGGAGCTGGGATTCCAAACTACTGTTTGCATTGTGGGTTGACAGGGTCATCACCAAGAAGTCCACAAGGAATTCTCCATTCAAGTTGGTATATGGGACGAAAGTTGTTTTTCCAATCCAATTGATCCTCCCTGTGGCCAAATTTTTGCAGGAAGAGTAGAACGAGGAAAGTGACATGGCAAGGAGAATGAGTGACCTGGCTGAATATCATCAGATCAAAGATCAACTGATTGAGAGGTCTGTAGTACATCATTGGAAAATCAAGAAAACTTTTGACATAAAGGCAAAGATGGACAATTTTCAGGTTGGTGTCTAGGTTCTCAAATGGGATGCGCTGAAGGAAAAGAAAGGCAATCATGGTAAATTTGATGCTCTATGGACATGAACTTTTGTCATTTCTCAGGTCCAAGGGAACAATACTTTCATGCTGCAAAGTTTGGAAGGAGAAACAGTTTTTGATGGCCCAGTCAACGGGCAGTTTTTGAAAGTTTATTTTGTTTAAGGCTTTTAGGCCTCAGCATTGTAAATATGTTATTTTTGAGGTTTTATTGTAGGCTTATATAGACTCCATGCCCAATGGAATGCGAGGTAGTATTTCTGATCTTGTTTCTTATGTAAAAGGTAGTGGTTTACGGTTCTTGAAACCTCACAGAGAGGCTTTCATCCCCAGAAGGAGCCAGTGTTAGTCTTGAGGAGCAATGCTGACTTTTTGAAGGTTAACAGAAAGGTTCGGTCTGCTTCTTTGTTATTAAAGAGGTCCCACATGGGCCATTATTCCCCTCCTTCTCTTACCCCTCTCACACTCTACCCGTCCCATTTCCTGAATTCACCTTCATACATCGACAAAACCCTTTTTATCCTTAGTCCCAAGCGCAAAAGCCAAATATACCCATAAAACCTTACCCATATGTCTTATGCGCTCATAACACATTCCCTGAAGACATCTCATACATTCCACCTTCCTCCGCCGTTGATCTCTTCCCGCCGATCCAACAGCCCGCTTTCCTCCCGATCAATGCAATTTTCCCAACACCCTTCCGTAGTTAGATCATCCCCACCAGATCTAACGATTAGCGCTTGTATTGCACGAATAACAAGCACGATAGATACCCGCCCGATGAGGACGGTTTTTCTTTTTTCCCCGCCACTACGTGTGATCCGCTGAATGGCATCAGGCGCGTTCTGAAACTTGCCGCTTACCGCCCGATGCTCGCGCGATAAAAACCATTACCACTCAAATCAAAACACCTCGCACGTTATCGTCCATGTATCTCCACCGCCCGATAACCATCCAATCCACCTGCCTGAAGATCCAATGGCCCGGACATGTTCCGCTCCCACCACGACCGCTAGCCTCCAAAAATGATCTCTACCGCACATCTCCTTTGATCCGACGGCCACCATTCACAATCACTCCAACCATTCATCTGCCCATGCACTCCATACTCCACTCCCTGTCTGTTGCACGAAGGGGAAGATGGCCGACTTTGTCAGTCTGGTGACAGTCTGACCATGAAACTAAATTAACATAAAGCATGTCCAAGGGAGAAAAGGACACTACACGACTTAGCAACCAAATTAAACGGGCATGGAGCTCCATGGCCACAATTAAGCCAACCACTTAGCAGGATAGTGCAGTATCATAATGGATTAAATATTTTCGTGATGAAATGAAATTGTGTCCTGAGATGCTATCAGATAGTTAATGGTAGTTGGTGGTCAATTAAGACCCCTCCATCCCCAAATGACTAAGGGCCATTGTAGTGATAGATTATAAATAGCCAGGAGAAAGATGTAATGAGGGTTAGTAATTGTGTTTTGGTTCAACTTCTGGAAACTATAGATATTCTGTAACTTGCAGCGTCTCATCCTCATTTTCAGTAATGCAAGCTTCTTTTGTTGTTAATTACTCAATGCCCATTTCTCTTCTGTTCTAAACTTGTACCTGGAATTTTTTATTCATGATATCTTATATGCCTAATTCTAGATAACTGTCATCTTATCTCTGTATTAGTAAATTGGATGTGTTTTTGAGTAGGTCACCCAGGTTTCTTTTGTATCTAACGCTAGATAACTGTCATCTTATCTCTGCGTTGATAGATTAGATTTGCAAGTTTCTTTACTAGTTGCAGCTGGCCATCATACATTTTGTATGCATCCGTTGGTGTGGTTAGTATTCTTAATTCATTCACTGAATCTGCAAATTGTTGAGCATTCGTGGTCTAAAGCCTTGTAGTCTGAGGGTGCTCATGCATGTCTGGAGTGAAAACAAAATAGAAGTGGCTATCTGGCTTGAACCAAACCATCACCCATCCCAATAAGTTCCTAGAACCATATTGAAGATTATATGTTACCAAGCATCTTCGAGCTACAACCTAGGAGAGTTTCCAGGAGCCCGTAACAATACCTTGGATACAATCCCCTTGAACTGGTATCACAAAATAGAGCTCTGCCACAACACTGTGAAATGGGTTGTATTGAAGGAAGGTTTCTTATTGACTTTCAGCTTCGAGGACATGTTTGCAAGAATCAATGAAGTGCTTCAAGAAATTAAAGCAGTTATCTTCGGGACACTAAAGGAATTAATGGAATGGACCCAACTAGATTGGAGCACCCAGCTGTGCCACGCATTGAAATGCTATAATGTGACTGCTGAAGAGGAGGGCGAAGACCCAAGGAATATCAATATTCCTAAGACAGAAGGGCATCACGTAGTAGAAGGACCGCAAATAGAAAACCTATACATCTCCACACCTTTGAAAACAAGACAAGTAAACATTGGCACTGAAGAAGAACCAAAGTTTGTGAAGATTGGAGCCTATTGGGACGACGCTATAGTAGACAAAGTTGTTGAATTACTTCACAAATACCAAGATCTCTTCCCCACTAAGTTTTTAGAATTAACGGGCATACTTGGTGATTTGGGCGTTATGAGGATCACATTGAAGCTAGACCCGAAACTTGTTAAATAAAGGCCTTATTTTCTTAATCCTAAGTATAAGGAGAAGGTTTGCCAAGAGCTGGATAAAATGTTGGAGGCAAGTATTATAGAACTTGTTGAAGAGTCTGATTGGGTGAGCCCGATGGTAGTCCAAGATAAGAAACAAAACGGTGAAAGAAGGATCTGCATAGATTTGCGGACGCTTAATAATGCATGTGTTCATGATCCATTTCCAACTCCATTTACAAATGAAGTGTTAAACAATGTCAGAGGGTAGGAGACCTATTCCTTTACTAATGGGTTTTCTAGTTAGCATAAAATTAAGATTTCCCTAGAGGATAGAAGCAAAACCACCTTCGCAACATAGTGGGGTTTCTTTCAATACACTGTTATGCCATTTCGATTGAAGAATGCGCCTGCAATATTTTCTCGTGTAGTCATAACAGTGTTCAAAGAACTCATTCATAAGTTTTTGGAAGTATACTTTGATGACTGAACAATGTTTGGCTTGGTGAAGCGCCATGTAGCAAGTTTGTGCCTTATGTTGGATACATGTCGAAGATACCAGATAGTGTTGAATTCAAAAAAATGTTTATTTTGTGATCCTTTTGGGATCTTGTTGTGTCATGTTGTGTGTAAGTAAGGATTGATGGTGGACCCTGCAAAGATTGTAGTGATTGTGAACTTGGCGGCCCCTAGGAACATCAAGCAGCTGCGCGCGATGCTGGGACACACATGATACTATAGAAAAATCATCAAAGTTTATGCTCAAATTACTGCGCCCATGGAAAAAGTGCTAAAGAAGGATGTGACATTCTATTGGGATGAGGAATGTCAATGCAACTTGGATGTGTTAAAGGAAAATATGATGACTGCACCAATCCTGGTATTTCCCAACTAGAAAAAGGAGTCTCATGTACATGTGGATGCTTCTTTCATTGCGCTAGGTGCAATATTAACACTGGAAGGCGAAGGAGAATTGGACCATCCTATAGCCTTCGCAAGTAGGAAGTTATCAAAGGCTGAGAAAATTCATTCAATGACAGAGCATGAGGGGTTGGCCATGGTCTGTGCACTCCAAAAAATTCAAGGATTATCTGTTAGGGGGGCATTTCAAGATGTATACAGATAATTTTGCTTTAAAATCCCTAGTCAATAACCCTATGTTGGGGGGGAATATTTGTGGGTGGTTTTTATTATTTCAGGAGCACGATTATGAAGTAATTATGAAGCCGGGGAGGTTGAATGTTGGACCTGACCACCCATCTATCGAGAATTGAAACAGGTGAAGAACCCACTAATTTAGAGGAAGGGTTGCCCGATGCGCAGCTCTTTACAGTACATGTAGCTGATGACCATTTTTCTGACATTATTCACTTCTTAACTATAGGGATGGCGCCTAAAGGATATACAAATCAATAGAAGAAAGAACTAGTAGTTTGTGTAGCCGATTTTTCGGTCATTGCGGGACATTTGTACAAAATGGGGGCAGATGAAATATTACGGAGATATGTGTTGGATTTTTAGCAAGATAATATTCTCGCTGAAGCTCATGGGGGAGGTGTGAAGGCCATTATGCAGGGAAAGAAACCACATAGAATATTTTGCGCACAGGATTATGGTGGCCAACATTGCACAAGGATTCCAAAGCATACTATAAGGGGTGCGATGCATGTCAAAGGACTGGCAGACCATCGTGAAGGGACGAAATATCGCTCTATCCTCAGGTATCTTTACAGGCATTTGATAATTGGGTGATCGATTTTATTAGGCCAATTTAGCCATATGGAAAGAAGATGGGCATGCGCTACATTATCACTACGATGGAATATTTAACCAGATGGGTAGAAGCACAACCAATAAATGATTGTACAGGTTCTATGACAACAAAATTCTTGTTTGAACATGTCTTAACATGGTTCGGATGCCCAAAAGTATTAATGAGTTATAGGGGAACACATTTTCTGAATGAAATGATTAGCGCATTGACAGATGAATTCCAGGTCTAGCATCAGAAGAGTACACCATATCACCCACAGGGAAAATGGGACAGTCGAAGCTTTTAACAAAATTTTGGAGAACACGTTGACAAAGATCTATAACGTGCAGCGGAGTGATTGGGATGTGCGCATACCTACAATACTGTGGGCATGTAGGACAACTTGTAAGAAGTTGACAGGGCAAACACCATTCAGATTAGTCTACGGGGTCAAAGAAGTGATCATATGGAGTACATTGTACCTAGTCTGTGCATCATATCTTTGACGGATATGGCAGAACGCGAGGACTTGGAGGAATGGCTCATGCGACTAATGGAGTTAGAGGAGGACTGATTTCTAGCGAGATTCCACCAACAAGTGTAGAAGGAACACAAAAAAGCATGGCATGATCACCATATCAAGCTTCACACATTCAAGATAAATGATTTGCTGTTGTTATATGATAGCAAGTTCATGAAGTTTCTCAAAAAGTTTCAAATGCGCTAGTTGGGGCCTTATGTCATCAAAGAGATTATGAATGGTGGCGCAGTTCAGCTCGCAAAGCTGAATGGGGAACCCTTCCCTGGAAAAGTAAATGGAAGTAGGTTGAAGCTATATATAGGAGACCCTGCCCCTACGCAATGACTATGTGGAAGAAAGTCAGTCTCAGTGACCTAGGAAGTTGCAAAGGATTTCAGGACTATAAACTACAATGCCCAACTAGGAAAAATGCTTAATTTGGAGGCTATGCATTGGGTGACAGAACTGCGACAGGTGAAACTATGCTGCATGAGATGCATCGTGGAGGATGGTATTGTGTAGGTGGGTCCAAAGGTAACTTTTTAGGTTACTATTCATGATTTGATGGCCAAACAACGGTTAACGAGAGTGGGTAGGCGCCATATATGGAGAAAATATTTGAAGATATGCTGCCAAAGAAGCATTTATTATCAGAATTTGGGGGGAATGGTCGTATTTGAATTCAAATCCCCCTATAAATTATGCATGCTGGTCCAACAGAGAAAACTTTTCATTCTGAGAGTTTTTGGTGCATTTTTCTATATGAAGCATATGAATCGTGCGTTCTGGGAAGAATTTGTGGTGCGCCCCTCATTTGCAAACTATTTTGCAGTAGCCCGAGAGTGAGTCATTGAGAAGAT
Source organism: Pinus tabuliformis (assembly GCA_031772625.1). Lineage (NCBI taxonomy): Eukaryota > Viridiplantae > Streptophyta > Pinopsida > Pinales > Pinaceae > Pinus > Pinus tabuliformis. The sequence goes on from CM062810.1 coordinate 768,558,296, forward strand.
GAGTGCTACTAACCCCATGAAACCCCTCAGTTCAGAAGAAGTTGTGCCTGACGCACTAGGTCTTGAAGTAACTAGTATGGAAGTCACGCCTGCTATGCCTATGGCACCAAGGTCGCCTAGGCCAAAGAAAAATCCCACAAAATAAAAACAACCGGCCACAAGGGAAAAGAACTCTGCCACGAAGGAAAAGTGAAGAAACAGTGCCTATAAGAATGTCACCAAGGAAAAATTTAGAGGTGCGGACGAAGGAGAAGAAGGAAAAACAACCATAAAAAGTGGTGAATTTAGAAGAGGAAGAGTACCAAGGTATCAAAGAAGTCTATGCTGAGGGACTTGAGCCTATCTCTAGGCTTCTTGAGTACATCCCTCCATGAAGGGGAGAAATCAAAGTGACCTAGGATCCCGATTCTAGAAAATTTGGGGTATCCACTCCCTTGCTACCTGAGTAGGTCATATTTGAAGGACCTAGGCTCACGCGTATCCCAATATTGAAAATGGAGGACTGGGACCTCGTAGACCATGAAAAATTTATGCATCTAGTGACCGATAAGTATATGACAAAGATTTATTATGATGTGACAGGGGTTAAAAATTTAGAACTCATGAAGTGGGTCCGCGATGTTGAGCAGTTGGGGCTACTTAACATGCTTTTAGTGCTGCACTATCATCGCTCACCTATCAATACAGTTTGTGTGCGCCAGCTCCTCGCGTTGGTGCACGGTGTGATCCTATGGCTTGGGTAGCCCATTCCGATAATTTACATGTTGATTTACAGGATAACAAAGTTACCTCACAAAGTAACGAACCTACCAAGGAGTTTGCAAGGAAAAATGGGGAAAAGGAGCTTGCTGATAAGGTGAAGAAAGAGTATGGTATTGTGAAAAAATCGTGTGGATAATTTATCCCATCAATTCAAGACCAGGAAGTCCAGTTCGCTGCCCAAATACTCATAGGAAAGATCATGAGGAAGTGTCGCACAAATGAAGTTTTGGCACCAGTAGTGTCACTTGCTGCACAGTGCATGAAGAGCATGCAATATAATTGTTCAAATATCTCTGCCAAAAGTTCCTTGTGAACTGCAAAGAAACCCAAGATGAAAGAAAACCTTTTCACTATCCTTGGCTTATGTTGTCTATCATATTAGTTGCGTGGAGGTTTCCAACGGGAAGCTAATTTCCTCCTCACAAGGAAGATTTTCCTGAGGCCGCAAGGTTTGCCTCGCCCTGGTCTACAAAGGATGTGACACGAATAAAGGAAACAAATGTTTTCTAGATCCTGATGGAGATGGAACTTTAGATGGTGGTTAACTAGAGGCCAAGGTTGTCCCCAACCTTGTTCGAAAAGTTGACAACCTATGCGGAGTTCGAGGATGACTTTCACAATGTCTCAATCCATGCGTGGAAGGACCCAAAGGGAACTTGACATCTATTACCTTAGTTAGTAACTGAGATGTATGTGCGGGAAGTTATCGGGTATTGGCTAGCAGAGTGGCGCGAACCTACAATATTGGATGTGGGAACTAGAAAGGGCACAGAAAGCTCTGTTTTGTAAAAGCGGAAGGAAGCCGCTCAAAAAGCTGTGCATAACTTGACCGAACAAAAGAAGAAGGAGGATGCTAAGGTAGCTGTAGAGAAGGAATGTAAGGACAAAGAGTGTGTTGCCAAAGAGTAGGCAGAGTAAGAATAGAAGCATGTCGAGGAGAGTGGTAATTTTGCTTCCCACCACACTAACGAAAAAGAACTGTCAGCACAGGGAGGAGGCGGCGGTGAGGAGCAGAGCACTCCTTTCATCCTGAAGAGGGGCAGGAAGGGACAGATAGGTGGACAATGAAAGAAGCATAAGTCTAATAAGAAGACACATATTGATCCCATGGTACTGACAGAAGGCAATCTCGATGAAATCAGGGACAAGATAAGGGACACGACGATGGAGGTGTTGCAAAAATTTGAGCAGTAATACATGCAAATGATGGGGAGAGTCCAGAATGATCTGCGTTAACTAGAAATCTAGGAAAACATTATTTAGGTGGGTTTCGGGAAGGTGAGTAGAGTGCAAGCGAGCCTGACATAGAGAAGTGGCACAGTAACAATGATTGAATAGACTCTTGATCTCAGAGTCATTGCTTTGCTAAAGGGGTCAGTCATCATTGAATCGGATGAAGATCATGCTGTGATTAGCGCAGTGAAGGATATTGGACTAAACCTTGCCATGCTACCACTCCAAACCCTTCATGCGTTGCATCAAGGTGTCTCAGATGATTTGAAGATCAGGTAACAACGCATACTCACCATTGTCAATGAGTTTAAAGTCAACAACAAGAAGCTTTTCGCAGAAAAAACTTAGGCGCTGAAGGAACAGGAGGAATTGTGGACACAACCCTAGAACCTGGTAACAACAATTGAGCAGGCTTACAAGTCCGTGCCTAAGTTGAATATACCAAAGGATACATAGGCCCCAGCCAAAGTGAGGAAATTAGCTACTGTAGTACGTGCTTCAAAGGAGGAAGTTGATAGGGTGTCTTTTGATTTTTAGATGCAAATAGATTAGTTGCAGTTGAAGTTGCAGCCGACCACATAGCTAGAGGTTTGGGAACAAAGAGGCATAGCTATATAAGATTCCATGGGTCAACTAGATGTCATAGTTTAGGATTGCAACCAGCTCTTCACTCAGGCAATGGGCCTATGGGATATACTGCAGGAGGAGCCTATGCCACAATAGTTGAACACATAAATTAGGGAAGCACAACAAAAATATGATGAGATCAGTACAATCGCGTGGATTTTGGCACTAGTCCAGGGCTTCATGTGATTTCAGGAAGGCAAGGCAATGTTGATACAAATCCAGGAGTTGCAGAAAATGTAGAAATTTCACCTGTAGAACAAATTGATACATGCAATGTCCTAAAGCATAATACTTGTTCTACTTCTACAAAACAATAAGCGGAAGCATAATCGAAATCATGAGCAACATCAAGTAGAAACATGCATAACTGATCAAGAGAATTAATCACACATAACACAAGATATATCCAGGGGAAAGCACCAACATAAAACCCCAACCATGTATTATCAATCAAGTGCAAATCATCTTCACAATACAAGAAGAAGTAGCTCTCAAGCTATTCAGTTCTCAATGAACTATGAAGATATGTCTCATGAACCACCCAAGCCCTGTTTATATAGCTTTCCCTATGGTCCTTACGTAGTGTTCTTAGGAAATAATAGTAAAAGCATATGCTATTAATTCCAACACACGAAAAACAACCAATGGTCCAACTACGTATTCCTTTATAACACTAGTTCCTCAACCATGCAAAAACTACTTACTAGAAATAGTTAAGCATCTGATAGTACACTGTCCCACATCTGATCTCAATTGGGTCTCTGACAGAACTGACATGCAACAGTTATCCATGAGTGAAACCTCAGTTATCTAAAATAATAGTTGTCACATGCATGCAAGCATTAACAAACTATATTTTATTATTTTAACAACTTGTTAAAATAATATAACTGGACTTGACTAGATAGAACTAAGTCAACTGATTCTCTCATTATAGAACTCATGCTTATTCCCTCAATCAGTGGAGGAAACTCATGTGCATGCTCATAAAGACTTCAAATTCGAATTTCCTTAATTAATTAACTCAACTGAATTAATTAATTAATATTTAAAACTGTTGTTAAGACCAAAATTAATTTTACTTCCTATAGATAGACTAGGGACTGCTATAAATAGGAAGGGACCCAGAAATTCTATTTTTAGCAGTTTCACCTCTCACCCAATGTAGCCAATGACCTCACTGGCCAAACTGCTATTTTTAGCAGGTTTATTTTTAGCACATTCTAAATTTAGCATTTCTCGTTGCACACTTTTCAACACTCCCTCTCAACAAGAAAGGGATTATTAGCAACTCTGATCCTGTCTCTATCAAACTCAAACTTACCCTTTGACAATGCTTTTGTCAAAATATCTGCATCTTGTTCCTTGGTCGAAATATACTGCAACATCATGATCCTCTTGACCACACAATCCCGTAGATGATGATAGCAGATATCTATATGCTTGGACCTGTCATGAAACACTGGATTCTCAGAGAGTTTAATGCAACTCTGATTATCACAATATATCACCATCAGATCCATCATCTGACCAAACAATCCCACTAGGATCTTCCGCATCCGGATGGCCTCACATGCAGCCTAACTTGCCTCTGCTGAGCTAAGTGCAACTGATCTCTATTTCTGGCTATATCAAGAAATTGCAACTAACCCAAGGTTGAAGATCCCTTCAGAAGTTCTCTTCCTATCTGATGGACTACCTGCCCAATTTGCATCTGTGAAGCCTTGGAGCTTCACTCCCTCTGTCCTCTTGTACCATAATCCATACTGTGTAGTGCCTCTGAGATATCTCAGCACATGCTTTGCCGCCTTCCAAAATAACTTGGTTGGCTGAACCATAGCTTGACTCAACTGGTTCACTGCAAAGCACAAATCTGGTCATGTGTTCACTAGATACATGAGTGAACCCACAAGCTGTCGATAAACTGTAGCAGCTACTACCTCACCTAAAGTAGCATCCTCCTTCCTCCAGTTACCTGCTAGAGGAGTCTCCATGGGCTTGCACATATCCATGTAGAAGCACCTCAATATCTCATTGGCATACTTGCCTTGAGAAACAAATACTTCCCCATCTCTCTGCCACACCTCCATGCCTAGAAAGTACTGCATGAGGCCCATGTCCTTCATCTCAAACTCTCTTGCAAGATCCTTCTTGAAAGACTTGATCAACTCATCATCACCTGTCAAAATCAGATCATCGACATAAAGTAAAATAATCAATAGCTTACCATATACAATGATGTGGTAGAGGTTCGCATCTGCTTCACTCTTGGTGAAGCCCAACCTGATGAAATAACTGTCGATCCTGGTATACCAAGCACAGGGTGCTTGCTTCAACCCATACAATGCTCACTTGAGCCGACACACATGTGACTCACGATCGAAGGTCTCAAATCCTTCGAGTTGCTCAATGTATACCTCTTCCTCAATCTCCCCATTGAGGAAAGTTGTCTTCACATCCATCTGATGGATCTTCCAACCCATCTATGTTGATAGTGCTAGAATTGATCTGATCGATGAAAACCTTGCAACAAGATCAAAGGTCTCATCATAGTCAATCCCCTCAACCTGTGAGAAACTACGGGCAACAAATCTTGCCTTATGTTTCTCAATACTGCCATCAACTGCCTGCTTTAACTTGTAAAGCCATCGAGAAGTAACCACTGGCTTGTCCCCCGGTCTAGGAACAACATCCCATACACTGTTCCTCATGATAGAATCATACTCCTCTACCATCGCATCCATCCAAACTGGCTGTTGCACTACCTCCACAAAATAAGAAGGCTCGGTCGCTACACACTCCCCAACTAGGGCCATGTAGCCAGTGTATCTATCGAGAGATCTCTTCTATCTATGATGAGAGGATGGCTGCCCCACATTCTCTCTCACATCCTGCATCAATATGTCAGCTTACCGAGAGCGTTTTTGCCCCTCTCTAGAAGACTCTCCAGTAGTGGTGATCTCCACCACTGGAATCTCTGCATGCGACTACTCCACATCATCAGAAGGCTCCTCCTCCTTAGGAACTAATAGTTCCTCATCATCACCATGCAACTTGAGCTCCCTCTCAAGTGACTCTTGCATGGCTTGCTGCTCATCAAACTTCAGATCCCTACGCACTACTGTCCTCTGACTGGCAGGCAGAAACACCCGATAGTTGTGAGGTGTATCCGTATACCCCACAAGTATTCCCAACTCAACTGTTGGGTCTAGCTTCTTCTGAGCATCTTTGGTCACATGACAATAAATTGGTGATCCAAAGATACAGAAGTGACTTACATATGGCCGCTTCCCTAAAAAAGCCTCTATAGGTGTCTTCATCCCCAAAATACGATGAGGACTTCTGTTATGAAGATACACTGCTGTATTGCATGCCTCAGCCCATAAATGAAGTGGTAGGCTTTGGTCATGTAGCATCACTCGAGCTGCTCCCACAATAGATCTGTTCTTGATTTCCGCCACCCCATTCTGTTGTGGGTTATGAGGTGCCGTGAGTTCCCGTTTAATTCCTTCTGAAGCACAGAAGTCTTTAAACTGCTGGGAAACATACTCTCCACCGTTATCACTCTGCAAGGCCTTTATCTTCCTCCCTGATTCTTTCTCTGCCAAAGCTTTGAACTCACAAAACTTCAAGAAGGTTTGATCCTTCTTTTGCATGAAGTAGATCCAACATCTACGAGAAAAATCATTTATAAAAATAACAAAGTACCTTTGCTTCACGGTGGAGGCTGTAGAGAAGGGCCCACATACATCTGAATGAACTCGATCCAGAACTACTCCTGCTCTACCATCCCGATCACGAAAGGAAGCCTTCTCATACTTACCCAGAGTACAACATTTGCATGTGCTTGTCTACTCTAGTTTGCACTTGGGTAATCCAGTAGAAATTTGTTGCATGATCTTCAAGGCCCCATGATGCAATTGGCCCACTCTTCTATGCCATAAATCACCAATATCTTGGCCATGCACCTCTTCTTCCTTGGAACTAAGAGCAGCACAATCTTCGACCTGTAACTTGTAGAGATTCTTAATTCGTATCCCAATCTGTTTGGTCTATCGAGTGCCAATATGCCTTAGGAAAACCTTTCCCAAACTAAAGACTAAATCATAGCCTTTATCCTCAAGCATAGCAATAGACACAAGATTCTTTTTTAGCCTTGATACATACATAAAATTAGAAAGAGTGAGGGGAGAACCATGCTCCCTTTGAAACATAACCATACCTCTACTCAAGAGACAGTACTTTTCGTCATTGCCCATCTTGATCCGTATCTAGAGATCCTTCTCCTCCAAAGTGCTGAAAATATTCTTGTCACCTGACATGTGGAAAGAAGCTCCACTATCCAAATACCAAACACATCCCATTCTGGATGAAACCATGCATGCAATAAGCGAGAAATCCATCTCAAACTGTGAAGCTAGTGCATCACCATCAGATTCCTTAGAGGAACCTTTCTTCTTGGACTTCCTCTTTGGGCAATTATTAGCATAATGACCAACTCATGACAATGAAGGCATCTCACCTTCGACTTGTCAAACTTCTTCCCTCCTTGAGAAGACTTGGAATGGGATGCCTTCCCTTTCCCTTTCTTAGCTTCTGAAGCTAAAGCCAAGTTCTCTTCATCATCATGTTTTGATGAAGAAGCTCCATCCCTGGTGCTCCATCTGATCTCCTCCTGCATCAAATCCGACCATAGTTGTTCCAAATCTGGAAGTTTGTCCCTTCCATTCACTGAGTCCTGGTAGCTATGCTAGCTCTTAGGAAGGCCAAGGAGTGCTAGACTCACCATATCCTCATCAGCTGTAGTGACTCCTACGCTTGCAAGCTCATCTTTGCAAGTGATGAGCTTGTTCAAGAATGTAGAAATAGAGTCACCCTTCTCACACCTGATCTTTCGAAGCTTGTCCTTTAGTGCCAACTTCCTTTGATCACTGCTATTCTGATATAAATCTTTCAATGTTTTCCACATTGCAAACAAAGACTCCTTCCCATGGAGGCTTGAGACTATGTGATCTCGAACACCCTCCAAGAGAATTCTCCTAGCTCTAGCCACACACTTACTTAATTCCACCAGCTCAGTCTTCTCAGTAGGCTTGGGGACTTCTTGATTAATGAAATCCTTAAGACCATTATCTTCCAAAACTGCCTCCATGCAATCCTTCCAAGCTATATAGTTTGAGCTACCATCAAGGGCATACTCAAGCCTCAAACCATTGAACGCCATCGATGAAATAGATGTGATAATAACTTGAGATCTATATCAAGAATAAGAAACTTCGAATTCCTCCTGCTAGTATATTGTTCTTGCTTGATCACCTGTGCTCCGATACCATGTAGAAATACGTGTAGAACAAACCAATATATGCAATGTCCTAAAGCAGAATACTTGTTCTACTTCTACAAAACATTAAGCGAAATCATAATCGAAATCATGAGCAACATCAAGTGGAAACATGCATAACTAATCAAGAGAATTAATCACACATAACACAGTATATATCCAGGGGAAAGCACTAGCATAAAACCCCAACCATGTATTATCAATCAAGTGGAAATCCTCTTCACAATACAAGAAGAAGTAGCTCTCAAGTTATTTAGTTCTCAATGAACTATGAAGATATGTCTCATGAACCACCCAAGCCCTGTTTATATAGGCTTTCCCTATGGTTCTTATGTAGTTTTCTTAGGAAATAATAACAAAAGCATATGCTATTAATTCCAACATACCAAAAACAACCAATGGTCCAACTACGTATTCCTTGAGAACACTAGTTCCTCAACCATGCAAAAACTACTTACTAGAAATAGTTAAGCATCTGATAGTACACTGTCCCACATCTGATCTCAACTGGGTCTCTGACAGAACTGACATGCAATAGTTATCCATGAGTGAATCCTCGGTTATCTAAAATAATAGTTGTCACATGCATGCAAGCATTAACAAACTATATTTTATTATTTTAACAACTTGTTAAAATAATCTAACTAGACTTGACTAGTTAGAACTAAGTCAACTGATTCTCTCATTATAGAACTCATGCTTATTCCCTCAATCAGTGGAGGAAACTCATGTGCATGCTCACAAAGACTTCAAATTCGAATTTCCTTAATTAATTAATTCAACTGAATTAATTAATTAATATTTCAAACTGTTGTTAAGACCAAAATTAATTTTACTTCCTATAGATAGACTAGGGACTGCTATAAATAGGAAGGGACCCAGAAATGCTATTTTTAGAACTTTCTATTTTTAGCAGTTTCACCTCTCACCCAATGTGGCCAATTACCTCACTTGCCAAACTGCTATTTTTAGACATGTTATATTTAGCAGGTCTATTTTTAGCACATTCTAAATTTAGCATTTCTTGTTGCACACTTTTCAACAGAAAAAATAGTCCTTGCTAAGAGACTGGCGTTAGCCTTGGATAGAGGAAGCCAACCAACTTTCACAAAACATTCATGAAAAGCTGAAGACCATGTAGCAGACCCAGAGGACTACGCAACTCGCAGTAGAGGGGCCAACCAAAAAGAAACTGGGAGGTACAAAAAGCAGCAGAATAGAGTACTGCGGAGCTTTGGACATTGACCAAGGCACTCAACGATCTCTGCCAAAAAGTGGAACAACCAGTCCAATGACTCGAGGGTGAGTCATGATCTTTATGTTCGGGGCCTATTGGGAATCAATCCCTAGGGGTAGAATTGAATTAACATAGTCATTTTTGTAAATAATTTTGTAAAAGATGTAAAGTCTCTGCTAAAGGGGTCTTAGCCTCTTCTTTTGGCCGATTTTAAATACTCACCCATGAGCCAAGGGCCATGGTATTGTATTAGAAAAACTATAAATAGTTGAGTCATAGGGAGTTTTAGGAGAAAATTTTGATAGATATTAGGGTACGTTGAAGGGTTTTTGCGAAAGTGCTAAGGCAGTAAGGCTCTACTTCCTGTGCTTAGGTGAAGAAGGGAAGGCTCCTATAGGTGAGTGTGTAGGAGCCCTAGGTAGAATTCATAGCTGAGTGCACGGACCCCTGAAACTATGTGCGCAGGGTAGAAGAGTCTGTAATAGGGGAATTGAAGATAAATAAAGACAACTTTTTGAAGAATTACTAAGTATTTCCATTGAATCTGTTTAATGTTATATGGTGTCGACTAATGCTATGTTTTCTAAAATATTGAATGAATGCTATGTGAATTCACTGAATCTGTCTTAATAATATATGAAATGAATGGTTACCCACTTCCGTGAAGTTAAAAGTTATTCCTCTTATGTTTCCTAATGAATTAAGTAGATCTACGCGAACTTTGATCTAGGGTTGCTTGTTGATGCGTGAAAGTAGGTAAATCGACTACTTCAGGTCCGCAAAGGATGATTGTAAACTTTCGTGAAGGTGTGGAGGAAGCTTTAACCTAGTTATAATAAAAGAGCCCTAGAAGTCTATCGATCTGCGTGGAAGCAAATCTAAGGAACTGAAAGACATCACACTAGTCTTTGGATGGAGAGACTTGGTTCTTGCATCCCCAATACTGCTTCGGGTGAGACTCCAGCCTGCACTATGTGGGTTGTTTCCAACAGGGACAGAAGTGTGGGGTTTTCTTGGTTGGTGCAACTAACACTGTGTCAAGCTATAAAAAGGGTCTTTTTCACCTCTAATTACCTCACATTAGTTTGTCAATCCAAGAACATTTTGTTATTTCAAAGAGTGTCTCAGTCTGAGGCTATCATTTGCCAGAGTAATGCTAGTAGTACAGTGCTAAAAAATACAAGAGTAAATGGATGCTTATTTACAGCAAACTACTTTGAAAGACTAAACCACACATTCAGAAAACTAAGCAATTTATCAGTCAAGGGTTCAGTAGTAGTAACTCGTCCCTTTGTAAACTGATGGGGTCAAAGGAAATCAGAGAATAGATCGTGGATCTGGGGACCAGACAGTAAATGTCAACGCTCGCTACAGTCTTAGATTGTTCTTCACACCCAAAATAACAATAATGCAAATGACAAGAAATGGAATGGTAGATAAGAAATAGAACAACAAACCTGAAATGTAATAGAAAACAGGAAACTGTAGCAGAAATTGAGTCTAATAAACAACAACACCTTAGTCCACAAGATCAAATGCAATAATTGTGTCCTACAGGAATCAAATGGCAATCCTTCACTTTTAAGGACGAATTGAACAACATGCAAAAATGGAACAGCACTGATTAATGATGGATTATAGAACAGCACTTGAAAACCATTCACACATGTACACAGCACACCTTAATAGTAATCCGATCTTGGTAATCCGGTTATCAATCTTAGTTATAAAGAATACGACTGTATTTCAAAATGGAACAACAAGGTCTATAGATTCAACAATCGCAAAGAACATAATCCCTAATATGAGTTCAGTAATACCAATGAAATAAGTGTACACACAAATACTCTGTAATTGAACAGCAACAGTATTTTGTAAAGATCAGCAATATTATATCAACACTTAAAAGAACAGTAATACGTTGCAAGATTAATACAATGGTTCTGTCTTCAGAAACTTCAATAAATCAAGCATAACAGAGCGTGTTATGTAAACTAACAAAACATATCAAATTACCGAATAACGCTGATAAGCAAACCACGCATAAACCAAAAGTAATAGTACAGGGGCAAGTGTCCTCCAGGGTCGGACTCTTAGCCTCCAGGGTACACCGCTTGAAGTTATTCCAGACTCAGAGATGAAATAGCAACCAAGTTTGTATTAATGCATAAGACAGAATTACAGTAGATCAGTTCTCAATGAGACTCGATGATCAAAGTTTCAATCTTAAGAGAAATTACATAAAAACATAACATACATAACAGACCCCTCGGGCTAATAGTGCTGCCCCTTTTATAATGGTGAAGGTGGAGATGTCTAGGTGCAAAAATAGTTAAAGCAGCGATCAAAGGATCCTAAGGGATTGGCTGAACCGTTAGTTCTTTTCTTTCTTGTGCCGAGCCGATATCTCCACTTCCTTTCCAGGGCTGATACGCTTTGATTTGGTTTGCCTTGTTTGCATACGGTTCCCCGTCAAAGGGACAACGGTTAACCCGGCCTTGTCCTTTCCTTTGGAACGACAGTCCTTCGTTTTTCCTTTTTCCTGCATAAGAAAATGACAATTGTCAGTGTTTTTGATCTGCATATTAATCTTATAGGTTTTATTACAATTCCTTATCATTTACCTAGTTCATGATGCAAAAGGTTTGTAAATTCTAATGAAAAGATGCTGAAATAATTACCAAAAACATACCTTCTTTAGTACTCCACACACCCCCTTGCTTACCCTTTTTCATGCCCTCATGAAAACATTGTAGTTGACATGTAAGGCAGTGAGAGAGTAGGCTGGAGATGGAATCTCATGTGGAGGTCTACAACCATGATGCATAACTAGGTGTTCAAAGAAATGGCATGTCTGACCCTCAGGCATATCATACAGGGCTTGGTATCCAGGTGCAGGGTGCCAAATAATTGGACTCCGGAACCTATATCCTAACCAGGATGGCCCTGCCCTCAAAATTACTTCACCATAGAGGTGCAAGCGGTTGGGGGCTAACTTAAAATTTTCATACTTAAATGGTTCCCTAAGTTGGATATTCGGATTAGAGATCTGATATCGAAATTTAGCCGCATCAATGGCAAGGTCTTTGATAATGAAAAAGTATTCTATTCCCTGCCGATTGATTACTGTATGAATGGGTCCTAATGCTTCAATTACACCTGGAGCCTTCATGAGGTTCCTATGTTCTCTCCACAACTGTACTGGCTCCCTAGGCTCAGCTCTTACCCGCAGATCTAATCCATTTTCTTGCCTTTGGAAAGCATTATAGTCTTTAAGCCATTTAATTTGATTAACCCCAAATGAAATAAATGCCTGTAATTGGATATCCCCAACAAAAGGGCCAGGTTAAGCTCGGTCTCCTGGTCTAATACAAGGTTATGCAAATAAAACTCACACAGTAATTTTTGAACTTTTACCCCGTAGTGCTTACAGCAGTTTATAAAATCATCGATGGTATTAATTTGTATAGGAGCACCTGCTTTAACAGCCTTTATTTTCAATTGCAAATATCGTTCCATTAAAAACAAGGCATAATTCTTAGCAGGGGCTCTACATGCTAGGACGTCATTGTACAAAGAACATAAGGTATCCATCTGCTTGATAACTATATCTAACCTACGAGTTACCTTGGCGACTTTTTCTTCTTCCCTTCGCCACCCTTCAAAGGCCTGGCTTTCCGATAGATTGACGTTCCTCAGCTATTGTTGTAGCTCTTCATACCTTTCTCGGGGAACCGTTTGCTCTATGAGATTTTTTGTTGCTTGCTGAGCTTGCGTCAAACCCTCTCATAGGGTTATTGTTCTTGGATCACTTTCCCATACAGTGGTGGAGACCGGGAGATTTACTTGAATTTTCCTATTGCGTTGTCTTGCGTTCATGGCCCGTATCACTCCCGAGGGTTGTGCCTCTGTCTGAATTTCTTTATCGCAGGTCAATATATCATCCGTTTGTATTTCAACATGGGTAACAGTCAACTGCTGTTCCTTTTGATTTTGAACAGCAGACTGCTCCTCAACAACATTTGGAACAACAGCCTGCTTTTCGACAGGGTTTTGAACAACAGGATGGACTCTGGTCCTCCAATCCTTTGTTTTGAGGGGTTTTGCTGGAGTGGTTGCATGTTTCCCTCCTAAAGTACTTTTTACCATTTTCCTTGCTTTCAAAATCCTGATCTGCTGTCGAAGCTGAACTATTACATTCAGTAGTCTTTGCTGTTCTTTCCGTAATTTCTTAATTTCCTCAATTTCCTTAGAAGGAACAGCAGACTGTTCACTGCGGCCTGGACTATGACCTGGATCAATTCCCTGATTTTTTCTTTGGGGTGCTTCTTTGTTGCTCTGCTCTGTTGCTCCGGGGCAAGAACCCTAGCTGGTTCTGTTATTTCTTGGGTGACTTCCTTTTCTGCCCCCCTTCTTTCGGAATTTCTTCTGGTGTCATCTGGCTAGGAACGAATTGTTCCTGTTCTGCATCATTTCTCTCTCTTGTCATATTTTCATCATGAACAGGTTGACTCTCCTCTTCTACCTCCTCGGAATGTAATTCTTCAGGTGCATTTCTATCCTGAGCAGAGTGTTCTTTTGGTTCTTCTTCATCATGGAGATCTGGTGGGCTGGAGGGTTGGCCATATTCTCCCATATTGGCCAAGATTTTGACCAATTCATCTTCTCTCAATGGATTCTGCAATGTGCTTCCTTCCTGTTGTTCTGTTTCCTCCTCCTGCTCAGGTTGTTCAGTTTCTTCCTCCGTTTCTCCTTCTTCGTTTTCCTGCATTTCTCCTTCCTCATTTTCTTGCACTTCTTCTTCCTCTTTTTCCTGCGTTTATTCTTCCTCATTTTCCTGCATTCCTTTCTCATTTTCCTCTCCTTCTAATTGTGGGGGTTGTTCATCCCCTGTATCGTCTATATCTATTGGTTGGCTGGTATCTCGTTGGGATTTTTCCTTCCTTCCCTTTAGCCGTGCTAGTCGAACCGATTTCCTTCGTTTTTCTGGATGCTCAAGTGTACTGGTGGCATGTTTACGTTTTGGGGATGGTGTGGTCAATCCTCCATCTATCATGGCAATTAGCTCTTCCCAGCTGCTTTGCTGCTGGGTAAGGCTATGGCTAACTATTAACTGTATCAACCCATGATGACTAACAACTGATTCTACATGTTGTGCCTTTTTCATGCTCCGTGCAATGTCATGAAGTAATGAATTCAAAAATGCAGGTAAATTTACAAAGCATTTTTGCTTTAATACAGCTAAAAGTTTAAGGTGTCGTGGTCTTACCACGTCTTTTCTTCCTTCATAGGTGATGTAGCTTTGAATGGTCTTTGCCAATTCCTCCTACAGTTCTCCTAATGCTGCTGGTAGAACCCCCTTTCCTCTAATTGTCAGGCTCTGGCCTTCCTCCTGGAAGGTTTCTATGATCTTCTGCAATCTCTCCTTCTTTAACGTCCATACAGGTCCAGCGCCTGGCAGTCCCGAGACCTCTGCGATTATGTCATCGGTGACTGCTATGTGTCTCCCCCTCACTGTGGAGTGATCCTCTTGCAAGTTCTGGAAGAATTCAATCGCTACAGTCTCGTTGGATTCCTGTAAACGATTGAGATAAGTTAGCCATCCTTCTCTTTCCAGGATTTCTCGTGCAGCATCAGAGACTGTTAACACCTGTGGCTCTCTCTAAACCGATCTTCCCCCCATGTTTATGGTTTCACTGTAAAATCTCAGAATTTGACAATGGAACAACAACTGTTAAAACACAGAGAGGCTGACAGACGCAGGACTCGCTCAAAATCTAAAGGGATTTACTACTGCCACAGAGCAGACTATGGAAATGGCTTAGGAATAGCAAGCCATGCAAAATAAAAAAAATAGTATACCGTTGAGCCGTGTTATTCCCAAGTACGCAATTTCCCGAATAGCAGTCTGACACATAATCCAGGAAATGATGAGGTTAACCCCCCCCCCCCCCCCCCGCAATGTGATAGGCCATCCCGGCCGTCAAATAAAGGAGTGGCGTGCCGTTCTGTTCTGAAGCAGAGTTATAAAGGAACAGTGTATGGCAATAGGCCATGTTTACAAAAGTAGCAGATTACCGCGAGGTGTAAAGTTGGATCGCTTAATATGTAAGAGACTGTTGTGGTATGATGCGAGACTGGGAGGATAGAACATTTGCTGTGCATACTGAGTCTCATGCGATCATTGTCAATTGCTCTGTCATGATTGGTGATAATAGATTTTCATGCGTTGTATGGTTCGAGAAATAATATACATTTATGTGATTTATTACTAAGGTATAAGAAACAGAAGGGTGCTGATACCTACCTATTGGTGTAAATAATATGACTTCAATACCATTAACAGTGCTCTATTGGCGACAGGTGTCCATAACCTTGGCAGAGGTGTTTATTTCACCCATGGAACCATGATCCTTTGTGTATGCTTAGGAAATGTTGTGTGATGTCAAAATGTAGGCCATTATGCTAGCTTGGTGACCAGTTAGCCATAATGCCATTCACGAGGAAGGAGTGAAAAGTGGGCAGGCCGGCTCATGATGAGACCTCCTGTTCCAAGGGTTATTTTAGTTGATATACCTTTTGGACCATATCCCTGGTGTGGTGGCCATAGTGGGAATGCCACTTCACTTTCTTCCTCATGATCATGGTAGGCTAGCTCTAGATGAGACCCCCTATCCTGCATTTGACAACTTATATAAACAAGTCAGTTTGCTCTTTGTTTCTTTCTTTTTCATAAAGTACCTTCTGATTTATACACAAAGGATGGTTCAACACTCCTTAAGAGTAGGAATGGTGGAAGAATTCTTAACATCTAAATAGGAAGATATAAACCTTTTGCTCTTTATTCCTGAATAATAATCAAAGAGGATTAAAAAGAACCAACATGATAAAGATAACCAATCAGAGCAGAGTTAGTGGAATAATGACAGCAAAAGATAATGGGTAAGTGTGTCCTTCCCTCTGTCCTCTTACTAATTCAGAGCAATTTCTTATAAAAATAGCGATTTTATAATTCACCGATTTCAGTATGTTGTGATTTTGTATCCATTGCATAAGTGCATAGCTGTATTCCAAAAGACTTGAAAGAACAGGAATAGTAAGCATCCTTAATTTAGAACAGCAAGGGGAGCAAACATAAGTAAAAGGAATACAAGGATGTTGTTGTTTCAAAAAGGAAGAGCAAAAGAATACAAGTGTTGTTCCTTTTGAAAAGAGGAAGAGTAGAAAGCACAAATGTCGTTCCTTTGGAAAAGGAATAGAAAAAAATCGAAAATGTTGTTCCTTTGGAAAAGGAACAGCAGAAACCCAAATGTCGTTCCTTTGGAAAAGGAACAGCAGAAATCGAAAATGTTGTTCCTTTGGAAGAGGAACAACAGAACACACAAATTTCGTTCCTTTGAAAAAGGAACAGCAAAAATCGAAAATGCTATTCCTTTGGAAAAGGAACAGCAGAACACACAAATGTCGTTCCTTTGGAAAAGGAACAACAAAAATCGAAAATGTTGTTCCTTTGGAAAAGGAACAACAGAACACACAAATGTCGTTCCTTTGGAAAAGGAACAGCAAAAAATCAAAAATGTTGTTCCTTTGGAAAAGGAACAACAGAACACACAAATGTCGTTCCTTTGGAAAAGGAATAGCAAAAAATCAAAAGTGTTGTTCCTTTGGAAAAGGAACAGCAAAAAGCAAAAATGTTGTTCCTTTAGAAAAGGAACAGCAAAAAGCACAAAGTAAGGAAAAAGAACAAAATTAAAGCAAAATGAATGGTTGATCCAAAAGGTGTTGTTCCTTTGAAAAAGGAACAACAAGATAGAAATGATGTCCCTTTGAGAAAGGGAATCAGCAGAAAATAATAAAATTGCCGCTACTCGGAAAAGTAACAGCAAGGTGTTAATACAAAAATAATTCAACAAAACAAAGAAATTATGTACAAAGTGTAAAAAGAAATAAATGACTTAATGAATCACAGGTGAGGAAGACTTCTCTCCCTCCCCCACAATTTCCATATCAGAGTCTTGGCGTAGCTGCTGACAGAAGGACTCCCGAGTGAGTGGTTTGCGATAAAGACGAACTCGGTGGCCATTTGCCTTGAAGGCATATCCAGAACCGTCAATAGTGATTAGAGTAAGAGTACCATTGTCATGTACCTTCTGGATTTTGTATGGTCCCAACCAACGAGTCTGGAGTTTCCCGGGAAAGTCCTAAAACCTGGAATCGTACAAAAGTGCCCAGTCTCCTTCGTGGAAGGCTTTATTTTTAATGAGAGCATCATGCCATTTAGCTTGCTATTGTTGGATCAGTGCAGTGTTTTCGAGTGCAGAGAGCCTGATTTCATCGAGCTCATTGATCTGCTGTAATCTATTAATCTGTGCCTCAGTTAAATCTAAGCCAACTTCCTGTGCAGTTCGCAATGTTTGGATTTTGAATTCTATGGGAAAAATAGGTTGCTTTCCAAACACTAATTGATAAGGTGAGTAACTAGTGGTACTTCTCCATGTTGTTCTGTAAGCCCACAATGCTTCTGGTAGTCTGGCAGCCCAATCACGTCTATGTGACGCAATGGTTTTTGTTAGGATTGCTTCTATTATTTTATTGCTGCTTTCTACCTGACCATTTACCTGTTGGTGGTATGGAGTAGTGATTTTATGCTGGACATGATAGTTTTTGAGTGTTGCAGCTATTTTGTTCCCAGCAAACTGTGGTCCACCATCTGTAATTATATCTCTTGGAAGGCCATAACGCACAAATATGTGGAACAAGAACTGTATGACAGAATCTTCTGTAGCTCTCAGTAATGCCTCTGCTTCAACCCATTTGGTGACATATTCTGTTGCCACCAAAATATATGTTTTCTGGTTCGAGGGTGGGTTAATTGGTCCAACGAAATCAAGGGCCCATTGTACGAATGGTTCAATGACTAGCTGTGGGTTCAGGGGCATCTCATCGGACTAACCAGGGCGTCCTACTCTCTAGAAACTGTCACAAGCTTGGACGAATTTCTTTGCATCTTTGAAAATTGTAGGCCAATAATACCCTATTTGCAGCACCTTGTGTCCAGTTTTGCGATCAGCGAAATGTTCGCCACATGGTCAGTCATGGCAGGCTTTTAAAATGTCAAAGATTTCATCTTCGCGAACGCATCTTCTGATATGCATATCTGCCCCTATGTGGAACAGGTAGCCTCCAATCCAAGAGAATCGAGCACTCCGCTGAACAATCTATTTCCGCTCATTAGGGGTTAGATGTTTCGGTAGTTTACCTACTACTAGGTAATTGGCAACATCAGCATACCAGGGCGCTTTAACGGTAACAACAAACAGATGATCATCTAGAAATTGATCTTCAACTGTTGCTGCATCAATTGGCTTTGGCATTCTTGAGAGAAAATCAACTCTAGGATTTTCTCTTTCAGGTCGATCCTTGATTGTAATATCAAATTCCTGCAATAAAATCAACCATCTAGTTATTCTGCCATTCGTGATAGGCTTGTTTGCTAAATATTTTATGGAAAAATGATCTGTATACAAGATAACAGGATATCCAGTAATGTAATGTCTGAACTTATTGACAGCATGTATTACAGCTAGAAATTCTTTTTCAGTAACAGTGTAATTTAGTTCAGCAGGGGACAAATTTTTTGCTAATATAATAAACTGCATATGGTTTTTTATCCTCTTGCTGCCCAAGGACTGCTCCAATGGCTGTATCTGAGGCATCAGATGATATCTGAAATGGCAAATCCCAATTTGATCCTCGAAGGACTAGGGTTGTGGACACAAGCTTCTTCAGATCCCAGAAAGCACGTTCACATTTTTTTGTCCAAAGAAAATCAACATTACCTGTTAGTGCATACAAGGGTGCAGCAATATGCGAAAAATGTTCTATAAACCTCTTATAATAACCAGAAAATCCAAGAAAACTGCGTACCTCCATTTGAGTGGTAGGAGTGGGAATAAGCAAAGTATTTGAATTTTGGCTGGGTCTACCTGAATGCCAGCTGCTGAAATATAGTGTCCTAGAATAAGTCCTTCAGTCATCATCATATAGCATTTTTCATGGCTTAAACAAAGCCTGGTAGCAATGCAGCGTTGTAGGACTTTTTCCAGTGTATCCAATGCTGGATCGAAATCGTCTCCGTACGGTGTAAATTCATCCATGTATACTTCAAGTCCTTCATTTATTAAGTCTGCAAAAATGTTGAGGATAGCCCTTTGGAATGTTGCAGGAGCATTGCATAAGCCAAAAGGTAGAACTCTGTAGGCAAATGTTCCCCAAGGACAAGTAAAAGTGGTTTTGTCTTGGTCTTCAGGGGCAATCTGAATCTGATTGTATCCACTGAAGCCATCTAGGAAAGAAAATAATTTCTTTCTTGCCAAAGTGTCTAATACTTGATCGATGAACGGGAGAGGGAAGTGGTCTTTTTGTGTTGCTTTATTTAGTTCTCTGTAGTCCACACAAATTCTCCATTTCCCATTCTTTTTTGGTACCACCACAAGCAGAGAGACCCATTTACTATCGGAGATAGGATAGATGAAATTGACATCTAAAAGTTTTTGAAGTTCAGCTTTTACCACATCTTTTAGATGAGGGTTAAGTCTCCTTTGAGGTTGGCGAACAGGTCTAGCATCTTTTTCTATGTAAATGTGGTGTGTACATAATTGGGGGTCAATTCCTTTCATATCAGGGTAGTCCCATGCAAATGCTTCTTTATATTTCCTTAATAAATGGATGAACTTCGTTTCTTGTTCGGAGATGAGGTTGGAATTAATGTTTAAGGTTTTTCTCGGTTCAATTTCAACAACTCTACTATTTGCAACAGAGGTAACAGGTATTGTTTTATCATGTGTATCTTTAAGAGGATCTTCTTCTAATTCGTTATCGAATGCTTCCTCTATCATGTGACATTGTGTGTGGGATCTGAGTTTAGTTTGACTAATAAAATTATTAATGGCATCATCTTCTGTTTGGTCTTTAAAGTTAGGTGCCTCTTGTATAGTTAATGGAGATCTAATGTTATCAGTAAGGTATGATACAGGGTGCTTATTAGTTTTGATTATTGTGACACTCGGCTGTGCTAGAGGATATAAAGCTAAGTTCTTGATATTCGCCCCTCTTGTTATAGTCATATTCCCTTGTCGGCAGCCAATATAGGCATCGACAGTTGCAAGCCAAGGTCTACCTAAAATCAATGGGTGTCCATCAAGTCGGCTTTTGGGATTTATTATCAGAAAATCGGTCAAATATTCCCAGGAGTCAACAGATACCATGACATGTAGTATGCCCTCTGGCCTAACCACAGATCAGTCAGCCAGTGCTAGTAAGGTAGAGGTGGGTTCTATAGATGTAATGCCTAGATTTTGGCAAGGAGTAGTTGTTAAGATGTTAATTGTTGCTCCTAGATCAACTAAGTCATTGGGGAAGGTTTGACCATAAATTTGTACGGTGACTGTTGGATTTCCTAGGTCTTCGTATTTAATGGGTGTTTCTTTTCCTAATAATAAGTCAGATAGAGTGCCAACTACTTGGAATCTTGGATTGTTTGCTATATTCCTCCTTGGTTTCTTTACACAAAATTCTTTGATAGTCTTTGCATATATCGGAATGTCTTGAATTGCTTGGAGGAATGGAATTTTTATGTACAAATTTTGTAATTCTCCCAAAATGTCAAAATCAGGATATTGTGTAGGCCGAGGTATGATTAATCATTCTGGGAATGGGGGAGAGGATGTGGTTGCTTGGTTATGAGTTTGTTGTTTGTTCACATCCTCTTCTTGTGACAGTTGTTCTCTGGGTAACTGATTTTCAACATGGGCTGTCTTATCTCCCTCAGTTTCAATAATACGCCTAGATCTTAGCTGAAAATCATTATAGTCCCTCAGATCGGCTCCTATTTCTGATGTTTCTACTATTTGGACAGATTGGACTGGTCTGTTATTTGGATTGGGGTTGGGCTGGGCTGGGAGTTGCGGTTTCAGATTAGACTGGGGATTTTGTTGTAAGGCTGGCAGTGTAGGTTGAGGGAGCGGAATGGTTCCTACTGGCTGATGCATCGGTCTTTGCCAGTTTGTATGCTAGGCTGGACTTTGTGAAGTAGGGGGAGTCCATTGTGCTGGGTATGTGTTACCTTGCCAATATGGTGGGGCATAGGGAAAATTCGGCCAAATAGATTGGCTTGCCTGATTCGGCCATGAGGTTGTTGAAGGAAACGACTGTGGTGACCAATTTGGAAACGGAGGTTGAGGTTGATTTTGCCACATATTATATTGTTGAGCATTATACTGTGGAGACTGAAAAGAAGAAGTTGGGTCCGAAAACATACCAGACTGTCGCGGCTGCCACTGACGGTGCTGGTTGAGCAGATACATCGATTCTGGCTCTTCTTCTGCTTCCTTATATACTGCTTTTAATCCAGGAAGTGAGGGATAGATTTCCGTAAGGTGATCTTTTGTGCAGATGGCGCATGTTTGGGCTGCATCTAGTGGAGATTCCTTATGGCTATGTTTCTTCCTGCATCAGGAACAGAAGATCGCCAAATTCTGTTCTGCCTCCATTTGCTTCTGTTTGGCTTGCATAATATCAAGTTGTGTAGTTAGTGTCCCTAGTATATCAGTTTTAAAATTTTCCAATAAATTTCCAATTTCTACACGTGTTACTCCTTCTGTTGAAATTTTATTATCTCTTACAAATCGATCATGTTCTGCCGATTTTATTCTTGTGCTGCCTCTCGAGCTCCTGATACATAAATCAATAATGTCAGCAAAATTTTCCTGATAAATATCTCCTTTTCCCATAATGTTTAATGTTTCAATCCATTGTTCCTTCATGCCCCTAATTAATGTTGTTTTCAACACATTATTAGGTAAAGGTAGTGATGCATAAGGAGATCTTTGAAGATTATACTGAAAACGTTCCACATACTCCTCTAATGTTTCATTTGGTCTAGCTACCATCTGGAATATTTCATCTTTCAGTTCTCTAGACCTGCAATAGTCCTGATATTTTTTTAGAAAAGATTCTTTCATTTGATCCCAGTTATTTATAACCCTGCCACCTAATCCCATAAACCATCTTAAGGCAGCCCCTTTTAATGTAGAGGGAAATAATTTCAGTTTCTGGGGGTCGGTGGTGTAATCATATCCCCTACACAGCACATCGAACTCAAATAGAAATGCATCCGGATCTTCTGATGTAAGACCGTGGAATGTAGGGATATGTTGAAGAGGGATTGCTTTCATAGGCGCATTTGCTGCAGTATCCACTATGGGGTATTGCAATGTAGAGGTTTGGGTGTTTGGCTGGTTTTGAGCCATTTGGTCAAATATATGCCAATAACCTTCTGGGATATCTAGGAGGGTATTCCTAGGTTGAGAGGGAATGGCTTTAACAGGAATGGTTTTGATAGCACTTCCTCTATCTGGGATAATGAGAGTGCCTAATGTCTGAGGAGATTGAGTTTCTTCAAAAATGATTTTTGCAGCACTTCCCTTGTCTGGGCTGTTCAATGGTTGAGTTGACCCAAGAGGAGACCTCAGTTCCTCAGTTTCCCCTGTCTCTCCTCCTCCTTCACAAAGATTGCTGAAATTCCCTTCTTGCAATAGTTCTGGAGTAGAATTTTCAATTTCTTAAAAGTCCTGCTCTTCAGTTTAACTATGCACCTCAGCAAAGGCTACAGATGGTGATCCTGTGGCCTGAAGGGAACTAGTAGGCTGTCTAGAAATAACTTTTCTGGGTCCTACTGAAGGCTGAGATTCTGCTTTCTTGAAGATTTCGTCTATGAAGGTTGATCGGCCAAGGGTCACTGGCCCCTTAGCTTTTTCTGGCTTGGGTAGAGGTTTGGGATTCTTTTCTGGCTTTTTCTGCTTAGTCATGCACACAAATCAACTGCTAGGTTCTATCCAAACAAAACAACAACAAATCTGTAGGAAAGCGGGCAGGGGAGCAGGGCTGTTACATGCTCCACACATAGGTTCTTACCTTCTATTTTTAAAACCCAATTCTTCCCTAGCAGGTTCTTACACTACTCTGGAAAGAAACAAATGGCTACACTCTTTCCCTGGCAACGTCGCCAAAATGTCGAGCTATAAAAAGGGTCTTTTTCACCTCTAATTACCTCACATTAGTTTTTCAATCCAGGAACGTTTTTTTATTTTGAAGAGTGTCTCAGTCTGAGGCTATCATTTGCCAGAGTAATGCTAGTAGTACAATGCTCAAAAATACAAGAGTAAATGGATGCTTATTTACAGCAAACTACTTTGAAAGACTAAACCACACATTCAGAAAACTAAGCAATTTATCAGTCAAGGGTTCAGTAGCAGTAACTCGTCCCTTTGTAAACTGATGGGGTCAAAGGAAATCAAAGAACAGATCGTGGATCTGGGGACCATACAGTAAATGTCAACGCCCGCTATAGTCTTAGATCGTTCTTCACACCCAAAATAACATTAATGCAAATGACAAGAAATGGAACGGCAGATAAGAAATAGAATAGCAAATAAGAAATAGAACAACAAACCTGAAATGGAACAACAAATAGGAAACTGTAGCAGCAATTGAGTCTAATAAACAACACCACCTTAGTCTACAAGATCAAATGCAATAATCGTGTCCTACATGAATCAAATGGCAATCCTTCACTTTTAAGGACGAATTGAACAACACGCAAAAATGGAACAACACTGATTAATGGTGGATTATAGAATAGCACTTGAAAACCATTCACACATGCACACAAAACACCTTAATAGTAATCTGATCTTGGTAATCTGGTTATCAATCTTAGTTATAAAGAATACGACTGTATTTCAGAATGGAACAACAAGGTCTATAGATTCAACAATTGCAAAGAACATAATCCCTAAGATGAGTTCAGTAATACCAATGAGATAAGTGTACACACAGATACTCTGTAATTGAACAGCAACAGTATTCTGTAAAGACCGGCGATATTATATCAGCACTTAAAAGAACAGTAATACGTTGCAAGGTTAATACAATGGTTCTGTCTTCAGAAACTTCAATAAATCAAACATAACAGAGCATGTGATGTAAACTAACAGAACCTATCAGATTACCGAATAACGCTGATAAGCAAACCACGCATAAATCAAAAGTAATAGTATAGGGGCAAGTGTCCTCCAGGGCCAGGCCCTTAGCCTCCAGGGGTACACCGCTTGAAGTTATTCCAGACTCAGAGATGAAATAACAACCAAGTTTGTATTAATGCATGAGACAGAATTACAGTAGATCAGTTCTCAATGAGACTCAAAGATCAAAGTTTCAATCTTAAGAGAAATTACATAAAAACATAACAGACATAACAGACCCCTCGGGCTAACAGTGCTACCCCTTTTATAATGGTGAAGGCAGAGATGTCTAGGTGCAAAAATAGTTAAAGCAGCGATCCCTCAGGATCAAAGGATCCTAAGGGATTGCCGAACCGTTAGTTATTTTCTTTCTTGCGCTGAGCCGATATCTCCACTTCCTTTCCAGGGCTGATACGCTTTGATTTGGTTTTCCTTGTTTGCATACGGTTCCCCATCAAAGGGACAGCGGTTAACCCAGCCTTGTCCTTTCCTTTGGAACGACAGTCCTTCATTTTTCCTTTTTCCTACATAAGAAAATGATAATTTTTAGTGTTTTTGATCTGCATATTAATCTTATAGGTTTTATTACAATTCCTTATCATTTACCTAGTTCATGATGCAAAAGATTTGTAAATTCTAATGAAAAGATGTTGAAATAATTACCAAAAACATACCTTCTTTAGTACTCCACACTCTGGACCTGGGTCAAGACCCCCTAAGCCAACAGTAAGATAAACCAAATCAAAATAAACCAACATACCTTAGTATAGCTCGAGGAGGATACCTTGTCTGTAAGATCACCAAATTAGTGTGATACACGTATAACATAATCATAACAACATATTGACATACAAAAGTAAATGTATGAACTCATAAACATCACTCTAACTAGGGTCCAGTCATTAATGCAAGGCCATATCAAAAAAGCATTCTATGACATCATGCATGACAACAACCATTACTCCATTATACACATTGCTAAATGCAATCGACAATATGTATAAGCAATTCCTAGTGAGCTACAAATATTTAAAAACACATGTAATTGAACATAGTCGACCAGTTCTTGCAATCAGCTAAAAGACTGACACATGTAATCAAAATATTCAAAATGTAACCTAACATACAAGGATGTAAGTAGGTGACATAAAATCAATATGTAAGTGACAAATAACCGTATACAATCAATCACATACTCATGTCAAATGCTCTCCATGAAATCAACATCAAATTCTCCATGATAACCAAACTACAACCCTAACCCATCATCAATAAATTGCAACAAGTATATAAGTGTAAGAGACACACATGCAACTGACATGCATGCATGACCAACACATTCAACCTATCCGGTCCGAGAGTTGAACCATGCTCTAATACCACTCTGTAACACCCTCCTTCCGCATCCACCCAAGTAACCATGCCAACCAAGGTAAACATAAGACGAAAGGCTACTAGGATCAGATTCAACCTACTAGGTTACCTTAAGGAAGTGGAATTGATAGAACATCATACACAGTCATCCAACATCATCAATATAACCCTCAGAAGATAAGTCAACCACTCAAACAGCCTATCCCTTGGTCCTACTGTTGTTATGGGTATCTTAGGCCATAGTTTCTCTCATGCTATGGGCAAGGGAGAGGCCAAAGACCTAAATCCACTCTCATAGGCCTTCCTTCTAGTGAGTGTGGGCTAAAGTTGTCAGTTTTGTGCCAACAACCCCGAGATTTAAGCCACTTTTTCTAGCCCAGAGTCCAGGCCAATTCCTAGAATTGAATGAAGGCTCAGAATAAAGTAAAGTACAAGGAAACCATGTTGCAAAAGTAAATAGTTGATAAAGACCTTAACCAAACCCCTACTAGCCATGACAAACATTTTTTCAAACATATCATCAACATGTAACCTACAGGTGTAAATAACATAATTAAATGTATGGATCTCAAAATTGCCATGAACCATTTTTTCCTCATGTAATTTGCTGCCTTATCACTTATTAGGTCATAGATACCATATCCATTCAAATACAAGTAAAAACATGCTGAGATCCACACATAGCTGCTATCACAAAATATACATGTAACCAGCATAATAGGAACAAAGTTACAATGAACATATCAACCATCAAAATCCATATATATATCAATACATTTACACATGAAAATCAATGGAATGAATTTCTCGTTAATCAATGCAATGAACCAAACGAAGATGGGACTACCATGTTTCACCCGACCATAGATTGGTTGAGCCAAGTCTCTCTTCATCCAATCACCCTCGTGACATATTCCAATCATTATGTGGGGCTCATAGAACACTTCAAAAACACTAATAAATGTGGATGCCACTAGAGTTCTCCGCTTACACCATGAGGAATTTGAGTGCCTCCTAATATCTTAGGATTTACCATGCATCTGCAGTCTGATCCAAGGATCACTAGGCCCTAGACTGAGACATACTCTCTAGGTTTTACCATACATTCCATCCTAAAATTACTTTACCCAATAGAGAGAAAATCCACCTCTTGGCTTTACTATATATCCTGCATTCACTGGCAAGGTTTCCTAAGTCCACCGAGGCACATAATTTGGCTTTACCACAACCCACAGTCCAGTTCAGGGGTTACTAGGCCAGTGGCTACGTGCATCCTTAGTCTGGTTCAGGGACCACTACACCATGTGTTTGTCAATTCGGAGATCCACCCAACTCAGCTTCAAATCCAATCCAACCATCCCACATAAACCAAATGAGAGAACCCATCTCATCAAAGTTATCAGGAAATGGCAAGGCTAGGCTAAAAATACTATCACACTTGGCAAAACCCATGACATGGTAGAAAAGAAACACATGCAATCCCATGCATGCCAAATCTGGCAAGAAAAATACACATGCAAGTCGATACATGTAATGAATCCTGTTGTAGTTGCTTGATCCTGCCTTTCCCTGCTTGATCTTTGCTTCCTCTTGCCTTCTTTGCCTTTCTTGCTCCAAGGCCAAAGTGCTCCAAGAAAACTCTAAGTGTCCAAGAGTATGAGAGAGAGAGAAATAATGAAAGTGCTCCAAAACTGAAATGAGAAAAGGTTATCAACTGATCCTCATAAGCCTTTTTATGAATGAGGCCTCTATTTTCTTCAATTTTCATTATTTTCCTTCGTTTTCCTCCTCACATGCAACCTGTGACCTTTTACATCCTTTTTGTCCCAATTTCCATTATTTTAATAAATAATTGTGCCAAAAATGCCACCTTGCCTTTCTAAAGCCTTAGCCATTGCCTTTGCCAATTTCCTTAGCCATAAACAACCAAATGAACACCCCTTAGGATGCCTTGCCCAACATTCACCTTGGAATAAGTGCCCCATTCATTTGTGGTTATTATTTTTAACTTTTATTACATGAAATTTTCACCAAAGTTGTTACTTAAACAATAACCTTTATATATAAAAGACTTTTTGTTTATACAAATTCACAAATCAAACCAAGAAAAATTCAAATCACTACATAAAAAAATCTTTAAAACAAATCACAAATTCAAATCACTACATAAAAAAGTTCTTTAAAACAAATCACAAATTCAAATCCCATATATGATTAAATTTAATATCGTGATAAACAATAACCTCTTATATAAAAGAAAAATATCCCTTATATAATTAATTTAATATCTTGATAAACAATAACCTATTATCACCTCTTATATATGAGAGACTTTTTGTTTATTAAACCCGGACACTAATCAAACATGTCAAACTTAGACACTCAGTTTGAGATAAACTTTGTCATAACGATCATTGTTTTTACTCACTTTTATAATATTAAACCTTATATAAACAAAGAAAATATGGTCATTCCACCCTATTTTTAATTTATATAAACTTTTAACTTTATATGATGAACTGCAAAAGGTGGTTTTCATATCAAAATTTATCTCAAACCTTTTCTCAAGGCTTGATTTGTCCATTCTATATATGACTCTCATATCATTTTAAAAAGCTACCCCATATGTATAGTTCAATATAAATTAACTTAACTTGGAAGATATATTTAAATTGGACAGATATAAATTCCAATTATAAAATACCTTAATTTCGAGGGGTTTACTTATATTGGAAGCATATAAATTCCACTTTTTATTACTAGATGGTATATTTTTAATCTTTAAAATAATTATTATACCACCCAATCCAGAAAAGAAATAAAAAACCCTTACCAAAAGAATAAGATGTAAGATTCAACCAGAAAGCAAATCCATCCGAAGAGAAAAGTGGTTATACTAATTTGATATGACATCCCCAGTATCCAACGTCCTTCTCCAAGTTGCTTATAATCAATTGAAATATATAGTTGCACGCACACATAATTATCATACAATTCCACCCAAATATAATTAATTTCCTCCACTTTCAATCTATAAGCGGAATTTAATGTTTTGAATTTGGAAACTTGACTTAAAGTTGGAATTAAATATTTTGAGCTATTTGAAATCCTAAAAAGAATAGAGACAATTGTATACATGCTTTCTTTATTTGTATTTATGAAAATTTATAATATATTCTATGTATTTTTATCAAAAATTTATCTGTAAGGTCTTAAAGACATAGTTGATTGGATTATAATTTAAGAGTACAAAGAAAATTTTTACATGGAGTTGGTGAATATATTAGACTAGAAAGTTAAAGTTTTTAGAAATTTAATCTATTAGCTCGGTAAGGGTCTAGTGAACCTATTACGATTCTAAGGATGCTAAATAGTAACATGAGGAGGCCATATGGGAGAAGTACCCATAGTCTTTTGCAGATTTTTGTAGAAATATGAGTATATATTTTTTACATATATGTATAGAGGCTCGATTTTGGTGCAACTAGAGTTCTTAGAGCCACAATATAAGACTTCTTATTGGCCTATGCTAGAGACCTCAAAGGGAAATGGGACAACGAGAGGGATTGTGATGCAAAGAAGGGTTCTCACTTCCTTAGGTTGTGTTGGCTAAAGAGGAAGGAGATGTTGCTAGCTGAAATTTTTGTAGGAGCCATTGTTGACTATGAAATTATTGAATATTATGATGTAAAAAATTTAATATGTAAAATGTACACTAGTATGCCGTTGTGCACTAAGAACAATGCAAAATAAAGGGGTAGGGGAATGCAATACCCCAGTTTTGATCATTGGATTATAAATATATATTCATATATCGTATAAATGTTCAAGGGTTTGGTCATATGATACATAAACATTATATCTAGAAAATAATAAAATGAAATACATCACCAAATACTAGACATATAAAGATGGAATCATAGGGGACTATGATTGCACAAGTGAGTGGGACGAACATGGCTCCAAGGGGAAATCCCATATTCCTATAAACCCATGTCATTTTCCTAAATTAATTATCATTACCACATAATCCCCATTTGACTTCTTAAAGTCAATCATTAAATACATGTGTGAAGTTGGTAAAAAGTCACCTCTTGTAGTTATGCAAGCATGGGGCTAAATACACTCATGCAAGCAATGGGTGAGAGAGTCATCTCATTTAGTTATGATAGCATGGCTTGAGTATAATCATTCTTCCACAATGGTGAGAGTCCACATGCATGGGAACAGGGAATTCAAGTAGAATGGGGATATAGTTTTTGCAAATAACAAGAAGTGAAGAAAAACAAAGTTGAGCGTTATGAGAAGTAGAGGAAGCCATGCTTATGTATTGAGGACAATTGGTTGAAATTGCTAATTAGCTAAGAGCTAGGCTAGATGCATGTGAAGAGTTCTCACTAAAAAATAACCTAAAAGCTTGTGTCGAGGCTATTGTGAGCACTCCTATAAGAATTGGATTTCTTGGATTCCTTAACTAGAAATTTCTTAGTTGATTTTGTGTTGTAGCCTTGGAGGGGATGGGGATTGTTTGAGGGATCATAGTGTAGAGAAGAAAATAACATCCCTTAGGTTGTTCAAACTGATGAGGAATAGAGATGAGAAATTATAATTGCTATAGGAATTGCATCTTTATGTTTTTATTGGGTATTGGGCTATTAGTTGGACAATAAACACCCATATTAGACTACTCATCTCTAGCTTTGGAATGACTTGCTATTGAGAAAATTAGAGTAACAGAGTCTATAATTGAGTGAAATGTCTAACATCTATCATTGATTTTATAAAGCATTATAAAAATAAATAATCTAATCATGGTGTTGATTATTATATTAATACTATGATTAAATATTATATTTCATTTAAATTTTAAATAATTAAATATTGTCATGCTTCTCTTCTTTTACATTCACAATGCTAATATCATTATTAATTACATAGACATATGTATAACATATTGCACATATTTACACATTTTAAAATGACATTAAATTATGAGTCAATTAGTCATAATTTTTTCAAACAAAAGAAATTTGAATAAATTAAAAATACTAAAAATAAATTAATAATTAAATAATTATCAAATTAAATTTCATGGATGCAATCATCTAACATAGATATACACTACTTAGAACCTAATATCCCCAAACTCCTCATATTGTTGAACAATTAAAATCATTGGTGGTAACCAAAATGCTACGGCGAAACTCACTCAATAAAAATTAATTAAACCTTTCCCGATCACTTAGAATACCCCATTGAAAAAAAAAAAAATACATGCAATTTGGCCATTGGAATCCTAACAAAAAATAGGAAACGTAAAAATATCCCATACCCATCTACCATATAGCATCATGTCAACTCTCTAACTATCCATTGAGAAAACATGGGTACTCTTGATTAGTCAATTCCTATAGAGAACTTTCATCTCATTTTAAAACCACACCATGTCATCTGTATATTTTAACACAAGATACCTTGAAGTGGATGAATATAAATTCTAATTTATATTATTAGAGGAATATAAATTTGGAATTATATTTTAATAATTATAAAGGTGAACTATGAGTTTTTAATGTTTTATGTTTTAGTTCGATTTTTAAAATTTGGGAATAATTTTTGAAAGTTTGAATAATTTTTGAAAGTTTGTATTTATATTATAATAATTAGAAATGAGCATTATAGTTTTTTTTATGATTTGGTTTTTTCTTGAAGGATTTTTTTTAAGTAAATTTATAAAAAAAATTATATTGTAAAATGTTTTTTAATATTTAAATGGAAAATATTAAATTATATAGATTTAGTTATTTAAATTAATAATTCTAATTATTTTTGTTTTTGAATTTAAAGTAAAATTAACCAGAAAATATACTAAAAAATTAAAATATAATAGATTAAGTTATACTATGATAATTACAAAATTTAATAATGGTTAATATTTATTAGTATCCATGATAACTATGCATCAAAACACATACTTTATTATATATATCAAGTTTTAAAAAATCATAAAAACTAATTAAATTATAACTTTATTTTAATTTATTATTATAGAAATAACTATTATATAACTTAAAGATATATACATTTAAAAAACATGGAACAAGGGTCTTAACTATGGAGATTTATTTTCACTTTACCATGGATATTTTTAATATGTTAAGGAACTTTATTACATTGCCATGGCTTGTCAATACCACATGTCCAAATAATCATAATTCACTTCAAATGACACTGTTAATATAACGTGTTTAGTTAATGAATTTAATTAAAAAAGCAAAAGAGGCATAACTACTTTGAAAATAATTGTCAACCTTTGATTTGTAAAATGTGTACAATACTATGAATACTCTAGAATATTTCATGGAAGTTAAATCCTTACTGATCTGAATTGGATCGTAAAGAACTCTCTAAGTTTTTATAACTTTGTAAAATTCATGCCAAAGTTTCAAAGACTTACAAAGGTCGAGCTTATCAGAAATATCCTCGAACAGTTGTAATTTGTGAGCAGCACCGAGCAATGAGGACCCTCGGTCAAGCACGCAGACTGTTGGCCCATGGTAACGCGCGCTGCCACGAAACAACAAAACGGGAAGTCTTTTTGAGAAACGGGGGAGGTTTTTGATATGCAATTTGCAACAAGTCGTTAATCGCATATCGTCGGGCAAACCCCTCAGTAAAGGAAAAGCCCCGAGCGACCTAGACCTGAAAAGTAAAAAATCGTACGGAATTCGACGATTCCGTCAGAGGCGGGTCCCACATGAAAGCCGGCAGGATATCGGAAGCGCTTCGAGCAGTAAGTGGTTTCAACTGAGTCCTGCCCAATGCCACACACTGGGTGCCATGCGTCCGGCAGAAGAGAGAGAAAACTGCTCACATCAGACAGGTAAACGTCATGCAACTTAACTGCCTGATATGGACGAAGACCGTAGGATCTCGAGGCTCCAGATCGATCGCAGACATGTGATCCGACGGATGACCAGATTCAATGGGGTAAACAGACTGAGTTGTATAAAGTTTGAATTCTGGCATGAACGATGAGTTGGCAGAAGAATCATGTTCGCAGGCAATCTGGGAGTTAAATGAAAATAACGACCGTTCAAACATTTCCAAGAGAACTGACACTCAGTTCGTTATGAAACAGTTGGCCACCTCCCTGTGAGGCGTTACATAGTGATGATGACGTAGAACAGAGGAATTCAAACGAACAAAGGCAGAAGAACCAGAACGCTGGGAAGCGGAAACAAACAGTCAGAAAGTAGATTGGATTTAAAGCCACGAACTGACAAAGACAAAGTAGGCAGTGAGTAAAGCAAATAAGAAAGCTAAGAGCAGAGAACAAAGAAAGTAACTCAAGCTGACCTGTAGAGCAAAGGCAGCATTGAGACAGAGCCAGAGAGAGTCAGAGAGTCTATGTACTCCTAAGAAGGCTTGAGAGGTTCAAGCGAACTCCTCAACATAGGCCTGTCATATATGAGTCTCAGATTGGGCTATACTACTGTGACCAGCAGAGGTCGAGTTTTAGTAAGGAGAGTCTATGTACTCCAGAGACTTGGGGGATCCAAGTCCAGTCCTACTGATTTATATATGTTAAGTGAGAGACTCAAATTGAGCTCACTGTTGTAAAAACTCTGCTTTGAAAACATAATAGAGAGGCCACCACTGAAGGTTGGACCAGGAGACGTAGCCCAGGAGCATTGGGTGAACTCCTTATTAAACTTGTTGTATTTACATGTTTTCCTGTTGTGTTTTCTCTAACTTCTTTAGTGTATGTGTATTTCGCAATCTTATCGATCCGTTGCATAAAGTAACATAGGAACATCCATGCACATGATTCTGTAATACCTTTAATTCTTCGTCCTGGATAAATTCCAGATCAAGTGGTATCAGAGCTCTAGGTTACTAAGGTTAGACAAGCTTGTGCTGGATTTTGTTGTTGAATGCTAACTAGATCAAAGCTTAAATTAGGAGAAGGAGAGTTGGTTGAAACTAACCCAGAAATTGAAAAAGTCTATCCTAAGAGGATAATATCAGAGGAAAACCCCTTGGAATCAAACTCCCAGTTCATGGATGGTTTCTTGACCATGAAATCCATGGTAGAAGAAATGTATAGGGAATTTAAGAAAGGTAGAGATGAAGATTCATCAAACTCCAAACGAGATAAAGGAGTAGAAGAATCTCTCCTCCATGACCACTCTAAAGGCAAAGGGAAAGAAGAAAAACTTCCCACACCTCCTAGTAGCCCTGAAAATAAAAAGAAGACATCTTTGATTAAATTAGATGTTAAATTTGATTTGCCGATATATGATGGAGAGTTGAATGTAGAGAAGCTTGATAATTGGATTAAACAGATTGATGTTTATTGCAGAGTGTAGAGCATCGATTCAGACAAGAGTAACATTCAATTGGCCAGCCTACGCCTTGGAGGCACTGCCTTGGTATGGTGGGAAGGCAGGACATAAGCTGACATGAAGAAGCATGGTAAAATTCTTTTTGTCTTGAGTGAATTTGTGTCTGCAATTAAAAAGAAATTCTATCCACTAGCCTATATGCAGCAAGCCATGATGAGCTGGAAAACTCTTCGCCAATTAAAATGGCAATGTGTACAAGGCTACACTCAAGAATTTAGGAAAAGAAATTTGATTCTAGGAATTTCTTTAGACTCACCTGAAACTCTGCTGAAGTATATAGGTGGTCTACATAGCTACTTAAGGCACACTATTCTCATGTTTAATCCCACTAGCATAGATGAGGTATCTGTTCAAGCTACACATCTACAGGCTAGAGGTAAGAATGTGAACCCATAAATTGGGGGATCATCAAAACCCACTGCAAGCAAAAGCAAGGAAAAGAGAAAACAAAAATGGAAAGAGAGGAAGACAAATACTGTACAAAAGACTAAGCCTTCATGCACTCACTGCAAGAAGGATGGACATGATGATGAACACTGCTGGATCTTGCATCCAGAGCTAAGACCCAAGAAGTTCGATGGCAAAAAGAAGAAGATTGTTGCAGCTATTCAAGAGGTTTTGCGGTCAGACTCAGGAGATGAAAAAACAATCACAACCACAGGTATAAAAGGTAAACATTCTTAAGCATCTACTAGTAATTCTGCACAATCTATTGATAATGAAGAAAATGAGAGGAAAACACATGAGCTTTTTCATATTTGAGTTGTTTCCAAGCATCAAAAGATTGATACTTTGTTTGATAGTGGCTCACAAGTAAATTTAATTTCTGAAGCAATTGTAAAGAAGTTGGGATTACTAACCACACCTCACAAAAAGTCATATCCATTAGGTTGGTTATGTGATAAAGCATAGCTACAAGTGACTAGAGAATGTAAGCTTAGGTTTTCTTTTGGGTCAGCATTTGTAGATGAGGTTGAGTTAGATATTGTTCCACTGGATATATGTGGAATTGTTTTAAGAAGTCCTTACTTGTATGATAGAAAAGCCATTTTCTATAGAGCTGAAAACAAATATCAACTCGTTAAAGATGGAATTGAATATATTGTAAGAGCTCATAAACTCAAGAATAATTATACTCTCATAAACTTAGGGTAGATGAAAATAATTGTAAATTCATGCAAACAATTTTTACTGATGGTTGTAAAGGAAAAGAAACCTGATAAAACCAATGTATTTGAGGGCTGTAATGCTAAATTGCAAGTTGATTTAGAAAAACTTGTTTTAGAATATGATATACTATTTCAAGAACCTAAAGGTCTGCCACCCAAAAAGGAAATAGTACATGATATTAATTTGCAGCAAGATGCTCCATTGCCTAACATTAGAATGTACAGGTTGTCCACTTTAGAGAATGCAGAAATCAAGAAGCAGGTATAGGAGCTACTCGAGAAAGGGTTCATAAGACCTAGCACATCACCATGTGGGTCTCCTATTGTCTTGGTGAGAAAGAAATATGGCTCATGGAGAATGTCGAGCACTAAATAAGATAGTGATAAAAAATCGTTATCCCCTTCCTCACACAGATGATCTATTAGATCAGTTGAAAGAAGTTGTTTATTTTTCCAAGTTGGACTTGCATAGTGGTTATCATCAGGTCAGAGTTGCAGAGAAAGATGAATGGAAGACTACTTTCAAAACAACGTAGGGATTGTATGAGTGGTTGGTTATGCCTTTTGGCTTAACTAATGCTCCTGCTACTTTCATGAGAGTAATGAATGATGTACTCAAACCTTTTCTCGATGATTTTGTCATTGTATATTTAGATGACATTCTTATATTTAGTAAAACATGGGAAGAACATTTGAAGCATGTCAAGCAAACTCTAGATGTTTTGAAAAGAGAAAATCTCTATGTTAAGCTCTAAAAATGTGAATTTGGGAAAACATCTTTGAATTATTTGGGTCATATTGTAGGGGGTGGTGAATTGAAGATAGATCCCTCTGAGGTTGTAGTCATTGTAAACTGGCCTAAGTCCAAATTTGCTACAGAAGTTAGAAGCTTCTTAGGAGCAGCGCAGTATTGGAGAAAGTTTATTGCTAACTTTTCCTTGATTGCAGCTCCCTTACATGCTTTAACATGATTGAACAAGGTGTTTCAGTGGGGAGGCAAACATCAAAAAGCCTTCAACACTTTAAAAGAAAAGATTAGTACAACACCAGTACTAGCACTTCACAATATTCAAAGACCATTTGAGATTGAAATAGATGCCAGTGACTATGCCATGGGAGTAGTGTCGATGCAACACGGTAAACCCATATGTTATCATTCTAAGACATTTAATTCTACAGTAGTTAACTATCCCACATACGATAAAGAATTGTATGCATTAGTACAGAGTGTGAAAAAGTGGAAACATTACCTAATGGGCAAAGATACAGTTATACATACTGATCATCAACCACTCAATATTTGCACTCACAAATTAAGTTGCAGCAATCAAGACACTATAGGTGGATGGGTTTTCTACAACAGTTTCATTTAGTCATCAGATATAAAAAGGGCATACACAATAAAGTTGCAGATATGTTGTCTAGACCAATCATAAATGCATCTACTATACTTAAGCATAATTCAGTATTGCATGAAAGCTACATTGAACAGTATGCTCAAGATATAGATTTTAAAGATGTATATGCAACTTTAAGTCATGGCAAACAAGTAGAAGAATTGGATTATCATGTTAAGGACCAACTCTTGTACCATTTTAGAAAGATATGCATTCCACAAACTGAAAGAGTAAAGATAATTCGAGAAGCACACACTTCTCTAATATGAGGTCACTTTGGGGTAAGTAAAATAGTTGCAGAACTGCAAAGATTTTTTTATTGGCCAAAAATGAATGAGACAATTTCTAGATATGTAAGAGGATGTACCGTGTGTGCTAAAATCAAGCCCAACAATAGAAAACTAGGCTTGTACACTCCACTACCAATTTCTTCTCATCCTTGGGAAAGTGTTTCCATGGACTTTGTTGGGGGATTGCCTAAATCTACAAAAGGTCATGATTATTTATATGTTGTTATGGATAGGTTCAGCAAAATGTGTATTTTAATACTTTGTAACAAATAGATTACAGCTGAACAAACTGCAAAGTTGTTCTTTTAGCACGTATGAGTTCATTTTGGATTAGCCACTTCCATTATATCTAATCGAGATACCCGATTTGTTGGGAAATTTTGGTCAAGTTTGTGGGAATTGATGGACACCAGATTGAAGAAGAGCACAACTTTTCATCTGCAAACAGATGGCCAAACAGAGGTGGTCAACAAGACAGTGATCCAGTTGCTCAGAGGCTATTGTAGCAAGCATCCCAAGCTTTGGGATGAACATTTATGTTATGTGCAACATGCTTACAACCGAGCTAAACATTCTTCTACATAGAGATCTCCTTTTGAGACTTGTTTTGGTTTCACACCAAGGTCTCCCTTGGATTTTGTCTTTGGTAAAGACAGCGGTTGATGGAAACAATGATGTGGACAAGGAAACCAAGTTCATCGAACAAATACAAGAGATTCACTAGGCAGTACAAGAACAACTCAAAAAGAGCCAAGCCAAGTGCAAGGCAAGGCATGATAAGCATTGGATGGAGCATAGTTTCCAAGTTGGTGATCAAGTCTAGTTGTATATCAGCAAAGACAAAATGCAAGGTGAAGGTAAGAAGCTGAAGTGAATAAGGTATGGACCTTTCAATATACTTGAAGAAATTGGTGAGAATGCTTTTTGCCTTGATTTACCAGCTTACATGCACATCTACTTAGTTGTTAATGCAGACATCTTGAGACTATTTGAACCTTCATTGATTGAAGATCCCGAAGAGCAGAGTCAATTGCCTTCTATTGATGATCTGTTACCTGAATATCTCAATGAGTTGCAGGAAGATACAGTTCTGGACAGGAAGGTGAGAACTACACGCAGGGGGGGATGTTGAGTATCTGAGGATTGGACTCAAAGGTTCAAAACCAAGCAGTGAAAAATGGATAGAAATTGGGCAAGTGAGGAATCTGTACCCTCACTTGATTGATGCTTAAAAACTAACTTTTGGTGGTCCAAAAGATTTTTCAGTGAGAAGGCCATGATCCGAATTGGATCCTAAAGAACTCTCTAAGTTTTTATAACTCTATAAAATTCATACCAAAGTTTCAAAGACTTACAAAGGTAGAGCTTATCAGAAATATCCTTGAACAATTGTAATTTGTGAGCAGCGTCGAGCAACGAGGACCCTCGGTCAAGCATGCAGATCGTTGGCCCATGGTAACACGCACTGCCATGAAACAACAAAATAGGAAGTCTTTTTGAGAAACGGGGGAGGTTTCTGATATGTAATTAGCGATTCGCTGGGAAAAGCCGTTAGTGAAGGAAAAGCCTCGAGCGACCCAGACCCGA
This sequence comes from Pinus tabuliformis, assembly GCA_031772625.1. Lineage (NCBI taxonomy): Eukaryota > Viridiplantae > Streptophyta > Pinopsida > Pinales > Pinaceae > Pinus > Pinus tabuliformis. The sequence goes on from CM062810.1 coordinate 768,596,804, forward strand.
AAAGTAAAAAACTGTACGGAATTCGCTGATTCCGTTAGAGGCGGGTCCCACACAAAAACTGACAGGATATCAGAAGGGCTTCAAGCGGTAAGCGGTTTCAACCGAGTCCCGCCCGATGCCACACACTGGGTGCCACGCGTCCGGCAAAAGAGAGAGAAAACTGCTCACATTGGATGGGTAAACGTCATGCAACTTACCCGTTTGATATGGATGGAGACCGTAGGATCTGGAGGCTCTAGATTGACGGCGGACATGTGATCCGACGGATGACCGGATTCAACAGGGTAAACAGGTCGAGTTGTATAAAGTTTGAAGTCTGGCATGAACAATGAGTTGGCAAAAGAATCATGTTCACGGGAAATCTGGGAGTTAAACAGAAATAATGACTGTTCAAACATTTCCAAGAGAACTGACACTCAGTTCATTATGAAACAAGTGGCCACCTCCCTGTGAGGCGTTACACAATGATGATGATGCAGAACAGAGGAATTCAAACAGACAGAGGTAGAAGAACCAGAACGTCGGGAAGCGGAAACGAACAGTCAGAAAGCAGATTGGCTTTAAAGCCACGAACTAACAGAGACAAAGTAGGCAGTGAGAAAAGCGAGTAAGAAAGCTAAGAGCAGAGAACAGAGAAAGTAAGTCGAGCTGACCTGCAGAGCAAAGGCAGCATCGAGACAGAGCTAGAGAGAGTCAGAGAGTTTGTGTACTCCCGAGAAGGCTTGAGAGGTTCAAGCGAACTCCTCGGCATAGGCCTGTCATGTATGAGTCTCAGATTGGGCTCATACTACTGTGACCAGTAGAGGTCGAGTTTCAGTAAGGAGAGTCTGTGTACTCCAGAGACTTGGGGGATCCAAGTCTAGTCCTACTGATTTATATCTGTTAAGTGAGACTCAAATTGAGCTCACTATTGTAAAAACTCTGCCTTGAAAACATAATAGAGAGGCCACCATTGAAGGCTAGACCAGGAGACATAGCCGAGGAGCATTGGGTGAACTCCTTATTAAACTTGTTGTATTTACATGCTTTCCTGTTGTGTTTTCTCTAACTGCTTCAGTGTCTGTGTATTTCACAATCTTATCGATCTGTTGCATAAAGTAACATAGGCACATCCATGCACATGAGTCTGTAATACCTTTAATTCTTCGTCTTGGATAAGTTCCAGATCACTTACCATCTCCCTAATTATTACTGATAATTAAATTAGAATTATGGACATAATATTTCAAAATAAAAATGTGTATTAAAAAAACCTTAACAAGATTCAACTATAAAACAAATGTGTTATTTGATAGTTAGATGTTTTTGTCTTTTTTAAAACATTTTTTTGGTCCCTTTTACTTGAAAATTCTTGACTAAATTTTAATTCAAAATTCAAATATCCTAAAGGTTTAGTTTTTTCATGATGTTATATATATATATTAAAAATGCATTTTATATAATTTAAAATTACAATCTTACTCAAAATTGTACCATTAGTGAAAATATCAATATATTCTAAGTTTTGACATATTTTCTTTTCAAATTAGTTTTGATATATATATTTTTTCAAATTAGAGAGGTGCCATGTAGTGAAATTGTGAATTTGTTTTGGGTGTGACATATGTTTTTGAATATATAAATAAATTTGATTTTTTGAAAAAAAATAAATTATATAGATTTGAGGACTCAAAATTATAATTCCAACAAATTCTTATTGAATTTTCAATATATTTAACCAAAAATTATGTTGGAAACCCAAAATACCAAAACATAACATATTTATATTGCAAAAATTACAAAACTTAATAATGGTTAATATTTACCATACTATGAAAGAAAAAGAAATAAAATTATACTAGGGTTGCCATATAAATTAAACACTTGGTAAATATCATTATCATAATAAGCATCTAAACATTTATTTCATTATATATCTCACATTTACAAAAAATCATAAAAATCATTATTGTTATAAAAATAATTAATATATAATTTAAACATACACACATTTAAAAAAACATGGAACAAAGACTTTTAACCAGGGAGATTTATCCTCACTTTACCATGGAGATTTTTAATTTGTAAAGAGAGTTTATTTAAATATCATGGCTTATCAATACCACATGTCCAAAAAAAACATAACTCACTTCACATGACATTTGTTCATTTTATCAATTTAATAAAAAAGAAAAAAGAGCATAACTGGAGCCTAACTAATAATTATTAACCTTTTATTTGTGTATATTACCATGCATATTCTAGATTATTTCATGGAATCTAAATCTATATCTTCCACTTATAATTATTAATAATTAAATTAAAATTATGGAAGCCTTATTTCAAAATAAACATGCCTATCAATCGTAATTACAAAATAAACTCACAAACATTTCAACATTAAACTATAAAACAAACATGTAGCTTGATGGTTAGATGTTTTTATTTTTTCAAAATATTTTTTTAATCAACGAAAAATCTAGTTGAAATTTTCTTGAAATAATAAATTTTGACTATATACTCTGCAAAAATTCAAGTATCCCAAATATCAACATTCAACTATTAAAAAACATGTAGCTTGATGGTTAGATGTTTTTGTTTTTTCAAAATAGTTTTTTAGTCATTTTGTTTGAAAAATCTAGTTGAAAAATTCTTGAAATACTAAATTTTGACTATATAGTATGCAAAATTCAAGTATTCCAGAAGTTTTTCATGATGTTAAATTTATATGAATATTCTAGAATAATTCATGGAATTTAATTCCATATCTTCCACTTATAATTTTTTATAATTAAATTAAAATTATAGAAAGCCCTATTTAAAAATAAACATGCCTATTAATGTAATTAAAAAAAAAAAAAAACTCACAAACATATCAACATTCAACTATAAAACAAATGTATAGCTTGATGGTTAGATGTTTTTGTTTTTTCAAAACATTTTTAGTCAATTTTGTCTGAAAATTTTAGTTAAAAAATTCTTAAAATAATAAATTTTGACTATATAAAAATTTAAGTATCCCAAATTTTTTTCCATAACCATCTATCTATCTATCTATCTATATATATAAGTCTAAAATTTACAATCTTATCCAAAATAACACCACTCCTCAAAAAACCAAAATATATAAAATTTATTTTAGTTTAACTGTTCTAAATTTTAAAGATTTTTTTTCCTTATTTTCGTGTCAAATTTATTTTAAAATTAAAAAAATAAATTATAAATTATAAATTTAATTAGTAAACTCTATAGGATCTAAATGCTTCCAAAGGTTTTTCATGACAGTGAATCTATCTATAAACTAAAAACAACCCAAAGGATTTTTCAAGACACGTAGTCTATTTATAAATTGAAAACATATTTGAAAGAGCCAAAACTATGATTTGAAAGGACACACAGATTTAAACTCCTAAAACAAAACCTTCCTTGCCTAAAGAAGAGTTGTTATACGAAATTGATATGACGTCCTAAGTATCTTCTCCAACTGAACTATAATCAATTATATATACAGTCCCACCCACACATAGTTTTATCATACACCCCCATCAATTATCAATTATATATACAGTCACACCCACACATAGTTTTATCATACACTCCCATCAATTATCAATTATATATACAGTCCCACCCACACATAGTTTTATCGTACACTCCCATCCATACATAATTTATATCCTCCACTTTCACTTTTGCTTTATATAAGTGGCTGTAAGTGTGAATTAGGAAGCCCATGTCTATCCCGATCCTTTCTGAAGGCGTGATTTGTTGGACGCCACGCCATCTGACTAGATATTTACAGAATTTGAGTATATTCTACTGCACGGCACTGAAAAAACTAAAAGGGTGACTGGGACACGACTGGACGACGCCCAACATCGGATTGACATCCAATCCGAGAAATTAGAAGACCTTCCTAATGTTCGCAGAAAAGCATTCCCTGTGACGTTATCAGTCGTCGCCTGCCCAGAATCGGCTATATAAATAGAGAATTCTTGAATGTTATGATTTCGCATATCAATCTAATTCCCCAGAACGATTCGGATTGGTTCCGATATTGTGGCAAGATTCGTTTGAAGCAGAACCAGACATTCACAGAAATGGCTCCCAGACGAGAATCGCTGGAGGAATACGAATTAACGGATTATGAGGATTCAATCAAGTCATCAATTGGGAGCAGACTGTCCTTATTCGTTAAAGAATTGGGTCTGGATCGAACCCGCGCTGGCCGAAGTCAGGAAAGCGGACTGAGATTGGTTAAGGGTTTTTCTCACAGTTTTATGAACAGATGTTCCAGAGATCTCGTTATAGAACAGGACGGTTTAGTCTATAGATGGTGGTCGTGGTTTATCCTGGTTTGGGCATTGTATTCCTCCTGCTTTACACCCTTTGAATTTGGGTTTTTCCGTGGCTTGCCGAATCATCTGTGGGCGCTTGACATTGCCGCACAAGTTGTTTTCTTGACAGACGTCTGTGTTCAGTTCTTTCTTTCCTACAGAGATTTACATACTTACAAGATGGTGTATGATCGCCGAAAAATCGCTGTTCGTTATGCAAAAACAAGTTTCATTCCGGATTTACTTGGCTGCTTGCCCTGGGATATTATTTACAAATTTTCAGGCAGAAAAGAAGAGGTGAGGTATCTGTTGTGGATCCGGTTGTATCGAGTGCGGAAATTGATCGAATTTTTTCAGAAAATGGAAAAAGATATCCGTATAAACTATTTGTTCACAAGGATTCTGAAACTTATCTCTGTGGAGCTGTATTGCACACATACTGCTGCTTGCATCTTTTATTATCTGGCTACAACTATTCCAAGGGCAAATGAAGGGTCTACATGGGTTGGAAGTTTAAGTTTGGGAGATTACCATTATGCTGATTTTAGGGAAATCAGCTTGTCAAGATTGTACATAACCTCTCTGTATTTTGCAATAGCTACCATGGCCACAGTAGGATATGGAGATGTGCATGCAGTGAATTGCAGGGAAATGATATTTGTAATGATATATGTGTCTTTTGATATGATTCTCGGGGCCTATTTGATCGGTAACATGACTGCACTCATTGTTAAAGGATCCAAGACAGAAAGATTTAGGGATAAAATGGCTAATCTGATGAAATACATGAATAGACATAAACTGGACAAGCGTATAAGGACTCAAATCAAAGGTCATGTCAGGTTGCAGTATGAGAGTAGTTATGGTGAAGCTAGTGTTTTAGAAGATATTCCAGTTTCTATTAGGGCAAAAGTTTCGGAGTCATTACATATGTCAGAAGTTGCACAGGTTCCTCTTTTCAAGGATTGCAGTGCTGAATTCATAAGCCAGATTGTCACTAGATTAAAAGAAGAGTTTTTCCTTCCTGGTGAGGTGATAATGGAACAAGGAAATGCAGTAGATCAGCTCTACATTGTTTCTCATGGGTCTCTAGAAGAGGTAATTGTTGGAGAAGATGGGTATGAGGAGATCATTGCACGGATTGAACCCCATGGTATCTTTGGTGAAATCGCTGTGTTGTGTAACATACCTCAGCCATATAATGTTCGTGTTCTTGATCTCTGCAAGCTGCTGAGACTAGATAAACAGTCTTTTGCAAACATTATACAAATTTACTTCAAGGATGGAAGGCAAATTCTCACTAATCTTCTTGAGGGAAAGGATACAGATTTGAGAATTAAACAGCTAGAATCTGACATCAGTCTTCTTATTGGAAACCAAGAAGCTGAGTTAGCCTTGAGAGTTAACAGTGTAACTTATTATGGTGATATATACAGTTTGAAGAACTTGATTAGATCTGGTGCAGATCCAAATGGGACTGACTATGATGGAAGGAGAGCTTTGCATTTAGCTGCATGTAAAGGATATGAAGATATCACAGTTTTTCTCATTCAAGCTGGAGCAGAAATCAATGCTATAGACAAATTTGGAAATACGCCATTGTTGGAGGCTGTTAAGGCTGGGCATGATAATATTGCTTCTATACTTAAACAGAATGGAGCAACTCTGGGCTTGGAAGATGCCGGTAGTCTTCTCCGTAAAGCCATAGCAGATGGGAATGCAGAGCTATTAAAGCGATTGTTAGCCAATGGTATAAACCCCAATTCAATGGACTATGATCATCGTACACCACTCCACATGGCAGCTGCAGAGGGTTTGCATTTGTTGGCAAGGATTTTGCTTGATTCAGGTGCAAGTGTTTTTTCATTGGATAGATGGGGAAACACTCCACTAGATGAAGCGCAAAAATGTGGCAGCAGACCACTCATCCAGATGTTAGAGCAAGCAGCAGCTAATGCTTCTGGGCTAGTTTCAACAGGATGCTTAACAGATTCAGAAAATCAAGAAAGAGCCTCTTCTTTTAAAGATTCAAGAAGAGAGATATCTGAGCCCAGGGAACAGGCCAAGGCCAAAATATGCACAGTGTTTCCTTTTCACCCACGGACTCCCAGAGAGAGGACAAGAAATGGCCTTGTCATGTGGGTTCCCCAGACAATTGAAGCATTGATTCAAGCAACAGCGCAGCACTTTGGTTCTGTTGGTACCATTGTTTTAACAGAAGATGTGGGAGAAGTTTTGCATGCAGACTTAATTCAACATAATCAAAAACTTTATATTGTTAATGTGGACGAGTAGCAACGAAGTTTGAAAGAAGTACACTGCGGTTTTCAATTTGTCTCCGTACTACGAGGTGGGCTATGGAGAAAATCATGGACAGCATACTCTGAGAAAGGTTAAAGTCGGTTGGTCATATGGAGAATCTGCATAAATTCTCCTGGTCTGATACTATATTTCTTTAGTTGGGTTTGATGAAATCTTGGGCTCTACATTTTGCTTTAGTCCTAATATTCTATGTTCAATAGAGCAACGAGACCTGTTGTTATTAATACATTTGGAAAAAGCTCAAGTTGTACAAGAGCTGTTGCTAATAATATATTTGGAAAAAGCTCAAGTTGTTTCAATCAAATTAGATTTGATTGACTGTAATTGTCACTTTATACTGTGAGGAATCCAGCTAAATTAATCATGTACTTCATTATACAGACTGAGATGGTAAGTAATATAAATATTGTACTTTACTTTTTATTTAACAGATATTTGTTGTTCGAAATTGGATGTGTATTTTTAAAATTGGGTAGAAATTTGTTAAAGTGGAATGGTCATTAGTTAAAATTATAATTGTCACAATCCATTCATTTAAAAATATATTTTAAATAACAAAATATCATAATTTGGTTTTTGATTAATTTTCATTTAAAATAAATAAATTTGACCCGTACCTGACTCCTCTTATTGAGAAACATATACTTAAATACTTATCTAGAGGTTAAATCTTGATTTGTTGCAGTTAAAATGGTTTTTTCACTGTATATTTGAATTCAGCACCCTGAAAAACCCCTGGAAGGCTTTGATTGTGCAGAAACTAGCTATCAAACTTGTGATTCCAATAGATTGCTGCCGGATTTTGACCGGAAAATCCCACCGGAAAGGCTTCCAAAAAGTCTTATTATAGACAACTGCCTTATCTAGCCCCGCTTATTTAGAAACATATAAATAAATATGAGTGTGTACCTGAATTCTAGCTATTGATAACCATTACATGTTTGATTTATTTGAAACTCTAGTTATTGATAACCATTACATGTTTGATTTATTTGAAATTCTAGTTATTGATAACCATTCCATGTTTGATCTGTCTGAAATTCTGAATCCATGATAAAGAAAATATCAAAAAAGTGGTCTTATCAAGAAAACCTTTTATAAGGGCAACAGGTATCCGTGGTTGAAATCATTTGTGTTCCATGTGTTTCCTGGGTCCCAGAATGCTTACTGTCATCACAATCACGTGAACTTGAGGAAAAAGTAAATGGAATCGTACAGGTGGGAGCCTCGTCCATGAACTAATCAAAACAAACAACCTGTAACACTGTTGGTGTTATAACCGTAAACAACCTGTAAAACTGATTGGTGTTGAGCTGTCATCGGCGATTACAGAGTTTAGCTATATTGTTTGTAACAGCAGTTCATAGAAATTGACATGCAGACAGAGATCAGTTTGAAAATGTGAGGTGTCTGTAAAAGTTTCACAATGTAGACAACTTTTGAGCGTCGTTCAGCGATCACATGTTTATCGCTCGAGAAGCCTGTGAAACCATTAAATGCATTGCGAATCACTCGTGTTATCGCTCGAGAAGCCTGTGAGACCATTAAATGCATGGCGAATCACGGGTAATATTTAGCTCATTGTCTTTGGAGTTGTCTTTAGTGTGATTTTTTGGAGATTTGGTGATGGAATTTAATGGAAAAAATTGATTGATTTGTCTTATTTAAAATGGTTTTTTAATTGCATATTTGGATTCAGCATCCTGAAAAACCCCTAGGACGCTTTGATTGTGCAGAAATTAGCTATCAAACTTGCTATTTCAATAAATTGTTGTCGGATTTTAGAGAAATTTGACAAAAAAACCCACCAAAAAATTTCCAAAAAATCTCACTAAAAGACAACTCCATTGTTTAGATAAGCGAAAAATTGAACCAATAATCTATCGTAAAAATACCTTAACAATACACCTATTCCCATCCATCGAAAACCCAGTAGACTTACCCAGCGAATTGTTACAAGACAGACAAATTGGTTTAATCTATGGTGGAGGGAGTTGTATTTATAGGCGGCTGCACGCGGATAAGTTGGTTTAAACCTTCAAAGTCGCAGCGTGGTAGCAGAGTCACTCCCACGTTTTGGCTCAAACGGAAGTGGCGTGCCCTAATAAAGCCCAACGTGGAACAATCCGTGCAAGATATAGCCACGTTGGATGAAGCCCCAATGCCTGTCTGCGCCTACATTGGAATCAAAATTATATAAATTAATTTAATTTAACTTGTATAATAGTAAATTAGTTTTGGAAATGAACAAGTTATTTTTAATAAAATAATTGTTTTTTAATTATAAATTTTATAAATATTAAATAAACTTTTCAAAAATATCAAAATTTTATGATAATTGAAGCGTTGCGAAATTATATTTTCAAAAATTCTTATCCAATTTTAAATTGATTTTAAAATTTTATTAAAAGTGGGTTTGAATTAAAATAGAAAAACAATTTTAATATATATTTAATTGTAAAATACAAAATTACATTAGTTTGATGAAATCTAAAGACTTTACGGAACCGTTTTTACTTTACAGTGAGAGCATGTGAACTAAACCCCACAATCTAAATAGTAAAAATCATAATTATCCTAAAAAGGCAAAATAAAATATAGATTTCTTCGGAACCGTTTTTACTTTATAGTGAGAGCATGTGAACTAAACCCCACAATCTAAATAGTAAAAATCATAATTATTCTAAAAAGGCAAAATAAAATATAGATTTCTAATAAAAATATAGAGATATAAGGAAACTTGATTTCTATTAATAAATGGAAAGTGTTGAAACTATATAAATGCAGAATGAAAACGTATTAGTTTGAATGGTGGTAATTTATCTTTGAGAAGATATGTGATAGTTATGTGCCTTTGCAAATTATCTTACAATGAGGGTCGTCTTTTATCATAAAGAGGCAACGAAAAAAATCCTAAAAATCCAAAAACCTAACCCTAATCAATGAAGCACCAAAATGCACGTGGGCCCAAATAAGGTAAGTTGGAATGTCAACACCCTAGGGTTGTAAGTTTGGCATATGATCGACGATTAGGGTGCTCAATAGCTCATTCGAAGGGGTTGACTAGCAAGTACAATTTTTTTACTGCACTAAGCACATTGTGAGTGCTTGTTTCGCCAAAAAGCATCATTTAGGGTCTCAAAATGGTTCAAGACACAAAAAGCTATAGACAAAATTCCAAAATAGAAAAATATGTTATGAGATAGTGGAATAGGTGGGTGGCCACTGATATCCACTAGGATCAATCCTTCCCCCTTAAGAAGAAATGGTCTCCATTGTGTTAAATGCCTCCATTACATAAGGAAGCTTATGCTAAATGTTATGAAACCAGCTCAAGAAAAGATAGAAAAGATATATCAACGCCTTAGAATTCAGCCTCTTCGAGGGGGCAACCTCTTTTACATTACATAAATGAACAATTCTTGGATGATACAAATGAAAAGACCTCCTTTCTATATATAGGAGTCTAAGGGGTCATAACATAATCAGAGCCGACATAACAATAATAATGTAAGGGCACAATAATAACAATAGTGGGCTTCTATGTGGCACAATAGTAACAATATGGGCACTACATGGGTACAACAGTATAATAAGTGGGTTGTACTAATAATAATAAGGGGTTACACTAGTAGTATAGAGGCCTAACACTAAACATGGCCTCCGATGACCCACTTGCCTTGTTATAGGATTTGGCTTGCTTTGACAACCCAATGAGTTGGATCATCTATTGGAATCCATGTGTCAACGATTTGATCAATTGTTCTCTTTTTAATGCAATCTGGGTTGAGCTCTATCAGTGTCAGTTACTCTGCAATTTCCGATGTATCCAACAACGATGTAAAGTATGATTGAAGGAGGTCCACATTGAACACTGGATGCAGGGCAAGGAAGGGGGGGATACTTAGCTCAAAAACATTGCCACCCCATTGACGGTGCAAAATTGCATTGTTATATCTTAATGGTATCTCAAATATGAGGTCCCCATTAGACCTCACACCATTTGGGATAAGATTCCCATTCGAAAATGTTGGCCAAACTACCATCTCGTGTTTGGTGAAGATTAGATTTTGGATGAATTAAACAAGGAAAGGGAAATTCTAATAAAATTACTAATGAGATACAAGTAATAATAGTTTTGTGGAAGCATTTTAAATGAATGATGCAAAGAACATTGCAGCATATTTACAAAATAAACATGCACCTCAAAAAAATAATGATAACAACTTTAATTAAGATACATGACAATCAAAGTGTTCTAGCTATTAATTGTAAAGTAGCTTGCAATTAATAACTAGCATGTAAACATGAGGAGAAAAATTATGGCAAGAGCGATGGAGTCGAGGGTTTCGATGGTTTGTGGCTCTCATTTGCCCACCACGTTGAATGATATCTCTGTCACAAACACACTGCCAGTCCCATGGTGCGTAAAATGGCTTCTGGTTAACTACATGGAATCCATAACCTGGAATACTCTTGAAGTATTATTGCATGAAGAGGGGTACATAGATCTTTGCTGTTTCTTGGTCTCCATGCCAGCGAAACTCATAGTTTCGAAGGCGGAAGACACCTTTGCGGTGGCCTGTGGAATTTGCCTTAGCGCAGAAGAAATTGAAGGCACCAAGCTCGATTCTGGTGCTCGAGCCACTCAGCGCGTAAAGGAAGGGGAGCAGTTTTTGAAGAAAGACTTCAGGGTTATCCAAGTGGGGGGGTTCAATGTCACAGATCTGCACAATGGGGTCACCCAATACATAATTCATCGAGTCCTCAAGAGCAGACGTCAAGACACCGACACTGTGGCAAGGTCAATAGCGTTTTTTCCATATCCTTCCTATACACCCAATCTAGTCCAAGATGCGTTTGCAGGGTCAAGGCACAGTTTTGGATCTGGCGTCTTGACCATGGATGGCAGTCAGATGCTCAGATCTGCAGTTGAACCAATAGATTAGAAGCCCAGAAGAACAAGAAGCCTTAAAAAAACCCAGATCTGTGGGCAAGCAACTGTCAGGCGGAAAATTCAGACAGGCACAAATCTGAAGCAGCTTCCTCTCTTGAACCAGCCAAATCTGCTTGAGGAAACACATGCATTTCAGATCCAAGTCAACCTCTCAGGCAAAACGACAATGCAATGGGTATGCGCAACAGATCTTGTGTAAGATCTTCTGCAAAAACTTGAACGCCGACTAGGGATCCCCTCCTCTTACCTTAGACTGTTATATAAGGGTAAGCAACTTATGAATCCCCTTCCTCTCTCCTTTTACAACATTCAAAAGGACGCTTCTCTTGGGGCTTCTTTCCATTTAAGAGGTGGCTCCTTTGGGCAAACCTCCTCTGCTCCCTCTTTCTCTTACAAGGATGCAGCCCGCAAAGACGCTGCTCAACCTCAGTTCTCTTCAAAGGCAGCCCAGATATTCCCTCCATTAGCTTCTCTAATCCCGGGATTGAAAATCGCTACCAGATATTTGCAAAATCAGCACTCATATGCAGATTTAATGGGCTATGGCCTCGCACAACAGATCTTTACCAATGGGTCCATTCCTCTTGGACTAAAAAATGCAAGATCTTCTTATGTTCAAAAGGTTTCTTCCTGGTGGTTTTTGACTCAAATGAAGACTACCAGAAAGCCTTAACGGGAGGCCCTTGGTTCTGGGGTTTGGCTGGGCTTTTTCTTACCCCTTGGTTTCCAGACTTCGACCCTTCTACAGTTGTCATCTCCAAGCTTCCCATTTGGGTCAGGTTCCCGAATCTTCCGGCTCATTTTTGGGATTTCTGTGTCTTCTTAGCCATTGGAAACACTTTAGGACGCTACCTGGCTACAGATACCTCAAGAAAGGAAAATGGTCTCTACACTTACGGCAGACTGTGTGCAGAAATACATATCAACAAAGGACTGTTGGATCAGATTAATCTCAAGTTTGGAGATTTCCACTAGACTCAGCCACTGGATTACGAGAATACAGCCTTCCGCTGTCGCCATTGTCATCAAACAGGGAACCTCCAGAGCACATGTTCCCAGTTCATAGATAAAAAGAAGAATCTGAACCGCAAGCCCAAATCCAAGAGATGGAATCCTTTTGAGCCTCCCCGCCCTTTAGACGATTTAGATTTCTCTAGTTTGGAGGAGGAGGAATCTGAAGTAGATGTGCAGATTGATGAGGAAATTGAAGCTGATATGAAGAATGATGAGATTCCGATGGACGCTCTCTCGGTTGGTCCGGAGGTTCCCTCTAACCCTCAGATTTCTTAGAAACGTTCTCATTTATCTTCGTCCTCAGACTCTGATAAGGATACTCAGCCGCCAGAGCAGAATAATCTACAACTTGTTATGGCTCAACCAAACTCCACTGGGTGGGTCAAAGTGAGCAAGAAAAAAGGCAAAAAATGTCGTATTGCAGGAACTAACCCCTCGGGGTAGCTTTTTCTGCGCAGTGCTATCCTTTTGTCTTCCTGTGCTTTCTATGGCCCTTTCCTTGTCTGTCTCTAAGGAGCGAGGTTGATAGCCTATCACCTCCGGCTCCCTTGCTTCTCTGCTCTGCTTGTATGCAGGCTTGATTGTACTATACTTTTCTTCTCTTAATAGAATTAGTCTTTATTCAGAGAAAAAAATAACTAGCATGTAAACATACAATATCAATAAACAATTCAAAAAATGTAAGCCTACGATTAACAAAATAGTTCATTATCTTTCAACAAGTGAACAAAAATCACATACCATCAAACACCCATCAAGAGTAGTCTTACAATGTTCAATAAAATGTGAAAGAAATGCTTGTCATGGCCCTAGAGACTTCTAAATATTATAGCTGAAATATTCCATACACAATCATACAATATCTCCATGAGACCCAATAGTGGGAATGCAAAACTGGAACTTGATCCTCAAATAAGTTTAAAAGCTTTCCCTTTCAAGTGCTCTAAGAGTCACAAAAGCCAAAAGTCCCTTTCTCTAGCGTAGAGGGTATATTTATACAAAAGTGGGTGACCGTTCACCTTCCATGACTTTTCATATACCCTCACGTATATTTTCTATTTCGCTTTATTTCCAATTCTATTTTCTTTACATATTTACATGTAAAACTAAAATAATAAAGTAAACATCCTTTATGGGAATAATTTCAAGATCACCAAGGAAAGGGCTTGGAATTGTAATTCTTGTGTTAGGTAAGCAGGCCATTCCTTTTAATCAGGTGTTATGGACAAAGCTTTGTTTGATATCAGCCTTTCATATGTGATCTCACACTCGAAAGAAGTAGGCACTATTATTTTCATGCCATACTGTACCAAGTGGAATAGTGTGGAGAGCATCGTGTGCAACTTTGTTGGTTCCACCACGTGTTCTTTGATGGCCTCCTTGGTAAGCTTCATGTCCTTTTGATTGATTGACATCTTGTGTTTGTTATCATTTCTTATGTCTCCCACTGAATCTCTTATTTTGGTCTTATTCCTCCACGTGCTCCAATGAGAACTATTTTTTGGGATTTGATTAGAACATCCATCATGTTATGAAGCTAATAAATATTTAGAGTTCTATTTACGTCCCTCCCTAGCTTCTCTTGGGCTTGGATGGTTAATTTGACTTTTGCCTTATCTTGTTCTTTGTCCATCTCATCTCTTCTTGGTAATTTTCCTGGTGCATTTAGGTGTTCCGTGTTCCACCATACATTATGTCCACAACTATTAGGGTTATTTCTGTACTAGAACTTTTTCTTTGAGGGAATTTTGAATGGCCATAAGCATGGATGCTGCCTTTTCAAGTATAATTGCTTCATCATATCTTCTAATAATTTGTTTTCTTTTAATGTTGCTACTTGGAAATCATCATTTTTGGAATTGAGGTTAACAAATCTTGATTCTCTTTATGACGCCTCTCATTTTCCTATTGTGCATTGCCAAGGCTCCTCTCTAGTTCCTTGATCCTATCCATCAAGTGCTCGATGTTTCTTTCAATGGCAGCTAAGAAAGTTGATCTTGCCAAAGAAATGACTTTGATCTTAAATTACTTGTATAAATTTATAATTAATAATGATAATAATTTAATTAAAACATAATTTAAGTTTTAAAGGAAAAAATAAATTTCAAATTTTGCTTATTTTTATTTTTTAATTTATTTCATAAAAGTTTGTTTAATAAAACAAATAATAGACATTCGTGATAAAGCGATAAGTATTATAAAGACTTGGACAAATACCCTTAAATCTAAACTATAGAATTCAGTTAGAAGATGCTTCTTTTTACTGTTAAATATATGACTCTAAACACTAGTCACTATTGACCCAGAGGCAAATTTACTCGGAAAGCAAAATTTCGCTAGAATCTCTACGTCGCTGCTAGAAAAGAGATGAGCCGATCGACACAATGGAGGAGGAGCACGAATTTGTGGAGGCCTAATCTGCCTACTATCCAAGAGATCAACCTCACTTGTTGAACTCATTTGGGTGATCACTTGTCATTTTAGTTCATTTTGGGGTAATTTAGTTTTATAAAAAAATTATTGATCTTCTACTTTAAAGAAAAATCCAAATGTCTATTAATTAGACTACAATGTGCATCACATTGGAATTTATTAGAATTTAGATAATGGAGGAGTAAATGAAAAGAAAATTTCAGATTTATGTTGTTTATGAAAATAAAATTTAATGATGGTTATTTGATTTTCATATTTTTATTTTAAATTTTACACAGATTATGAGCATTAAATATATTTTACACAGATTATGAGTCTTTGATCTTCTTTAAGCTTGTTTTGTTTTTCTTCCTTGGATGCTTATTTCTCTATCTCTCTCTTAGGTAACCTTCTTGTTTTAGCATCTTTACTCTTGGATGACTCTCCATTAGTAGGTTTAACGCCATCTGTGGGTTGAGAGCCAATGTGTTGATGGGGCTGGATTCAATGAAGTCATCAATTGGGAGCAGTTTGTCCTTGTTCATTAAAGAATTGGGTCTGGATCGAACCTGCACTGACTAGAGTCAGGAAATCAAAGGCTGAAGTCAGGAAAGCGGACTGAGATTGGTTAAGGGTTTTTGTCACAACTTTATGAATGGATGTTTCTGAGATTTCATTATAGAAGACGATGGTTCAATCTATAGATGGTGGTTGTGGTTTATCCTGGTTTCGACATTTTATTCCTGTTGCTTTACACCCTTTGAATTTGGGTTTTTTCGCAGCTTGCCGAAGCGTCTATGGGATCTTGACATTTTGGCACAAGTTGGTTTATGGATAGACCTCTTTGTTCAGTTCTTTCTTTCCTGCAGAGATTCACATACTTACAACATGGTGTGTGATTGTCGGAAAATTGCTATTCATTATGAAAAAACAAGTTTCATTCTGGATGTTCTTTGTTGCTTGCCATAGGATGTTATTTACAAATGTTCAAGTACAAATGAAGATGTGAGGTATCTGTTGTGGATCTGGGTTTATCAAGCGCGGAAGTTAATGGAACTTCTCAAGAAACTAGAAAAATATATCTGTATAAACTATCTGTTCACAAGGATTCTAAAACTTATCTCTGTGGAGTTGTATTGCACACATACTGCTGCTTGCATCTTTTATATTCCGACCACAAATATTCCAGAGGCAAATGAAGGGTCTACATGGGTTGGAAGTTTAAGTTTGGGAGATTACAATTATACTCATTTTAGGGAGATCATCTTGTCAAGATTGTACATAACCTCTTTGTATTTTGAAATAACTACCATGGCCACGGTAGGATATGGAGATGTGCGTGCAGTTAATTCCAGGGAAATGATCTTTGTAATGATATATATGTCTTTTAATATGATTCTTGGGGCCTATTTGATCGGTAACTTGACTTCACTCATTGTTAAGGGATCCAAGACAGAAATATTTAGAGATAAAATGGTTAATCTGATGAAATACACGAATAGACATAAATTGGCCAACCATATAAAGGCTCAAATCAAAGGTCTTCTCAGGTTGGACTATGAGAATAGCTATGGTGAAGCTAGCGTTGTAGAAGATATTCTAGTTTCTATTAGGGCAAAGGTTTCAGAGTCATTACGTATGTCAGAAGTTGCACAGGTTCCTCTTTTCAAGGATTGCAATGCAAAATTCATAAGCCAGATTGTGACTAGATTGAAAGAAGAGTTTTTCCTTCCTGGTGAGGTGATAATGGAACAAGGAAACACATGAGATCAGCTCTACATTGTTTCTCTTGGGTCTTTGGAAGAGGTAATTGTTGGAGAGGATGGGTATGAGGAGACCATTGCATAGATTGAGCCCTATGGTATCTTTGGTGAAATCCTTGCATTGTGTAACACACCTTAGCCATATAATGTTCATGCTCATGATCTCTGCAAGCTGCTAAGACTAGATAAATAGTATTTTGCAAACATTATACAAATTTATTTCAAGGGTGGAAGGCAGATCCTCACTAATCTGCTTGAGGGAAATGATACAGATTTGAGAATTAAACTGCTAGAATCTAACTTCAGTCTTCTTATTGGAAACCAAGAAGTTGAATTAGCCTTGAGAGTTAATAATGCTACTTATTATGGTGATATATACAGTTTGAAGAACTTGATTACATTTGGTGCAGATCCAAATGGCACTGATTATGATGGAGGGAGAGCTTTGCATTTAGCTGCATGTAAAGGATATGAACATATTGTACAAACCAAAATAAAATCCACAATGAAAGAACACAATGAAAGAGCATGATATTAATTATAAAATTACTTATTTATACATGTGCAATCTAGGTACAAGATAATTGTGTCTCGGTAACTTATTAACCATACAAATGGAATGTAAAACTAATTACATATTATACAATAACAATCCCGAAGGATTAGTTAACATTCCCCCTTAATACGAAGGGGCATCTGACATGTCGAGTAACATTTTGAACTTTTCAAACTTTTCACATCCTAGTGGCTTTGTAAATATGTCTGCGATCTTCTTTGAAGTAGGACAATGTGTCAGATGAATAATTTTGACCTCTACATAATGTCGAATCAAGTTATATTTGGTGTTAATATGCTTGCTTCATCATGAAAATTGGGATTCTTGGCCAACGGAATTGCAAAAGAGTTGTCGACAAGTGGTGGAGTTGAAGCCTTTTGTTTCTCCTGCAAGTCTTCAAGTATTCTGTGAAGCCAAATGATTTCTTTTGTAGCTTGAGCTCCTGCAACATATTCAGCTTTGGTGGTAGAATCAATAAGAACAATTGCTTGCGTGATATCCAACTAATGGTTGCTGATCCAAGAATCATCAAATAACCAGAAGTAGAGATTCCATTCTCCTTATCTCCATCAAAATTAGAATCTAAATAGCTGGTGAGACAGAAATCTACAACTTTGGAATATTTGATGCCATATGTTCGAATGCCTTTCAAATACTTGAGCACTTGCTTTGTTGCATTCTAATGCCTTCACATGCTTATGCATGAACTTAGAAAGTATCCCTACAACAAAAGCTACGTCAGGTCGAGAAGTGGGTAGAAAATTCAAACTTCCAACAAGTTGCTTGTACTTTGTTGGATCTTCAAACATACTTCCTTTAGTGGAAGTAAGCTTCAAATTTTGCTCCATAGGAGTAGCGACATGATTACAATCATGCATCCCAAATCTATTCAATAGCTGTCCAATATACTTTTTCTTAGAAATGAAAATATATTTGGGCTTTCTATCAACCTCAATCCCTAAATAATAATGTAATAAAACCAAATTTGTCATGTCAAAATATTTTAATAATTCTCTTTTAACGGATGCTATATGTTGGTCGCTTTAATTGTTTTCACAATTCAAGCTCCACATAAATTGTCAACCCGAGAAGGTCTTTTTATTTCAAAGATAACCGCGCACTGGATATGCTCAATTTCAAAAGCAGAATCAATGTTGTAGTAAAAGAAAGACACACGATTATTAATCTCACTAATCTACTGATTCACACTCTACTTAATTAAAGCTGAAGTCAATTAAGTTATGGCAGAAATGATTTCTCTGTTGCAGTTACAATCCAAACAAAGGAAAATCAATCTACAAGGAAAGAAATCAATCAACTACAGCAGGAACAGGACCCTATTCCTTAGTGAGGAACTTCAACACCTGATGCCTGACACTTAATCACACTGTGAGAAAAGTAGCTTCAAGAGATCAAGACCCTATTCCCATGAACAGGAACCTTCAGCACTTGTCCTCTTGTTCCTAATCACACTGCAGGAAAAGGAAAACAATCAATGGGAGCAAGACCCTATTCCTTTATGCAGGAATCTTCAGCACATGCTTCCCAACATCATTCATTCATGCATTCAATACATGTAGTGCTAAAGAAACAGAGTATTACTAAACTGTGTAACCAGTGTCCAACAACAGAATTAAGGGAAGTGCAAACACACAAAGAATTAAACAAACTACAGGAACCAAGAGGGTGAATCTTGTGAGGAAGGCGGGCCCTTTCCTTCTCACAAGATTCCCCAAGAGAAAGAATTAAATTGGAACGCTCAAAAGAAGATTTTATTCATCTGTCAAAGTAACCGATACATTACAGATGGAGACTAGCTCCAGTTCTCCCACAATACTCTCCTGTAGCTTTTACAAAAAAGATAACTCCCTTCTAATGATGATGTCTCCTCTTTTTAAAGAGGAGACATCTTTTACAATTTACATGAGAGCGAATCTACATTATCTCAATTCTGTTCTCTTTCCCAAAACAGGATTATTCTGTTCTTCCAAAAAAAAGATGCTGTTACAACAGAGACCATAACAGTGCTATCTTCAGAATAATCCAGATAACCGTGTCTTCGTGCTGCTGCTACTATTCCACAAAAAGTTCTTCCAGAATCGCAAATTACGCATAACGGGATTTGCGTGCTTGACGGCTGTTTCAGCAATTGAGTCCGCTGTTTCAGCATCAGAGTCAGCTGTTTCAGCAACGGAGTCAGCTGTCTCAGCAACGGCCGCTTGTTCCCAACAAGGCATATAACTTATCTGTGATCTTTGGACTTGTGTTAGCAACAATACACTTCAATTAATGATAAAATATAAGAGTATTACGGAATTAAATGTAAAACAGATTAAACATATAATAAAGAAGAGGTTTCTATATACCTTGGGATAAAGTAGATGAAAAAGATAATGGAGTTCATGGTTATAAGAGTAGAATGGTGTCAAAATATATAGCAAAAATGATACATAGTGGAGTCCTAACACTATATAGTCATCATTGTTTCTTGTGATCATCAAATCATCTACATACACAACCAAATATACAACTGACTTTCCAATTTTATTAGCAAAAGGAGTTGCATCATATAGATCGAATAACTTATAATTCAACTTGAGAAGGTTTTCAATTAACTTTTCATACCATGCATGAGATGCTTGTTTCATTCCATACAAAGCCTTAACCAATTTGCATACCTTTTTCTCTTTGCCTTTAATAGCAAAACCTTCAAGCTGAAACATATAAGCATCCTCCTTCAAGTCGCCATTCAAAAAAGTTGTTTTAACATCCATATGGTGTATCTTCCAGCTATTTTGAGCTGCAAGAGAAAACATAGTTCTAATTATGCCCCATTTTGCTTTAGGAGCAAATGTCTCTATGTAGTCAACGCCTTCCTTCTGAGCGTAGACTTTTGCTACAAGTATTGCCTTGTATTTATCAAGTGAACCATATTATTTTTATTTGATATTATACAACCATTTGCAACCAATAGGTTTGACCCCTGCAGGAGGATCCACTAACCTCCAAGTTCCATTCTTAATAAGTGCATCATATTCCTTTTGCATTGCATCCTTCTGTTGGTGTCTGAGTGTGAATAACTATTCAACCCTTTTCCACATTTAATTTATCAATCTGGGTGTGTACATTATTTCAAGGTAACGCACAAAATATATGCAGGTAGCAATGACACAATCCAATCACCAATCTTAGATTCAATAATTGAGTTAACTAAAGAACCACTGTGACAATAAATAAAAATAAATTGTAGAACTATAAAATCATTCACAGTAATTAATTAAAGTACTGCAACAACAATTGAAATAAACCATAAACAAAATAATAGCACACAGAAATAATGCAACACCTGATCAGAAGAGTGGGCCCAACTCTTTAACCAGGCTGCGATGGATTCACAACTTATAGAGAGAATGAGAAACTAACTTGCATTCAATTAATTAAACAATATTCTGTTATAATCTCAATCTCTTGCACGACTAACCCCGATTCACCACATTGAAACACTTCTTATACAATACTTAGAGAAAACCACCTCTCAATATGGCAGCTATTGTTTATCAATATACAATCATTGAAATGACCAACTAGTTGCCGAGAGAGAGAGAACAAGAAAGGTCTGAAATAGGCCTAGAATCCATTATGCTATTACAACGCTCCTAATATGGTGTTGAAAGTTTGGAATAGCTTCTCTGAATTGCATCTGTGACCTTTGACCATTGGATCTACGGAAATGACAAAATTAGCAACTCACATAGGTAAAATCTCCATGACTATTACTTCCTTAATTAAACATTCTGTGAAGAAAATCGAAGAGGGTTTACCTTATGCATTTAGAGCAATTAGTGAATATAAATGATACAAAGGAGTGAGAGAGAGAGTAAAAATGGAGGGAAAAAGTATGAAGATTTCGCACCCAACATCTCCCCCCAACTGGTCTTTCTGCATGTCCTCATGCATCTCATTGTCTCTTCAAATTTGGGTTGGATTAGCTGTGGTCAGCATGAATCTAAGCAAGGTTGTATTCCTCAGCCATCTCTGTCCCTGGAGGTTTATATCCTTCTGTCATAAGGATATCCTTCCACCAATCATTACTCACATTGTATGCTGGAGTGTAATGCATTGCTGGAAACCAAATGAGGGGAAACTTAAACCTCAGCCCCATCCACCAAACCCCACATGTCTGAATGCATGCAACAGAACGTGGCACTCTTTCTAATGCTTGTGCAAAATTGGGTGCTCCAAAAGTTTCCCGGCTTCTGACAGTTGATGTCGACATCATCCATCTTCTTTGGAAACTGTCAAGGGCTTCGTCCTGAAAAGTGACTATTTGTTTGACACAGAGGTTAGTACACCATCTCTGTGTTGCCAACATTCGTTCCTTAGACCCCTCAATCTGTAGAAAGGTGGAGTGCTTGTTATAAATAGTCACTGATTGACCATTTTCCCTCCTTATTATCAGTGGCTTTGTAGCTTGATTCTCTTCAAAAGTATCACATGCATTCCTCCATTTAACCTGGTTAATGGTGTAGGAGGTGAATATATCCCATGAATGGAACTGGGTTGAAGCTCTCGTCATCCTTCAAGAAACAACCATGCATGTAGAGCTCACACATCAAGTGTTGGTTCATGATATCATGGATTTCTTATAATGAAAAGGAATTGTATCGGGTCCTCGATCTCATGGCTGATCTCCTTGTAGATTCTTTCCAGGAAGAAGAAAAATAACTGCTCATGAAGAAACAAAGAGTAACTATGGGCAGGAGGCTGGCATGCCATTACTTGCTATGCGAGGGGTGAACATCTGTTCCTTATTTGCCTTCAACACCTGTACCTACCCTTCTAAATCCTTTATATTTTTTTGTTGTTTCTCCTACCTCTGCTTTTCTCTATCTAACTGGTCTACAAACTCAGTGATAATATCAGCAGCCTGCTCTCGAACCCTCTCTATATCCTTCTTTTGTTCATTCACGGTAGATTGCCACTTTTGAATTTCAGCCATTAAGAAGAATTCTCGGGCCTCAAACAACTGTTCTACATGACCATTCTATGTAGTGGTAGAAGTTGTAGGAACATCTTTTGTCTGTACAGCTACTGAGGAGACCTCGAACTTAGGCTTTATAGCCTTCCATTTATATTTCCTTGCCTTCTTCTTCAGCTAAGATACCTTCTTTCTCAGCTTCCAAATGTTATGAAACCAGCTCACAAAAAGATAGAAAAGAGAGATAAACGCCTTAGAATTCAGCCTCTTCGAGGGGGCAACCTCCTTTACATTACACAAATGAAAAATTCTTGGATGATTCAAATGACAAAACCTCCTTTCTATATATAGGAGTCTAAGGAGTCACAATATAACCCAACCGACCTAACAATAATAATATAAAGCCACAAAAATAACGATAGAGGGATTCTATGGGACACAGTAATAACAATATGGGGACAATAGGGGCACAACAATATTAATAAGGGATACAACTACAATAGTAATGGGGTAATCACTAGTATTGTAGGGACCCAACATGCCCCTTTCCTTCAAAAAAGTGTTGTCCTCAATGCTTGAGTAGTTCTGGATGCTTCTGTATAAAATTCTCATCCTCCCATGTGGAATCTTCAGTGGATAAGTTCTTCCACTTGATAAGATACTCCGAAATTGATCGATTTCGTAACTGTTGAGTTCTTGTTTCTGTGACTGCTTCTGGTTCCAATATAATTTTTCCTTCCTCATCAAGTTCTGGCAATATTGTTTGAACTGGGAGCTTGTCGCCTATAACCTTATTTAAACATGAAACATGGAAAACTGGGTGCAATCGAGAAGCTGCAAGAAGCTCCAATTTGTATGCCATAGTACCAATCTTTTGCAACACCTTGTACGGACCATAATACTTTGGTGATAATTTATTATCCTTCTTAGCTTGCTTGAGGGACATTTGTTTATATGGTTGTAGCTGTAAGAATACCCAATCACCTACATCAAAACTTCTTTCACTGCAATGTTGATTTGCATGTTGTTTCATTCTATTTTGTGCCAACACAAGGTTATCCTTTAAGAGTTGGAGGACTTGTTGTTGATGTTCGATGTGATGTTCCACTGCTTGAATCTTAGAATTTTCTCTTAAATATGATGTGATGGATGGTGGCTGATATCCATAAAGTGCCCTAGATGGGGTCATTTTTGTTGCTTTATGGAAGGAAGTGTTATACCACCATTTAGCCAGAGACAACAATTTGACCCATTGTGTCTGTTTATCAGATACAAAGCAACGAAGATATCCTTCCAAACATTTGTTTACTATCTCAGTTTGCCCATCAGATTGAGGATGATAAGATGAGCTATGAGCTAACTGAGTACCAAGACAAGAAAATAATTCCTTCCAAAAATTTCCAGTGAAAATGGGATCTCTGTCACTTACAATAATCTTTGGGTTTCCATGTAGCTTTTGAATTGTTTCCATAAATGCAGTAGAAACTGTACTGGCTTTAAATGGATGTGATAATGCACAAAAGTGTGCATACTTGGTAAGTCTGTCAACTACCACCATGATGACACTCTTTCCCTCAGACTTGGGTAAACCTGTGATAAAATCCATTGAAACCTCCTCCCAACATTGGCTTGGAATGGATAAAGGTTGTAATAGACCTGGTGTCTTAATTGTTTCAACTTTATTTTGTTGGCAAGCCAAACATTCCGCCACAAACTTTTGAATATCTGATTTAAGGCCCTCCCCAAAAGATTCCTTCTTAATCCTGTGGTAAATTTTTAAAAGTCTTGAGTGCCCTCCTAAGGGAGAAGTGTGCAATTCCATAAGAATCTTTTGTTTTAGCTAGGAATTCTTACAGAGGTATAAGCAATCTTTGTACCATAACGAATCATTTTTCCAACTAAATGTATCAGACGTACTGGAGTCTTGTTGTAACTTTTAAATAAGTGCCCACACTTCTTTGTCGTTCTTCCATTCCTCCCTTGCTTCGTTTATCCAATCTAGTTGGATAATAGAAATGGCGCACAACAATGCTTCCACATCCTCATCCTTTCTTGAGAGTGCATCTGCCACCACATTTTGCTTCCCTTTTTTGTAGATGATTTCAAAGTCATAACCCAACATCTTTGTGACCCACTTTTGTTGCTCCTCAGAGGATAATCTTTGTTCTAAAAAGTATTTAAGGCTATCATGATCAATTTTTACCTTGAAGTGTCTTCCCATTAGGTAGGGTTGCCATTTCTTAAGTGCATGGAGTATTGCAAACATTTCCTTCTCATAAATAGCTTTGTGTAAAAACTTTCCCTTGATTGGACAACTTTCAAAAGCAATGGGTCTTTCATCTTGTATTAAAACAGCACCAATTCCATTTCCTGAAGCATCACATTCCACAATAAAGGTTTTTGTGAAGTATGGTGTAGCTAAGACCGGTGCTTGGCACATTGCCTCTTTAAGATGCTCAAAGGCCTTTGTTGCTTCTGGAGTCCATGAAAATGCATCTTTCTCCAATAATGTTGTTAGAGGTGCTGCTATTCTCCCATAATTCTTAACAAACTTGCGATAATACCCTGTCAACCCGAGAAATCCTCGCAGATGCTTTATGGATGTGGGGATTTTCCATTCCTTAATGGCTTTAATTTTGCTAGGGTCTACCTTAACTCCTTCATGAGATACAATATGACCCAGATATTCCACCTCTTGTACTCCAAAGAAACATTTGGATCTTTTTGCATATTATTGTTTCTCCTCCAATAGTTGTAGCACCCTGTCAACATGTTCAACATGATCCTTCCAAGACTTGATGTAGATTAGTATATCATCAAAAAATACTAACACAAATTTTCTAAGGAATGGTTTGAAAATGGAATTCATCAAATCTTGAAATGTTGAAGGTGCATTGGTAAGGCCAAAATGCATGACCAAAAATTCATAATGACCCTCATGAGTTCTAAATGCTATTTTGGGAATGTCTTCAGTCTTCATTCTTATTTGATGATATCCTGAACAAAGATCCAACTTGGTGAAGTAAATTGATCCATGCAATTCATCCAGTAATTCATCAATGACGGGAATGGGAAACTTATCTTTAATAGTGAGCTTGTTGAGCTCCCTATAATCCGGACACATGTGCCATGATCCATCCTTCTTGTGCACCAATACTACTGGAGCAGAGAAAGAACTTTTACTCGGTTGAATTATACCAGCCTCTAGCATTTCTACAACCATACGTTCAATTTCACTCTTTTGGGCATAGGGATATCTGTATGGCCTGATGTTTGGAGGAACACTTCCTGGAATCAGATGAATAGCATGATCATGATCACGAATAGGTGGGAGACCTTTGGGAGTCTCAAATACCATGGAATGATTGTCCAAGACTTTTTGGAGATCTAGAGAAATAGATGATTCCAACGTGGAAACATCTAGTGAACATAATTGTGCAATTACACCTCTTTTTTTCCTTTTCTATAAGCTTTGTCATACCATTAGAGCTGATTATATTTCTCGGTTTCCCTGCAATACCCCTTAATTCAACTTCCTTTCCTTCCACAGAAAATTTCATGAAAATTTCTTGAAAATTAAAAGCTATTGTACCCAAGGATTGTAGCCATTGGACTCCTAGTACAACATCAACACCTCCCATTGGAATGGAAAGCATTGGGCTAGTCAATACATATTCTCACATGGATAGCTTGATATTATGGCACTTTCCAGAGCAATTTATTTTTCCTCCATTTGCAACCATCACTTGACACTCTGGTGCTGGATATAAGAAGCAATTCAATTCTTTTTCTACCTTACAATGAATAAAATTGTGGGTACTTCCTGAATCAATCAACACTATTACCTTTTTCTTCTTGATTTGTACTTCTATCTTGATGGTTTGAGGAGTGGTAATTCCCGCCAATGCATTACAAGATATGGTCAGAATCATTTCTTCTTTATCTAGGCTTTTTTCCTGGAGTATATCCTCTTCTTTTGACCTTTCTTGCTCCTTTTCTTCTTCCTCTTCACAATCTATGTAGAATAATTCATTCTTAGCACACTTAGGACCTTTAGTGTATTTGCTATCACAACTGTAACAAAGCCCTTTTGCTCTTTTTTCTTCCAATTGTTGTGGTGTCAACCTTATAGGTTGTGGAAGACTAGGAGCAACAACACTTCCATCTTTATAGTTGTGAGTGGTATGCTTCATGGTTGCCATAATTTTGCTTTCCATTTTTCTTGCTAACATGAATGCCTTCTCTAATGAATCAGGTTCCCAAAGGCAAACATCATGTTGGATATTATCCTTTAAATTCCCTATGAACACATCAATCCTATGCTCCTCTAGAATATTTTTTACCCTTATGTTCAATTTTTGGAACTCCTCAATGTTTTCCATTATTGAACCCTTTTGTTTGAGACTTATCAATTGGCTAAAAAAAGTGTTGCTTTTTGTATCCTCATAATATGTTGTCAATTCTTCCGTAAAAATTGCCCAAGTGATAATTTGTTTACGAGAGCAAAGCCATTGATACCATACAAATTGATTTGGTTCCAAATATAAAGTTGCAATATGTACCTTTTGCGTGTTTTGCACATTATTGAGATCGAAAAATTGCTCCATCTGTAATATCCATGTTGCGGGATCCTTGCCACCAAACTTCCTCATATCGATTTTTGGAATATGGCGGGTCTTCAATCCAACATTAGAGTCTATGGAATCATGATTAACATTTCTTTTGTTCTCATCATGAGTTTCCTTTACTACCCTTTCACCATTAGTGACCATTTCTTATAGCAACTTATTCATATTTACCTTCAATTCTTCCATCTTATCATCCATGCCATCAATTTTAGCGTCCATGCCATTCATCTTAGCTTCCATGCCATCCATCTTAGCTTCTACACCTCTCTTTAAACAATCCATCTTAGCTTCTACACCTTTCTTTAAACCATCCATCTTAGCTTCTACATATTTCCTTAAACCATCCATCTTAGATTCTGTTGCTTTTTGTGCAAGTGACACTTGTTGCACTTGGTCTCGTAATTTTGATATATCATGTTGCATTTCTTCCTCTTCATCATGAGTCATGCTAGAGCTTTCAGGTTGATTACTAGGTGTTTGCATTTTCTTTGCTTGGGGCATCAATTATCGATTCAAACTAATTTTTCAAACCAAGCTTATGCAAAAATTAAAAAAAAACTACACACCTTTTTTCACTATGTAGAAGCTTGATATTGAATCTGATGTATCTCTATAATTTCGGATCATCCAGTTCTGAAATTGCGATCAGTAGTAGCCATCTGTGTCCTCTTTCCAATGCTACCAGTCTGATCCAAATTGGATTCTCCAAGGAAGAGTTATGCACAATCTCCCAAGATGACCTGATTATAGACTAGTTCAGTAGAGTGAACTTGTACGATGTGCCACGAGTCAATGTTTCAACCTTTGGCTCTGAAAAATATATAAAAAAAACTACAACCCATCCTCTTTCTGTACCTTCTTACGAAATTTCAATCCGATGCTCAGAGCAAAAGTTATGACGATTTTCCCCAGGTCACCTGTTTGGAATGTAATTCAGGAGTCTGCAAAAAGACCAACTTCCTCAGATCATATCTCCGCAAATATAGTGTGAAAAGATCTGAAATTCAGACCCGAGATTCAGCGCGATTTCTTCTCAAATGGGTTTCTTTTTAGCTTCCTAAAAATTGCAGAAATTTTTTTATAGAGAAATTGCCACGATGACCTGTTTGGAGCAACGAAACCCTAGAATCCAAAGCTTTGATACCAAATGTTATGAAACCAACTCACAAAAAGATAGATAAGAGAGATCAACGCCTAAGAATTTAGCCTCTTCGAGGGGGAAACCTCCTTTACATTACAAAAATGAACAATTCTTAGATGATTCAAATGACAAAACCTCCTTTCTATATATAGGAGTCTAAGGAGTCACAATATAACCCAGCCGACCTAACAATAATAATATAAAGCCACAAAAATAACGCTAGAGGGATTCTATGGGACACAGTAATAACAATATGGGGACAATAGGGGCACAACAATATTAATAAGGGATACAACTACAATAGTAATGGGGTAATCACTAGTCTTATAGGGACCCAACACCAAACTTCCATCTTTAGCAGCATGGTCTCTCCGAATTGAAGTTGACACCTTTCCTTGAGAGGTGGTCTCCTCTCACACTGTTCTATCCGCTCTTGTTTAATAGTAAATTCATTTCTCATCCCTGTAGCTGGTTCAAAAAGCGGTGGATTGCCATTAAACGCATCGACTAGCTCCTTTACCAGGTCTTCCTTACTTGGTTTTCTGTCCTCAGGAGCACTTTCTTCATCAACTCTTCTCAATTCGGGAACATCTGTCACCTGGACAGTGCCTTCGTCGACCACCCTCTGATCCAATCCTTTTGCAAAAAATTCTTTTTCAGCCTATCCTTCAGGAAGCCCTTTCTGGGAATCTTGAAGTAATGAGCCAACAGTGACTGCGGCCTCCTTTGAGTAGACGAACTTCAATATGGGAGGAACACCAATTTATTTTGTTAAAACACGGGGGGAATAGACCTTCCTCGCTCCTCTTGGCATTGTGGTCTGAAAAGGAGAGTGGGGTATGTCTTCCACCTGGTCTATACCGATCTTGTATTTTACCTCTAATTCTTTTTCTTCCTCACCTTTATTTCTCAATTGGGCCAAGCCTTCTTCATGTGGTGCCTCTTGTCCTGCGGTTGACGTCGGTTTCTGTGGAACAACGTCATCCTGAGGGTTTGTCTCTTCCACATTTTCCTTCCCTGACTCAGTTGGTGGTGGTTCTTGTGTGGCACCCCTACTCATTTCAAAATCCACATCTGTTTGGGAAACTGATGTTGTTTCTTGTGTAGTGGCATCACTTGCCAACTCCTTGACCGAAATTTCTTCTCCTTATGCTTCATTAATGAAAGTTGATTCCTATAGAACAACATCAACTCCACCCATTATCTTCATTTCTTCATCGAAAGGTTCCATAGGCGAGGTTGGTTCTTGTGTGACAACCTTGACTATATCGCCAATCGTTTCCTCCACTTGCATTTATTCATTAATAGTCTCCACAGGTGGGGCCGGTTCTTGTGTGGTAGCCTCGACTGTGTTGCCAATTGTTTCTTCCAATTCCATTTCTGCATTAATAGGTTCCATAGACGGGGCTGGTTCTTGTGTTGCAGCCTTGACTATGTCACCAACCGTTTCCTCTACTTCCACTTCCATTTCTTCCGGCTCCTCTTCTTTTTTCTCCATTTCCTCGGGATCTTCTTATTCTCTTGCTATATCAGTAGGGGATGCTGGTCCTTCCTCTGATTCTTCTGGTTCTTCTTCTCCTCCTGCTGTACCAGTAGGAGATGCTATTTCTTCCTCTTTTGACTCCTTGGGCTCTTCTTCCTCTCCTGTTGTACCAGCAGGAGATGTTGGTTCTTGTTCCTCCAATTCCTTAGGCTCTTCCTCTCTAGAAGTTATAACAACTGCTACTTCCTCCTTCGTCATCTCAAGGAATTGTGCCCAAGGAACTTGTAATTGGGTCAATGCATGAATAACCAACAGCCAAACTATTCTGTGATTTGTGAGGACCGCCAGCACCTGGCGTGAGTGCCAAGCGGACTGCACCATAAGTTGAAGACTCTTCATCAAGAATAAAGGCATGTTCAGAGAATGAAATTCTGTGTGTGGGAATCAAAGATGGGCTAGATTTTGAAATGATATTTGAACAAGGTGGTAAACTGCCCTTCGCAGGTTATATATTTCATGACAAAGCCTGCTACCTCACTCCATGTATGCGGAAAAGACTTATGGTCATAACCCCCTTCCTTTCAGGACAATGCTTTCTCCAGCTTGTAAAAATAATTCCGGAAACTCTAGAAGGGGAGGTTTCCTTGAGAACCACTTCTATCCTTGCTATGTTAACTCACTGACTTCTTCAATGGCCTTTTCTATGATGGGACTTTTAATCCTCTAACTCGCGAGGAATTCTCATCCATATTCATCACGAATTCTACCGTGATCCCATCGTTGAACCCCTGCAATCTGTTGAAATAAATGTCCCATCCCTCCTCTACAAAAATCTGCCATACATCTGCATTGCCGCGAACCAGGGTTGTATCCTTGGGTTCATGACGCATAGCCAGTCCGCCCATCCTGTAGAAACTATAACAGCACTTTAAACATAGCAGACCGTTGGGAGGAGTGACAACAACCAACTTCTTATAGTAACAACATGGTAAAAAAATGAATGAGGTGGAACAACGGTAAAACGATAGGTGATTTCTTGGGAAACGAAGAAAATCATGGTGAATTAGGGTGAGTACAGTGAATGGTGTGGTAATTATTTTGCATTAAATGAGAAGGTACATGTTTCAAATCCGAACGCTTTCCAATGATTATACGAAATAATGATGAGGATCGTGGAGTGTACCATTGCACAAGGTTTAATGATGGTGATGGATTAATCATTAGTGCAGTTTGATTATTCTATTGTTTAATTTTGACAGAACCCCCCCCATCTTATAAATAGCCATCCATGGCATGTCAATGTCTTGTCCACAAAATATTTAATTAAATCCGTAAAATTCAATGGATATGTACATAGCGACCTACCTGACAGTTGGCAGAGTAACAGTGGAGTAATAGCATCTGAAGAGTAGCAACATCCAACACTTAGAAAATTTTTAGGACTAACAACAACGGTTGCGTAACAACAACCAAGGAGTAATGGCATCCGAGGATTAACAACATCGGTGGAGTAACAAAACCCAAGGAATAACATCATCCAAGGAGTAACAAAACCCAAGGAGTAACAACACCCAAGGAGTAATAGCATCCGAGAAGTAACAACATTCGATGAGTAACAACATTCGAGGAGTAGCAACATCCGAGGAGTAACAACATCTGAGGAGTAACATCATCCGAGGAGTAACATCATCCAAGCAGTAACAAAACCTAAGGAGTAACAACATCCAAGGAGTAACGACATCTAAGGAGTAAAGACATCCAAGGAGTAACAACATTTGAGGAGTGACAACATCCGAGGAATAACAACATCAGATACTTAAAAAAAAACAAGAGTAACAATAGCAGCAGAGTAACAACATTAGCAAAGTAACAACACCCCAAGAGTAACAACATTCGCTACTTAGAAAATTTTCAGGAGTAACAAAAAGCATACTTAGAAATTTTTTCAAGAAGATCAGTATTAGTGGATTTACTGTCCCAATTACTCAAGAAAATTTTCGGCTCCACAATTATTGTTCCTAAATAGTAGCTCTTGCAAAAAGAAAAACAAGTGAGTAGTAACAACATATATATATATATATATATATATATATATATATATATATATATACATATTCAAGGTTGCAAAGGAGGTACCTTCTGCACCAACAACCTTCAATCCAGGTTTTTTAGAGAGATGTTTGATGAAGGCTTCTCTAGAGGCTGGGCAGTGGTAGAGTCTAAGTCGATGTCCATTTACAGTGAGAGAAACATGGGATTCATTGATTGTGACAAATTTGACAGTCCCATTGTCAAATACTGCATCAAACTCATATGGTCCCAGCCATCGTGAGTGAAGCTTTCCTTTAAAATCATTAAAGCGAGAATCATACAATAATTCCCAATCACCTCTATGAAACACCTTATTTTTAATAAATTTATCGTGCCATTTTTCTCTTTGCTACTATATGGCAGCAGTTCTTTGGACAACCATTAAACAAATTTCATCGAGCTCATTTAGTTATTCTAGCCGGTGTTTCTAGCCTTTTGAGAGGTCCAGTCCTACTTACAGAGTTGTTTTGAGCGTACTTATTTCAAATTCCATCGGGAACAACGGGGATTTTCCATAGACAAGTTCAAATGGTTAGAATCCTGTCGTGTTCCACCATGTTGTTCTATACGCCCAAAGAGCTTCAAGAATTTTTTCAGCCCAATCCCAGTGATGATTTTCCATGGTCTTGGTGAGAATATTTTCCAATACTTTGTTTGTGCTCTCCACTTGACCATTTTCCTGAGGATGATATGGGGTTGTTATCCTATGCTTAATCCCATATTTTTCCATAAGATTTGCTATCATGTGTGACGTGACCTGTGCTCCTCCATCTGAAATTATCTCTCTCGGAGTACCATTTATAGCAAAGATTTCTTCAAATAAAATGTCTAAGACAACCTTCTCTGTCGCTTTTTCTATAGCCTTGGCTTCTACCCACTTCGTCACATAATCTATGCAAACTAAAAATGTGGACTTTTTGATGTGAAGGTGGGTTAAATGGACCCACAAAATCAATAGCCCATCTTTTGAAAGGCTAAAGAACTACTTGTGGTTGTAATGGAATTTAATCTGAGCGACCAGGCTAACCCATCCATTGGCAGTTATCACATCTTCAAACATAGTTCCATGCATCACTAAATATAGAGGGCCAATAATATCCCATATATAACACCTTATGGCTAGTTTGCTTGTTGAAAAATTTCCTCCACAAGGGCCATCATGGGAATATCTCAAAACCTCATAGATGTCACTTTCTGCTACACAATGAAGGATCTATCGATCACCCCCTGTATAAAATAGATATCCTACTATTCAGTACTAATGGGCACTATGATGAATAATCCTCTGTTGTTCCCTTATGACAAATGCTAAGGTACCTTTCCTGTAGCCAAATAGTCATTAATGTCTGCATACCAAGGGGTATTGGTAGAAATTGAAAATAAATGTTCATCCAGAAATCTATCTTCTACAGGTTCTCCTTCATTATCAACATTTAATTTAGACAGAAAATCAACAACTATGCTATCCTTGCCTAGTTTATTTATAATGGTGATATCAAATTCTTGAATTAATAACAACCACCTTGTTATACACCTAGGAGTTACAGGTTTGTTCATCAAATACCTGATTGAAGTGTGATCAGTGTGTACAAAAGTAGGATACCCAGTAATAGTTTCAAAATTTATTAACAACATAGGTAACAACAAAGAACTCCTTCTCCATTACCGTATAGTTTAGCTCAATAGACATTAAATTCTTGCTTACATAATAGACTACTTATGGCTTCTTATCTTCTTTTTGTTCTAACACTGCCCCTACAACCATTTGAGAGGCAACTGCGTGGATGTGAAACGGAAGTTCCCAATTGGGACCACGTAAGATTGGAGTTTGGCATATTAGTTCCTTGATCTTCTTAAAAGTTACCTCACAATCATCTGTCCATAAAAATTCTGCATCTTTAGTTAACAACTGAAAAAGTGGAAATGTGGTGGGCTCCAGTATTGCAGCAATAATGCTGCAACTCTTGGGACTCCCTTCTTTACTTTTATCAACCCGGTAGTTCGTAACAAACTTGGAAGCGACGGTGCTGTATGCACAAGTACTAGCTCTTGCCGCAGCTGTCACTTGGTCAGCTGGCACAAGTCCGCTAGGGGCTTAAGCCAACTTCTATGAGCTCTTAGAAGAAGCTTTTTAACTGATGGATGGAAGCTAACTCAAAGGAAGCTGATCTACTTGCAGAAAGAAACTGAAAGCCAAAAAGTAACATAAACCCTAGCAAACCCTAATTCTACCAGCTAGTCCTACTGATGCAAAGGAGAGAATGCAAACTATTGAAAGAGATGCCATTACTTCTATGAAGGTAAAATGCACATGTCTATGCTATCTCTATCTGAAGAACACATCTTTTTGTATTTTTGAATAAGTTATCAGAATTATCATGCATGTACTTTTAACTGGCTTTTTACTGTGCAGGGGTGGATCAAGGAAGGGGAATGCTTGGAAAAGGTTGGGAAGGCTCAGAGAGGGTCTAAGGAGTCCCTAACACCCTTCTAGAGAGTTTCACAAAGTTTGGCTATCCAGAAACCTCACTTGTGAGCTTCTACAGGAAGTCTGCAGGGGTTCTACAGGATGTTTCAGGGATTTCTACAGGATGTTCAGAAATTTCTACTGGATGTTCTAAAATTGGATTTTGGAGGATGGGTGAGTGAAAGAGGATGCATGAATGGATAGGGAGGTAGGGTAGGGGTCTGAGATGACCCAATGACTGATGCATGAAGTGATGAGAGGATGTGGAAAGCTAACTTGAATTAAGGAAGGCTAAGGCAATGGAAGAGCAAGAAGGTAGGGTTACGTGGGCAGAAGAGTAGTTGTGAGACGAGGAAGCTAACTAGGAGATGGAGCAGCTGGCCTAGACGAAGCTTAGGTGGATGAGAGAGAGAGATGGATATGCCCTGCACGGTGTGTAC
Source organism: Pinus tabuliformis (assembly GCA_031772625.1). Taxonomy (NCBI): domain Eukaryota; kingdom Viridiplantae; phylum Streptophyta; class Pinopsida; order Pinales; family Pinaceae; genus Pinus; species Pinus tabuliformis. Next base: position 768,631,372 of record CM062810.1, read on the forward strand.
TTGGCCGAATCAACCAAATCCTGCACACAATCAAAATCTTAGCTAATCTATCCTAACTATCAATGAAACAAATGAACAACAGCTTTATTTCTAAAGAGAACCATGTACAACACTTAATCAAAGAAACATCCACAAAGGTCTGAACACATGACTAACTTCTACAACTGAAGACATTACACCAAAGATTGCATGGTCAAGCAAACTAGTGTTTTTGTTGGGCAGCACTGTTTCTACAATTCCAGCCCCTGATCCAATAAGGGAGAGGTGAAACTGAGAGTGCAGGCAACCCTTTTTTCTGGAGCTTTATCAATTATTATCCTATCAATCTATTCTACACATCTGAAGCAATTCTATTCCTCAATAATGACCTATTTAACCAACACAACTAAATCTTGCTCAACAAAACCACGTTTCAAATGCGTAAAAGGAAAATCACAGTGCTGAAAGGAAAGATAACAATACAAAGAAAGAGGCCCTAGGCTCTCAGGTTGGGCCCAACCCTGAGAGCTATGGCTCCTATAAAAAACTCAGAGCTAATATCAAATCTGACTACTTCCCATTATCAAAAAAATAACCATAAGTCAAGAGTTATGCCAACAATGGCTACAAAAGAAAAAAACAGAGCTAGCAGCACTATAGTGCAAACTATGCAAGAGTTTTTCGAAAGTCCTTTTCGAAGGCTGAGGCCTTAACATTTATACACCACGAGGCCCTAGCCAGCCTCCTAAATCTATGGGACTTGGCTGCCCAAACTGTGAGTGAACAGCTCCTTCCAAGAAATCTGTTTGGCTACCTTCTAGATCTGGTTTTGGTGGCCTTTGGAGCTCGGAGTTGGGGGTGAAGATCCCGAGGGAGGCTATTTAATGCCATAGACAAACCTCCTATGAATCCTCAACCCAAGCTTGGCTGTCTCCTAGCCCATGTTTGCTCGGTTTTGCTCCAACATGTGTCAAAAATTCCTGAAATGAGCACGTGTTAGCCACCTAGGAATAGTGACTACCCTTATTCGTACAAATGACATAAACATACTAAAAAATAATGCATAAGTTATGAAAAATGAAGGATTGAACAAGGGTAATTAGGTTAAATGAGCCCAAAATGTTACCAAATTTGGGGCTCATCATCACCCCCCTGCTAAAATGATTGCTCATCCCTGAGAAACTAGTCCAGCTCCTCGTCCTTCATTGCTTTAACCGCCACCCTCACATCCCAGGCTTCTGAAGTAGTATCCTCCTCACTGTCATGGAACCCGGCCTTCTTTTCCACCTCTTCCCACTACTTATGCTCTTCTTTTTCTGTGCTTCCTTCTACCAATCCCAAAAGCAAAGGTGGGCTTAGCTTGAGGCAGATCCAGCTGGCCTGGAGGTTCTGCATGGACTTCTTGTAGAGAGGTACTCGTACTAGGCCCTCCCTCATTCTAGTTGGAGTGTGATACTCCCTGATTTTGAGGCTGTGGGACAATGTGTTCCACCTTCGGGTGCAAGCATGAACACAATTGTCCCCTAATAATCGCTCCATATCCTCGAAATGTGCTATAGCCTGAGCCTGCTGATCCATGTATTTTAATAAGGCCTGCAGGTTGGTTGCTAGGTGTTGGTGGGCTGATATCAATGCAGTGGGGTCCCTTGGCTCTGCTCTAATTAACAGTGGTTCATGTAACTCTCGGTTCATAACATCTTTGACCTCTGTCGCTCTTTTTTCTTTGTGGTTTAACCATGATGTAAATGCCATCAGATGCATATCTCCCATGACTGTGTTGGGGTCCCATGAAGTTACGTTAGGAAGGGCCAAATTATGGAGGTAGAACTCTGATAGCTTGGCCCTGTCCTTTGTTGAGCTGTTGTTGCACAAATCTGTGAACTGCTGGGGGTTTTGGATTTGGGAGATACCCCTCTGTGCCAATGCATTAATTTGGAATTGCAGCCACTGGTCCCGTAGGTATAGGCCATAAGATTTGGTCGGTTGCCTACATTGTAGAGCATCCATAGCCCAACTGGCCATGCAGGCCAGTTGTGCCTCTCTTTCTTGCAACTGCTGTTTGAGAGCTTGTATCTCTATGTTTGCTTGCAATTCCATTTCCTGTAGATGTTGGTTTAGTTCCTCAAGACCAGCTTGCATTCCTTCTTTGCCTTGAGGTTCTGCTGTAGTGTCCTCTGATGCTGTGCCCCTTTCTTTCCTCTATTCCTGTAGCTGCAGTTTGAGCTTCTCATTCTCTTCCTGTAGAAATACTCGCTGGCAGTTTCCCACGTGTTTTTCCATAGCTAATTCCCTTCTTGCCTCCTTGAGTTGTTCCTCCAAGGGGCCTATATCTGCTACTCCTTTAGATTTAGCTATCCTCATCCATGTGTGGGTCCACACTCTTTCTTCCTCCAGTGCAAAGAAAAGCGGCACTGTGAATTTTTGTGGAATAATTTTCCCAGCCTCCAAAAAGTTATAATAAGAGCTCAAGCTGGGCTGGGGGCTAGGCTCCATAATGTGCTCTACCTCTTCTTCCCTTTGTGGTGAGGTGGCTGCCTCCCCCTCCATTCTTTCGGTCTCCTTGAGCCTGGCTAATGTTTCCTGTAGAACTGCTTCAGCATCCTTTAGAGGGGTTTTTGAAGCTGACCTTTCCATTCTCTCCCTCCAGGTAGTTGTCTTCGGGCTCCCCCGCTCATAAGTGACTGATACTTTGGAGGGGGACTTCTCCTTTGGCGAGGTAGGGGTGTCTTCAATGGTAATTGGGTCTTTAGATGGAGGTTGGGGCCTGCCGGTTTTAATTCTTACACTCCTCCTTGCTTTGAAATACAGAGGAGTCTCCCTCTTTTGTTTTTCCTTTGGCTTGGGAGAGGTACCTAGGGTGGCCAGCACAGCTGCTGCCTCCCTAGCAAGAATTTTGGCTGTTTTCTCCTTCTGTTTTCCTTTCTCAGGACTTCCTGTAGAAAGCCCTGTAGTGGCTGATTTCTGGCTTCCTGTAGAAGTCGTTTTTAACTTTCCTGTAGAAACAGACGACACCGTTTTAGCTTGCTTGGCTGAGGGTGCTTTTTCTTTCAATTTTGCTAAGGCTGCCTTAGAGGTGCCCTCACTGACATGGACTTTTTCAGTCCTTTCCACCCTGCTCTGTAGTCGTTTCTCCCTGGGTGTTAGTATGGTTTTGTCACCCTCTGTTTTGGCATCTTGGTTTTTCTCTTGTTTTCCATTCTATTCTTTCTGTGGTGTTTTGGCCATGGTTTCTTGGCCTTTACCTTTCTTCTCTGCTTGAATGGGTTCCTTCTCCTCGCTGCTGGAGGGGGTGAGCTCCTCAGCCAACACTCGGATGTCATCCTCCTTAGTCAAATTTCGAAAGGTTTCCCAGGAGAGAGGGACGGTGTATGTGTGGAGTGCATCTTCCACGAGGAGCTTAATGAGCCCATGATGGGCTATCTGGTTTGGTGTTCCCTCTCTCAATTTAGTGGCACACTTAGTCATGGACTGTAGGAGGAAGTACGAAACGCTCAACTTTTTCTCTGAGGGTAGGTCCATTTGGTGCCTAAGTTCTGTGAGCAACCGGAAATGATATCCATACATAATGCTGAATCGGAAATGATATCCATACATAATGCTGAATCGCCCCTCGCACGTGATATACTTCATAATCTAGAGGCTGACCTCACTCCAGAATGGCTGTAAGCTGGTTCTTCGAACTCCATTCTTGTCTTCTGAGAATTGCTCCTCTGGCAAAAAGAACTCCTTCTTAGCTTTCTGACCCAGTTTTCTTTCCTCCTTATCCCAAGGTACCCCCATCGGTAGATCAGTGACTCTGCTAATGAACTGTGGGGTGAGTCTGAGGGTCAATCCTCTGAAGTTGACAATGGCCAACGTCTTTGACTTTGGCTGCAAGGATCGCAGGAATTCTTCTGCAACCTCGTCATCGTGACCTTGAAGCTTGTCACAGAATGACATCCACCGTGCACGAGAAAACAGGTCCACCACCTCAGGGGTTTCCCGTAGCTTCTTTGAGTCTGTAGGCTCTTTTCTAATGAACCCACCCGACATGGTAAAAGCTTGCTGTGTTGGCCTGAGCTTGCTTGCGCGTATACAAAAGTGGATCTTTGGGATTTCCTTAGACAGAGCGCAGAGCTATGCCTCTATTATGCACACAGTTTATAAAATTCACGACTGTCTACGGGTGAGCCTTGACAGTGGCTCAATTATGAATCAAACCCTGGAGAAAATCCTGCATACACACTACGACGACAATTCTCATGCAGCAATAAGAAGACGCTTGCAAATTCATGCACAGAATGTAATTCACGGTTTCCTACCCCTTTAATACGTCGACTTCACCACCTTTCGAACCAATTGCATGGGAGGACTATGTTCAGGCTTACCTCATTCCAGAATTGCCACCTTTGACGTGAATAGCTCAATTTCCTTTGTAACGTTGAGCTTCCTATAGCGCAGCTTCCTGTAGAAGTCGTGCACGGGTTTTGGGGAGCGCTTCAGTGGTTATGGGCCTTATGTGCAGCTACAGGATGTTTGAACAGGCCGAGAACTCGGAGTAACAGCCTTCAGAAAATTTAGGATACGTACTCGGCTGCAAAACGGTTGAGAATAAATGAGTGCAGTGCGCCATACGTGATCTAGCCGGCGGATTTGAATTTCTGCGGAATTCGTGGCGCGGGGGTGAGCTGTCCCCGTCGGCCAGTTGGCCGATGTCACCTGCTATCATTCTGCTGCATGTCTGCCTGACCGCCGAATCATTCCCTGTATATCTACCGCCGCCACTCTTGTTAGATCGCCGCTTCTCTCGACTGGAGGCTTCCCACATGTCCATTTCCTGTCTCGTCGACACAACCAAAGCTTTTCGGATCGGACGAGGCCATCGGGCTCGTTGTGGTGGCCAGTTGAATGGCTACCCGACTTGTTCAATCCATTCATTTTCATATTTACACACATTTTAGAGCATCGTTTATGTAATTTGACGAAACAGGTTGAGGCACTTACCTGTGCGGACGTGGACGTTATTTTTCTCATGCTTCAGGATGAGGGGTGACGGATCCACTTGCTGCCGCTTCGTGCACAGGCACGGGAGCTCCTTTTCGTTGACTACTGCTGGTTGCGAGACCGGTTTCCTGGCTGTGGATGGTGAATGCGCCGACTTCATGAGTGCAGGTTCCTTCATGGTGTGTGCTCTAGCCGGATCAACTGCTACAGGATTCCTGTAGGATATCCTGTAGTCGTTTCTCCTCCTAGGGTGCATGCCGAAATGGTGGAGTTACGTTCACAGGTGCAGGGTCCTTAGATCGCCTTGACAGGTAGTGCATTGGGCCTCTGCATGCTTTATTTTCCACTGAAAATTATTTCTTTTGAGAGTCCAACGTTCTGGTATGACTGCGCAGGTATTTCAATCATACGGCAGCAATGGTGGTGAAAGGAGGCAACAATAGTGGGTGATGGAGAAAAACATTGGTTGCATGCCTCCTTATTGGACTTCGAGCTTCAAATTCTTCTACATAGTCGGTCCTGGCCCGTCCCAAGATTCTACAGGAAGTTTCCTGTAGAAATACATAACTTCCTGTAGAAAGTCCTGTAGCTTCCTGTAGAAGGCTAAACTATGACCAAATCGTGCCCAAACCTTGGAAGAGATGAGTGTTTCTGGAGGGAGTGCTGGTGAGGTCACCTAGTAGCATGGTAGGGACCCTTATCCTTGAGTTGAGAGGCCTCCTTTTTTGCATGGAATACCTGCAACCTGCATTAATTTCCAAAGCCTGAGCCTATTTTTCTGTTTTTGCCTCCTTCTTTTTTTTTTTTTGAGGAGACAGCAGGGGCGCCTCAATGAGGTTTTCACCCCTACTATCTGCCTTGGGTGCCTCAGAGAGGTTTTCACCTAAGGGTCTTTTTTATTCCAATTTTTTCAGAGAGATAGCAGGGGCGCCTCAATGAGGTTTTCACCCCTACCATCTGCCTTGGGAGCCTCAGAAAGGTTTTCACCCAAGGATCTTTTTATCATTATTATTATTATTATTATTATTATTATTATTTTATGTTGCTCAGGGTATGCCCAAAACAGAGGCAGAACCCTTCTCTATGACCAGCACTGATTTTTCCACAGTTTTGATGAACTCTTGCCTCGAAAGAGGTTTCCTGTAGAGCTTTAGTCGATGCCCATTGACGAGCATGGGGATGGCTTCCTCATCGATGGTCCGAATAAGAACAGACCCATTATCATTACACTTCTCCACTGCATATGGTCCTAGCCATCTTGTCCTCAGCTTCCCCTTGAAATCCTTGTGTCTGGAATCATACAGCAGCGCCCAATCTCCCAGTTGGAATTGCATTGAGGTTCCGGTCATGCCATATCTTCCTCTGAAGTTGAACCACTTCTGAGTGGAGAAGGGCCTGCATTCGGTGTTCATCTAGCTCATTTAGCTGTAGTAACCTTTCTTGTTGGGCATGGCTGAGATCTAGGTCCAGCTGAGCTGCCATCCTCAATGTGTTGTACTCGAACTCAATTGACAGCAAAGCTCTCTTCCCATAGACCAGTTCATAAGGTGTGAAGCCGGTTGTGGTCTTCCAAGTGGTGTTGTAAGCCCAGGTGACCTCAACCAGGCGATCTGCCCAATCCTTTCTGCTGCTGCTCACCACCTTAGTCAAAATCCCTTCTAATGCTCTATTGGTGGCTTCCACCTGCCCATTTGCTTGAGGATGATAGGGGGTGGAAGTCCTATGCTTGATCTTGTGATGACCAAGCAAGTCTTCAATTAAGTTGGAGGTGAATTGGCTCCCTTGATCGGTGACTAACTCTCTTGGGTAGCCAAATTTGTAGAAGATTTTTTCTCGAAAAAGCTCAGCCACCTTCTCTTCTGTTGCTGCTTTGATTGCCTTGGTTTCTGCCCACTTCGTGAGATAGTCTGTGCACACAATGATGTAAGACCTTTGCCTTGAAGGAGGGTTGATAGGACCCACAAAATCCATACCCCACTTCTCAAATGGTTCAAGAGTCACTTGAGGTTGGAGAGGCATTTCGTCCCTTGGGGTCGGCTTCCCCATCCTTTGGCATCGGTCACATTCGCTGATATATCTCTTGACATCTTGATGAAGTGTGGGCCAATAGTAGCCTGCCTGTAGAATTTTGAAGGCAGTCCTCTTGGCTGCAAAATTTCCTCCATAAGGCCCATCATGACAGGTTAGGAGGATGTCAAAGACTTCCTCCTCCCTTACACAATGCCTTAAGATCTAATCGGGGCCAAGTTTGAACAGGTTGCCCCCGATCCAAGTGAATGAGGAACTCTTCCTTACAATTCTGCTTTTCCCTTTTGAAGATAGATGCGGAGGGAACTGTGCTGAGAACAAATAGTTTTCTATATCAGCAAACCATGGAGAGAGTACTGAGATAGCAAACAGATGTTCATCTAGCATCTGGTTGTCCACTCTTCCATCTTCACCTGCAGGTAAATCCAGTCTAGACAAGAAGTCAGCAACAACATTTTCTTTACCTGGTTTGTCAACGATAGTCAAATCAAACTGTTGCAACAGAAGTAACCATCTAATAATACGAGTATTCACATCTGGTTTATTCATTAAATATCTAATTGCATCATGATCAATATGTACAAATGTTTGATAGCCAGTGATGTAGTGTTGGAACTTGTTCAGGGCATGGACCACGGCCAAGAACTCTTTCTCAGTTACAGTATAATTCAGTTCTGCCTTGGATAAGTTTTTGCTGACAAAGTATATGGCATATGGGAGTTTTTGTTCAACTTGTCCTAAGGCTGCCCCTATGGCTTTGTTTGAGGCATCAGTGTGGATGTGGAAAGGTAGGGCCCAGTTTGGACCTCTCAATATCGGGGCGGACACCAACTTATCCTTTAATTCATTCAGAGCCCTTTGACAGTCGTCCGTCCATTTGAACTCAACATCTTTTGCTAAGAGGCCAAATAGTGGCAAGGCTAGCTTACTGAAGTCTTTAATAAATATTCTATAATATCCTGCTAAGCCTAAGAAACTCCAAACATCTCTTACCTTCTGAGGAGGTGGAACCTTTTTGATGAGAGCAATTTTATTAGGATCCACCTGCAATCCTTGGCGAGAAATGGTATGTCCTAGCACGGTTCCTTCAGTCATCAGGAATTCACATTTTTCAGGACTAAGGGATAGGTTCATCTCAATGCACTTGGTTAGAACTTTTCCCAAATTGGACAATGCTTCCTGGAAGTTGGACCCATAAGGAGTGAAGTCATCCATATAGATTTCCACTGAATCATGGACCAGCTCAGAGAAGATGCTCAATACTTCTCTTTGGAAAGTGGCAGGAGTGTTGCATAGCCCAAAGGGAAGGACTCGGTAAGCAAAGGTACCCCAAGGACAAGTGAAGGTGGTCTTATCTTGGTCTTCCGGGCTGATTTGGATCTGGTTATACCCGCTGAACCCATCCAGGAAAGAGAAAAACTTCTTCCCTGCCAGTCCATCCAACACTTGATCTATGAAAGGCAGAGGAAAGTGGTCTTTATTGGTGGCTTTGTTCAGTTCTCGGTAGTCCACACAGATTCTCCACTTTCCATTTTTCTTGGGTACCAACACCAGAGGGGACACCCACTCGCTATCCGAGATGGGGTAGATGAATCCTGCATCCAACAGTTTTTGCAATTCTTCTTTGACAATGTCCTTAAGGGCTGGATTCATTCTCCTCTGAGGTTGCCTAACCGGTTTACAATCTTCTTTGATGTAGATGTGATGGGTACAGACCGAAGGATGGACTCCTTTCATCTCCTTATAGTTCCAAGCGAAAGCATCTAGATGATTGGCCAACAGACTATACAGTTCCTTTTCCTGGGAAGGAGATAGGGAGGAGCTGATCTTTAACGTTCTCTCGAGGCCAAACTCCACATTTTTGACTCTGGGAGAGATTGGATCGGTCATACAAAGGTCCACTAAGGTGCTGGCTTGAGTATCCTCCACCAATTTCTCTAAGGACAATGCACTGGGGGGCGGATTCTGAATCAAGGTCTCAATCAAATCATCCTCGGTTTGAGGACCTCCCCTGGTGGTTTCTAAGGTGCACAAGGGTGCAGAGTACACCTCATCCTCTTCTCCTTCTTCCACCCAAAGTGGTAAGTCATGTTCTAATAGAGGTTGGGCAGGAGGGTATAGGACTAGCTGCTTGGACATAGGACCATTTTTGATGGTCATGTTTCCTGCTCGGCAGCTTATGTAAGCATCTGCAGTGGCTAACCAAGGTCTTCCCAAAATAAGGGGGTATCCAGTAAGCTTTGCCTTTGGTTGAAGAACCAAGAAGTCCGCAGGATACTCCCAAGAGTCAACAGAGACCAAGACATCCTCCACAATCCCTTCGGGAGTCACGGTGGAGCGATCTGCCAACTGCAGGACTGTCGAGGTCTTCCTTAAGGAACCCTGAAGGTTGAGTTTGAGCATGGTATCCCTGGTCATCACATTAATGGCAGCCCCTAAATCAATCAAAGTGTGGGGTATGATGGTGCCATTGATGTGGACATCAACTACAGGACTCCCAGGATCCAAATACTTTGGATAGATTACTTGCCCCAACATAAGATCTGACAGTTGTCCTATGACATTGATGGTTGAGGCATCTCTTTTTCGCCTGCCTGGGTGCCTGAAACACTTTTCCTTAACCAATTTGTTGTATATCGGTACATCTTTGATGGCTTGGAGAAGTGGTATTCTCACACACAACTGTTTGAGTTCTCCCAGAAGCTCATTCTCCTTTGGGTCGGGTTGTGTGGTTACTGTTAGTCTCTTAGGAAAGGGTGGAGTGGTCTTAGGTTCACTTTCCTGTTTATCTTCCTCGTCCTCTAAGGGAGGAGGTTGGCGATCCGGAAGAGTCTTCCCGGATCGTAGGTTGATCTCCTGGATCTCCACAGCATAGGTAGGGCATGTTGTTTCCCTGGTATATACCTGCTGGGCCTGTCGGTTGTTGGGATTCGGGTTCGGTTGAGCAGGCATTTGGGGTTGTCTTGGAGGAGCAGGAGGTAATGGTTGTGGTTGAGCTGGTGGTGGAGGCAAAATGGCGGGAGGAGTGTTGTACTGGGGCCTCCACCCCGGTTGAGGTGCATTCCACTGAGGCTGTGGCTGGACATGTGAGTGAAACGAATGAGTAGTGGGCTGAGTATGGTATTGAGGTGGGTAAGACCATGGAGGAGGCACAGACCAGGAAGGATGAGCAGGGGGACCCCAAGAAGGCATAGGAGCAGATTGGTTGGGGCTATAATAAGCTTGGGATGTCCCTTGCATCCCCTGCTGGTAAGGTCTAGGTCCATGCGGCCTCCTTTGGTTGAGGAAGTAGAGAGGTTCAGTGGGTGCCTCAGTTCCTTGGTACATGGCCTTAAACCCAGGTAAGGTTGGGCATTGGTTTGTGGGGTGGCCCTCCTCACAAACGAAGCATACCTCTACCGAGTGTAATGGACACTCGTTCTTAGGGTGCTTCCTTGTACACCTAGCACAGAAGATGGCCAAAGCCCTCTCAGCTTCCTCTTTCTTTTGCTGGATTTAGAATGTATCAATTTGCATGGCAATGCTCTGTCTCACCTCACTTTTGAGGTCCTCCAGCTGATTAACAAACTCATGCTTGGAGAAAGTAGCACTAGCAGAAAGGGGGTTTCCCCTACCTCTTTTCCCGGCTGCCCTAGAGTGGTTTCTAAACATAGTCTTTATATCCTCATAAGGTAGTTGGTAAATATCTCCTCCAGCTAGCATGTGAAGGGTATCTAGAAGGTCTTCAGGGACTCCTCGGAGCAGGACCAACTTGAGAGATTCAGGGTCAAGTGTGCACCTGGCCCGTTTATAGCTAAGTTGGAACCTTTCCTCATAATCTTCTAAAGACTCATCATTTCCCATGGTCATCCGAAAGATCTCTCCCTTGGCTTCCTTGGACCTACAGTAGTCCCGGTATTTGGTATTGAAAGTTTGCTGCATCTGAGCCCAAGTGGTGATACAATTTCCAGGTAAGCCCATGAACCAGCGTAATGCTGCATCCTTAAGGGTAGAGGGAAAGAGTTTCAGTTTTTGCTCATCTTTTGTATAGTCATAGGTTCGAAAAAGGACAAAAAAGTCAAACAGGAAGGTATCAGGGTCTTCAGTAGTCAATCCATGGAAGTGAGGTAAAGCGGAGGGGCTTATGTTTTTCATTTTCATGTCTCCATTGGTCTCTCAGATGGGAAAGGCACCTTCTATTCTCTCATCTTCTCTTCCATTCTCAGCCATGGCTTCAGGTGGAGTGGTTTCTAACTCTTCTTCTGGTATAGGATCTTCGTATATCTCAGGAGGCTCGCCTATAAGTTCTTCTGGGTCACTGTCACCAAAGAAGAGAGAAGGGTGACTCAGTGAAGTGGTGGGGGTGTTGGGTAAGAATTTGCCGGTTTTATCTCTGTTCCTATGAGGCATGAAATGGAAAGGCTTTTGATTGCTTTTTGCTTTTTCTGCTTGTACTTGCAAAACTAAAATGGATTGAACTGCAACTAGCTATCTTGTTGAAATGAAGATGCGGAATTGAAATGAAAGTAGGAAAGGACTAAGCTATGTTGCTCAAATGAAATTGCAGGAATGAAATGCTAGTCTACACTTGCAGAATTGAAATTGCTAATCTACGCTTGCAGAATTGAAATTGCTAATCTACACTTGCAGAATTGAAATTGCTAATCTACGCTTGTAGAATTGAAATTGCAGAATTGAAATGCTAATCTATGAAAGCAGGAAATATCTATTTTACTTTTGCGGAAATGAAATTGCAGGATGGAAATGAAATAAACTATTTAGCAGAAGGCGAGTGTAGAAAAATAGAAGAAAAGCAACAATCACCAATACTCTGACGCTTCCCCGGCAACGGCGCCAAAAAGATGGTGGGCTCTAGTATTGCAGCAATAATGTTGCAACTCATGGGACTCCCTTCTTTACTTTTATCAACCCAGTAGTTCGTAACAAACTTGGAAGCGACGGTGCTGTATGCACAAGTACTAGCTCTTGCCACAACTGTCACTTGGTCAACTGGCACAAGTCCGCTAGGGGCTTAAGCCAACTTCTATGAGCTCTTAGAAGAAGCTTTTTAACTAATGGATGGAAGCTAACTCAAAGGAAGCTGATCTACTTGCAGAAAGAAACTGAAAGCCAAAAAGTAACATAAACCCTAACAAACCCTAATTCTACCAGCTAGTCCTACTGATGTAGAGGAGAGAATGCAAACTATTGAAAGAGATGCCATTACTTATATGAAGGTAAAATGCACATGTCTATGCTATCTCTATCTGAAGAACCCATCTTTTTGTATTTTTGAATAAGTTATCAGAATTATCATGCATGTACTTTTAACTGGCTTTTTACTGTGCAGGGGTGGATCAAGGAAGGGGAATGCTTGGAAAAGGTTGGGAAGGATCAGAGAGGGTCTAAGGAGTCCCTAACACCCTTCCGGAGAGTTTCACAAAGTTTGGCTATCCAGCAACCTCACTTGTGAGCTTCTATAGGAAGTCTGCAAGGGTTCTACAGGATGTTTCAGGGATTTCTACAGGATGTTCAGAAATTTCTACAGGATGTTCTAAGATTGGATTTTTGAGGATGGGTGAGTGAAAGAGGATGCATGAATGGATATGGAGGTAGGGTAGGGGTCTGAGATGACCTAGTGACCGATGGATGAAGTGATGAGAGGATGTGGAAAGCTAACTTGACTTAAGGAAGGCTAAGGCAATGGAAGAGCAAGAAGGTAGGGTTACGTGGGCAGAAGAGTAGTTGTGAGACGAGGAAGCTAACTAGGAGATGGAGCAGCTGGCCTGGACGAAGCTTAGGTGGATGAGAGAGAGAGATGGATATGCCCTACACGGTGTGTACTTGGCTGAATCAACCAAATCCTGCACACAATCAAAATCTTAGCTAATCTATCCTAACTATCAACGAAAAAAATGAACAACAGCTTTATTTCTAAAGAGAACCATGTACAACACTTAATCAAAGAAACATCCACAAAGATATGAACGCATGACTAACTTCTACAACTGAAGACATTACACCAAAGATTGCATGGTCAAGAAAACTAGTGTTTTTGTCGGGCATCACTGTTTCTACAATTCCAGCCCCTGATCCAATAAGGGAGAGGTGAAACTGAGAGTGCATGCAACCCTTTTTTCTGGAGCTTTATCAATTATTATCCTATCAATCTATTCTACACATCTGAAGCAATTCTATTCCTCAACAATGACCTATTTAACCAACACAACTAAATCTTGCTCAACAAAACCACGTTTCAAATGCATAAAAGGAAAATCACAGTGCTGAAAGGAAAGATAACAATACAAAGAAGGAGGCCCTAGGTTCTCAGGTTGGGCCCAACCCCGAGAGCTATGGCTCCTATAAAAAACTTAGAGTTGATATCAAATTTGACTGCTTCCCATTATAAAAAAAATAACCATAAGTCAAGAGTTATGCCAACAATGGCTACAAAAAAACAAAACAGAGCTAGAAGCACTGTAGTGCAAAATGTGCAAGAGTTTTCCAAAAGTCCTTTTCGAAGGCTGAGGCCTTAAAATTTATACACCACGAGGCCATAGCTGGCCTCCTAAATCTATGGGACTTGTCTGCCCAAACTGTGAGTGAACAACTCCTTCCAAGAAATCTGTTTGGCTGCCTTCTAGATCCGGTTTTGGTGGCCTTTGGAGCTCAGAGTTGGGGGTGAAGATCCCGAGGGAGGCTATTTAATGCCATAGACAACCCCCCTATGAATCCTCAACCCAAGCTTGGCTGTCTCCTAGCCCATGTATGCTCGGTTTTGCTCCAACATGTGTCAAAAAATCCTGAAATGAGCACGTGTTAGCCACCTAGGAATAGTGACTACCCTTATTCGTACAAATGACATAAACATACTAAAAAATAATGCATAAGTTATGAAAAATGAAGTATTGAACAAGGGTAATTAGGCCAAATTAGCCCAAAATATTACCAAATTTGGGGCTCATCAAAATGTGATCTTGGAATTTTTTTCTAAAAAACACCTATAGTAACCAGCACAACCAATAAAACTACGTACCCGAGTCAGTGTCTTGGGTACAGGAAAATGAAAAATTACCTTTACCTTGGTAGGATAAACTTGTATTCCAGCAGGTGAAAGTAAATGTCCTAGCACTACTCTCTCTTCTCTCATCATATGACATTTTGTTGTACTTAGAGAAACATGCAGTTGTTTACACCTTCTAAGGAATTTCTCTAAGTTTGCTAATCCTTCTTTGAATGATCCCCCATATGGTGTGAAGTCATCCATGTAAATTTCAACACTGTCATTGAGTAAATCAGAAAAAAATCCCCAGTATTTCCCATTGAAAGGTAGCAGGTGAATTACGAAGACCAAACAGAAGGATTCAGTAAGCGAATGTTCCTCAAGGGCATGTAAAGGTAGTTTTGTCATGATCCTCAGGAGCTACCTAAATTTGGTTATACCCACTAAACCCGCCCAAGAAAGAGAAAAAATTCTTACTGACCAAGGTATCAAGGACTTGGTCGATAAATGGCAGAGGAAAATGATCTTTCAAGGTTTCTTTATTCATGTCCCTATAGTCTACACAAATCTGCCATTTACCATTCTTTTTAGGAACGATGACCAGCAGGTGTTACACAGCATTTTGACACTGTCCCTGTACTCCCCGTTCCTTGATCCTAGAGGACCTCTACAGTGAACCCCACATGCTTTGCCTTCATGGAGAAACTCCCCTCATGTCCCTCTTCATGAGCAGATAAATTCCCTTTTGCACCATTTCCCCTGAAACTCTTGTTTTGCCCAGTTTACAAGACCGACACTAATGACCTTTGTCTCCCCCGCACCGATGTGCATAGATTAGCACAATCCCTAGCATCGATTGGAGCAAATGAGCTATGTTCCAGTCACGCCAGTCCTATTATGGAAATTTTTTAAATTAAGAGCTGAAGCTTCTAGCTCTAGAAGCTTTGTAACGGAAGTCTGGTAAATGGTTTGGCCGGATGGGGTTGAGAATGTCAGTTTGGGCTCCTTTCACCTATAATGATGGAACTACCTCAAGGGATAAGACCTTATCCCATGAGGAGTGGATCTATCTCCCATCCATTCGTCCTATATAAACCTCCCTTCTTCCCAAGCACAAGCTAGTGTTAATGTTGGTGTGCTAGTGCTATTTTGGTTTGGAGTAAACAACAAGCTATTCATAATTGTAGCTACCTAGTTTTCTGAGGGAGAAGTGTGATTTGGTTTGTAGTGAAGCCTAAAGGGAAGAGTCTTAAAAATATTGTTGATTGAGGCCATCATGGAATGCTAGTAGAAGTGTGTGGGAACTTGGCCTTGTTAGAGGAGAATTGCAACATCAAGACAATGGTTGTAATCTCTCTTTGATATCAATACATATGCAACTATCGATTGATTTCCTACAGGTTTTTTCATCCTACATATTCAGGGCTTAATGTTTCTTGACTTGTCAAGTATGTGGAATTACAATTTGTCTGTTATCACGGTTATTGTTTTCTGTTGTTTACTTGTTTTAGGTGCTTGAAGAAGGAAGTGAGAGATAGCTGGAGCAAGCAAGCAAGGACATAATCAAACGGGATAAGCGTACTAAGAGGTATGCCCTCTTAATTGGTTCTAACCTAAGGAAATCTTCCATAGAATGTATTTGTTGTGGCTAGACCCATCATCGGGCTAGAGGAATTTTTTTGTGTCCACACTTATAATTTTACTTCACCACAAATTGGTGACTCCACTGGGGACAATGTCCTTTTGTTTGTCTTGGATTTCAAGATTTTGTGTGAACTTTTCTAGTTCCACTTTTTCCCTTAGGTTCTGTTTCTTTTCTCCTACTTACTGGCCTGAGTTTGAAATTCATAGTAGAAAATCTGGTCCCTGTTTCAATTTTTATTTTTTATTTTTTTCTTGGCTCCCTTGATTAACGCACTTAATCCACTGACAGTAGTGCGATTTGCTAAGAAACAGTCGCGTCGACTAGCCTCTGGTGCTTTTTGTCAGTTAGGCAGTCGTGCTGATGCCTATGAGTGAAGATTAAGGTTTGTCCCAAATCTTGGCCAGTGTGTTTTTCGCTCATGATTTAAACTTCATAAGCCTTTTAGACCATCTTCTCCATGACTAGAGAGCTTCGTTTAGCTTGGTCTGTGTGCTTGCTTAGTTTAGCCCACCCTCTGATGTGTTAAGTCTGGCCCTGTGTGAAGTTCTTTTTTACTTTTTCTTTGAATCCCTTGATCAACACTATTTTTGGCCAAACAGTCGTGCCGATCAAGCTTGATCTGAAAATGAGATCTAAGACAATTAATAAGGTATTACAGACTTATGTGCATGGATTAGTATATGTCATTATATGCGATGGATCGATAAGATTACGAAATGCACAGACTATGAAGCAGTAAACAAACATAATAGATAACACATGACACAACAAATTTAATAAGGAGTTCACCCAATACTCTTGGGCTACATCTCCTGGTCCAGCCTTCAGTGGTGGCCTCTCTATCATGTCTTCAAGTAGAGTGTTGTTTACAATAGTGAGCTCAATTTGAGCCTCACACACAACAGATTACAATAACAAGAGCTTCACTTGAATCCCTCAAGCTTCCTCTGAGTACACAGACTCCCACACAGCTCTCAATCTGGTCTAAACTCTATCTCGCATTTGCTTTTGAACACTACTTGCCTGTTTGCGCTCTGTCTGTGGCTTTTAAAGCCATTCTGGGCTGCTTGTTCGTTTCATCTCCTTGTCCTTTAGTCTCCCGAGCCTCTGTCCATTTGGATCCCTCTTCCAGCATTTTCCAGATGTGGCATAACTCCTGAAGGGGAGGTGGCCACCAATTCCGTAATAGAAGGATCCCTGGGTCCCTTGAACTCCATTGGATTCCCAGACGCGATAGTTTTTCATCAACACAGAAAAATAGGCATAAATAGGAAAATTCCACCAAAACATGATATGTCGGACTTCAAAGTCCTTTAAATATGGTTTAATCCCCTATTGGGTCCGCCCACAGGTCACATATCGTATATTAGGATGGCTCGGTCTCTATGTATTTCATTTAATATGAAAATACACTAAAATGTTGTAAATCCCCGCATTCCACACTTGAAATTCTGTTTAATATTGTTAATGAACCCTCTCGGGTCCGCAACATCGCATCAACGCCTTTCCCTTTGGTTTTTTTTTTTTGTTCACGAAAATGTGATTTCCAAGGGAAAACATAGTTTTCCAGACTTCAATATGTATGCAATTCCACTTATCATATTATCAGGTCCATAATATCACTACCCTTATGGGTATCGACCCCGCTCCACTGCATAGTTCCAATGCGATGCGTTGATGCGATATATCACAATAACCCTTGAGCCATTATAAAGCGCTCCTCTGTATACTCCAATGGCGATCCACTGATTTAATATGGGCTGTCGATCTGCACGCTTGATTTATGGTCCTTGTTGACCTCGCCAATCGCTATCGCATCGCTTATAAGTTCCCCGCCGATCGTAGTCGCAACTCTTATGTGGGCTTTGCTGATAGCGCTGAGAGCCACCGCCGATAGCGATTCGTCGATCACAGTTGAAAGACTCATGTGGATCCCGTCGATCTCTACTGAAGGTCACCGCCGATTGCGATTATTGATTCAATCTGGATCGTTGATTGGCTGGATCAGATAGTTACTGTGCATCACTTATTCCGCCTATCTTTTTATTGATTTCATGGGTTTTGGGCCTCCCGATAGTGTTTCTCCACCCCACTAAGGGTGTCCCTCTTTCGCTGTTTTCGATCCTTTAAGGGAATTTTGGTTTTGGCATGATTTTTAATAGATTCATGAAGAATTAGAGGGCATTCTTGGATCCATTTGGATCATGCCTTCCCACTAAAAAAGGCTTTTGGACCACCAAAAGTTGGGTTTCAAGCACTAATCAAGTGAGGATATTGCTACCTCACTTGTTCAATCTCTATCCATTTTGTATTGCTGGGTTTTTAACCTTTGAGTATAATCCTTAAGTACTCAATATCTCCTTTGTGCGTTGTCCTCACCTTCCTGTCCAAAACTCTATCTTCCTGCAACTCATTGAGGTATTCAGGTAACAGATGATCAATGGAAGGCAATTGACTTTGCTCTTTAGGATCTTCAATTAATGAAGGTTCAAATAGTCTTAAATTTTCTACATTTACCAATGAATAGATGTGCATGTATGCTGGCAGATCAAGGTGGAAAGCATTCTCACCAATTTTCTCAAGTACCTTAAAAGGCCCATACCTTATTGGTTTCAGCTTCTTTCCTTCACCTTGAATTTTGTCTTCGCTGATATATAGCCATACTTGATTGCCAACTTGGAAGTTGTGCTCCACCTAGTGTTTATCATGCCTTGGCTTGTATTTGGCTTGGCTCTTTTCCAGCTATTCTTGCACTACCTGGTGAATTTCTTGGATCTGTTCAATGAATCCGGTTGCTTTGTCCACATCACTGTGTCTAGCAACTGTTATGTCTTTTTCAAAGACAAAATCCAAGGGAGACCTTGGTATAAAATCAAAACGGGTCTCAAAAGGAGATCTCTGTGTAGAAGAATGTTTATCATGGTTGTAAGCATGTTGCACATAACATAAGTGTTCATCCCAAAGATTGGGATGCTTGCTGCAATAACCCCTAAGCAACTAGATTACTGTCCTATTGGCTACCTCTTTTTGGCCATCTGTCTGTAGATGAAAGGCTATGCTTTTCATCAGTCTGGTATCCATTAATTGCCATAGACTTGACCAAAACTTCACAACAAATCGGGAGTCTCGATCAGATACTATGGAAGTGGGTAACCCAAAATGCACCCAGACATGCTGAAAGAACAATTTCACTGTTTGTTCAACTATAATCTGCTTATTACAAGGTATTAAAATACACATTTTTCTGAATATGTCTGCAATAACATATAAATAGTCATGACCATTTCTAGATTTTGGCAGTCCTCCAACAAAATCCATGGAAACTCTTTCCCAAGGACGGGAAGGGACTGGTAGTGGAGTGTACAAGCCTAGTTTTCTATTGCTGGGCTTGCTTTTAGCACACATGGTACACCCCCTCACATATCTAGAAACTGTTTCATGCATTTTTGGCCAATAGTAGTATCTTTGTAGTTGTGCAATTGTTTTTCTTACACCAAAATGACCTGATATCAGAGAAGTATGTGCTTCCCTAATTATATTAATTCTCTCTGTTTGTGGAATGCATAACTTTCCCAAAAGATACAAGAGTCATTCCTTAACATAGTAATCCAATTCTTCTACCTTTTTGCCATACTTAAAGCTGCATATACATCTTTAAAGTCTATGTTATCACTTAGACTTGCCTCAGGCTGAAGAAGGCAAGCTTCCAGGGTAACCACAAACCACTTAACCTCGTAGCTAGCCCTACAAGGTTGGGAGAGGGCTCTCTCCTTTAGGATCTCAGTCAAGGTGACTAAATCAGATAGGGATTTTAGGCTAGGTATAGTAGCTCGAAAGGTTTTGATTGAATTTGTTGGTGTTTGTTGGATCAGATGGTGCTGGGCAGTTTAGGTCTGGGAAATTAGGTCAGAATGCAGGGTGTTCTATGGGGAAAAGGTAGGTATATGATTTAGCACTTGAAATTAAGTGAGGTTAGGTGTCTAAGACTGGTGAGTAGCTGAGTAGGGCATGTGGAAATCATGGATCCTTCTCAAACAACAGAAAACATAGAACACTGAATGATTTCCCAAGGTAGAGCACTGCAAACAATGGATTCTATCTATCTATCTTGATATCATTCAATTAGAAGCAGTGAAATAGATGATGGCATACATAAAATATGTAAACAACTGATAACAAAAGAAGAAAATATGCTAAAACACCATACCACAGGGATCCCATTTAAATAGCTGCAATTCCTATTAATTTCCTTGCCAAACTGCTTACAATGGTGTACAATCAAGCTCAGAGCATCCAAGTGAGTCCAACCCCACAAAATGACTAAGAAAACACAATATAGAAATATAATCTACTCATGCTGACCTTCAGGTTTCGAATCCATGAGAAGAGGGGTTGTTTCAACCATTTCCAAACAGAGAACTAGAATCTAGGTAGTCAAACAACTTGCCTCTAAAAGAGGGGAAACTGATACATTTGCCTCAAAACCACCTCTAACTAATGAATATACCCTCTAACACTGTTTTACCATTACATTTACATGCCATGTCATCAATTACATCAGTAAAATCATCAATGATGAGAGAGAAATCAAATTCATAGCCAAAACAGGCGAATTTTCGCTTCCTGAGCAAAATGGCCCTAAGCGCAGCACCGCTTTACACCTAATTTTGGAGGCCTTACCATTAGCCAAATTGATCTCATGATAGCTCATTGGAATGGTCTTCAAGTCTAGTTTCTAGAACAACTGGAATTTTTGAATTTGGAAGTCATTTCCCCCCTCAAAGCTTGAATCTCCCAAGACTGCTTCTGTGTGTCCAAAAAGAGGCAGAAAGGTCATTTTTGGGTAGTTTTTGGACCTTTTGGTGGACCAGATCTGCTCCAAAACTTCTAAAAATTTCTGGGGTGCATATACTCATCATTCTGAATCCAAAAATGTCAACTTTTTCTCCAGTGGATGCTCCAGGAAAAATCGGCACTGCGCTTCTGGGCAAATTTTTTGTGTTAAGAATTTCTAAATTACAAAAATGAAAAAACTCCTCAAAATTTTCCCAAATTTGGCATGGAGCACCACCATCAAGTGCTTTGGTTGGCCAAGGAGGCTCCTGCTAACATTTTGAGTCTATCTTCCTCCCTTGTGTGGTTTTCTCTGTTGCCTAGCTCTACCTGCTGAGTGTCACTGCCTATGTTTTCCTCCTCATCATACTCAAAATCACTTCCTCTGTCCATGGTTTAATCAATCTGATAGTTTGCAAAGTTTTGGCAATGTATGGGATGAATGGTATGTGCAATGGCTTAGAGGAATGGGTGTGAGTGAAGATATGGGCAAAACATAAGAAGGAGTGGGTTAAGGGAGTGATAAATGAGTGGTAGAATGTGATAACAGTGGTGGGGATAAGGGTTTAGTTATAAGGTGAGTGGTGGGGAAAACCAAAGAAATAGGGGTTTATAGTGAAAGTTAGGGTTTTATATAGAGAGTGGAAACTTATGAAAATCTGTACATGTGCAAACTAAATTGCAAGGAGAGGAATAATACTTACTTTCCAAGTGTGGAATTGGAGGAGATTTGACATAAATTTGAAGTTTGGGAGCATTTTTTGGTTGGATAGCCTAAGTGTAGTTCCAATAACCAGGAGTGCAGTGTCATGCCCTAAGTGCAGTGCCCGTTCAAAAATACACTGGCAAAAAACTCCCTAAGCACAGCGCCTCCTTCCCTAAGCGCAGCGCCACTTTAGGACGACCTTTGACTACCTTCCTGATGTTTGAATTGGGCATGGGATAGCTCGTTGGAACACTTGTCGAGTCTACTTTCAAAAAAATCTTTAATGTTTCAATTTGGAGTTCATTTGTTTTGTCAAAACTCCAATCTCCCAAGACCGGTCAAAATGTACAGTATGAGGCTACCAAAATGCAGAGTGTTGTTTCAGTCAATGTTTGGAGGTCTTCCTGAACTCAAAATTGAGCTCAAGATAGCTCATTGGAAAGATATTTGTGTCTTTTTATCATTTGACTCATCAAAAAAGTCATTTAGTCATTCCATCTAGGAGAAAAATTGATTTTCTCAAGGTCACTCCAGAAGTGCAGCAACTCTCTTGTAGAGACTGCATTTTTGACATTTCTCTAAAACCATGACACCTGTGTACAAAATAAAGGAGGTGTTTGTTATTGGGTCTATGATGGACAAAGCCCGCTCTCACTTTTGTCAAATTCATCTCTATTTGTTCTAGAATACAGTTTGAAGAAAAATCGGCCCTTATGTGTGGTGAATGGCTTGTTCCTTGGAATGACTTCTTAACAAATGATGGAGACCTGATGTTTGATGATATGAAATGGACTCATACCTTAAAATATACCTTATACCTCCTCTTCTTAGATATCTCTAACCCCATAGCCAACCCTAGCTCAGCGGGAGAGGGAATTAGGGTTTAGTGCTTGTTCTCTCTTGCTTTTGTAGGTGGATTTGTGCTCATGATAACCTGATTTTTTGCAGTGGCAGGTGCTTGGCAACATCACAAGATGTTTAGGAGCAGATGGGAACCAATATTACATATGAAAACATAAAATTACATCATTAATGGAGATAAAAACAAAATACCCTGTTTTCACCTCAAAACAAGTTTTGAGGTGAGAACTACATTAGGTTTTCAAAATGATAAATTATGGCTTTGCTAATCATTATTGGCCTCCTCATGTCCTTGTTGATCATTATTGGCATGTAATTATTGGATTTGACCATGGTGGGACCCTAAAACCTAATGAGACCAAACCCTAAGACCTAATGAAATGAATTGCAAAGGGAACATGAGCCATGACTGAAATATATGGAAGAGGATCAACAAGTACAGATCATGAGGGAAAATTGAAGTAAACCCTACCATCAGTGAATCCATGACCTAATGGAATGCAAACTCATCAGTATGGGACTCCTACTATGAAATGCAAAAGCGCAGATTTTGATCACTGATGGCAGTGTGAAACACTGAAACTAACATTGGCTCCAATGGGGATGGTAGCTCCTTGGAGGTGCCAAGAACACCATAGACCTAGTAGCCTTATCCATTGGGCATGGAGTAAAAAACTCAAACTGAAATGCGTGACTGAAAATTGAAGACTTGATGACACAAACTAACTTCTACTCAACTAAAAACTGACTTGATACTAAAACGCAACTGACAAACTGGAAAAGATGCTCAAAATGGAGTTTATTCAATAAAACCTACTCTAACTGTTCCATTCATCACTTGATCAAGTGAAATGAAACAACCAATTCAACCAAGTAAGTATACTGGCTGCTATTTGAATTCTCCACAAGCGCTTGCTTATGAACAATAAGAGAGAACTACTAAAAGGCAACTCCCATGAAAACTTGTAAACAGATCCAAATTTTCCCAAATTGAATAATATGGAATCTCTATTAGATTCCAAAAACACTGCATGAGGATCTTGATTACTCATCCAATTGATTACTTTGCTTCTCCTCATACCATGAATGCGAACTTTCATCTGAGCTTTGTGACGAGACTCCTGCTAAAAATGACAAATAAACCGGTGGCTGGATCCAGTTTGTATCAATACTTCTTTCAAGCTCACAGTTAGCTAATGGAGAAGGATTTTGACTGCAGATATCATCTAACACATTAGCTATTGGATCGTGAAAAACTTGAAAAGACCATTGCAACCCATTTTCTATTAGTTCTAATGAGATTGCATGATTTTCTACAAGATGCTCATTTAAAGATATACTATGCAACATTCCCTTCAAAAACTGAAATGATTCAAAACATAATGGTACGAAATCATCTTGCATCATTTGATCATATGTTCCAGCTTCCAAGTCTTCATCTGCAACTTGATAATCAATGGCTTTCGGGCGCTACAAGTCTAGATATGAGAAGTCTTGAACAAGGATTTCATTGCCCTCTAGATGGTCTAGATCAAAACATATCGACATTGATTTCTGATTGCATGAAAGTTGTCTCTGATGAACTAAAACGAAGTAAAACAAAAAGGAAAAGATCCTTCACTTACTTCAAAATTTGCTACACTTTCCTCCTCACTTCCATAGCTTATATGCATCGTTTGATCACTATATTCGAGCTGTTGAAAGTGAACTTCCTCCTTCCACAAACCAGTTGCTAATTTGTCTGCAAGACTAGCTTCTGTTTGGAGATCATAATCATCATCATATTGATCAAACTGAGACAAATCATCAATATAAAACACATCATCAAGCATACATGTCATATCAACAGATCTCTCTTCTCCAATTGATTGCTTTGCTTCTCCTCATACCATGAATGCAAAATCTCATCCGAGCTTTGTGACGAGACTCCTGCTGAAAATGACAAATAAACCGGTGGCTGGATCCAGTTTGTATAAATACTTCTTTCAAGCTCACAGTTAGCTAATGGAGAAGGATTTTGACTGCAGATATAATTTAACACATCAGCTATTGGATCGTGAAAAACTTGAAAAGACCGTTGCAACCCATTTTCTATTAGTTCTAATGAGATTGCATGATTTTCTACAGGCTGCTCATTTAAAGATATACTATGCAACATTCACTTCAAAAACTGAAATAATTCAAAACATAATGGTACAGAATCATCTTGCATCATTTGATCATATGTTCCAGCTTCCAAGTCTTCATCTGCAACTTGAAAATCAATGGCATTCGGGGGCTGCAAGTCTAGATATGAGAAGTCTTGAACAAGGATTTCATTGCCCTCTAGATGGTCTAGATCAAAACTTATCGACATTGATTTCTGATTACACAAAAGTTATCTGTGATGAACTAAAACGAAGTAAAACAAAAAGGAAAATATCCTTCACTTACTTCAAAATTTGCTACACTTTCCTCCTCACTTCCATAGCTAATATGCATCGGTTGATCACTATATTCAAGCTGCTGAAAGTGAACTTCCTCCTTCCACAAACCAGCTGCTGATTTGTCTGCAAGACTAGATTCTGTTTGGAGAACATAATCATCATCATACTGATCAAACTGAGGCAAATCATCAGTATAAAACACATCATCAAGCATACATGTTATATCAACAGATCTCTCTTCTCCAAGATGATCTATAAAGAAATCATTATCAGATCTATGACAACTGGGATAAGAAAGAAAATGTTTTGGATCAATCACTTGTTCTTATTCAATCAACGAGCCATGGTCTTGAACATCATACTCATTCCTTGTGGTGATCCTTTGCATCATATCTTCCATTGCACTTACCAAAATGTCGAGCTTTACCTCTAAAGATGTCGATTCCTCTGGATCCATGTTCTTCATCTTTTCTTCCTTCAGCTTTGCCCTTCTGATCAACAGATTAGCCTCGACATCTACTGCACTGTTTTTCATCTCTTCAAGTGTTGCAAGGTTCCTTTCTCTCAACTGAGACTCCATTTCCGGATTAAAGGCTTCCGGATAATGCAAGAGAGTGGATCTAGGAGGAGGTCTTATATTAGTAGGCATCAAAAAATAGACTTGGTTAACCCTGGTAGAAAACTGTTGTATTGTTTCCCCTGGCTATCTTTTCAGCTGGTTATACTCTTCTAGAATCAATAAAGGGTTTTGTCTGACCACCCACTTGTCGAGGAAAACTTTGACGAACTGCTGGAAATCTGAGATGCTTGAATCAAGTAGGGTTTTGAACCAACTCTTGACTTTTCCTTTCAAAGAAAGAGGAAAAAGCATAATACTGACATCTTCTTCATCAATTTCATAAAGGTCAAGAAAAGACTTAAAATTCAGTACATGTCTCTCAATAGTGATATTGTCACATTCAACATCAAATCTTGGTAGATATAGGTAATGATTTTTAGGGAAAGCATGGGATATAGGAGGTAAAATCAGAGGCTTGTATCTATATGGAATTTTACAAGGTGTAGGAGTATGTATAGAGGGTGTAGAATCAGTCTTGGTCTCTTGAGGCTCATTAATTTGAAGACGATCATCATAAGATTCGGAAGAAGGGTCTTGATCAAGATCAAAGGCATTCAAATCTTTGGTATTCACAATATTCAAAGGGAAAAACTCAAATGCAGGTCTAGGATCTTTTCTCGAATAAAATATACTTTGTAAGGCCTTCTTGAAATTTCCGGGAAAAGAGAAGAAATAATTTATAACAAAGAACACAATGTCTTGGATGAAATTCCAACTTGAATACCTGATCTTTCCATATTGTCCTTTCATGTTTCTACTGGTCAGGTTCATCCTCCATTGGAGTCCTTGGATCTGATCTCGAAACTGTTTTGGTGTCGCCAGGTGAATGATTTCATCCTTCCAGTGTCTGATCATTGTCCACCATCAACAATCAGATCTAAACTTGATACCCTTTGCTGAGGAACATAAAACTACGTTCCCTAGTATGGTCGCCACTATGTTATCACCTAGATTTTCCTCAGGCTGAAGAAGGCAAGCTTCCAGGGTAACCACAAACCACTTAACCTCGTAGCTAGCCTTACAAGGTTGGGAGAGGGCTCTCTCCTTTAGGATCTCAGTCAAGGTGACTAGATTAGATAGGGATTTTAGGCTAGGTATAGTAGCTCGAAAGGTTTTTATTGAATTTGTTGGTGTTTTCTGGATCAGATGGAGCTGGGCAGTTTAGGTTTGGGAAATTAGGTCAGAATGTAGGATGTTCTATGGGGCAAGGTAGGTATAGGCTTTAGCACTTGAAATTAAGTGAGGTGAGGTGTCTAA
The DNA here is from genome assembly GCA_031772625.1 of Pinus tabuliformis. Classification (NCBI taxonomy): domain Eukaryota; kingdom Viridiplantae; phylum Streptophyta; class Pinopsida; order Pinales; family Pinaceae; genus Pinus; species Pinus tabuliformis. Next base: position 768,657,691 of record CM062810.1, read on the forward strand.
GACTGGTGAGGAGTTGAGGAAGGCATGTGGCAATCATGGATCCTTCTCAAACAACAGAAAACATAGAATACTGAATGATTTCCCAAGTTAGAGCACTACAAACAATGGATTCTACCTATCTATCTTGATATAATTCGATTAGAAGCAGTGAAATAGATGATGGCATACATAAAATATGTAAACAACTGATAACAAAAGAAGAAATTGTGCTAAAACACCATACCACAGGGATCCCATAAAAATAGCTTCAATTCCTATTAATTTCCTTGCCAAACTGCTTATAATGCTGTACAATCTAACCTACACCAAATGACCAAGAAAAAACATAATATAGACATCTAACCTACTCATCCTGACCTTCAGGGGTTGAATCCATGAGAAGAGGGGTTGTTTCAACCATTTCCAAACAGAGAACTAGAATCTAGGTAGTCAAACAACTTGCCTCTAAAAGAGGGGAAACTGATTCATTTGCCTCAAAACCACCTCTAACTAATGAATCTACCCTCTAACACTGTTTTACCATTACATTTACATGCCATGTCATCAATTACATCAGTAAATCATCAATGAGGAGAGAGAAATCAAATTCATAGCCAAAATAGGCGAATTTTGGCTTCCTGAGCAAAATGACCCTAAGCACAACGCCATTAGTCCTAAGCGCAGTGCCGCTTTCGACCTGATTTTGGAGGCCTTCCCCTTATCCAAATTGAGCTCATGATAGCTCATTGGAAAGGTCTTCAAGTATAGTTTTTGGAACACTTGGAATTTTTGAATTTGGAGGTCATTTTCTACCTCAAAACGTGAACCTCCCAAGACTACTTCTATGTGTCCAAAAAGAGGCAGAAAGGTCATTTTTGGGTAGTTTTTGGACCTTTTGGTGGACCAAATCTGCTCCAAAATTTCTCAAAATTTCTAGGGTGCATGTCCTCATCATTTTGAATAAAAAAATTGTCAACTTTTTCTCCAATGGATGCCCTAGGAAAAAGCGCAGCGCCAAATTTTTTGTGTTAAGAATTTCAAAATTTCAAAAATGCAAAAAATCCTCAAAATTTGCCCAAATTTGGCATGGAGCACCACCATCAAGTGCTTTGGTTGGCCAAGGAGGCTCCTGCCAACATTTTGAGTCTATCTTCCTCCCTTGTGTGGTTTTCTTTGTTGCCTAGCTTTGCCTGCTGAGGTGTCACTGCCTATGTTTTCCTCCTCATCATACTCAAAATCACTTCCTTTTTCCATGGTTTAATCACTTTGATAGTTTGCACAATTTTGACAATGTATGGGATGAATGGTATGTGCAATGGTTTGGAGGAATGGGTGTGAGTGAAGCTATGGGCAAAACATAATAAGGAGGGGGTTAAGGGATTGATAAATGAGTGGTAGAATGTGATAACAATCGTGGGGATAAGGGTTTAGTTATAAGGTGAGTGGTGGGGGAAACCAAAGAACTAGGGTTTTATAGTGAAAGTTAGGGTTTTATATAGAGAGTGGAAACTTATGAAAATATTTACATATGCAAACTAACTTGCAAGGAGAGGAATAATACTTACTTTCCAAGTGTGGAATTGGAGGAGATTTGACATAAATTTGAAGTTTGGAAGCATTTTTTGGGTGGCTAGCCTAAGCGCAGTGCCACTAAATAGGAGGGAAATGCCATTCCCTAAGCGCAGCGGCCGTTCAAAAATACACTAGCAAAAAACTCCCTAAGCGCAACGCCTTGCCCTAAGCGCAAAGCCTGCTTCCCTAAGAATAGTGCCGCTTCAGGACGACTTTTGAATGCCTTCCTGACATCAAAATTAGGTGTGGGATAGCTCGTTGGAAAGCATGTTGAATCTTCTTTCCAGAACATCTTGAATTTTTCAATTTGGAGTTCATTTTCCCTATCAACTGTCCAATATACCAAGACCGGTCAAAATGTGCAGAATGAGGCTGCCAAAATGCAGAGTGTTGTTTCAGTCAATATTTGGAGGTCTTCCTGAACTCAGAATTGAGCTCATGATAGCTCATTGGAAAGATATTTGTGTCTAGTTAACATTTCACTCATCAAGAAAGTCATTCAGTGATTCTATATAGAAGAAGAATTGATTTTCCCAAGGTCACTCTAGAAGTGCAAAAACTCTCTTGTAGCAACTGTATTTTTGAAATTTATCTAAAACCATGACACCTGTGTACAAAATGAAAGAGTTTTTTCTTCTTGGGCTATGATGGAAAAAACCTCTCTTGATTTTGTCAAATTTATCTTTGTTTGGTCTAGAACATAGTTTGAAGAAAAATCGGCCCTTATGTGTGGTGAATGGCTTGTTCCTTGGAATGACTTCTTGACAAATGATGGAGACCTGATGTTTGATGATATGAAATGACCTGATACCTTTTGATATCCCATTTGACTCCTCTGCTCAGATATCTCTGATCCCATAGCCAACCCTAGCTTAGTGAGAGAGGGAATTAGGGTTTAGTGCTTGTTCTCTTTTGCTTTTGTAGGTGGATTTGTGCTCATGATAACCTGATTTTTTGCAGTGGAAGGTGCTTGGCAACATCATAAGATTTTTAGGAGTATCTGGGAACCAATATTACATATGAAAGCATAAAATTACATCATTAATGGAGATAGAAACAAAATACCCTGTTTTCACCTCAAAACAAGTTTTGAGGTGAGAACTACATTAGTCTTTCAAAATAAATTATGGCTTTGCTAATAATTATTGGCCTCCTCATGTCCTTGCTGATCATTATTGGCATGTAATTATTAGATTTGACCATGGTGGGACCCTAAAACCTAATGAGACCAAGCCCTAAGACCTAATGAAATGAATTGCAAGGGGAACATGAGCCATGACTAAAATATATAGAATAGGATCAACAAGTACAGATCATGAGGGTAAATTGAAGTAAACCCTACCATCAATGAATCCATGACCTAATGGAATGCAAACTCATCAGTATGGGACTCCTACTATGAAATGCAAAAGAGTAGATTTTGATCATTGACGGCAGTGTGAAACACTGACACTAACAGTCTATATCTTGAGCATATTGTTCAATGTAGCTTTCATGAGTTACCGAGTTATGCTTAAGTATAGTAGATGCATTTATGATTGGTCTAGACAACATATCTACAACTTTATTGTGTATGCCTTTTTTTATATCTGATGACTTAATGAAACTGCCGTAGGAAACCCATCCACCTATAGTGTCTTGATTGTTGCAACTTAGTTTGTGAGTGTAAATGTTGAAGTGGTTGATGATCAATATGTATAAATATTTCTTTGCCCATTAAGTAATGTTTCCACTTTTTCACACTTTGGACTAATGCATACAATTCTTTATCATATGTAGGATAGTTAACTACTGTAGAATTAAAAGTCTCAGAATGGTAGCATATGGTTTTACCATGTTGCATCAACACTGCTCCCATGGCATAATCACTAGCATTTGTTTTGATATCAAATGGTTGTTGAAGATTTGGCAATGCTAGTACTGGTGCTGTACTAATTTTTTCTTTCAAGGTGTCGAAGGTTTTCTGCTATTTGCCTCCCCACTAAAACACCTTGTTCAATCCTATCAATGCATGTAACAGAGCTGCGATTAAGGAAAAGTTAGAAATAAACTTTCTCCAATATTGTGCTGCCCTTAGGAAGCTTCTAACTTCAGTAATAGACTTGGGCTTAGGCCAGTTTACAATGACTGCAACCTTAAAGGGATCTATATTCAATTCACCACCCCACACTATGTGACCCAAATAATTCAAAGATGTTTTTCCAAATTCACATTTTGATAATTTAACATACAGATTTTCCTTTTTCAAAACATCTAGAGTCTGCTTTACATGCTGCAAATGTTCTTCCCATGTTTTACTAAATACAAGAATGTCATCCAAATATACAATTACAAAATCATCAATAAAATGCCTGAATACATCATTCATTACTCTCATGAAAGTGGCAGGAGAATTAGTTAAGCCAAAAGGCATAAATAGCCATTCATACAACCCTTCCTTTGTTTTGAAAGTAGTCTTCCATGCATCTTGCTCTGCTACTCTGACCTGATGGTAACCACTATGTAGGTCCAACTTGGAAAAGTAAACAACTTCTTTCAGTTGATTCAACAGATCATCTATGCTAGGAAGGGGATAACGATTCTTGATTGTTATTTTATTCAGTGCTCGGTAATCAATGCACATCCTCTACGAACCATCCTTCTTTATCACCAACATGATTGGAGATCCGCATAGTGATGTGCTTGTTCTTATGAACCCTTTCTCGAGAAGCTCCGAACCTGCTTCTTGATTTCTGCATTCTCTAAAGTGGATAACCTGTACATTTCGATGTTAGGCAATGGAGCATATTGCTACAAGTTAATATCATGAACAATTTCCCTTTTTGGTGGCATACCTTTAGGTTCTTGAAATAAGATATCATATTCTGAAACAATTGTTTCTAAATCAGCTTGTTGTTTAGCATCAGAGCATTCAAATACATTGGTCTTATTAGGTTTCTTTTCCTTTACAACCATCAGTAAAATTTGCTTGCATGGATTTACAATTCTTTTCATCTGCCCTGAGTTTATGAGAGTATAATTATTCTTCAGTTTATGAGCTCTTACAATATATTCGATTCCATCTTTAACGTTTTGATACTTATTTTTAGCTCTATAGAATATGGCTTTTCTATCAAACACGTAAGGACTTCCTAAAACAATTCCACATATATCCAAGGGAATAATATCTAACTCAACCTCATCCACCAATGCTGACCCAAAAGAAAACCTAAGTTTACATTGTCTAGTCACTTGTAGTTTTGCTTTATCACATACCCAACCTAATGGATATGGCTTCTTGTGAGGTGTGGTTAGCAGTCCCAATTTCTTTGCAACTGCTTCAGAAATTAAATTTACTTGTGAGCCACTATAAAACAAAGTATCAATCTTTTGATGCTTGGAAATAACTCTAATATGAAAAAGCTCATGTCTTCTTCTCTCATTTTCTTCACTATCAATAGTTTGTACAAACTTACTAGTAGATGCTTCAGAATTTTTACCTTTTATACCCGTGGTTGCAACTATTGTTTCATCACCTGAGTCTGACCCCAAATCTTTTTGTATTGTAGTAGCAGTCTTCTTCTTCTTGCCATCGAACTTCTTGGGTTTCAGCTCTAGATGCAAAGACCAACAATGTTCATCATCATGTCCATCCTTCTTGCAGTGAGTGCATGGGGGTTTTGCCTTTTGTACAGTATTGGCCTTCCTCTCTTTCCATTTTTGCTTCTTCTTTTCCTTGTTCTTGCTTGTAGTGGGTTTTGATGATCCCCCAATCTCTGGGTTCACATTCTTTCCTCTAGCCTCTAGATGTGTAGCCTGAACAGATACCTCATCTATGCTTGTAGGGTTAAACATGAGAATGGTATGTCTCAAATAGCTGTGTAGACCACCTATATACTTCAGCAAAGTTTCAGGTGAGTCTAAGGAAATTCCTAGAATCAAAGCTCTCTTTCTAAACTTTGGGTGTAACTTTGTACACTTTGCCCTTTTAATTGGCAAAGAGTTTGCCAAATCATCATAGCTTGCTGCATATAAGCTAGTGAATAGAATTGTTTTCTAATTGTAGAAACAAATTCACTCCAGACAGAAAGAATTTTACCATGCTTCTTCAATTCAACTTGTGTTCTGCCTTGCCACCATACCAAGGCAGTTCCTCCATGGCGTAGGCTGGCCAGCTGAATCTTCCTTCTGTCTGAGTCAATGCTTTGCACCCTACAATACACATCAATCTGCCTAATCTAGTTATCTAACTTCTCTGCATTTAATTCTCATCATATATTAGCAAATAAAATTTAACATCTAATTTAATCAAATATGTTTTCTTCTTTTTATTTTTAGGGCTGTCAGGAGGTGTGGGCAGAGGAACCTCTTTTCCTTTCCCTTTGCCTTAAGAATGGCCATCTATAAGAGATTCTTTTATTCCTTTGTCTTGTTTCGAAGTAGAAGAATCTTCACTTCCACTTTTCTTAAATTCTCAGTACATTTCCTCTACCCTGGCTCTCATGGTGATGGAGGTGTCCATGAACCGAGAGTTTGATTCCAAGGAAATTTCCTCTGTCATTTCCTCTTAGGATAGACTCTACTAATTTCTGGGTTAGATTCAACCAATTCTCCTTTTCCTAATTTAAGCTTTGATCTAGTTATCATTCACAAACAGTCCAACACAAGCTTGTCTAACATTAGCAACCTAAAGCTTTGATACCACTTGATCTGAAAATAAGATCTAAGACAATTAATAAGGTGTTACAAACTTATGTGCATGGATTAGTCCATGTCATTATATGCAATGGATCAATAATATTTCGAAATGCACAGACTATGAAGCAGTAAACAAACATAATAGATAACACGTGACACAACAAATTTAATAAGGAGTTCACCAAATACTCTTGGGCTACATCTCTTGGTCCAACCTTCAGTGGTGGCCTCTCTATTATGTCTTCAAGCAGAGTTTTGTTTACAACAGTGAGCTCAATTTGAGCCTCACACACAAAAGATTACAATAACAAGAGCTTCACTTGAATCCCTCAAGCTTCCTCCGAGTACACAGACTCCCACATAGCTCTCAATCTGCTCTAAACTCTGTCTCGCATGTGCTTTTGAACACTGCTTACCTGTTTGCGCTCTGTCTGTGGCTTTTAAAGCCATTCCGGGCTACCTGTTCGTTTCATCTCCTTGTCCTTCAGTCTCTTGGGCCTCTATCTGTTTGGATCCTCTTCCAGCATTTTCCAAGTACGACATAATGCCTGAAGGGAAGGTGGCCACCGATTCTATAACAGAAGGATGCCTAGGTCCATTGAACTCCATTGGATTCCCAAACGAGGCTGTTTTTCATCAACATAGAAAAATAGGCATAAACAAGAAAAATCCACCAAAACATGATATGTCAGACTTCAAAGTCCTTTAAATATGGTGTAATCCCATATCGGGTCTGCCCACAGGTTGCATATTGCATATTGAGATGGCTCGGTCTCTATGTATTTCATTTAATACAAAAGTACACTAAAATGTTGTAGATCCCTGCATTCCAGACTTGAAATTCTGTTTAATATTGTTAGTGAACCCTCTCGGGTCCGCAACATCGCATCAGTGCCTTTCACTTTGTTTTTTTTGTTTGTTCGCAAAAATGCGATTTACAAAGGAAAACGTAGTTTTCCGGACTTCAATATATATGCAATTCTGCCTATCAGATTATCAGGTTCGTAATATCGCTACCCTTATGGGTATCGGTCCTGCTGCACTACATAGTTCCGATGCGATGCGGCAATGCGATATATCGAAATCACTCATCGTAATAATGCTCAGGCCATTATAAAGCACTCCTCTGTATACTTCGACAGCGATCCACTGATTTAATATGGGCCGTCAATCTGTGCGCTTGATCGATGGTCCTCGTTGACCCCACCAATCGCTATCACATCGCTTATAAGTTCCCCACCGATCGCAGTCGCAACTCCTATGTGGGCTTTGTCGATAGCGCCGAGAGCCACTGTTGATAGCAATCGGTCTAGCAGTTGCAAGACTCATGTGGATCTCGTCGATCTCTGCCGAAGGTCACTGCCGATTGCGATTACCAATCTGATCTGGATCATTGATCGACCAGATCAGACGGTTACTTTGCATCACTTATTCCGCCTATCTTTTTATTGATTTCATGGGTTTTGGGCCTCCTGATAGTGTTTCTCTGCCCTGCTAAGGGTGTGCCTCTTTCACTGTTTTTGATCGTTTAAGGGATTTTTGGTTTTGGCATGATTTTTAATAGATTCATGAAAACTTAGAGGGCATTCTTAGATCCATTTGGATAAAGGCTTGTCAATGCTTGTTTTTTCATGAAAGTCTTGCTGGTCGTGCCGATCGGTGCTACTTTTGGCCCAAAAGTCGCTCTGGTCTCTGGGTTAAGAAAAAATCAGAATTTCTCCCATTCCAGTGCCAATGTGTCTTGACCCTCAGACTCTCCTCTTCCTCCCGGAAGTGACTAGGATGCTTTGTTTGCTTCATTTTCAATTGAATGAGTGAAAGAGTCTCGTTTGTTCTCTTATTTCAAGTGTATCTTTTCTCTTTGCAAGCATAAATTACATTTCTTGGTTTGTCGATTGAAGCATTTATGTGTTTTGTTGGTTCGATTCAGGGAAGAAGTTGTTTTTAGTTTTATTTATATTGCTTTGGATTTGATTGATGCTTGTTTGTTTGGAATTGTGAAAATATTCATTTAAAGTTCTTTATGTGAAAGATTCATTTTGCATTTTATGAAAAGGAGAACATCATTCTAGTGAAAATATTGCATTAGTAGCATTATTGAGAAGCTAGAATTGCATCATCATAAGCATTGGAAATGAAATGAAACTTCTTATGTTGTTATATGAAGATTAAGTGCATTCAGGAGATTTATTAGTGAAAGATTTCATTCTTTGATTGTTACACTACTTTTGTGTTCTCTATCTCTCAATTAGTGATAACTTTCATCGAAGACAAAGATCTTTTTCTCATATAGCTGCATATAGGAGTTTTTAGATGACATCGGTAGGGCCTTGTAATTGAAACCTAATTCATGATCAACCATTAAAATTTATTAAATTAACCTAAGGAAGCACTAAACCTTAACGCTCACATTTAGTGGTCTAGGCTAGAGACGTGTTCCGGCGTGTTTAAACCTAGCAGCTGTATTTCGCTTCGACACTAGACAACGCTAGTACGGACTTGTGCTCCTAGTACCATCGTGTATATGAAGGGAGACCCCATTAGGTCTACAATCCTTTATCCATAGGAAGTCGAGTCTGCTACCTTGTAAATGTGATACACCAAACATAACATTCGGGGAGATTGCCTGCCCGTACTTCTCGGTTTGCTGGGAGGTATTCTGCAGTTCACGGTTCCCTAGTAATCCTTTTTCCTAGAATACCCTGAGTAGTCATTTTTGATCTTTACTGACTCTTTAAACTTGAAAATATCATCGAGCACTTGTCCTTTCGAGCTCTTTAATTTCGAAAGTGACTAGAGTCACCTTTCGTCCTTTTCTTGCCTCTTAAAATAAGAAAAAGCAAAGTTTTGTTTTAGTGTCTTAAAATTAACTACCCACGAAATATTCCTGGTTAAAGTTATCTTCCTTAGTAATTCTTTAAGGTCGATTCCAATGGCAACATTCTCAAGTATACCAGTCAAGGGTTCCCCTCGGATGGGAATCCTAGTCCTTTTCCTTCTTTTGGAAATGCTGGTGCTCCTTATATGGCGACATTGTCCCTACCTGGGTTAACCATCAGTTTATCTGTCAAGTTATTTTTGACCTTGGTGGTCCTGAGTGTCCCAACTCCTGCCCCTCCATCTCCTTCATTTGATTCACATCACATTGATTCTAAGGTTGACCTCTCCCCTTATTCTTCTACTTCGCCTGGTGAAAGTTTGATATCTAGTAACCAGGAGGCTAAGAAGAAGAAGAAGACAAAGAAGAAGAAGTAAAATAAGCAAGAGGCAAACCGTGCAGTTATTTCTCCCAATTCACTTCCCATCGACAAACCTTCTGATCCTTCGTGGAAGGTAAAATTCCCTTGCAGGCTTTGTAAGGGTGACCATATCCTTAGAGACTGTCCTGGCATTCCCAGAGTCTTAGAGGTATGGTCTCAAAATCTGGATCGACCATCCCCATTGACCTCTAGAGATCATGTTGATGTTGCACCTTCGGTTAGCGATGGTAAGAAGAAAGGGAAGATTAGATTCCCCTATAGGTTATGTAAAGGAGAGCATTTTCTTCACCTTTGTCCTCTTATGGATAAAGCTTCCAAAGTTTTGGAAAACCTTGCAGCTCCTCAACCCCAACTTCCTATTGGTTATCAGAGGCTTTCTTTTGACCGTCTCCCGGTTAGTAAAGAGATTGACATGGATCCATCTCTTGCCCATACTGCTCTTCCTGAGCGTGACTCTCTTGTGTCTGTTCTCAATCAATCATTGTTCGAAAAGAGTGTCGACTTGTCTCCGCCTTTAGTTGATCACTCTGTTCTAGAAAAGATTGGTCATCATACTACTCATGGTCTTCTCGTCTCCTCTGATTCTCATGAATAGAATTTTTATTGCTAATGGAAAACCTGTGCGCAATTTAGGAAACCGACGTTTCGGACTAGCTAGGTGAGTCCATCATCAGGGCAATAGAAGCGTGACCCTCCCCTCCTGGTTGTTTAGGAGAGTCCTCCTATTCCTGTAAATCATGGGGGAAATCATATGATACCCCAACCTAGTAGTTATGTCGTCTCTTTCGATTGGGGTCCATTGACTGCTTTCCGCCTCCCATATTATATGCCTTTTAAGATTACAGTACAAGCCTATAATATGGTAGTACATGGCACTATATTAGATGAAGGCACGTCTGTTAGCATCATGTCATCTACTACTTGGCAAGATTTGGGTTCCCGACAACTTATGCCTATCACCTAGAATCTATTGGCTTTCAACGGAGGAACCAGTCAACCCTTAGGGATCCTTCCGAAGTTCCCTATTACTTTGGGAGGAAAGATCGTCTATATAGATGTGATGGTAGTCCAAGGTCCTTTAGATTTCAATCTTCTCCTTGGACGTGACTACATTTATGTCATGGGAGCTCTTGTTTCTTCACTTTTCTATGTGGTTTGTTTTCCACACGAAGGGAGAAAAATGACCATTGATCATTTGTCGTTCATTGGTCACCAGGTGCCTCCTTTACAACCATCATCCCCTATTAGCTCTTGTTTTCAAGAAGTACGTTCCCTGCCATAGGTCATTTATGTGGCTACCTGTTTCATCTCCACATCTACTAATGATCACACAGATGGTATCGTACATTATGTACTGGCGACATTGGAACCCAATCTATCTTTGATACAAAATGACATGTATTCCTGTTAGAGCATGGTTCTTCCGTCTAGTGAAGACCTCTTGGGAGCCATGTTATCTTATGGATCATGAATATACGTGATGAGGATGGTTCCTAGTCTTGTGTCAACCTTGGTTAAAAATGAAACAAAGGATGAGGATAGTTCCTGGTCTTGTGTCAACCTCGTTAAAAAATGAAACAAAAGGTTGTAAGCATATTTCTTTTTCTTGTGTCAAGCTCATTAAAAAATGAAACAAGGGTCTCGAGAATAGTTCTTTTACTGTGTCAACCTCATTAAAAAATGAAGCAACTCCCTTTCCCAAATCAAGTATTTGATTAAAATCTTGTAAAATCCCAGTTGAGTCTTTCCAAGATCTTGAAAGTGAACCTTCATTCCGTCCACCTAGTTGACTGAAATGAAGCTTGGGGGGCATGTACCTCGATTTTAGTCATTCTTCTGGTGGCATGCGAACTTATAGCAAGCATATTTTTTTTGTTTCAATCTTTTGTAAACATGAAACCGAATCCAAGCAGAGTTCTCCATGGTTCAAGCTTGTGTAAAAATGAACCCTTGGCCATTTTATATCTCGTGATTGCCCTTTTTCAGCTAATTTCTGCTAGATGAGCCTTAGTTGTTTCATTCCATCGCCACCATCTCTTTGGCCAATCATATGCTTTCACTTGGTTGTTATTCCTTTCTCGAGGGACCGTAGCCATGAGTGGTTTCATTAGCCAATCAGTTGACCATTACATGTTTTGAGCAGTTCCACCATTTTTGGAACTAGTTGCTACCTTTTATAGCACTCATTCCTCCAGGATGAGTCACCTTTAAGCTCTTTTCTCGACTCGTTAAGCTCATTTGAAAAGATTACTGAGTATTCTTACCTTTTGAATTGTAAAAGAGAATAAAATGGGGGTTCACTTTGAAGTTCTTTTTCGACCCTTTAAAAGCGAAAATATGGCTGAGCCCTTGTCATTTCGAACTCGTTAACGGATGTGAAATGTTGTGTGCCTAGTATAAATTTACCCCTTTTTTTGGGTTGGGAGGCACTATTTACGAAAAAGTTACTCCTTGACGAAAATGGTCAAGCAGTTATCTCAAGTATTGGTTTCTACCTTTTCGGGCTCAAGAGACACCAACGTACTAAAAGGGACCATGTGGAGTTTTCTTTTACGTGTCTTTTTCAAACTCTCTAAACATGAAAAAGGTATTGGGTTACACCTTTTTTGGACTCGTTAAAATTTTAAACAAAGTCGGATTCGTCACCATGACGAACATGAGCTTCTCCTTCCTAGGGCTCGTTAAACTTAATAGGTTGGATTCATCTGAAGGATGAACTTATAGTGCAAGCATATGCTATCCCCTTCAAGCTTGCGATTCAAAAATAATTGGGGTACCTGCCAGAAATGGTGGGGGGAAATTTCTAAATATAATCAGTTGTGTCAGCAGCTCACTCTTGAACATGACACTTTCTACTTCATGTCGGGTTGGGATATCCTCCTTTGTATCGTTGACCTTCCTATGTTGGGCCATTCATTTTTTCATTCCATTTGATCTCTGCCACATCATCATGACCACCGATTCTATGGATCCAAAAGCTGCCAAACTTCCAAGATGTGTCACCGATATGTTTAAGAGTTGTCCTTATGCAGTTACATTTTCCTCTGATTCATCCAAAATCATTTTGCATCCTTTCATCTTGTGTCAATGATGTGGGAAACATTATGGCCCTCCTTTGGCACAGCCATTTCCCTTCTACTTTAACTAATTATTTGAAAAGTTGACCGAGAGAATCCCTTCCAGTACCTTAGAGCTTGCATTCCCTAATGGCAAGTTCTTCACACTCAATGACAAGTTCACATCATTGGCTTTTGATCGAGTGATTTCACGGGTGCTCGACTTCAGTTCCTTTATTCACATTCCGTGAATTGTATTATTAGTACCTTGAGGACCATTGTCATTATTGGTGGTTTCTCTCGCACTTGTTAACAATTTACATCATTGGCTAGTAATCAAGCAACTTTCTAGCATGTTCGACGTCAACACATCTATTCACATGTTAGAATTTATACTTTGATCGAGTCGTGTTGGAGTGCAAGACCCTAGGCTCAGATAACAAAAATCCAGGTTGCGAAGGGATGTGAAATGGTTATGTTGATATACATGTCTCTTTTAGATGGATGGTTGTGACCATACCATGAGTTATCATCTGTGATCCTTCTCAATATTGGATGGCTGTGACCATACTCTGGCTTCATTATGATCCTCTTTGATGGATGGTTGTGCCCATACCTGTAGGAATTTACAGGGTAAGTTCCTTAGACAGAACACCAAAGGACACCGCTCACAACCAGATCGCAGATCAATACACCAGTATTTTTGACGTGGTTAAAACCCTCAAAGAGGGAAATAGTCCATGGCCTGAGCCAACGCAGCCACTTCAGGCAATTTATTAATAAAAGAATGAAAATTTACATATGCTTCTCTCATAGACGGATTACCATACAAATGACCCTCCATGCACTTTAAATAGAAATCATGGACCAATCGGGTGTTAAGCCACGGATCAAGTGTCGGTAATACCGAGGAGAGAATGAACCGTTGGATCACTACATATCGTGACCGTCGGATTGTAAGTTACAAAATGTACAAGGTAAAGAAACACACTTTACCTAACTCTATACCTAACTCTATACTAGACCAAGTTGTACTTAACTATTTCCTATGTGTCGGAATATCCTAACATCCCCCCTTAAGAACAACTTGGGATAGGATTGAAGGATTTACAAATATGACACAATAGGAGAAGGAAGGAGGCACTAGAGCCTATCCCCCCTTAGTGACAACTTCCTGAACTCCAACCATAAATCGAAGTTTGGTGAACTTCGCCTCTGTGAGAGCCTTTGTAAAGATGTCTGCAACTTGATCATCTATTGAACAATATTGCACTTCAAGAACATGGTCATGGATGAGCTTTCTGATGAAGTGCATGTGCAGTTCAATGTGCTTGCTGCGCTGATGTTGGATTGGATCTTTGCATAGCTGAATGGCACTTTGATTATCACACCAAAGTGTAGTCGGATGCTGCTGCTGAAAGCCAAACTCTAACAGGATCTGACGAAGCCACAAGGCTTCCTTACTAGCTTCTACAACACCACGATACTCTGCTTCTGCTGAAGAAAGAGAAATGGCACCTTGTTTCTTGCAAGCCCATGTAATAGGTCCTGAACCAAGAGTGAACACATAACCTGCAGTAGACTTCCGATCATCAGGGTCACCAGCCCAATCGGAATCAGTGAAACCAACCAATAGAGGAGATGCTTTGGCACTGTAATGAATCCCAAACTGAACTGTACCTCGAACATAACGAAGTATTCTTTTAGCTGCTTTCCAATGACTTTCACGGGGGTTTTGCATAAACCGAGCAACAAGGCCAACAACAAAGGAAAGGTCAGGTCGAGTATGGGTTAGATATAGAAGTTTTCCTACAAGTTGACGGTATAAGGTAGCATCAACTTCAGGAGAAGTACAAGTGACTGAAAGTTTGACTCCAGACTGGAAGGGAGAAGGGGCTGGCTTACAGTCTTCCATGTGAAAATGGCGTAGAATATCACAGGCATACTTGGACTGGGAAAGGGAAATACCCTCCTTGGATTGCAAGACTTGAAGACCGAGAAAATAATGTAAGTGTCCTAAGTCTGTCATTTCAAATTTCTTTTTAAGGCTAGACTTCACATGGTTTATAAGGTTGGGATCACTACCAGTCAAGATAAGATCATCAACATAAAGAACAAGAATGATAAGAGACTTGCCCACTTTCTTGGTGTAGACAGTATTGTCAGAATGACACCTAGAGAAGCCAGATTCTAAAAGAAAGTTATCCATTTTGGCATACCAAGCTCGAGGAGCTTGCTTGAGACCATAAAGGGATTTCTTAGGACGACATACAAGGCTGGAGTCTGTTTTTATGAAGCCAATGGGTTGTTCCATGTAGATTTCTTCATGCAAGTCCCCATGCAAGAAGGCAGATTTAACATCCATCTGATGGACTTCCCATTTGAACGAGGCAGCAAGGGAAAGAACAAGGCAGATAGAGTTCATTTTGGCAATAGGGGAGAAGGTTTCAGTGTAGTCAATGCCTTCAACTTGTGAAAAACCTTTAGCAACAAGACGAGCTTTATGTTTATCAACTTTCCCATCTGGTCCATACTTGGTTCTGTAAACCCATTTGCATCTAACAAGTTTTTGTCCCTTTGGTAGAGGAACAAGATCCCATGTATCATTTTCCAATAATGAATGATATTCTTCATTCGTAGCTGCTTCCCAATCTGGATGGCCTGAAGTTTCTGCAAAGGTGTCAGGATCATAATTTACTGGAGCTTGAGCCAGTAAAGAAGAGGCTCTGTCAAACTGAGAACGTGTGCGTCGCTGAACTGTAGGATCACCGGCAAGATCACCTGCTGCATCTCGAGTAGCACGAACCCATTTTGGAAGCTGAGGAGCTGAAGGAGGATCCTGAGATGGTGGGGGAGGATTTTCATCCTCACTTTCATCATCTGAAGAAGAAATGTTTTCAAAAGTAGAAGAGATAGGGAGAGGTGGCACATCCGCCAGACTAGGCTCGCAGGCCGATATATTTTCATCAAATTTTACATCTCTTCTAATGATAACATTTTTGGACTTAAATGGAATAAGTCTATAACCTTTGACATCTTCAGAATATCCAACAAAAGTACATTTTTCACTCTTAGGTTCTAAAGCTTTATGCTTTTCATCTGGAATATGGGCCCATGCTTCACTTCCAAAAACACGAAAGTGACTTACATCTGGTTTGATTGAGCTCCATGCTTCTTCTGGAGTGATATTCTTTAAAGCCTTAGTAGGAGTGCGATTTATTATGTAATTTGCACAGTTAATTGCTTTTGCCCAAAAACTAAGACCAAGTCCTTTAGATTGTAGCATACAATTAGCCATTTCCTTTAAGGTGCGATTCTTCCTTTCAGCTACACCATTTTGTTGTGGAGTATATGGAACAGTATGTTGCATTTGAATTCCATTCTCAGTGCAAAAGTTGATGAATGTGTTTTTAACATATTCTTCGCCATTATCAGATCTTAGCTTAAGAATTTGATGTCCAGATTGTTTTTCAACAAAGGCCTTGAAGGCCAAAAATGTGTTAAACACTTCACTCTTGAGTTTTAAGAAGTATACCCAAGTGCGTCTGGAGAAATCATCAATGAAAGTTAAGAAATACTTGCAGCCAGAGAATGAAACAACTGGAAGTGGACCACATAAATCACTATGCACAAGCTGTAAAGGGGCTGAGGCGTGCCAAGAGGCACGTTTTTCAAAACTGTCCCGATGATGTTTTCCGAGTACACATTCGGAACAAACACCATCTCTGCAAGATACCATAGGAAGACTTGTCACCATATTTTCTTTACATAGATGCTGAAGGGAGCGATAGTTTAAGTGACCAAATCGCTCATGCCAAAGTTTGCTCATTTCGTCGTTATGAGCAACAAATACTGAGGGAAGATTTGATGACCCAAAGTTGTGAAAATTATACAACCTTGTAGAATCATCATCAATGCCAGTAGCTAAAATCTGTTTAGGATCTCTTAGGTCCTTGATTACAACATCATGAGGTGAAAATTCAACGATTTTACCTTCACCTGAATGAGTTATCTGATATATAGATAGAAGGTTGCAGGATAAGGTTGGAACACATAATACATCATTAAACTGACCATTGTCTAGGTGAACAGTTCCAGTCCCTAGAACACTAAGGGATCTATCATCACCAACATATATATTTTTGGTGTTACAATCATTTAAAGAAGAAAACATGGCTTTGTTTTTGGCCATGTGATAAGAAGCTCCAGAATCAATGAGCCACTCATGAGAATGAGAAGAAGAAGATACATTTAGTGCATAGCCAAACCGAGATGCTTGACAACCACATGCAGAAAGTGCCATTCCTGAAGATGAAGTTGAAGTTGAAGATTGCTCCAAATGGATGTTATGTTTCTTCATCGCTGCTTCCAAGGCTTCCATCTTCTTAAAGCATTTGGATTCTAAGTGGCCATCTCGATTACAAAAGTTGCAATGTCTATCAGTCTTCTTCCATTTATTTTTATTTGTCTTATCATTTTGTTGAAATGATTTTTCATTTTGAGGCTGAGATTGCTTAGGACCCTTTTTGGTTTAGGACCATTCTTTTTAGGATATGAATTCTTAGGATTCTTTGAATTTGGTTGCTGCTGGGTGGCTAACGCTTTCTTGGAAGAATGATTAAGAAGACCAAGGTGTAAGAGTTTTTCTTGTTCTCTTATTAAAGAATCACAAAAGGAGTCAAAGGAAGGGGACTTGTAGTCTGTTCCTTGAGAAATGAAGGCTTCTCTTGTAGAATGGAAGGTGGAAACAAACAAAGAGTAGGCTGGTCCCAACTTAGTAAGAATGGAATAGATAAGGTTACTATCTTCTTCCTTAACCTTAACACCTTCCAAGAGATATCTAAGGGTCTTGAACTTGGAAAAGAAATCTTCAATGCAAGAAAAATTATTAGGGTCCAATGTAAGCAACTCATTTTCAAGTTGATGGGCTCTAAGTTCATTTTTAATCCCAAAAACTTTATTGATTTGTTTCATTGCTTCATCAGGAGTATCAAGTTCTGCAATATGGAATCTAAGATCTGGAGAAATAGACATCCCTATCAATCCACGTGCTTGATCTTGCCTATTTTCCCATTTAGCAGCCTTATCTTCATCCTTCGGTTTCTTTTCTTGGCCTGAGGCTATTCTGTAGAGACCTTTACTTCTAAGTAAATCCTCAGTGTAGGACAACCATTGGAAGTAGTTGGTGCTGTCAAGGGTAACTTGGTATTGAATTTCCATTTCAATGGAAACTGAAGCTAAAGATGCTGAAACTAAGTGTTCCAATGGATAGATCTCGAAAAATTAGGCTGGTTTAAAAAAAATGGCTTTGAAAACGGCTTCCGGATGAAGAAGTTATGACTTTTTGAAAAAACGTTGATGAAGTTGCCGACGAAGTGCGGGAATGTGTGGAAATGAAAAAATCCGCCCCCAAAAAATGGAGACTTGAACCCAAGACCTCTACTCTCATAAATTAGCTTTACACCAAGTGAGCTATACAAAAAGTTTGAGAGAGAGAGAGAGAGAGAGAGAGAGAGAGGGAGGGGGGGGGGGGGTTGATGCTTTGGGTTGCGTGCTTGCTTTGAGAAGGCTCTTTTTCCCTACAAAACAAAAAACACAAAACCCAACACGGACATACAAAAAAAACGAACCTTGTGGCTCGAAGTTAGCTTTAGCCAAAAAACTAAATATTTTCAAAAATGAACCTTGCGGCTCAAAGTTAGCTTTACCCGGAAACTAAATATTTTCTTCAATGTTTATGATTTTCCGAGATCACACTAAGGCACAGGGAAAAGAGCATACGCATGAGAAAAATCCTTCCTTTCTGTTTCTGATTTGCCCAGATCGCACAGAGTTGCAAGGCAAAGAGCATACGTAGAAATGAAAGGTATAGATCCGGTAATAAAAAAAGCTAAATAAACCAAAACCGAAATAAACAGAGAGAAAATAACTGTAAATTGCAAATAAACACTTTATACCTCCAGATCTTAAAAATGATGCAACTAGGGCTATCGGAAACCTTTTCGCGTGAAACGAAAGGGGTTCCTCACTGGAACAGATGCTCCCAACACAATAGAGCAGTCCTCTCGGCCCGAAAGTAGTAAGAAACAGTAGATCTGGGAAACAACAGTCAGATGCAGTTCACCGGCTTCAGATTTGGATCACCAACGGACGCGACCCTCAAATAGCTCTGATACCATGTAGGAATTTACAGGGTAAGTTCCTCAGACAGAACACGAAAGGAAACCGCTCACAACCAGATCACAGATCAATATACCAGTATTTTTGACGTGGTTAAAACCCTCAAAGAGGGAAACAGTCTACGGCCTGAGCCAACGCGACCACTTCAAGCAATTTATTAATAAAAAAATGAAAATTTACATATGCTTCTCTCATAGATGGATTACCCTACAAATGACCCTCCATGTGCTTTAAATAGAAATCATCGACCAATCGGGTGTTAAGCCACGGATCAAGTGTCGGTAATACCGAGGAGAGAATGAACCGTCGGATCACTACATATCATGACTGTCGGATTGTAAGTTACAAAATGTACAAGGTAAAGAAACACACCTTACCTAACTCTATACCTAACTCTATACTAGACCAAGTTGTACTTAACTATTTCCTATGTGTCGGAATATCCTAACAATACCTGGATCCATTTACATGACCATTCTCTGCATGGCTGTGTCCATGCCATGATTCATGTATCATTTGACATAGTTCTCAGTTATGTATATGTATTTGTACTAGCTTGTTGGTTTTTCGACGGTAGACTATGGTTCCCCGCACTGATTCATAAAGAATTTCATCCCTCACTCTAGCTCGGCCTTCACGCTTTAGGGGGCTTCTGTTACTGTTTGGACTTCAAAATGTCATACAAATATCACTCATTACCATACATTTTTCACCTATGCTTCCATTATATCACTCACTATTCACCACCTTGTCACTCCATTTTCCCTATTATTCACCATTAATGGGTCTCATTTATATTTTCCAAATATTATTTATTTTTAAGCATTTTTAAGAGAAATTCTTGATTAAATATTAGAAAATAATATATTTTACTTTATATATGGAAAGTGGGTTGTTTTTGTGACATGTGTAGGTGCCAAGGAAGCTTCCAAGACACCTTTATGTGGCCTTGAATGATCAAATTCGAATTTGAAGAGATAAACCTCATGGAGAAGATCATGATCTCATGGAGAAGATCAAGGACAAAAGGGGGTTATGTGTCTAGATGGTTGAGAGATGTATGGAACTAAAGAGAGATTAGTGGATCATCATTATGAGTTTGTTACTCATCCCATTGTATAAATAGGAGTACAATCTCCTCCATTTGTAATCTTAGAATGTTGAAGTTTTTGTAATCTTAGAATTTTGGAGTATGTAATCTTAGAAGCTTAGAGTTGTAATCTTAGAGTTGGTTTGTAATGGAGATTTTGAAATAAAGGATCATACTTCAATTTTTCTTCTACATTTGAGTATCATTGAAGTGGTGTGCTTGTGGAGTTATGGAGGGCCCCCATGGCCTCACTTGCATGCTTATTTGCTTATTTTAGGTATAGTTTGTTTTATGTTTTTTTTGTTTGATTTCAGCTTTCAAGTTTTATTAAATGTTCTAATATTGGAAGGATCTTATTTGAAAGTGTTTTTGTAAAAGAACCATAAGATCTCATACAATGATTAGATCTAGGGTTACTTCATTTCAGCTTTTAAGTTCTTATTAGATGATCTAATTTTTTGGAAGAGATCTTGTAGAATATGTTCTTGTAAGAGAATCATAGATCTCAAACAATTGTTAGATATAGGTTTGATTAGTTATTGAAATAGATCTTAATGAATATGTTCTTGTAAGGGGACTTTAAGATCTTGGACAAATTATGAATCTTTCTAGATCTATATATTTTAGATAGGCACTTCTAAGTTTACCTTCCCGGGTTGACATTAAATTAAGCTCTAATTGACATCGTCAATTGGAACCAAACATTTTGGCGCCATTGCCGAGGAAGTGCAACTAGAAGGATTTAGTAATTATTTTATGCATTTGTTTTTATGGACTAATTTGTGGAACTTGGTGACAGCGGGTACATAAAGGAGTTCAAAGTTTGGAGCATTTTTTATTTTATTTTCGCACATAGTTAATTTAAATTAAGTTTTTATTTTAAAACCCCCCATTTCTCACTAATCCATCTACGGATGAGGAATCTGATAATGTTGAACAGGTACTTCTTGGAGAGCAAGGACAATAACCTTGAGCCAACTCTAAGACATGATTCTCACATACTTGCAAACATAATGTAAAATTTTTAAATCTTGATGTGAGCATGTTTGAATTTTTAGTTCGTAGATGGCTTCATTGGAAGCATTCTTTTACTTAGAAAATAAAACATCTTTTAAGTTAATGTAGAATAGATTAGAAAAATAAAAATGAGATCTCATTAGAAGTCATTAGAAATCATTATCATTAGAAGTTTTTAGTCTTGTTTTCAAAAAAATAAATCATCATGAATAAATTCAGTGGCACATCTTTGCATCTTTATGTCTTGTTTCTGTATCACGGGTGAGCTAGGAGCTTGATTATCGGAAAGCCTTGTCTTCCGAGAGTCTAAACGCCCCCGTGACATTGCAGAAAGAGTGTAGACAATGAAAGGTTTTGTCGCAAATCTTAATTGTGTTTTATCCATCCTCGCTAACCTGCATAAATAAAAAATCAAGAGATTACTATGCTCTCTTCCTACGATCAGGAAGATCAGAAAATATATTGATTTATTTCAAATAAAAATACTTTTGTTGGAAAATTGATTTATGATATGACAATAAAGAATTTTTTGAATGAGCAAAAGACCATCTTAAAAGATTTAAATAAAATTTAGTTTTAATTTTGGTTTAAATAAAAATAAATAATTTCCCCAAATATATATATTAAAAAAAAAAAACACTTTTTGAAAACTAACCATTTTTTAGAGATAGGTTCAATTTCATTATTTTATTTTTTTTAAAAAAACTTAAAAAAAAAATATAAACCAAATTCTTTGCCTTCTGAGATGTTGATCGGTTTTTCTTCATTAATTGAATAACCCAATACCATCTTCTGTCACAGCGCGAGCAATTGGATACTTCTGATAGTAAATGTATAAGAAATGCTTGTAGTTTTTGGCCATGTGCAATATGGATTTGTAACCAATTTGTTGGATCTTTGCCACGACGCTTATCACAAAAATCTTGCTAAATTCATCTCACCAACATGAAGACTGGGAAAATTAAGTTTGGATGACTATGAATGAACCAAATTCCCAATTACTCCCACCGCTCTAGGGCTTCCAGCTGATATATACTTGTTGCAGAAGCACAGAACTCTTCGAAGTTCGTTCTTCTTGAAGCAAGATGTTCCATCGAATTGAGAATATCAGGAACCTTAGATTCCTTCATCGCATCAATCGCATTCTTCATTAAATCCTTCCATCTTTTTTGGGTTCAAGAAGTTTAAACTGTGATTTGAGGTAAAATAATTCATTTTCTGTCAGTGATTTTGACAGTGCCTTCAAAGCTGCCTTCGACTAATCTGAAAATCAAAATATCCAACGGAATTGCATGCTAACCTCGAAGCCATGGATGTGTAAGGGCCTGTGCAGCTATCATTCTTTTGTGCAAGTCTTTGTGAAGAAGCCCCATAGTGGATGCCAATATCATCGGAACGCAACCGCTTAAAAACGTCAGTTTTCAAAAGTGGTTTGTGGTTGAACTAGGACAAATTTGGAAAAACGAAGACATGGGTTTTTTCCATAATAGAATGAATTATATAATTCAAAAATCATTTGCTTAAATTCCTAATGGTCTAAGAGGAAATTGTGGTTCTTCCAGACCCTATTTTGGTAACTACGTGAATAAAAACGATTTTTACAATTAATGTGCAGAGAATTATGGGTTTTGCTGGAAGTGAAGCGGATTTTGAGAGATTTGAGAGATTAGAATTTCGTTGCTGGCTCAATCAATGATGAAGATTAGATTCTTCCTCCTTGCCATATATTTCTAAACATATCGGTGAACTTGGTGGGGTTTGAGGGCGGTTCGCTACCCTCTTTTGCCATTTTTGGTCCACATCAATTCAATGCAAAACAACCAGTTGATTGTGAAATCAAGATACCATGCAAACAAGGGGTTTTATGTGCTAATTCAAATAATATCCACTGTTGGAATTTTATTTTATTTTATTATTTTATTTTATTTTATTTTTTATTTTATTTTATTTTTTTCTATTTTTTTTTTGTACGTGCAAAACCTGAACGATATTGCCTACGAATTCGTCAACGATATCTACTTGAACAGTGACTATGTTTCCAAATACGTGGCCGACGATGTGAAGAGTGAGATCATTGGCCTTTTCTACCACAAGGAAATGCACGTGTGGCAGTGGAATGACCAAGGTGTTGCGTGGGTGGCATTGATCGAAGGCACTGCGGATTATGTTCGCCTCAGTGCTGGCCTCGCCCCCAACATGGGTCAAGCCCCGCGCCGGTAACAAGTGGGACGAGGGATAGCAATGAAGACACTGATTGCTTTGACTTAGATTGTCCAGGATTTGTGTCGAGCGCAGGCCCCAGCTCTTCCAGCACACCTATAGATTCTATATAAGTGTATGGAGGGAATCAGAGTTCATTTACAACAAAGAATCAGAGTGTAAGGAGGGAATCAACTGCAGGGGTCGCATCTGCTGCACTCACTGCTCTCAGCGACGACGAGATCAGAGTCATGACATCCTCTATGGCGGCCAAATAAAAGAATAATGACATGTTTGTTTCTCAGACTTCGACTGCTAAAAGCGTCGAGGAGGCTTTCGTACCATGGTTCGACGGGCTACGCTGTATCAAAACCCTAGTGACTACTCACAGAGAGGGATGGTGATTGAAAATAGGGTCTACTGAAACCAAAGAGTTTTTTTCCTTTTTTTTAAAGCAATTTATTATTGGCGTTATTTTACCTTCTAAATTTAGAAATTCCCAAGCCGCACAACTTGTAGATAGGATATTTCTCATGGAATTGGAAAGGCTGGTCAAAGTAGTTGATGCATTAAATGTGTGGATGGAGTCCAGAGTTACAGGGACTCTCAATAAAGTTTCATCTCTCACAACTTATCGTTGTTCAATTCAGAAATTTTGCTTCATCCACCAAATTGAGACTGCAAAAATCAGAACTGCTCAAATTGCATAAATCAGTGGTTAACACTGCTCAATCCAAATTCAATTTTTTTTTTAAACGCTAATGAGTTTGCAAGAAAAAAAAAAAAAAACTTCATTTTAGTGTTTGTTTATTTTTATAATTTTTATTATTAGTTTTTAATAAATAAAATTTTGTTGATTTTACAATTTCAAAAAAAAAACAAAACTCAAATTAAATAATAGATTAAAAAAGTTTATGTTTTTTTAATTTGTTGTTAAAAAAAAAATAAAAAAATAATAAAAAAATCTATATCTTCATTTATTTATTATTTTTGATAATTTATTTTTAAATTTGTTGTTTAAAAAAGAAAAGAAAAATTCACACAATTCACGCAGATTTGAAAATAGAAAAAATGGAATACTTGGAAATAAATTTCAAAAATCGATTTATCAAAAATTTGGAGGGTTCTATAGATGATCATTATCATGTTTCGATAGCTTCAAGTAGGCATTAAAATCATAACAGCTTTCTGTTGAATGCTTTTATGTGACATACTAATATGCAGAACACAACAGATTTTTCTAATGCCAAACTTTTCGCTGAACACATTTCATGGGTTATCTGACACAAACAGGGAGTATTACTTTGCATGGTTATTTTTTCAGATTGATACTAATATCATGAATTGAGTTAATTTCAACACTTTGATTTTTCTTAAATCTGTTTTATTTGGTATGAAATTTTTGCATAAGAATCATGAAGGAAATGCGCAATTCTTCTTGAACACACTTATGTTTTCTTTCTGCCAAGTTTTTTTTACAGGTTACAGGATAATAAAGTGATCATTAAGGAGATTATATTGTGACGACAATTGGTCTTCCAAAGTTCTAAAGACAAATCCAACTCCACAACCACTACCTTGCACCTCCCTTTTTGAAACAAATTTTGAATTCCACCAATTGTAAATCCATAAAGCATGACATTTCCATATCCATTTTTCATAGCAAGAGTTTTTATTCATACACCATGCATTTCCTTACATCCATTCCTTACAAGCTTATTGTCATTTTCCATGTCATTACCATTCCCCTTCATTTCCACAAATATAACCTTGCTTCTATGGATACCATTGAGTCAAAGTCCTAGAGTCTAATTAACTTTATTTAAAAACACCTAGAGGCTTGCATGCCTTAATGGCAAGTACTCTTGCCAATGAAAAATGGGAGTACATTAATATCCATTGTTCGTTGGATCTTGTAGGTGACTCGACCATGACAAATTCATTCGTACCTACAAAGATGTGTTAGGCATCTTGACTCCCATTGGAATCAATGGTGGGAGCTCTCATGTTGGCTAGTGGCATTCATTAATGGCCACTAAGTCAACAAATTCTTACTATGTTCGACACCAACACATTTAATCACATAGTAAGATTTGTGCCATCAACCATTGAAGACTTGAAGACCCATATTTTGTAGTAAATGAAGCAAATTTCCTTTCATTGTTTTTCAGTTTGTCATGACTTGAGGACAAGTCAATAAATAAGGTTGAGGGGAGGAAAATGTAACTTATATATTTTGTATACCTTCCAAGCCTTATAGTTTTTCAGCCATATTCAGCAGACTCATCAGATTCATCAAATTATCCAGCAGCAAATATGACAATACAGATCCATTTTTCATCCACAACTTGCAGAAGAAGCTTTAGATCAGAATTACAGCAGCTGAACATGCATGATTCATCCACTTTTGTAGGTAAGTAAGGTATGATGTTTTCTAACCTTTAATCTTGAAATTCTTTTTAGATGCTAAAATGATGATATTTGGAAAATATTCCACTATTTCACTATTCCCTTTCTCATTAAAAATTGCCAAAAACCATCAGTTGGGGAGGGGGGAATTTCACACTTCATTTTTTCCCTCATTCATATCACATCTTAACCCAAATAGTCTTCCCACAATAAAAACTACTACAAAATGATGAGCATATTAAATGACTTCTTAAAATGATTGGTCTCAACAAAGTAAATAATGATTGTAAACACAAGAACCAATCATTAAAAAGAGATCTCAACAAAGTAAATAATGATTGTAACACAAGAACCAATCATTAAAAGATGAAAATGCTATCCAAAGATGTGCAAAGTTAAAAGGAAGTCCATGATTGAAAGATGTTTGTTACACGAGAGCCAAACATCTTGTAAAAGGAAGCTCATCTAAGAATCAAATCAAATAGGTCATTGTAGTAGCTTGCATGAGGACATGCAAGAGCTTAAGTTGGAGAGTATGTTTGGACTTCAAAATGTCATACAAATAACAGTCATTACCATACATTTTTCACCTATGCTTCCATTATATCACTCACTATTCACCACCTTGTCACTCCATTTTCCCTATTATTCACCATTAATGGGCCTCATTTATATTTTCCAAATATTATTTATTTTTAAGCATTTTTAAGAGAAATTCTTGATTAAATATTAGAAAATAATATATTTTACTTTATATATGGAAAGTGGGTTGTTTTTGTGACATGTGTAGGTGCCAAGGAAGCTTCCAAGACACCTTTATGTGGCCTTGAATGATCAAATTCGAATTTGAAGAGATAAACCTCATGGAGAAGATCAAGGACAAAAGGGGGTTATGTGTCTAGATGGTTGAGAGATGTATGGAACTAAAGAGAGATTAGTGGATCATCATTATGAGTTTGTTACTCATCCCATTGTATAAATAGGAGTACAATCTCCTCCATTTGTAATCTTAGAATGTTGAAGTTTTTGTAATCTTAGAATTTTGGAGTATGTAATCTTAGAAGCTTAGAGTTGTAATCTTAGAGTTGGTTTGTAATGGAGATTTTGAAATAAAGGATCATACTTTAATTTTTCTTCTACATTTGAGTATCCATTGAAGTGGTGTGCTTGTGGAGTTATGGAGGGCCCCCATGGCCTCACTTGCATGCTTATTTGCTTATTTTAGGTATAGTTTGTTTTATGTTTTTTTTGTTTGATTTCAGCTTTCAAGTTTTATTAAATGTTCTAATATTGGAAGGATCTTATTTGAAAGTGTTTTTGTCAAAGAACCATAAGATCTCATACAATGATTAGATCTAGGGTTACTTCATTTCAGCTTTTAAGTTCTTATTAGATGATCTAATTTTTTGGAAGAGATATTGTAGAATATGTTCTTGTAAGAGAATCATAGATCTCAAACAATTGTTAGATATAGGTTTGATTAGTTATTGAAAGAGATCTTAATGAATATGTTCTTGTAAGGGGACTTTAAGATCTTGGACAAATTAGGAATCTTTCTAGATCTATATATTTTAGATAGGCACTTCTAAGTTTACCTTCCCGGGTTGACATTAAATTAAGCTCTAATTGACATCATCAATTGGAACCAAACATTTTGGCGCCATTGCCGGGGAAGTGCAACTAGAAGGATTTAGTAATTATTTTATGCATTTGTTTTTATGGACTAATTTGTGGAACTTGGTGACAGCAGGTTCATAAAGGAGTTCAAAGTTTGGAGCATTTTTTATTTTATTTTCGCACATAGTTAATTTAAATTCAGTTTTTATTTTAAAACCCCCCATTTCTCACTAATCCATCTACGGATGAGGAATCTGATAATGTTGAACAGGTACTTCTTGGAGAGCAAGGACAATAACCTTGAGCCAACTCTAAGACATGATTCTCACATACTTGCAAAACATAATGTAAAATTTTTAAATCTTGATGTGAGCATGTTCGAATTTTTAGTCCGTAGATGGCTTCATTGGAAGCATTCTTTTACTTAGAAAATAAAACATCTTTTAAGTTAATGTAGAATAGATTAGAAAAATAAAAATGAGATCTCATTAGAAGTCATTAGAAATCATTATCAGTAGAAGTTTTTAGTCTTGCTTTCAAAAAAATAAATCATCATGAATAAATTCAGTGGCACATGTTTGCATCTCTATGTCTTGTTTCTGTATCACGGGTGAGCCAGGAGCTTGATTATCGGAAAACCTTGTCTTCCGAGAGTCTAAACGCCCCCGTGACATTGCAGAAAGAGTGTAGACAATGCAAGGATTTGTCGCAAATCTTAATTGTGTTTTATCCATCCACGCTAACCTGCATAAATAAAAAATCAAGAGATTACTATGCTCTCTTCCTCCGATCAGGAAGATGAGAAAATCTATTGATTTATTTCAAATAAAAATACTTTTGCTGGAAAATTGATTTGCGATATGATAATAAAGAATTTTGTGAATGAGCAAAAGACCATCTTAAAAGATTTAAATAAAATTTAGTTTTAATTTTGGTTTAAATAAAAATAAATAATTTCCCCACATATATATATATATTAAAAAAAAACACTTTTTGAAAACTAATCATTTTTTAGAGATAGGTTCAATTTCATTATTTTTTTTTTTTTTAAAACTTAAAAATAAAAATATATATATATATATATATATATATATATATATATATATATATATATATATATATATATATATATATATATTTATTTATTTTTATATATAAACCAAATTCTTTGCCTTCTGAGATCTTGATCGGTTTGTCTTCATTAATTGAATAACCCAATACCATCTTCTGTCACAGGGCAAGCAATTGGATACTTCTGATAGTAAATGTATAGGAAATGCTTGTAGTTTTTGGCCATGTGCAATATGGATTTGTAACCAATTTGTTGGATCTTTGCCACGACGCCTATCACAAAAATCCTGCTAAATTCATCTCACCAACATGAAGACTGGGAAAATTAAGTTTGGATGACTATGAATGAACCAAATTCCCAATTACTCCCACCGCTCTAGGGCTTCCAGCTGATATATACTTATTGCAGAAGCACAGAACTCTTCGAAGTCCGTTCTTCTTGAAGCAAGATGTTCCATCGAATTGAGAATATCAGGAACCTTAGATTCCTTCATCGCATCAATCACATTCTTCATTAAATCCTTCCATCTTTGTTGGGTTCAAGAAGTTTAAACTGTGATCTGAGGTAAAATAATTCATTTTCTGTCAGTGATTTTGACAGTGCCTTCAAAGCTGCCTTCGACTAATCTGAAAATCAAAATATCCAACGGGATTGCATGCTAACCTCGAAGCCATGGATGTGTAAGGGCCTGTGCAGCTATCATTCTTTTGTGCAAGTCTTTGTGAAGAAGCCCCATAGTGGATGCCAATATCATCGGAATGCAACCCCTTAAAAATGTTAGTTTTCAAAAGTGGTTTGTGGTTGAACTAGGACAAATTTGGAAAAACGAAGACATGGGTTTTTTCCATAATAGAATGAATTATATAACTCAGAAATCGTTTGCTTAAATTCCGAATGGTCTAAGAGGAAATTGTGGTTCTTCGGGACCCTATTTTGGTTACTACGTGAATAAAAACAATTTTTACAATTAATGTGCAGAGAATTATGGGTTTTGCTAGAAGTGAAGTGGATTTTGAGAGATTTGAGAGATTAGAATTTCGTTGCTGGCTCAATCAATGATGAAGATTATATTCTTCCTCCTAGCCATATATTTCCAAACATATCAGTGAACTTGGTGGGGTTTGAGGGCGGTTCGCTACCCTCTTTTGCCAGTTTTGGTCCACATCAATTCAATGCAAAACAACGAGTTGATTGTGAAATTAAGATACCATGCAAACAAGGGGTTTTATGTGCTAATTCAAATAATATCCACTGTTGGAATTTTATTTTATTTTATTTTATTTTTTTCTATATTTTTTTTTTTGTACGTGCGAAACCTGAACGATATTGCCTATGAATTCGTCAACGATATCTACTTGAACAGTGACTATGTTGCCAAATACGTGGCCGACGATGTGAAGAGTGAGATCATTGGCCTTTTCTACCACAAGGAAATGCACGTGTGGCAGTGGAATGACCAAGGTGCTGCGTGGGTGGCATTGATCGAAG
Source organism: Pinus tabuliformis (assembly GCA_031772625.1). Classification (NCBI taxonomy): domain Eukaryota; kingdom Viridiplantae; phylum Streptophyta; class Pinopsida; order Pinales; family Pinaceae; genus Pinus; species Pinus tabuliformis. Next base: position 768,687,307 of record CM062810.1, read on the forward strand.
GCACTGCGGATTATGTTCGCCTCAGTGCTGGCCTCGCCCCAACATGGGTCAAGCCCCGCGTGGGTAACAAGTGGGACAAGGGATAGCAATGAAGAAACTGATTGCTTTGACTTAGATTGTCCAGGATTTGTGTCGAGCGCAGGCCCCAGCTCCTCCAACACACCTATAGATTCTATATAAGTGTATGGAGGGAATCAGAGTTCATTTACAACAAAGAATTAGAGTGTATGGAGGGAATCAACTGCAGGGGTCGCATCTGCTGCACTCACTGCTCTCAGTGACGACGAGATCAGAGTCATGACATCCTCTATGGCAGCCAAATCAAAGAATAATGACATGTTTGTTTCTCAGACTTTGACTGCTAAAAGCGTTGAGGAGGCTTTCGTACCATGGTTCGATGGGCTACGCTGTATCAAAACCCTGGTGACTACTCATAGAGAGGGATGGTGATTGAAAACAGGGTCTACTGAAACCAAAGAGTTTTTTTCCTTTTTTTTAAGCAATTTATTATTGGCGTTATTTTACCTTCTAAATTTAGAAATTCCCAAGCCGCACAACTTGTATATTAGTGATGTTTCTAAATTTAGGTAGATAGGATATTTCTCATGGAATTGGAAAAGCTGGTCAAAGTAGTTGATGCATTAAATGTGTGGATGTAGTCCAGAGTTACAGGGACTCTCAATAAAGTTTCATCTCTCACAACTTATCGCTGTTCAATTCAGAAATTCTGCTTCATCCACCAAATTGAGACTGCAAAAATCAGAACTGCTCAAATTGCATTAATCAGTGGTTGACACTGCTCAATCCAAATTCATTTTTTTTTTAAACGTTAATGAGTTTGCAAGAAAAAAAAAAAAAAAAACTTCATTTTAGTGTTAGTTTATTTTTAGAATTTTTATTTATTAGTTTTTAATAAATAATTTTTTTTGATTTTACAATTTCAAAAAAAAAAAAACTCAAATTAAATAATAAATTAAAAAAGTTTATGTTTTTTTAATTTGTTGTTAAAAATAAAAAATAAAAAAATCTATATCTTCATTTATTTATTATTTTTGATAATTTATTTTTAAATTTGTTGTTTAAAAAAAAAAGAAAAATTCACACAATTCACGCAGATTTGAAAATAGAAAAAATGGAATACTTGGAAATAAATTTCGAAAATTGATTTATCAAAAATTTGGAGGGTTCTATAGATGATCATTATCATGTTTCGATAGCTTCAAGTTGGCATTAAACTCATAACATCTTTCTGTTGAATGCTTTTATGTGACATACTAATATGCAGAACACAACAGATTTTTCTAATGCCAAACTTTTCGCTGAACACATTTCATGGGTTATCTGACACAAACAGGGACTATTACTTTGCATGGTTATTTTTTCAGATTGATACTAATATCATGAATTGAGTTAATTTTAACACTTTGATTTTTCTTAAATCTGTTTTATTTGGTATGAAATTTTTGCATAAGAATCATGAAGGAAATGCGCAATTCTTCTTGAACACACTTATGTTTTCTTTCTTACAAGTATTTTTTATAGGTTACAGGATAATAAAGTGATCATTAAGGAGATTACATTGTGACGACAATTGGTCTTCCAAAGTTCTAAAGACAAATCTAACTCCACAACCACTACCTTGCACCTCCCTTTTTGAAACAAATTCTGAATTCCACCAATTGTAAATCCATAAAGCATGACATTTCCATATCCATTTTTCATAGCAAGATTTTTTATTCATACACCATGCATTTCCTTACATCCATTCCTTACAAGCTTATTGTCATTTTCCATGTCATTACCATTCCCCTTCATTTCCGCAAATAAAACCTTGCTTTTATGGATACCATTGAGTCAAAGTCCTAGAGTCTAATTAACCTTTTTTTAAAACACCTAGAGGCTTGCATGCCTTAATGGCAAGTACTCTTGCCAATGAACAATGGGAGTACATTAATATCCCTTGTTCGTTGGATCTTGTAGGTGACTCGACCATGACAAATTCATTCGTACCTACAAAGATGTGTTAGGCATCTTGACTCCCATTGGAATCAATGGTAGGAGCTCTCGTGTTGGCTAGTGGCATTATTTAATGGCGTTTAAGTCAACACATTCTTACTATGTTCGACACCGACACTTTTAATCACATAGTAAGATTTGTGCCATCAACCGTTGAAGACTTGAAGACCCATATTTTGTAGCAAATGAAGCAGATTTCCTTTCATTGTTTTTCAGTTTGTCATGACTTGAGGACAAGTCAATAAATAAGGTTGGGGGGAGGAAAATGTAACTTATATATTTTGTATACCTTCCAAGCCTTATAGATTTTCAGCCATATTCAGCAGACTCATCAGATTCATCAAACTATCGAGCAGCAGATATGACAATACAGATCCATTTTTCATCCACAACTTGTAGAAGAAGCTTCAGATCAGAATTGCAGCAGTTGATCATGCATGATTCATCCACTTTTGTAGGTAAGTAAGGTATGATTTTTTCTAACCTTTAATCTTGAAATTCTTTTTAGATGCTAAAATGATGATATTTGGAAAATATTCCACTATTTCACTATTCCCTTTCTCATTAAAAATTGCCAAAAACCATCAGTTGGGGAGGGGGGAATTTCACACTTCATTTTTTCCCTCATTCATATCACATCTTAACCTACATAGTCTTCCCACAATAAAAACTACTACAAAATGATGAGCATATTAAATGACTTCTTAAAATGATTGATCTCAACAAAGTAAATAATGATTGTAAACACAAGAACCAATCATTAAAAAGAGATCTCAACAAAGTAAATAATGATTGTAACACAAGAACCAATCATTAAAAGATGCAAATGCTATCCAAAGATGTGCAAAGTTAAAAGGAAGTCCATGATTGAAAGATGTTTGTTACACAAGAACCAAACATCTTGTAAAAGGAAGCTCATCTAAGAATCAAATCAAATAGGTCATTGTAGTAGCTTGCATGAGGACATGCAAGAGCTTCAGTTGGGGAGTATGTTTGGACTTCAAAATGTCATTCAAATATCACTCATTACCATACATTTTTCACTTATGCTTCCATTATATCACTCACTATTCACCACCTTGTCACTCCATTTTCCCTATTATTCACCATTAATGGGTCTCATTTATATTTTCCAAATATAATTTATTTTTAAGCATTTTTAAGAGAAATTCTTGATTAAATATTAGAAAATAATATATTTTACTTTATATATGGAAAGTGGGTTGTTTTTGTGACATGTGTAGGTGCCAAGGAAGCTTCCAAGACACCTTTATGTGGCCTTGAATGATCAAACTAGAATTTGAAGAGATAAACCTCATGGAGAAGATCAAGGACAAAAGGGGGTTATGTCTCTAGATGGTTGAGAGATGTATGGAACTAAAGAGAGATTAGTGGATCATCATTATGAGTTTGTTACTCATCCCATTGTATAAATAGGAGTACAATCTCCTCCATTTGTAATCTTAGAATGTTGAAGTTTTTGTAATCTTAGAATTTTGGAGTATGTAATCTTAGAAGCTTAGAGTTGTAATCTTAGAGTTGGTTTGCAATGGAGATTTTGAAATAAAGGATCATACTTCAATTTTGCTTCTACATTTGAGTATCCATTGAAGTGGTGTACTTGTGGAGTTATGGAGAGCCCCCATGGCCTCACTTGCATGCTTATTTGCTTATTTTAGGTATAATTTGTTTTATGTTTTTTTTGTTTGATTTTAGCTTTCAAGTTTTATTAAATGTTCTAATATTGGAAGGATCATATTTGAAAGTGTTTTTGTAAAAGAACCATAAGATCTCATAAAATGATTAGATCTAGGGTTACTTCATTTCAACTTTTAAGTTCTTATTAGATGATCTAATTTTTTGGAAGAGATCTTGTAGAATATGTTCTTGTAAGAGAATCATAGATCTCAAACAATTGTTAGATATAGGTTTGATTAGTTATTGAAAGAGATCTTAATGAATATGTTCTTGTAAGGGGACTTTAAGATCTTGGACAAATTATGAATCTTTCTAGATCTATATATTTTAGATAGGCACTTATAAGTTTACCTTCCCGAGTTGACATTAAATTAAGCTCTAATTGACATCATCAATTGGAACCAAACATTTTGGCGCCATTGCCGAGGAAGTGCAACTAGAAGGATTTAGTAATTATTTTATGCATTTGTTTTTATGGACTAATTTGTGGAACTTGGTGAGAGTGGGTACATAAAGGAGTTCAAAGTTTGGAGCATTTTTTTATTTTTATTTTCGCACATAGTTAATTTAAATTCAGGTTTTTTTTAAAACCCCCCATTTCTCACTAATCCATCTACGGATGAGGAATCTGATAATGTTGAACAGTTACTTCTTGGAGAGCAAGGACAATAACCTTGAGCCAGCTCTAAGATAGGATTCTCACATACTTGCAAACATAATGTAAAATTTTTAAATCTTGATGTGAGCATGTTCGAATTTTTAGTCCGTAGATGGCTTCATTGGAAGCATTCTTTTACTTAGAAAATAAAACATCTTTTAAGTTAATGTAGAATAGATTAGAAAAATAAAAATGAGATCTCATTAGAAGTCATTAGAAATCATTATCATTAGAAGTTTTTAGTCTTTTTTTCAAAAAAATAAATCATCATGAATAAATTCAGTGGCACATGTTTGCATCTCTATGTCTTGTTTCTGTATCACGGGTGAGCCAGGAGCTTGATTATCGGAAAGCCTTGTCTTCCGAGAGTCTAAACGCCCCCGTGACATTGCAGAAAGAGTGTAGACAATGCAAGGTTTTGTCGCAAATCTTAATTGAGTTTTATCCATCCATGCTAACCTCCATAAATAAAAAATCAAGAGATTACAATGCTCTCTTCCTACGATCAGGAAGATCAGAAAATCTATTGATTTATTTCAAATAAAAATACTTTTGCTGGAAAATTGATTTGCGATATGACAATAAAGATTTTTGTGAATGAGCAAAAGACCATCTTAAAAGATTTAAATAAAATTTAGTTTTAATTTTGGTTTAAATAAAAATAAATAATTTCCCCACATATATATATATATATTAAAAAAAAAAAAAACACTTTTTGAAAACTAACCATTTTTTAGAGATAGGTTCAATTTCATTATTTTATTATTTTTTAAAAAACTTAAAAAAAAAAATAAAAAATATATATAATCCAAATTCTTTGCCTTCTGAGATCTTGATCGGTTTGTCTTCATTAATTGAATAACCCAATACCATCTTCTGTCACAGGGCGAGCAATTGGATACTTCTGATAGTAAATGTATAAGAAATGCTTGTAGTTTTTGGCCATGTGCAATATGGATTTGTAACGAATTTGTTGGATCTTTGCCACGACGCCTATCACAAAAATCCTGCTAATTCATCTCACCAACCTGAAGACTGGGAAAATTAAGTTTGGATGACTATGAATGAACCAAATTCCCAATTACTCCCATCGCTCTAGGGCTTCCAGCTGATATATACTTATTGCAGAAGCACAGAACTCTTCGAAGTCCGTTCTTCTTGAAGCAAGATGTTCCATCGAATTGAGAATATCAGGAACCTTAGATTCCTTCATTGCATCAATCACATTCTTCATTAAATCCTTCCATCTTTGTTGGGTTCAAGAAGTTTAAACTATGATCTGAGGTAAAATAATTCATTTTCTGTCAGTGATTTTGACAGTGCCTCAAAGCTGCCTTTGACTAATCTGAAAATCAAAATATCCAACGGGATTGCATGCTAACCTCGAAGCCATGGATGTGTAAGGGCCTGTATAGCTATCATTCTTTTTTGCAAGTCTTTGTGAAGAAGCCCCATAGTGGATGCCAATATCATCGGAACGCAACCCCTTAAAAATGTCAGTTTTCAAAAGTGGTTTGTGGTTGAACTAGGACAAATTTGGAAAAACGAAGACATGGGTTTTTTCCATAATAGAATGAATTATATAACTTAGAAAAAGTTTACTTAAATTCCTAACGGTCTAAGAGGAAATTGTGGTTCTTCGGGACCCTATTTTGGTAACTACGTGAATAAAAACAGTTTTTACAATTAATGTGCAGAGAATTATGGGTTTTGCTGGAAGTGAAGCGGATTTTGAGAGATTTGAGAGATTAGAATTTCGTTGCTGGCTCAATCAATGATGAAGATTAGATTCTTCCTCCTTGCCATATATTTCCAAACATATCGGTGAACTTGGTGGGGTTTGAGGGCGGTTCACTACCCTCTTTTGCCATTTTTGGTCCACATCAATTCAATGCAAAACAACCAGTTGATTGTGAAATCAAGATACCATGCAAACAAGGGGTTTTATGTGCTAATTCAAATAATATCCACTGTTGGAATTTTATTTTATGTTATTTTATTTTTTTATTTTATTTTTTATTTTATCTTATTTTTTTATATATATATATATATTTTTTTGTACGTGCAAAACCTGAACGATATTGCCTATGAATTCGTCAACGATATCTACTTGAACAGTGACTATGTTGCCAAATACGTGGCCGAAGATGTGAAGAGTGAGATCATTGGCCTTTTCTACCACAAGGAAATGCACGTGTGGCAGTGGAATGACCAAGGTGCTGCGTGGGTGGCATTGATCGAAGGCACTACGGATTATGTTCGCCTCAGTGCTGGCCTCGCCCCAACATGGGTCAAGCCCCGCGCCGGTAACACGTGGGACAAGGGATAGCAATGAAGACACTGATTTCTTTGACTTAGATTGTCCAGGATTTGTGTCGAGCGCAGGCCCCAGCTCTTCCAGCACACCTATAGATTCTATATAAGTGTATGGAGGGAATCAGAGTTCATTTACAACAAAGAATCAGAGGGTATGGAGGGAATCAACTGTAGGGGTCGCATCTGCTATACTCACTACTCTCAGCGACCACGAGATCAGAGTCATGACATCCTCTATGGCGGCCAAATCAAAGAATAATGACATGTTTGTTTCTCAGACTTCGACTGCTAAAAGCGTCAAGGAGGCTTTCGTACCATGGTTCGAAGGGCTATGCTGTATCAAAACCCTGGTGACTACTCACAGAGAGGGATGGTGATTGAAAACAGGGTCTACTGAAACCAAAGAGTTTTTTTCCTTTTTTTTTAAGCAATTTATTATTGGCGTTATTTTACCTTCTAAATTTAGAAATTCCCAAGCCGCACAACTTGTATATTAGAGATGTTTCTAAATTTAGTTAGATAGGATATTTCTCATGGAATTGGAAAGGCTGGTCAAAGTAGTTGATGCATTAAATGTGTGGATGGAGTCCAGAGTTACAGGGACTCTCAATAAAGTTTCATCTCTCACAACTTATCGTTGTTCAATTCAGAAATTCTGCTTCATCCACCAAATTGAGACTGCAAAAATCAGAATTGCTCAAATTGCATAAATCAGTGGTTGACACTGCTCAATCCAAATTCATTTTTTTTTTTTTTTAAATGTTAATGAGTTTGCAAGAAAGTAAAAAAAAAAAAACTTCATTTTAGTGTTAGTTTATTTTTAGAATTTTTATTTATTAGTTTTTAATAAATAAAATTTTGTTGATTTTACAATTTCAAAAAAAAAAAAACTCAAATTAAATAATAAATTAAAAAAGTTTATGTTTTTTTAATTTGTTGTTAAAATAAAATTAAAAAAAAAACAAAAAAAATAACAAAAAATCTATATCTTCATTTATTTATTATTTTTGATAATTTATTTTTAAATTTGTTGTTTAAAAAAGAAAAGAAAAATTCACACAATTCACGCAGATTTGAAAATAGAAAAAATGGAATACTTGGAAATAAATTTCGAAAATCGATTTATCAAAAATTTGGAGGGTTCTATAGATGATCATTATCATGTTTCGATAGCTTCAAGTTGGCATTAAACTCATAACATCTTTCTGTTGAATGCTTTTATGTGACATACTAATATGCAGAACACAACAAATTTTTCTAATGCCAAACTTTTCGCTGAACACATTTCATGGGTTATCTGACACAAACAGGGAGTATTACTTTGCATGGTTATTTTTTCAGATTGATACTAATCTCATGAATTGAGTTAATTTCAACACTTTGATTTTTCTTAAATCTGTTTTATTGGTATGAAATTTTTGCATAAGAATCATGAAGGAAATGCGCAATTCTTCTTGAACACACTTATGTTTTCTTTCTGCCAAGTTTTTTTTACAGGTGACAGGATAATAAAGTGATCATTAAGGAGATTACATTGTGACAACAATTGGTCTTCCATAGTTATAAAGACAAATCCAACTCCACAACCACTACCTTGCACCTCCCTTTTTGAAACAAAATTTGAATTCCACCAATTGTAAATCCATAAAGCATGACATTTCCATATCCATTTTTCATAGCAAGAGTTTTTGTTCATACACCATGCATTTCCTTACATCCATTCCTTACAAGATTATTGTCATTTTCCATGTCATTACCATTCCCCTTCATTTCCGCAAATAAAACCTTGCTTCTATGGATACCATTGAGTCAAAGTCCTAGAGTCTAATTAACTTTTTTTTAAAACACCTAGAGGCTTGCATGCCTTAATGGCAAGTACTCTTGCCAATGAACAATGGGAGTACATTAATATCCCTTGTTCGTTGGATCTTGTAGGTGACTCGACCATGTCAAATTCATTCGTACCTACAAAGATGTGTTAGGCATCTTGACTCCCATTGGAATCAATGGTGGGAGCTCTCGTGTTGGCTAGTGGCATTCATTAATGGCCACTAAGTCAACAAATTCTTACTATGTTCGACACTAGCACATTTAATCACATAGTAATATTTGTGCCATCAACTGTTGAAGAATTGAAGACCTATATTTTGTAGCAAATGAAGCAAATTTCCTTTCATTGTTTTTCTGTTTGTCATGACTTGAGGACAAGTCAATAAATAAGGTTGGGGGGAGGAAAATGTAACTTATATATTTTGTATACCTTCCAAGCCTTATAGGTTTTCAGCCATATTCGGCAGACTCATCAGATTCATCAAACTATCCAGCAGCAGATATGACAATACAGATCCATTTTTCATCCACAACTTGCAGAAGAAGCTTCAGATCAGAATTGCAACAGTTGAACATGCATGATTCATCCACTTCTGTAGGTAAGTAAGGTATGATTTTTTCTAACCTTTAATCTTGAAATTCTTTTTAGATGCTAAAATGATGATATTTGGAAAATATTCCACTATTCCACTATTCCCTTTCTCATTAAAAATTGCCAAAAACCATCAGTTGGGGAGGGGGGAATTTCACACTTCATTTTTTCCCTCATTCATATCACATCTTAACCCACATAGTCTTCCCACAATAAAAACTACTACAAAATGATGAGCATATTAAATGAATTCTTAAAATGATTGATCTCAACAAAGTAAATAATGATTGTAAACACAAGAACCAATCATTAAAAAGAGATCTCAACAAAGTAAATAATGATTGTAACACAAGAACCAATCATTAAAAGATGCAAATGCTATCCAAAGATGTGTAAAGTTAAAAGGAAGTCCATGATTGAAAGATGTTTGTTACACAAGAACCAAACATCTTGTAAAAGGAAGCTCATCTAAGAATCAAATCAAATAGGTCATTGTAGTAGCTTGCATGAGGACATGCAAGAGCTTCAGTGGGGAAGTATGTTTGGACTTCAAAATGTCATACAAATATCACTCATTACCACACATTTTTCACCTATGCTTCCATTATATCACTCACTATTCACAACCTTGTCACTCCATTTTCCCTATTATTCACCATTAATGGGTCTCATTTATATTTTCCAAATATTATTTACTTTTAAGCATTTTTAAGAGAAATTCTTGATTAAATATTAGAAAATAATATATTCTACTTTATAAATGGAAAGTGGGTTGTTTTTGTGACATGTGTAGGTGCCAAGGAAGCTTCCAAGACACCTTTATGTGGCCTTGAATGATCAAATTCGAATTTGAAGAGATAAACCTCATGGAGAAGATCATGATCTCATGGAGAAGATCAAGGACAAAAGGGGGTTATGTGTCTAGATGGTTGAGAGATGTATGGAACTAAAGAGAGATTAGTGGATCATCATTATGAGTTTGTTACTCATCCCATTGTATAAATAGGAGTACAATCTCCTCCATTTGTAATCTTAGAATGTTGAAGTTTTTGTAATCTTAGAATTTTGGAGTATGTAATCTTAGAAGCTTAGAGTTGTAATCTTAGAGTTGGTTTGCAATGGAGATTTTGAAATAAAGGATCATACTTAAATTTTGCTTCTACATTTGAGTCTCCATTGAAGTGGTGTGCTTGTGGAGTTATGGAGGGCCCCCATGGCCTCACTTGCATGCTTATTTGCTTATTTTAGGTATAATTTGTTTTATGTTTTTTTTGTTTGATTTCAGCTTTCAAGTTTTATTAAATGTTCTAATATTGGAAGGATCTTATTTGAAAGTGTTTTTGTAAAAGAACCATAAGATCTCATAAAATGATTAGATCTAGGGTTACTTCATTTCAACTTTTAAGTTCTTATTAGATGATCTAATTTTTTGGAAGAGATCTTGGAGAATATGTTCTTGTAAGAGAATCATATCAAACAATTGTTAGATCTAGTTTTGATTAGTTATTGAAAGAGATCTTAATAAATATGTTCTTGTAAGGGGACTTTAAGATCTTAAACAAATTAGGAATCTTTCTAGATCTATATATTTTAGATAGGCACATCTAAGTTTACCTTCCCGGGTTGACATTAAATTAAGCTCTAATTGACATCATCAATTGGAACCAAACAGTTACACATCATTTTTTCATTGTCCCTGTACTCCCCATTCCTTGATCCTGGAAGACCTCTACAGTGAACCCCACATGCTTTGCCTTCATGGAGAAACTCCCATCATGTCCCTCTTCATGAGCAAATCAATTCCCTTTTGCACCATTTCCCCTGAAACTCCTGTTTTGCCCAGTTTACAAGACCAACACTAATGAACTTTTTCTCCCCCACGCCGATGTGCAAATATTAGCACTATCCCTAGCACTGATAGGAGTGACTGAGCTGTGTTCCAGGCGCACTGGTCCTGTTATGGAAAGTTTTTTAAATTAAAAGCCTTAGCGTCCAGCTCTAGAAGCTTCGTAACGGAATTCTGGTAAATGGTTTGGCTGGATGGGGTTGAGGATGTCAGTTTGGGATCCTTTCCCCTATAATGATGGAACTACCTCAATGGATAAGAACTTCTCCATGAGGAGTTGATCCATCTCCCATCCATTCATCCTATATAAACCTCCCTTCTTTCCAAGCACAAGCTAGTGTTAATATTGGTGTGCTAGTGCTATTTTGGTTTGGAGTAAACAAGAAGCTATTCATAATTGTAGCTATCTAGTTGTGTGAGAGAGAAGTGTGATTTGGTTTGGAGTGAAGCATAAAGGGAAGAGTCTTAAAATTATTGTTGATTGAGGCCATCATGGAATGCTAGCAGAAGTGTGTGGGAACCTGGTCTTGTCAGAGGAGAACCACAACGTCAAGACAATGGTTGTAATCTTTCTTTGATATCAATGTATATGCAACTATCGATTGATTTCCTACATGTTTTTTCATCTTACATATTCATGGCTTAATGATTCTTGACTTGTTAAGTAGGTTGAATTACAATTTGCCTGTTATCACTGTTGTTGCTTGCTGTTGTTTACTTGTTTTAGGTGCTTGAAGAAGGAAGCTAGAGATAGTTGTAGCAAGCAAGCAAGGGCATCATCAAATGAGATAAGCGTACTAAGAGGTAGGCCCTATTAATTGCTTCTAACCTACGAAAATATTCCATAGAATGTATCTGTTGTGGCTAGACCCATCATCGGGTTAGAGGAATTTGTTTGTGTCCGCACTTATAATTTTACTTTACCACAGCAGGGATACCAATTAGCTGTGCGAAATTGGGTAAATAAATCCTGCAGCCAATAAATTCTAGAGCTCCTCTTTGACAATGTTCTTCAAGGCAAGGTTCATCATTCTTTGAGGTTGTCTCAAGGGTCAACAATCTTCTTTGATGTAAATATGACGAGTACACAGATTAACAGAGATACCTTTCATATTAATATAATCCCAGGTGAAATCTTCTTTCCATTCTCGAAGGATCTTGAGGAGTTGTTCAGTATGGGCATGTGAAAGATTCGAGTTGATATTCAATGTCTTCCCTGGTTCAATCTCCACTAGTATGTTGTCAGAAAGTGCTGTTACAGGAATGTCTTTGCCTTCGGTTTTCGATCCGATAGTTTCCTATGTTTGACATCTCATGATTGATTCCAAAAACTGCCTAGTTAGATCTGCAACAGCATGAGTACTGCTAATAAAATTTCTTATAGTATCATCCTCTGTATCATTGGATGGAGTTCCTGGATGGAGTTCCTGTTGTTTAGTTTCGATCCCATCCAAATACAAAGAATTCTATTTTGAATCTTTTTGCGAGCTTGGTTCTGCAGGGGGATGGAGAATAAGATTTTCGTATTTCCCCAATTAGAAATGATCATGTTTCTTGATCACTAATTCTAAGACTATAAGGGTTGGCTTAAGATCACGCAAACCCAATGTAAGCATGGTTTCAGAAGTAATTACATTAATTGCGGTGCCAATGTCTACCAGTACATTTGGAATATCTACCCCATTAATCTAAACTGTTAGAATTGGGTTCCCAGGATCCCCATATTTTACAGCCATAGCCTTTCCCAGCATAATATCTGATAATCTCCCCATAACATGAATTGTAAGCAGATATTTTGTTTTCTTCCCAGGTCTCTTAGAACAATATTCTCTGATAGTTTTAGCGTAAATAGGTACATCTTTCATAGCCTAAAGCAGGGGGATTTTTACAAACAAATTCTGCAATTATCCTAAAAGATCAAATTCTAGTTGAGGGACTGGTTTACTCAAGGATAATCATTCTAGATAAGGAGGATTAGTTTGACAGGCCTGAGTAATAGTCAAATGAGAAGGATAATGTTCCACAGATGGTTGGGTTGTCTCATCCCTGACTGCTTGAGATTTTGGATTCTCATCGTCAAGATGTTCAACAATAACGGGCGATGTAGGATCATTTACTACCCGGACACATTGAAAATTTATCTCATTAAACCCCAGGGTATAAATGTTGTACGAAGAAAGGTTGAGGGTGTCTGCTTGCTGAGTGCCCTTATTGTTTGGATTTGGCTTTCGATGAATAGGAAGTTGAGGCTAGAGAGGATGATTATTGGAGGGAACGTTAGAGGGTAGCTGTAACTGTTGTTGCTGTGTAGGTTGACGAAATTGAGCAGCAGGGGGAACAGGACTACGCCAACTTTGAGACCATGAAGAGCTTGAATTAAGTTGAGGAAACCATGGTTTCCAAGGTAGGTATTGATAATATTGAGGCCAAAAAGGAACCGACTGAGGATTCATATTATAATATTGAAAAGGATCTTGAGACATACCTGGATTTAAGCTTGATGACCGTGGCTACCATGGTTTCTTAGACCCCATAAATCATAGCTTGTCTGGTTCTTCATTCACCCCCTGAAATAGTACCTTTAGTGCTAGAAGAGATGGACATGCACTGATGGAGTGACTGTGTTCACAAATAGCACATGTCTCTATAGTGTCTAGTGGGCATTCCTTCAGTGGATGTTTCTTTCTACACTGTGGGAAAAAAATAATCATAGTTCTGTCCAACTCCATTTGCTTCTACATTGTCTGTAATGTGTCCATTTGGGAGGATAATGTACTTAGGATATCAGTTTTCAAATTATCTAGCAGGTTCCCAATTTATGCTTTTGTGATTCCCCCACTTGATGCTTTGAAAGTTCAGATTCCTTGTTTATTCCTTGCATCCCCTCTTGAACATTGAATACAAAGCTGACAGATGGTGTCAGAATATTCCTTAGATATATCCCCCTTACCTAATATGTTTAATAGCTCCAAATATTCTTCCCTCAAGGGTTGGAGAAAAATAATTTTAAAAATATCCTTATCCAGGTCACTATGGACAGACCTCTGGAGAGTGTACTTAAAACGCTCTACATAGTCCTCTATATTTTCATCCTCCTTCTGCATAAATTTGAAAATTTCTTCCTTAATGTCCCAGGATTTACATTAATCCTGATATTTCTCCAGGAAGGCCTTCTTCATGTCATCCTAGGTAGAAATGGTTTTCCTCCTAAAACCATAAACCATCGCAATGTTGTCCCTTTTCATGTAGCAGGAAAAAATTTCAACTATTGAGCATTATTGACATAGTCATATCCTCTACAAATGATATCAAACTTGAATAGGAAAGTGTCTCGATCCTCCATGGAAAGCCCACAAAAGTTTGGCAGTGCAATTAGTGGAATAGGCTTCATTAGTGCATCACCCTTAATTTCCCCAATTGGGAATTCATTTGAAGATGTTGCGGGTCCCATCAATATCCTCCAATACTTGCTTGGAACTTCAACAGGTTCTTGTTTTGTAACAATTGATGGTTGTAAAATTTTAACAGCACTCCCCTGATCACGAGGTGAAGAAAATTCTCTGAGGTTTCCTTCTTCAGTCCTTGAGTGGATTTCTTCTTCTTACCCTCTGCTGGCCACCTCCTTCCTGTCTGATACTAGAGGAAGTGTTTATTCTTTCTCTGATGCCCTGCTTCCTGCTTCCCTTGCAGTTGTTGAAAGGGGTACTTCCACCCCTGGAGGCTGTATAGGTTATTCCATAGAATGCCCTTCGGATCTTGTTTGAACTTTCACCCTAGCAGTAGCTCGTGAAGAGGCTTCTGATGCAGCTTTTGTGATAATTTCATGGATATAGGTATTCCTACCCAAATCCTTGCTTGCTTGCCTTTGGTGTCCTCCTCTACCCCTTTTATTCAAATCCTTGTTCATACATTTATTGGAAATAAAACATTAAAAATTTCATAGTCAAGACCTGGAGCAGGGTAGAAAACTCTTTTCCCTCCCTAGGATGAGAGAATGATTCAAAAAAAATAAACCAACAGAAAGAAAACTAAAGCTCAGGAACTGGAGTAGGGTGAGAAAACTATTTCCCTCCCTGGGATGAGAGAGTGGCCCCTATATAAAAATAGAAAAAGAAAGCAAAAGAAAAACCAAAGAAAATAGCTAAGGCTGAGGATATGGAGCAAGGTAACAATTCCCTCCCCAGAAAGAGAGATTGGTTTCTAGGAAATCAAAAAAATAGAAAGCAATCAAGAAGAAAAGAAAACAAAATACTACGTTCAGGACTTAGAGCAGGGTAAGAAATTCCCTCCCTAAGATGAGATATTGATCCGTAGATCAATGTAGATCATGTTCTTGCACCTTGTTAGCCTTCCCGACAACGATGCCAAAATGTTGGTGTCCGAGTGTGAATAACTATTCAACCCTTTTCCACATTTAATTTATCAATCCGGGTGTGTACATTATTTCAATGTAACGAACAAAATGTATGCACATAGCAATGACACAATCCAATCACCAATCTTAGATTCAGTAACTGAGTTAACTAAAGAACCATTGTGACAGTAAATAAAAATAATTTGCAAAACTATAAAAAGAATTCAAAGTAATTAATTAAAGTACTACAAAAACAATCGAAATAAACCAACATAAAAAAATAACAGCACACAGAAATAATGCAGCACCTGATCAAAGAGTGGGCCCAACTCTCTGACCAGGGTTGCGATGGATTCACATCTTATAGAGAGAACAACAAAATAACTTGCATTAAATTAATTAAACAATCTTTTGTTACAATCTCAATCTCTTGCACGACTAACCCCGATTCACAGCATTGAAACCCTTCTTATGCAATACTTAGAGAAAAACGTCTCTCAATATGGAAGCTAATGTCTATCAATATATAATCGTTGAAATGGCTAACTAGTTGCCGAGAGAGAGAACAAGAAAGGTCTAAAATAGGCCTAGAATCCGTTATGATGTTACAGCGCTGCCGATATGGTGTTGAAAGCTTGGAATTGCTTCTGTGAATTGCATCTGTGACCTTTGACCATCGGATATGTAGAAATGGCAAAATTAGTAACTTGCATAGGTAAAATATCCATGACTATTACTTCATTAGTTAAACATTCCGTGAAGACAATCGAAGGGGTTTTACCTTATGCATTTAGAGTGATTAGTGAACATAAATGATACAAAGGAGTGAGAGAGAGTAAAAATGTAGGGGACAAGTATGTAGATTTGACACCCAACACCTTCCATTCATCACAATTAGAAACTTCTTCAAAAAAATTAGGTTCGCTAATTTTACAATATTGGATTCCCAGTCATGAGAAACATTACCCGAATCATCCTTAGAAGACATTCTTGTTTCAAAATCATCATACTTGCTTGGAACATTTCGAGCACGTGTATATCTTTGTAAAGGTTGTTGAAGTGGTTGTGATGGTTGCTCATCTTGAAAAACAGGCTCAAGAACAGGCTCTTCAAGAGCAATTTAAGGTCCTGCAGAAACATTACTATCATCCAAATTTTCTTTAGCAATAACATTCTGATAAGTCAATGATGGAAGAACCATAGACTGATCCAGAATGGGAGCCCCCCCATCATTATCAAATTCAAAATAGAACTTCTCAGATGCAAATTTCTCTAAATAAGCCAGTTGCCTATCAACAATAGAATTACTTTTATCTGATTAAAGGGAAATAACATCTCTGGAAATAATGAACTTCTTGTTCTCCTCATCATATAAACTATAAGCTTTGGAAGTAGCAGAATATCCCAAGAAAATACATTTTCGACTTCTAGCACCCAACTTGTTGCACTGATGTTTAGGAATTAATGCATAGCATAGAGAACCAAAGACTCTAAAATGTTGAACAACAAGAAGACAATTATACCACATTTCATAAGGGTATTTATTATTGATGATAGGAGAAGGAAAACTATTGTGCATATAAGATGCACAAAGCACTGCTTCTCCCCAAAACATCAACTTAACATTGTTAAGGAACATCATAGACCTAACCATATTAAGAAAAGTTATATTCATACGTTCTGTGATTCCATTCTGTTGTGGATTATAAGGTATGGTAGTTTGATGTTTGATTCCATTGTCCTTCAAATATTGTTCAAAAACATGAGAAGTGTACTCGCCACCATTATCAGTTCTAAGAATGCCTATATTATGTTGAGTTTCATTTTTAATCATCAAATGAAAAGTTTTAAAAACTTCAAATACTTGTGACTTATTCTTCGACAAATACACTCAACACATTCTCGAGTAATCATCAATAAATGTCAGCACATATTTATTTCCATTTGCAGTTGTGACAGGCATAGGTCCACATAAATCTAAATGTATGAGACCTAATTTTCATGAAGATCTAAAAGAAGAACTATGAAAAGGTTGTTTACAATGCTTTCTTATAATACAGGCATCACAAGTTGTAATATTTCTTGGAACTATCGGAAGACCTTTAATACCTTGCTTTTTCATAATTTTGATGCTGTCTTAATTGATGTGACCAAATCGAGCATGCCACAACAAGCTGAGAGACAAGATATCACTTTGTTGTGCCAAAAGAATAGAACTTTCACAAGAATTAGTAGATGAAGTACCATTTAATTTTAAAATCGTACCTTCTTCCACACCGGTCATAACAACTGCATGATCATATGCTCTTCTTATCTCGATGATGTCATCAAATATATGAATAGAATGCCCCTGCTACTGAATATGGATAAGAGACATCAAATTTCGTTGAAACTATGGAATATAAAGCACATCCTATAGAACATAATATGGAAGATTCAGTATCTTCAAACGAATAGACCCAATTCCATATGGTTTAATTTGAGACTTGTCAGAAAAGTAAATAACACCATCAATATCATCACTAAAAGTTTCAAAAAATTCTCGCCTAAATGTCATATGACAAGTGGCTCCTGAATTATCTAGTGGTGGCTGATCTTTCTTTTCATCAACTATTCTCTCCTTTCACTAACATTCTCCCAAGGGATTTTATAGTTAGTAGCAGTATGACCAATTTTACCACATCTAAAACATTTGATAGCTGGTCTATCATTAAAATTCCTTTGTTGTCTATAATTTTGTTGTTTGTCTCCCTGATTATTCCCCCCCTTGCCTCTATAATTTCTCCTACCATGACCTCTACTACTTTGATCACCTCTAGAAGTTTCAGCGTGAGACTTCTGATCCTTTTGTGCAAGGCACAAAGGTTCTACATTATAGTTAGATGGAGCCTGTTTCTTCCGAAAGGCTTTTTCTCTCTCAGCTATTTTTATTACTAGTTTATCGAATGTAATTTCTTTTAACTATCCACTAGCTTGGAAAGAATGCAAATAGTTTGAATAGACAAGGTGAAGGACTTTTATAAAAGTTGTAAGTTGTAAATCTACTTTAATTCCAATGGATTCTATAT
Source organism: Pinus tabuliformis (assembly GCA_031772625.1). Classification (NCBI taxonomy): domain Eukaryota; kingdom Viridiplantae; phylum Streptophyta; class Pinopsida; order Pinales; family Pinaceae; genus Pinus; species Pinus tabuliformis. Next base: position 768,705,685 of record CM062810.1, read on the forward strand.
CATGAAAAGTGGATTTTATTTCAGAGGCACTCTTCAAAGGATCATTATCCTTCATCTCCAAATTAAACAACTTTAACAATAACTGAATAATTTCAAGTTTTGAGTGTGAATCATACAATTCTTTCAATTTCTTTAATGCTTCGAATGCAGTACCACAAGAAACGATACATCTGATTACCTCTTCTGTCACCAATGCACTTATTAATTCATATGCCTTGTTCTCTTTTATCTCCCAAATTGCACATTTCTTTTCATTATCAAGCGGTTTCAGTGCAATTTCTTTTCCATCGCTATCCTTCTTTCCTTGACAAACTTCCCACAACTCATTAAAAAAAAGGGCACTATTAAGCTTTCTAAACCAATCTTGATAACTTTCCTTTCCATTAAGAACAAATCCAACTACGAAAACTTGAAGTCATAATCGTTATGCAACCAAATATTCTTCAAATCCTTTCAAATTCAAAATATATGCAATACTTTTGAAAAGATATAAATTCATTTCTTCTCTTTTTCAAAGAAAGTTGGCTTTGTGGTTTAATTGTAAGTTTCAAAAATAACCTAGTAGAGAGCTAGGTTCAAATCTTATTAGCCTCCATATTTTTTTAACTTACCATTGGCCTCTTATTACTATTTGCAGTAAATGTATCTTATTATCCTTCATAAATTTTATTGTCATTAAACTCATGTTTACTGTGGTAAATGCAAATACTGTGATTAAAAATATGTATTTCAAATCACTAGAAAATTGACCACTCTTCAATTAAAAATTTAATTCAAACCACCAAAAAATATATATCCTTCATTTTAAGTATCCTTCACAAATACTTCAGTAAAAACTTTGTATTCTTTAGAAATCTTTCTGTAAAAAACTTTGTATCATTCAGCTTCAGTAAACCGTTTGCAGTAAATGTATCTTATTATCCTTCATAAATTTTATTGTCATTAAACTCATGTTTACTGTGGTAAATGCAAATACTGTGATTAAAAATATGTATTTCAAATCACCAAAAAATTGACCACTCTTCAATAAAAAATTTAATTCAAACCACCAAAAAATATATATCCTTCATTTTAAGTATCCTTCACAAATACTTCAGTGAAAACTTTGTATTCTTTAGAAATCTTTCTGTAAAAAACTTTCTATCATTCATCTTCAGTAAAAACTTTGCATCCTTCAGACATCTCCCGTTTCCAGTAAATGTATCTTATTATCCTTCATAAATTTTATTGTCATTAAGCTCATGTTTACTGTGGTAAATGCAAATACTGTGATTAAAATTTTACTGCAGTAAATGCAAACATTGTTTTTCAGAAATTTCACTATAAGTAAACTCCCGCTTGATGCAGTAAATGAAAATAAAGCCTCCAAAAATTAAAACAACAAGCGACCCTTGGATGCATGGAACTGAGACTTTTAACAAACAATCCAACATTCATTGGCATTTGACTTAGTCTTGCCAATTTTTATTGAGAACAACAAGCACTCAAAACTCCAACATGTATTTTAACTTCCAAGGATATGTTAAAAAAAAATTATGCCACTAAATTTCTCCAATCGTCTTTCATTATGACTAAAAGATATAAAAATTACAAAGAGTTAATAGTTTTGACATCCTACTACATTGTTCCACTAGATTAACCTTTTGCTGCACTCTATCTTCACAGTCTTCACACTCCTCATCTCCTTTACGCCATAGAATTCAAATACATGGAGGTTAGGAACAACTCAACCAAGGCTTTGATACCACTATACAAACCCAAATAAACTCCACAATGAAAGAACACAATGAAAGAGCATCATATTAATGATAAAATTGCTTATTTATACATGTGAAATCTACGTACGAGACAATTGTGTCTTGGTAACTTATTAACTGTAAAAACAGAATTTAAAACTAATTACATATTATACAATAACAATCCCAAAGGATTAGTTAGCTCATATCACAATTTTTCTCATTCTAGTTGGAGTAGAAATCAATGTTATGGACAAATTTGGAAATACGCCATTATTGGAGGTTGTTAAGGTTGGGCATGATAATATTGTTTCTATAATTGAAATGAATGGAGAAACTTTGGGCTTAGAAGGTGCTGGTAGTGTTCTCCGTAAAGCCATAGAAGATGGGAATACAGAGTTGTTAAAGAGATTGTTAGCCAATGGTATAAACCCCAATTCAATGGACTATGTGTTGTTGGGAAAAGTATCTATTCAGAACGCCCCTATCCCACTCTAAGGTGTGATAGTGCCTTAGCAACAAACAAGGAAACTACTTGAGTATTTCTTCTTTATGAAATGTAAATGAGGAGGAAGGATGTAACTAACCTGTGTCTTCCGCTAGTTTGTTGATCCAATCGCTCCTCTCTTCAATAGTTCCCAGCTCCCTGCTCCCTCACCGACCCAGCTTCACTGAATTCCTGCAAGATCACAAGAGAGAGAAACTACACGAAGATATAGATATACATTCATAAAAAGCTCAAGATCAGATTAAGCTAAACATGCAAATATAACAAAACATCATTGATACACAGCATGTAGGAGAAACTCAAATAGTTTATTGATAGAATAAGAAAGTCCAAGAGGAGATACAACTAAGTGAGTTCCGATCCAGCATCTACCTCCCAGCAAAGGAATCCCTTCCTCTCCTCCAACAAAGCATAAATCACCCAATGTACTAATCTCAATCTCAAACCAACAACAATTCTCTACAAAGTACAAAATTCCAGCCTCCTGGGTCTCTGGGTGAGAGACCCATATATAGATGTAAGCAGAGAGGATGAGTCAGCTTATGTTTTGACTTGTGGCTTCTCTCTGTCAGTTCTTGCTTCCACTTAGAGGTTGAGAGCCTCTTACTCATCACTAGTCGAATTCATTGAGGCAAGTGTCACTGGAGAAGATTATGGAAGCTTCCATGGTCTTTCCACCTCGTTGAATGAGCTTGCCATTTGTCATTTCTCGCTCAGCGCACCCTGGTAGTGCATTTAGGTGCATTGCAATGCACCTAGCTAGTGTACTGGGGTGCATTGCAACACAGGCAGCTAGTAGAGCATCTGAATTGATCTTGAATTGACTGTTTCTGAGTGGTTTTTGGTGGAGAACTTCTGGGAGAAGCTGTCATTGGTTGACCTTGTTCCTTTAGGGGCAGGAACAACTCTTTTAGGGACTTTGGATCCCTTGGATTATGGACATTTCATGCTCAATGATGTAAGGCACAAAAATGTCTATAACAGTTGCCCCCTAAAGTATGAGGCCGTTTATCGGGTGAAATTCTTTATTAGGAGGATCCGAAGTTCATTCAATGCTGGGAGGAGACCTGTAATAAGATACAATACAATACATTATTTTTCATACTGTTTTCATGATCTAGATGAGGCGGGCATTCCCATGCTCAGCTTTATAAATTCATTTTATGTACATAGGACAGACAATCGTCTGATGGTAGACTAATGATTGTGATGAAATCATCATCCTTTTGGTAGGATGATTATCTGTTCTGCAGTGCTGTACATGTCAATGTCTTTATTTTTCCTGAATATATATCGCAGCCCGGATGGATGAAACTAGATCCGGGGTCTTCAATCTCGTCCGATCTTCACTCTAAGTACAAGTCGATCCATGTGAGAAATGTTTTGAAGTCGAACATGGAAAGACATCGCTTGATTACCAGTCAATGATGTAAATTGTTAACAAGCGCGAGAGGAATCATCGATAATGATAATTACCCTCAAGGTACTGCAGTACAATTCACGTGGTGTGAATAAAGGACTTGGCGTCGAACACCACGCAAAATCTTTCGGTCGAAGGTCATTGATGTATACCTGTCGCCGGAAGTGAGAAACTTGCCATTGAGGCATGCAAGCTTCAAAGTACTGAAGGGGGTGTTCCTAGATCAACTTCTTGGATAATGAGCTGATGTCGACAAGAAGCGATCCGTCAAAGGAGGGCCTTGATGTATCCCACATCAGTGACACGGAACGGAGCAAATGATTTTGATGGAGGTGAAAACGATCTGATGATATATGGTTCAGGGTGGCGGTCATGAAAGAATGAAGTATAATGTATGGTAGTGGATGGGACACGGTTGACTTCTCTGGATGACTTCTCTTGAACATACGACGACACTTGTGTGATGGATTGGTAGCATTTACCCCAAAGGTGGATGGTATGGCGAGACCATGGTGATGTGACCGGTGAATGAAACAACCCAACCCGACTCAGGCACGGAGTGGAAGTGTCATGTTCAAGAGCGACTTGCTACCAATAAAGGTTCTTTGAGTTTCTTCCCAATTTTTCCCCAGTCATTGCTGACCAGTACCTCTTTATTTTTGTCAAGCTTGAGGAGGATAACATATGCTTGTTCTATAATTTTCCCTTCGGGCAAACCCATCGCTATGTTTTAACGAGCCTAGCGATAGTGAAACTCGTTCTCGTCTAAAGACAAGTTTGTCGCTATTAATGTTTTTAACGAGTCTAACGACAAAGATAACTCGGTCCTTTTCATTTTTAGAGAGTCTAAAAAGGTACGTAAAGTTAACTCCAGAGTTCCTTTTTCGTCATCTAATCCCTTAAGTCCGAAAAAGTATAAAACAATACAGAAGGGATGAATTTTCGATAGTTTTAACGAGCCGAACAAAACAAGCGCTCGATCGTTTTGTGCAATAATCCCTCAGGTCCAAAAAGATTAAAATCTAGAGGAGGGATAGCTCTTCCGGTCGCTTTAACGAGCTGGAAGGCCAAAACTCGGAAATCTTTTCATATTTTACGAGTCAGATGAAAAGAGCTTAAAGAAGACTCGTCTTTTGAGGAACGAGTGATAAAATGGGTAACAGCTGATTCCAGGTAAGGGTTGGAATTTTCCAAGCATGGCAGTGTCACAAGGATGGCTAGTGAAATCACTCTTCGCAGCTGTTCCTCAAAATGGGTAAACAATCATATGGAGGTGAACGATCGGCCAATGGAAAAGTGGAGGTGACGGTGCAAACACGACCAAGGCTTTAATGGCTGATAATGTTACATTCATGGTGGTTATTTACCGGAGGATAGTTCATTTTTTAACGAGCTTAAACGCGGATTGAAACACTTGCTCGATCTTATGTTTATTTTTTAACGAGCATGAACTATGTGCTAAAACTGCTCGATAATCCAGTCATATGATAAGAATGTCTCATGTAAGATGCCATTTTTTATGGAGCTTGCGCCTTACAAAGCTATGCCCCGCATCCTTTCGTTATGCAAGTTCGGAAACGACTAATCCTACGAGTTTAAAGGGTTAGACCTACAGGTTTAAAGGGAGGACCTAAAAATTTAAAAAATAAATAGCCGCCCCTTGCTTGCACTCCAAAAGGTTTGCATGCCCCCAGGTATAAAGTACGATCTCAAGGTTACCCCTCAATTTGCAGATAAAACATTTGTTCTACCAGGAAAGGCCTACCTCTTTCAGGTTACCCAAAGATTGTTTTATTAATCTTTCAAACAAAACACTTCTTCGGCGATGTCTATCGAGATAGACAAAGGTGAGTGACAACGAGCGCCAAACACATAACTTTGACAAAAGAATCTTATTCTAGAATAACCCCTCTTCCAAGACGGACGGGGTATAGACTAGTCATATTCTCCCGCGGAAACCTACCCTATACCCGGAGTTTTCCTACCGAAGCAGACCAGGACGCATGCCCCCTGGGTTCTAGTCATATCCCTCCGAATTACTCGCGCTCATCGGGAGGACGGACCGTGGGTTGAGACATTTCTTTCATGAAGATACCATTTAGGGACGGTATATGACTATTTGCGATGCATGATCCGGGAAATGAAATCTGGTCCACGAGCTTGACCACTCTTCCTTCGTGCGGAAAACACATTACTCTAAAGAGTGAGGAGACGATGGCTCCCATGCAAGATATATAGTCTCGTCCAAGGAATAGGTTATAATCCAAGGGTCCTTGAATGACCATCACGTTCATTTGAATGGTCTTCCCTTTCAATGTTATGGGCACATTGGGGAGGATCCCTAAAGGTCTACTGGTTCCTTTATCAACGTCTGTCAGATTTCTCATTTCAGGCAAAAGCGATGGCGAACCAAGCGCTTTCCAAGCAGTAGAGGAAAGGATACTCACAGATGCCCCCTCATCAATGATGGTGCCAGCCATGACCATTCTGTATATTTGGACGATAATTCTGAATGGTATGCTTGCTGGCAAACGGGGTCTGCCTAGTTGGTTCCAGTCGAAGGAGACAACTAGGTTGCTTGGTGGTGGGACCGAGTAGACGACCGGGTATCGCTCTGACGAACTTCCTTCCTGCGATAAAGGAATGGGTGGATTGCCCCCGTGTTCGTCGGAGTCTGTGTTGATGAAGAGAATTTGGACGGTGTCATCCTTATTCTCCTCAGTGACTGTATCATTCGAAGATAAAACCTCTGAAGGCAAGACCGGGTCAACTGCCGCCTCGAGCTTTTGACTTTCGTCGGGTATGGATTCAGCTGGTTCATCTTCAATGACCAGTGCTTCAGCTGACCACTTGAGCGGGCCAGCTGGATTCTCAACTAACGAAGGACTCGGCAAGAGTTTTTTACATCTAGGAGGAAGTCGTAACGGTGAAACCGGACGATCATCCAAAACTCTTTTAGCTTCGTCTAAGAAGGGACAACGGTGGATGGCGTGATTGCCTTCGTACAGTTTATAGGGAGATCTAGCTCTCCCTTTTTGTCCTGGGACTTCACTTTCGCTAGTTGACAGTGTGTTTTCAACATGGCTATCAGAGGTTGATGCCACCGAATTATGCAAACGGGGAGACCAGTCCCTTAGTATCCGAGGGATGCAGGGACAATCTCTGTGAAAGTGGTCTCCCTTGAATATGACACATGGCGATTTAGGCCTAGTCAGTGCTGTGTGTGGATTTTCGTTAGACGACACTCGTTTGCCCCCAGTCGCTTTTGGCTCCTTCTTCTTCTTCTCTTTCTTCTTCTTTTCCTTCTTCTCCTTAGGAACTTGGTTTTTATCTTTACCAGTCCCGTCAAGTGAAGAGGAAGGAGGAGAAGAAGAATTAGAGGAAGTAGAAGGCTGGTGGGTAACTCTGGACTGGTCTAACTACTGATTCGACTGTTCAGGAATAGTGGTGTTCTGAACGACATTGGTTGAGAAGAGCCAGACCGGCAAGCCAATTGTCAGTCCTGGAAGCGACAATGTGGCCATATGGGGTGCACCAACATCTCCCCAAGAGGAGAAGGGACTAGGATTTCCACCAAGGGGAATTCCTTGGTTGGTAGGCTCCATTTTCTCAACCTAAAGATCAACGCAGGAAGAAGGGTATGAATATTCCGTTTAAAATAAATTTTAACGACGCTTAGACACAACTTTCTTTTTCAATTTTAAAGAGTCGAGAAAAAGCAAAAGATGACTCTAGTCACCTTTGATGTTTTAACGAGCCTGAAGTGACAAATGCTCGGATGGACTTTTTCTGTTATAGAGTCTGAAAAAGGCCAAAAGGAACTGCTCTGGAGTTCTAGGTAGAGGGTGTGCCAAACCAATCGCAAAACCGCAAAATACTTTTTAAGGTACGGGCGGTCAATCTTCCCGAATGCTGTGTTCAGTGCATTGCGATCAGTAGGGCGGCCGACACGGCTTCCTATGGATAAAGGTTTTATGCCTATAGGGGTCTCCCAATATATACTCGACGGTATGTGGGAGCACAATCCGTACTGGCGCTTATCGTCTCTCAGGAGGAATCACCCAACCATCAGCGAGATCGACAGTCACTAGGTTTTACGACGCCGGAACACGTCTCTAGCCTAGACCTCTATGTTGTGCGTTAAGTTACAAAGCGTTGTTAAGTTCATTCAATTTATTTTAGGTTGATCTTTCTTAGAAGTTTGCCTTTTTGGATCACCACGAGATGTATATACAATTCCTAAATGCAGTCTAAAGATGATAAGCAAGCATTTATCTCTTTTCAACAATGAAAATCCTAGCTACAAGGGGAAAAGAAAGACACAATCTTTTCTCAAAGAGCAAAGAGCACACTGTAAATGCACTTTCCCTAAATCAAACCATACAAACTATCAATATGCAAATGCACAAATGCATGTATTTGTTTTCACTTTCTTAATATTGATGCCTAAAAAGAAAGCTGTTGTACAAAATTTGAATTCGATTTCAAGTGAAAACACAAACAAGTTTCTTTTTGAAACCAAAAAGACGATTACGACACTTTATGATTTTGAAGTAAACACTTGTTTCGACACTAGAAATTCATAAATTCAAACCAAAAGACAAAAGTAAAAGCGCAATCAACTGTCAACAGCAAACAAATTTACTCCTAAGATCAAAACGACACTTACGACAGGTCTAGATCTAAGGGCGACAGTATGACTAGTTTACTTTTGTAATGGGAAACTGCAAATGATGTAACAAATACACAAAAACAAATACAATTTCTTTTATACAACTGAGGCAGGCAGAGAAAAGGGGTTTTCAGATAGGTACACACACTGATAACAGGCTGCAAAAAACAGAGATAAAACTGAACACAAGGATGCAAAGAACCACAGCTGCACAGGGCAAAGGTTGATCAGCACACCTACAGAACAGAGAAACTGAATTGCAGCGCAGGTAGCCCTCTCGGGACCTGCGTTGAAATGCAGAGTCTCTTCACAGAGCCTGCGCTGAAGCAGAAACGAGAATTGTCTCTGGGTTCTGGGTCACGGTTTGCAGTTTAATCTACAGTTTTTGGCCGGATAAAAGCTATCAATTAGGTACAATTAGGAGGATGATTTAAAGGAGGACTAAGATCTATCACAAAGGGCTATTAGAGCACTTGTGGATCAGCTGTTCAGATCATAAAAACAGGCCCAATGAATGGACTAGAGTAGCAGATCTCTACTTTGCATTTGTAAAGGGCAAATGCAGTTCAATTCAACACTCCTAAGTTTATGAGAAGAACAACAATAGAAACACAAATAAACTAACTAGATACGATCCCCAGCGGAGTCGCCAATTTGTTGTTGGGAAAAGTATCTATTCAGAACGCCCCTATCCCACTATAAGGTGTGATAGTGCCTTAGCAACAAACAAGGAAAACTACTTGAGTATTTCTTCTTTATGAAATGTAAATGAGGAGGAAGGATGTAACTAACCTGTGTCTTCCGCTAGTTTGTTGATCCAATCGCTCCTCTCTTCAATAGTTCCCAGCTCCCTGCTCCCTCACCGGCCCAGCTTCACCGAATTCCTGCAAGATCACAAGAGAGAGAAACTACACGAAGATATAGATATACATTCATAAAAAGTTCAAGATCAGATTAAGCTAAACATGCAAATATAACAAAACATCATTGATACACAGCATGTAGGAGAAACTCAAATAGTTTATTGATAGAATAAGAAAGTCCAAGAGGAGATACAACCAAGTGAGTTACAATCCAGCATATACCTCCCAGCAAAGGAATCCCTTCCTCTCCTCCAACAAAGCATAAATCACCCAATGTACTAATCTCAATCTCAAACCAACAACAATTCTCTCCAAAGTACAAAATTCCAGCCTCCTGGGTCTCTGGGTGAGAGACCCATATATAGATGTAAGCAGAGAGGATGAGTCAGCTTATGTTTTGACTTGTGGCTTCTCTCTGTCAGTTCTTGCTTCCACTTGGAGGTTGAGAGCCTCTTACTCATCACTAGTCGAATTCATTGAGGCAAGTGTCACTGGAGAAGATTCTGAAAGCTTCCAGGTCTTTCCACCTCGTTGAATGAGCTTGCCATTTGTCATTTCTCGCTCAGCGCACCCTGGTAGTGCATTTAGGTGCGTTGCAATGCACCTAGCTAGTGTACTGGGGTGCATTGCAACGCAGGCAGCTAGTAGAGCATCTGAATTGATCTGAATTGACTGTTTCTGAGTGGTTTTTGGTGGAGAACTTCTGGGAGAAGCTGTCATTGGTTGACCTTGTTCCTTTAGGGGCAGGAAAAACTCTTTTAGGGACTTTGGATCCCTTGGATTATGGACATTTCATGCTCAATGATGTAAGGCACAAAAATGTCTATAACACTATGATCATTGTACACCACTCCACATGACAACTGTAGAGGGTTTTCATTTATTGGAAATGATTTTTCTTGATTAAGGTGCAAGTGTATTTTCATTGGATAGATGGGGAACCACTCCACTAGATGAAGCACAAAAATGTGGCAGTAGACCAGTCATTCAGATGCTAGAGTAAGCAGAAACTAATTCTTATGGGATAGTATCAACAAAATGCTTAACATATTCATAAAATCAAGAAAGTTCCTCTTATTTTCAAGATTCAAGAAGAGAGATATTTGATCCCAGGGAATAGGCCAAGGCCAAAATATGCATAGTGTTTCCTTTTCCCCCATGGACTCCCAGAGAGAAGAGAATAAATGGCCTTTTCATGTGTGTCCCTTAGACAATTGAAGCCTTGCTTCAAGCAACAACACAACATTGGTTCTGTTGTTACCATTGTTTTAACGAAAACAACAGGAGAAGTTTTGCATGCAGACTTAATTCAAGATAATCAAGAAATTTATATTGTTAATTTGGTGAGTATAAATGAAGTACATATACAGATACAGATAGATACAAACAAATATAATTTCACCAACCTTATAAAGTACAAAGAATTCATCAAGATTGAAATGTATTGTCGACTTTATTGTATTTGGATAAAATGTATATTCAGAACAGAAATATAGAAAGGTACCCAGACCTTTGCATATAATACTTTCTTTATTTTTGTTTAAATGTGGTCTCTTTGTTTTTGTTTTTATGTGGTTTCTTTATTTTCTTTTGGATTGGAACCAAGTTTCTCATTAATCAAATTGCAACCCAATACATGTTTGCAACTTCACCTACATAATCGAAATGCAGTATTAATAACTGATAAATATAATTTCACCTTCATAGTTTAAGTGCACTGTATGGTTTGAATGAATAAAATGTTTACTCTTGGATCCTTGAAGCGAAAGATAATCCTATATTTTTTCACATATGCTTTTGAATTATTACATATATTTCTTATTTTAATTATATCTTCTGCATTAGTATTAGTATATATATTGCTTCATTTGGTTATGTCAATCCATAGTTTATCATGCTTGTGCCTGCCTATAATTCTGGAAAAACTTTTGGTATGCAACATTTGAGCTTTTTTCACAAGAAATTTATCTCTTCTAGGTAAGTCACATGGGAATTCTTGGGAGTCTTGTAGACCACTGAGGTTCATCTATTTGAGCTCAGTTATTGAAACTACACTCTATGTATGCAGTTCTCACTCGCACCAATTTCCCATTTACAATACCCTTTGTTTGTTAATAAACAATATGTCACTATCTCTCGTCAATAAAATTCACCATAACTGTGACGTTTCTTTTTAATTTTCCCATATTGATTGGACTCTTAACGGGCATTTGATAAGGCACATGCTCTAAAATAATTCCATTACCATATCTAGCAGAATATTGCATATAAAGAATTGTTTAAAAATCAATTTGATCGGATGAAAAATTGCTCAATTTACCTCTGCACAATGAGGTGGGCTATGGAGAAAATCATGGACAATGTCTAGGAAAGGTTAAATTCGGTTGGTCTTATTACAGGGAAATGTTATCTGTACAACTTCTCCTGGTCTGATACTATATTTCTTTAGTTGGGTTTGATGAAATCTTGGGCTCTCCATTTTGTTTTAGTCCCAATATTTTATGTTCAATAGCGCAATAAGAGCTGCTGTTAAAAATATATTTGGTAAAAGCTCAAGTTGTACAAGAGTTGTTGTTAAGAATATATTCTGAAAAATCTCTAGCTGTTCAAATCAAATTAGATTTGATTCAGTGGTCAGTTTATACTGTAGGGAATCCAACTAAATTACGTATGTACTCTATTTTTGGGAAAAACAGTCTAAGATGTTAACCAATAAAAATATTATATTTTTCTTATTTTACAGATATTTGTTAGAAATTGGGTATGTATTTGTTAAAATTTAGTAGAAATTTGTTAAAGTGGGATAGGCATCATGAAGAAATATAATTTGCACAATCCAATCATTCCAAACAATTTTTAGGGTAAAAATATATTTTAAATAACCAAATATTATAATTTGGTTCATGATTATTTTTCATTAAAAATAAATAAATTTGACTTCTACCTTTTTTGTTTTGTTTTGTTTTTTTTTTTGACGAAAAAAAATCTAGTTTATTTTATGTACCAGTGTATATATTCAATGTATTATAAGTACAAAAAGCTTTATAGATCTACTAACAGACCAGAAAAAAAAAAAAAAAAAAAAAAAAAAAAAAAAAAAAAAAAAAAAAACGTTTGATACATATCTTTCCATAGTCAAAAGAGACTTAACAACATTGTAGACCCGACACAAATGAAATAGTGACTTTCCATCAAAATGTCCTATAATGAAAATGAGGAAACATAACCATATATACTAGCATAATTCAAAATTTGTAAAGTCAAAAATAGTAACTATGGGAGGCGAAAGGAGCCTTTAACCGATGTTATCTCATCATCCAAATAAGTAAAATGTATGATACCATAATTATCAGCGATCTCTAGTTTAGACAAAGAGTCAACAACCTAAATCTTCTCGTGAAATATGTGTCAAAGAGTGATTGCACTGAAAATGCCTTTGAGAATGTTAATCTGGGTGATCCAAGTAGAAAGATGTGGGAGAAGAAGTCAAGGTTTGACGATAGACTGTTAATAAGAACTTATGAGTTCCCTTATAAATATAAAATGTCAATGAACAATGACCTGGAGATCCATAAAAATGCCCAGAGTACCAAAGTTTTGACCTTGGTATGGGTATCCCGTCCACTATTCCAATGAAACCTGTATTGTTATACTTCCCTAGCTCCGCTTATTTAGAGACATGTACTTAAATATTAGCGTGTGCCTCAATTCTGACTAATGAATTTTATTTCATGTTTGATCTATCTAAACTTCTGAATTGTAATTTCGCTCATGATTAATTCTCATTAAAAATAAATAAATTTGACCCATACCTAGCGCTGTTTATTTAGAAATATATACTTAAGTATTAGTGTGTACCCGAATTATAACTAATGAAGGTTATTGATAACCATTCCATGTTTGATATATTTGGAATTCTGAATCCATGATAAAGATAATAACAAGAAAGTGGATTTAAGATATGAGGTTGGTCAAAGATAGTATTGATAGAAATCAGCTTAAGGGAGTCTATAAAATAGATTGTTCATGTGGAAAAAGCTACATTGGTGAAACAGGTCACTCCCTGCAGACTAGACTTAAGGAACATGGAGCTGATATTAAGAATGAAAGGTCTCGTACCTCGGCCTTGGCAGAACACTCCTCAAAAACAAAACACCATGTCTGTTTGGAAAGCGCCTCAATTGTCGCAAGGGAAGAACAACATCATAGACGAAAGATTAGAGAAGCTCTTGAAATTATGAAGCATCCGCATAATCTCAACAGAGACAATGGTATGGAGATTAGTGGAAGCTGGCTTCCCCTAATCAGAGAAATTAAGGTCAACAATACTTCTTAGGCATAGCATTTAGTGGTAGATTTCCCTCTCCCTTTCTATTTTTTAGTAGTTAGTAGCATTGCTATAATAATTTAATTATGATAATAATAATAATAACTAGTACTTAATTACAATATTTACATTAGTAATTATGATAATAGCTATTACCTTATCATTAACTATCATTATAAATCCTTATTATGATGTATTAATTAAAAGATATTAATTAGTTATACTATTCATAAAAATAAATATATTAATTAGTTAAACTATTTATTAAAAATTAAAAATTAAACACTTGACATGAATTATCAATTATTATTATTTATTATTTATTAATTATTTATTATTATGATTACTACTTTGAGAGTGAGACATCCCAACATACCATGTTAGCAACTATCACCACTCATAATAATCACCATGACATTCTGCAATCGGTGTGAGTCTATCACCACTCATACTTTCCTCCTTTGCAAGTCTTAAGCCTCAGTTCTTCATGTCAAGCCTTGAAAATAAGAGAAAGCCCTTAAAAGTCTCTAAAACTCTGGTTCCGCACTTTCTCTTAGCATTACTTGCGGTCCCACACCTAATGCTCATGTCCCCTCCACACCTGACCGCTCTGTCTCTGTGTAATGGGTGCGGACCCCTATAAAAGTAAAAAAGGTGCAAGTACATTCTTTAAAACTCACTTTGAGTCATTTATGGAAGCTTCTAGAAGGAATCTTGAGGTGGCAAGTTCGCTCCTTTAAGGTTCATGCATTCCATACCTTAAGGAGCTAACCCCTTGATGTGAGGAGCTTATCCCTTTGAAGGAGGACTGTTGAGTCCCTATAATACTAGTGATTACCCCATTACTATTGTAGTTATACCCCTTATTTATATTGTTGTGCCCCCATTGCCCCCATGTTAATGTGCCCATAGAATCCCTCTATTATTATTTTTGTGGCTTTATATTATTATTGTTAGGTTGGATGGATTATATTGTGACTCCTTAGACTCCTATATATAGAAAGGAGATTTTGTCATTTGAATCATCGAAGAATTGTTCATTTATGTAATGTAAAGGAGGTTGCCCCCTCGAAGAGGCTAAATTCTAAGGCATTGATCTATCTTTTCTATCTTTTCTTGAGCTGGTTTCATAACATTTGGTATCAGAGCTTTGGATTCTAGGGTTTCGCTGCTCCAAACAGGTCATCGTGGAATTTTCACTAAAAATTTTTTCTGTGACGTTTCAGAAGTCACAAAAAAAACCCATTTGAGAAGCAATCACGCTGAATCTTGGGTCCAAATTTTAGAGCTTTTCGCAAGATATTTTCGGAGATATGATCTGAGGAAGTTGGTCTTTTTGCAGACTCCTGAATTACATTCAAAACAGGTGACCTGGGGAAAATCGTCATAACTTTCTCTCTGAGGATCGGATTGAAATTTCGTAAGAAGGTATGGAAAGAGGACGGACTTTAGTTTCTTGTATGCATTTTTCAGATCCATAGGTCGAAACAATGACTCGTGGCACGTCGTACAATTTTGCTCTACTGAACTAGTCTATAAGCAAGTCACCGTGGGAGATTTCGTATAACTATTCCTTGGAGAAACCAATTTGGGTCAGACTTGTGGCATTGGAAAGAGGACTCAGAAGGCTACTACAGGTCAAAAATTCAGAACTGGATGATCCAAAATTACGGAGATACATCAGATTCAATATCAGGCTTCTACAAAGTGAAAAAAGGTGTGTAGGTTTTTTTTAAATTTTTGCATAAGCTTGGTTTGAAGGAATTCAAAGGGCATAGTAAAGCATTATTATCGGTAACTGATGCCCCAAGGAAATAAAATGCAAACACCTAGTAAGGAACCTGAAAGCTCTAGCATGACTCATGAAGAAGAGGAAGAAATGCTACATGATATATCAAAATTACAAGAACGAGTGCAACAAATGTCACGCTCACAAAAGCTAACAGAAGCTAAGATAAATGGCATGGAATCTAAGATAAATGGCGTGGAATCTAAGATAAAGGGCATGGAAGCTAAGATGGATGATTTGAAGACAGATTTGAGGACAGATTTGAAGACAGACATGGCATATTTGAAGACAGATTTGACAAATTTTCTACAAGAAATACTTACTAATGGTGAAAAGGTTGTAAAGGAAACTCATGATGTGAACAAAAGAAATGTTAATCATGATTCCATAGACTCTAATGTTGGATTGAAGACCCACCATATTCCAAAAATTGATATGAGGAAGTTTGATGGCAAGGATCCCGCCACATGGATATTACAGATGGAGCAGTTCTTCGATTTCAATAATGTGCAAAACACACAAAAGGTATGTATGACAACTTTATATTTGGAACCAAATCAGTTTGTATGGTATCAATGGCTTTGCTCTCGTAAAAAATTTATCACTTGGGCAATTTTTACGGAAGAATTGATAGCACATTATGAGGATACAAAAAGCAACACTTTTTTTAGCCAATTGATAAGTCTCAAACAAAAGGGTTCAATAATGGAGCACATTGAGGAGTTCCAAAAATTGAACATAAGGGTAAAAGATATTCCAGAGGAACATAGGATTGATGTGTTCATAGGGTCTTTAAAGGATAATATCCAACATGATGTTCACCTTTGGGAACCTGATTCATTAGAGAAGGCATTCAGGTTAGCAAGAAAAATGGAAAGCAAAATTATGGCAACTAGGAAGCATACCACTCACAACTATAAAGACGGAAGTGCAGTTGCCCCTAGTCTTCCACAACCTATAAGGTTGACACCACAAAAATTGGAAGAAAAAAGAGCAAAAGGGCTTTGTTATAGTTGTGATAGCAAATACACTAAAGGTCATAAGTGTGCTGAGAAGAAATTATTCTACATAGATTGTGAAGAGGAAGAAGAAAAGGAACAGGAAAGGTCAAAAGAAGAGGATATGCTCCAGGAACAAAGCCTAGACGAAGAACAAATAAATCCGACCATATCTTGTAATGCATTGGTGGCAATTACCACTCCTCAAACCATTAAGATAGAAGGACAAATCAAGAAGAAAAAGGTAATAGTGTTGATTGATTCAGGAAGCACCCACAATTTTATTCACTGTAGGGTAGCAAAAGAATTGACTTGCTTCCTATATCCAGCACCAGAGTGTCAAGTGATGATTGCAAATGGAGGAACAATAAATTGCTCTGGAAAGTGCCATAATATCAAGCTATCCATGGGAGAATATGTATTGACTAGCCCAATGCTTTCCATTCCAATGGGAGCTGCTGATGTTGTACTAGGAGTCCAATGGCTACAATCCTTGGGTACAATAGATTTTAATTTTCAAGAACTTTTCATCAAAATTTCTATGGAAGGAAAGGAAGTTGAATTAAGGGGTATTGCAGGGAAACCAGGAAAGATAATCAGCTCTAATGGTATGACAAAGCTTCTAAAAAAGGAGCAAAGGGGTGTAATTGCACAATTATGTTCACTAGATGTTTCCACATTAGAATCATCTATTTCTTCAGATCTCCAAAAAGTCCTGGAAAATCATTCCAAGGAATTTGAGACTCCCAAAGGTCTCCCACCTATGCGTGATCATGATCATGCTATTCATCTGATTCCAGGAAGTGTTCCTCCAAACATTAGGCCGTACAGATATCCCTATGTCCAAAAAAGTGAAATTGAACGTATGGTTGCAGAAATGCTAGAGGCTAGTATAATTCAACCGAGTCAAAGTTTTTTCTCTGCTCCAGTAGTATTGGTGCACAATAAGGATGGATCATGGCACATGTGTCCAGATTATAGGGAGCTCAACAAGCTCACTATTAAAGATAAGTTCCCCATTCCTGTCATTGATGAATTACTGGATGAATTGCATGGATCAATTTACTTCACCAAGTTGGATCTTCGTTCAGGATATCATCAAATCAGAATGAAGATTGAAGACATTCCGAAAACGGCATTTAGAACTCATGAGGGTCATTATGAATTTTTGGTCATGCCTTTTGGCCTTACCAATGCACCTTCAACATTTCAAGGTTTGATGAATTCAATTTTCAAACCATTCCTTAGAAAATTTGTGTTAGTATTTTTTGATGATATACTTATCTACAACAAGTCTTGGAAGGATCATGTTGAACATGTTGATAGGGTGCTACAACTATTGGAGGAGAAACAATTATATGTAAAAAGATCCAAATGTTTCTTTGGAGTCCAGGAGGTAGAATATTTGGGTCATATTGTATCTCATGAAGGAGTTAAGGTAGACCCTAGCAAAATTAAAGCCATTAAGGAATGGAAAATCCCCACATCCATAAAGCATATGTGCGGATTTCTTGGGTTGACAGGGTATTATCGCAAGTTTGTTAAGAATTATGGGAGAATAGCAGCACCTCTAACGACATTATTGAAGAAAGATGCATTTTCATGGACTCCGGAAGCAACAAAGGCCTTTGAGCATCTTAAAGAGGCAATGTGCCAAGCACCGGTCTTAGCTACACCAGACTTCACAAAAACCTTTATTGTGGAATGTGATGCTTCAGGAAATGGAATTGGTGCTATTCTAATGCAAGATGAAAGACCCATTGCTTTTGAAAGTCGTCCAATCAAGGGAAATTTTTTAAGAAAAGCTATTTATGAGAAGGAAATGTTGGAAATACTCCATGCACTTAAGAAATGGCGATCCTACCTAATGGGAAGAAACTTCATGGTAAAAACGGATCATGATAGCCTTAAATAATTTTTAGAACAAAGATTATCCTCTGAAGAGCAACAAAAGTGGGTCACAAAGATGTTGGGTTATGACTTTGAAATCATCTACAAAAAAGGGAAGCAAAATGTGGTGGCAGATGCACTCTCAAGAAAGGATGAGGATGTGGAAGCATTATTGTGCGCTATTTCTATCATCCAACCTGTTATCACTCAGGTTGTCCCTCAGGTTGGAGTAAAGGGATACGGCCGAGGTAACCACAAACCAACTTTGGACTGCAGGTTCTAGCCCACCTGCAATCAGAGAGGACTCTCTCTTTCTGATTTAGCTTTATTGATGATGATTTTAGGCTAGCTATTGAGTTCAGGGGTTTTGTTTGTGTTTTGGTGGGAAGATTGATGTTTTCAGGTAAAGAGGTAGGTATAGTGTGAAAGTTTCAAACCATTGGGCATGGAGTCAACAAGTAGGACTGATGGTGCGTTTTCTTGGTGACAAGAGGAATAAGGAGCAAGGTAGCTGCACATGGAACAATTTTTCAGGTTTAAAGGATGGAAAGAATGCCAAGGAAGGAGAGGCAATTAAGAATCTCTCAATCAACTTAACAGAGAAGGGGGAATGAGCTCTACCCAGGGGCAGTAAAGAATCCCTAGATAACTGTCAAACACATGTGAATTAGAGTAAATATGAGCCACAAGGAATTCATATTCATGTCCAGTTCAGTTCAGATGAAAAAAACATAAAGAAACAACAGAAATTGAGCCTAGAGTGCAATTAAACAAATTCTAAGCTAATCTTTCTTTCTGCTATTTAGATGGTGAAACAATGAAAACAGAGGTAAGAAGCACTTATTGAGTCATGTTGCAGCACGAGAATTCCACATTCACTTCCTCAGATCATTAGACACAGAGCAGACAGTCATTCCTCCAAATCTCTTCAGCAATCTTTGATTAAGTAAAACATATCAGGTATACAGTGCGAGTCTCTAGTGAAAATTATCAATCGACCAACCCTTGAAACAATACAGAGGGTGGTATATATAGGAAAAATTCTCCAATATTGTTTATTACAGCTTTGACCTAAACAGGTCTGAAAGTAAAAGATTACTTTAACCTAAACCTATCAGAAATAAATGCAAGAAAATATCTATGGGCTGCGCTGAGGGCAGCCGTATCAAAACTGAATTAATGCATTGTCCTTGGTGGCTTGGTGCAGTGTTTCTGTAATAACTATGCCTGGGCTTCTGCTCCATTGTAGTTCGGTGGTTTTAAGTGCTTTCACTGTGATTTGAGAGATGGGATGGGCTTACACCATCTGATTTGACTTTGTTGGAGGCCATTTAATGTTGACCTACTTTGGGAACTGAAGATTTTCATTAAAAAATGAACTGATACTCTTTGCCGCTTCATCTTTCCTCTGATACTCTTTGACAAATGAATCGGGTCGGTTCTCTCTTTCGCTGTGGGTCAAATCAAAACTTAATGGCTGTTGTTCGGCCCTCTATTTCCTCTAGCACTTCCTTTTGATCCTTTCTGCAAGCTTCACGAAGAAAAACGGGTCATTCGGCGCCTTTTGGGCTTCCTGGGGGCTGCGCAATGAGGGGTTTTCCATTTCGGCCCTTTTCCCATAGCCATGCACGATTAGCGCTAGGCGCTAATCGCGCATGAAAAACTGCCTCAGAATTTGAATCCAGGCTTCCTAAGCACGATTTTCGCCTCTCGCGCAAAAAATTGATGATGACATCAGCATGACGTCAGCGGGTGGGACCATGGTACGGCGGATGACGTGGCAGGATGACGTCAGCAGGGTGACGTCAGCATGTACGGTGGATGACGTGGTAGGGACACGGTGGCAGCGAAGTGGCAAGGGTGACTCGGCAGGAGGCCGACGTGTGCAGATGATGTGGTAGTGCCTGGTGCAGTCGTCAGGGGGAGGGACAGAAGGCAATTTGTGGTTTTCATCGGACCGCCTTCTGTATGAGGGCGGTAACTGTCAGAGCGGCTCCGATGCAATCACAGGCGGACGTGCGTCCTCCTGTACGATGGAAAAATCGCCAAGCCATCGGGCGCTAACGGTTGGGCAACGGGACGGCTCCGAAATCGTCGAGAGCCGTCGGATCGGGGAGGGGCGGATCGTAGGGTTGACGGATGACGGAGCTGGCGGCAGGTTTATACGGGGGAGTCGCTGGAATATTTGAATCTTCATAAAATGCCGCGGGGAGGATTAAACTTTGGTTTCGTGGGTTTTATGGGTTTATACAAGCGGGGGAAAACAAAACTTAATGTTTAATAAAACTTTTTGATCATTATCTTTGTTCAATGACTGCGGGGGGGGTAAGATTACAGGGTCTTGAGGACGAAGAGGAGGGTAAAGGTTCTTGGTCTAACCAGACTGAAAAAATACATAGCTATAGTGCTACAAGGTGGGATATGTACATAGGGGAGTTATTAACATAGATTTAGTAGGGGAAGGGGAAAACAGATGGGGATTTACATAGTAGAGTCAGTAGTTAATATGAAGATGATGAGAAAGTGCTAAGGTAAGGAACCTTAGGCCGTTTTGGGGGAATAAAACTTTGTAAAAGAAGAAAGGAAATCCTTTAGTGAGGCAGATCTTCACCAAGGCCAATGTTATGGAACATGATGAGACTAAGAGGCTCAAGCAGATATTGACCTCTTTGGGGAAATTAGTGAGTGATTTGGGGAATAAGAAGAAAGGGGGAGTTAGTTATGTCCAACTTGATCTCCTCCAGATGCAAAACTGCATCATGACTGTGATCTGAAAAGATATAACACTTAGAAACACAAATTGATCATGAATCATCATTTTGCAATCTCAAAAACTACCTACCCAGCCTACTTTCCTAACATTTTTTCTTCTTTTTGGTTTGGGTGCACTTAGACTTGCAGACCCAGCTTTACAATTTTTTCTTTTGATTGCCTTCCTATCTAAATCTACACTTATTTCTGCCAAGGGCCCAGATTAAGCGATTGGGCTCCTTTGATTCTCTACCTATCTACAAATCTGCCAAGATTAAGCTGTTTGGACAGATATCATTCTCTATATTCTAAAATAGGAAATTGAAACCTGGGGAGGCCAAGGTTAAGCTGTTTGGCCCTCCCTTTTATAGAACATTCTTCAAAAATGGTTAAGTCATCTAAATTGGAATTCAGCAGTGGCATTTGGACTAGCACACTTTCACAGCTTCTTCTTTGATCTCTTCTGGAAATATGGAACATTGCAGCATGCAAAGTATGACATATTTGGCATGTAAAATGTCAATCATGAAAAATCAACACCTGTCGCAACAGGAGGCTAACAGTGGCTCCACTTGGGGATGGCTTTTCCTTGTGAAAAGCCAAGAACAGCAGGTCAGACTGCCTTGATCTTCTGTGGTTGCTGTGGATTGAAAGAACTTCTTTATGCTGGCTGTTAGATAATTGAAACTTTGTAATATGAACAACCTTCTCCTTAACTGAAATATTGTGAAATGCATAGGACTGCCTACTTTCTTCTGTGTGCTTGCGATTATGTAGAATGTTGCTTGAGCATTGCCTTTGAAGCATTCTCAAAACATGGATCAAAACTGATGTGTTTTCTTTACTTTTGCTTTGACCAAGGGTGCTGATATAAAAGTAAAAAAAATTCCCCTGTTTTGATATTTTTGACTGAAGACTGCAAACAACTCCCTTTACCATGAATTGTTGTGATGTGACTGTGCCACTCTTGCTGTTTTGTTGAAATTAGTACAGAGACAGAGCTTTTAAAACTGGAACACTTGTATTGGCTGTGTCTTCACAAGATTTATTGCTGCTCCTCTAACATTCAGAAAAATAAAACAAAACATTGATATATACAAATATTACTGTACAAAAGATATATACAAAGCTGCACTGTGTCCCTTAAAAGGGATCATGGTAATGTTTCAGCATACGGCCATTGACAAGGCCTTCTTCAGCAGAACTATCGTCTACAGATTTGAGAAAATAAGTGTTATTTCCCTGAACAACAGAAATAACAAATGGCCCTTTCCATAAAAAATCAAACTTTGCATGTTTTCGCTTGTCTTCTCTTCGTGAGTCCCACCTTAGAACTTTGTCACCAATGTAGAAATCCTCAGCTTTAACTCTCTTATCAAATATCTTTTTGAGTTTTTCTTGCAAAATTTTAGCTCTGTCATAAACTTGCTCTCTGGTTTGCCGAAGATGAATGGTCTGATTAATTCTTCTTTGGATATCATTTGGTTCAGCCTGAATCTCCTGTAACAACTTGATAGTAGGGATGCCCAAGGATGAAGGAAATCTAGCCTCCATGCCATATACTAGCTCATAAGGGCTCATCCCAATGGACCTTTTAGTTGAAAGTTTGTCTGCCCATAGGGCATTTACCAGCTTTTTGTGCCAGTTCTTCTTGTTCTCTTCTAGCACTTTCTTTATGATGTTGACGAGGCTCTTGTTGGAGGATTCGGTCAAGCCATTGCCTTGAGGGTAATAGGCTGTAGAGTGGCCCAGGGTGATATGGAATTTGTGGCAAAAACTAACCATATTTTTGGATTTGAAGGCAGCAGCGTTGTCAGTGATGATTTTCTCAGGGTAGCCAAATCTGGAAAGGATATTGCACTCAAGGAATTGGATAATGATGGTGTCATTTGCTTGCCTATAGGGAATGGCTTCAACCCACTTAGTGAAATAGTCGGTGGCTGTTAAAATCCATTTGTGCTGGCCTGAGGAAGAGGGATGGATTTCTCCAATGAAGTCAAGACCCCATTGTTGAAAAGGCTTTTCGGTTGAGATGGGTTTCAAGGGCAAGGGTAACAACTTTCTTCTGCCCTCAAAGATTTGGCATTTGTGGCATGACATGGCAAACTTCTTTACATCTGCAAAAAGAGAGGGCCAATAGAAACCAGCCCTTAAGATTTTATCAGCAGTGGACTTCCAATATAGATGTCCTCCATAGTCACCTGCATGGAATTCTTTCATGACATTGTTAGTTTCATTCATGTTTAAACAATTAAGCAATATACCTTCATGATTTCTCCAAAATAATGCACCATCTATGGCACAAAACTTTAAAGCCTTCATTTTCAAAAATATTTTCTTGGTTCTGGACAATCCTGGGGGAGAAAACAGGTTTAACAGTACAAAACATATATCATCATACCATGGAGATTGCAAAAAGGTCTCACTGATCTGTGGAGTCGCCAACTCCTGTTCATTGTCCAGTTGGTTAATGTCTAAGGCTTGAAAGTTTGTTTCGGACATCAGTTTGGCTAAACCTTGTCCCTTTATTAGCTTGGTTGGTTTTATTTCTATGTCATACTCAACGATGTTTGCAATCCACTTGCCTCTTTTTCCCTCTAATCCCTATTGGGTTAGTATGTCTTTTACAACAACATTTGGGACATAGGCAATCACATGCAAATATAAAATGTACACTCTGAAATCCTTGATGGCCTTAACAAGCGTGTAGGCCTGCTTCTCCATTATTGGGTACTTTAAAGGGGCTTCTCTTAAGGCTCGGTTGAAAAATGCAATTGGATTTTCAGCTCCCTGTTCATCCTTTTGCAAAAGGACAGCAGCTATAGTATGATCAGATGCAAAAGAAAAAATGATGAAATCTTTGTCAAATTGTGGGCTGGTGAGGACAGGGGTTTGGGTTAAGGCAGATTTTATACTCTCAAAGGCCTGCTTGGTCTCAAGAGACCATTTTACCTTGGCATCCTTTTTTAACATGTTGCTTAATAATCTTATCAGTTCAAATAGATTTGGAATAAATCTCCTTAGGAAATTGATCTTTCCAAGGAATGCTTGCAACTCTTTTATGTTTCTTGGATATGGGATTTGGAGGATGGCTTGGATTCTTTCAGGATCAATTCTAATCCCATCTTTTGATATGATGTGGCCAAGTAATTTGCCTTCTTCAAGGCCAAAGAGAGACTTCTTGGGATTCAAGGAAATGCCATATTTCCTGCATGTCATGAATATTTGCCTTAAGTGTTTGAGGTGTTCCTGATCAGATTTGGAAAATGGGGTCAAGTCATCAAGGTAAAAAACTAGGAAGTCATGTATTTATTTGGCAAAAGCAATATCCATTTCTCTTTGAAAGGTAGCACCAGCGTTTTTAAGTCCGAATGGCATCTTGACATACTTAAATGCTCCCCACGGTGTGGTAAAGGCTGTCTTGTCTTGGTCATCCGGGTGAACAAGTATTTGATTGAAACCTGAAAAGCCATCTAGCAAAGAGATTCTAGATGACCCCACTACTCTTTGTAGGATGTGATCCATCTTGGGCAAAGGATAGTGGTCTTTTAGGGAGACTTGGTTTAAATTTCTCAGATCTACACAAAGTCTAATCTCACCTGTCTTCTTTCTTGTGGGAACAAGATTGGATACCCATTCAGAAAATCTGATGGGTGCTATTATGCCTGCTTCAAACATCCTCTTTACTTCCTTCTCAATCATGGGAAGAAGCATAGGGTTAATTCTTCTAAGTTTCTATTTGAAAGGTTTCTGGTTTGGTTTTAAGGGAATCGTGTGTTGAATTATGAAGTGTCATAGGACTTCAAGTCCTCATAACTCCAAGCAAATACATCTTGGAACTATTTAAACAAATCAATGTACTCAGGCTTTTGATCAGGTGGTAAATTTTTGGACAATTTGATCATTTTGGGATTCTCTGCTGTCCCAATGTTGTGTTCTTCTATAGCAGCATTCAATGGTTGTAATTTTGGCTTTCTGGGAACATCATTAGCGTCAAACATGTCTTCTAATGGGGTTAGGCCAGCAGGCAGAAAATTGTCCTTTAAGTCAATGATCTCTGCCTCTGTTTTGGCAATTTCTTCCAAATGCATTTGTTTCAGCTGTTCTATGTTTGTTTTGTAAAAAACAGTCGGGTTTAGGATTTGTTTGGCTGTTGTAGCTGTTACAGCCTGCTGGTTTTCATTTGTTTGCTATTGGGCATCCTTCATAGCATCCATGTCAATGTTAATATTCGAAAACTCATGCTCAAGGGTGAGGAAATTGTTGATATGGGCGTCATTTTCAAAAACTTGCCAATCTTTAACGTTATTTGGGACAGCAAGCCTATGTTTTATTTCTGCAGTAAAGTGATGGTTTGGCTCAAAAGGAAGCTTACATGTACTAGCAAAGGTGGCTAGGCTGTGTGCATGAATGTTATGCTCTCTTGAAATCTTGGTCAGCTTGAATTCTGTGAACGCATTGAGTATATTAGTGGCAGCAGTCCTATAGGCCCTCATTCTATTGTCATTGGTTACAAAATTAACTTTCATCTGTTGCATGATTAAGTCAGAGTCCCCTAAAATAGACACTTTTGCAGATCCTAGAGCTTTGAGCAGTTTAAGGCCTAAAAGCAGAGCCTCATACTCTGCCACGTTATTTGTGCATTTGAAATTCAGTCTGTAGGCATGACCTTCTGCATGATTCTTATGTGTATTGTGAATCCATACACCTGCCCCTGCTCCTAACTTGTTGACAGAGCCATCAAACTCTAAATACCATGTGATTTCTTGCTTGTGTTTAGTACTGAGAGTTTCAGTCATTCTTGCAGTAGGCAGATTTGAAACTTCTGTTTGGGGAGTTTCTTCTTGTATGCTGGTTGCATTAACTGTTTTGACAATTTCATCAGTATGTGCAACTGATTCTTCATTGATGTGTGCTTGTTGCTCTAGAGCCAAAGGCTCATCATCAGTTGGAGAATTTGCATCATCATTAAACAAAATAAAGGAATCCATATCAGAATGGATTGAGTAAATGGGAAAATTTTCAGGCTTGCTCTCACTTCTTACCACATATTTCATGAATTTTTCTCTGTACAGTCTCTTTGGTTGCCCAAAGACTGAAATGGTGGCATAGGAGAGGTTTAACTGAAGGGATCCTTGGAGCTTTGCTCCCCATGATCTTGATAGGAGCATACCGTACTTTGGTGGGATGTCAGCCACCACCACATCCATGAGGATGGTCTTGTTGGGGTATTGAACTAAGGAGACACACAAGTATTTGATGAGGCCTAAACACTTGACTTGACTTGAGTCAAATGAGTACAAATCTTTGTAGGGTCTTGTAATATCAAGGTTCAGCTTTTCCATAACTGTTTTGGGCATAAGATTGTGTGATGCACCTGAGTCAAACATAGCGTTGTGCAAAACTTTGTCATGTATATGCAAACTGACATAAAAGGGTGGAATAGGTCCATATGTTGATTTTCCATTAACTTCTGGACCAAACAACAGTTCAGGGGTATCATCCAGAACATTTACATCGTCCTTATTCTCTGGGATTTGAAGTGATCTTTGAATTTGTTGCCTATATACATCGTGCTTGGCAAGTTCTGAGAGGGGGATGGATATCTTCAACTTAGCTATTTCTGCCTCTAAATTAAATGGCTTTTCCAATGGAGTCTTGGTGTTGATAATGGCAGTTTTTTCTGTTTCATTTGAATTATCTGCTATTTGCTCTTGTTTATCAGCGTTATGGGAATTGATTGCTTGCGGTTTTTCAACTTCAGGAGGGCTTTTTGGAACGCTGTTCGAGTTTTGCTCAGAGGAAGAAGGTGGCAAAAGCTGATCTACAGAAGGCTGCGCTTCTGTAATGTCTTCTACAGTCACTTGATGCAGGTTTGGGACAGTTGTATTAGCTGGTTCTGCTATGACAGCCTTGCTCTTAATCTTGTTAGGCTGTTTGCCATCCTTTGCTTTGCTAGGTTCAGAAATGTCAATGGTCCTAGTTCTCAGCTTATATTGTTTGTGTACTTCATACATAGCAGTATCGTAACCTTGTTTAAAATCAAAAGACTCACCAGACTTAGTCTTAAATTGACTTAGGTTATGCTCATCTTGGTCTTCTTGGCTCAGGAAAGTTTGTTGTTCACCCTTTAGATCCATCAGGTTCATATGAGTGTCTTCTAAGGATTCACTAGAAGTAGATCCTTCAACATAGTTATCTTGAAAAGGGGGTCTTATGTCATGATCTGGGCTTGACCTGCCAACATTTGTGTTCTGCGTTTTCCTAAAATTTGGGTTCCTTATGGTATTGGACTGTTGTCCTTCCCATGATGATCTCCTCTCAACGCTTTCTACTCTGTCTCCCAGCCTTTGCATGCCACTGATAATAGCATCAAGCTTTTGTTCTAAGGCTGAGGGTTCTTCCTTAAAGGTGGTTCTTCTTTCCATTCTAGCTCTGTTTCTTTTGGCAATTAGGTTTGTCTCTATGCTGACAACAACATTTTTCATATCTGCAAGGGTCTGAGGAGCTCTTTCTTTTAACTGGTATGCCATATCTGGGTCGAATCCATCAGGGAATTTATACAAGGCAAGGTCAGGTGGGGGTCTTAAGTTCTGTGGTATTGCATTATAGACATTGTTGAACCTTGCACAGTACTCCAAAACAATCTCTTGAGGACCTCTTTTAATTGTATCATATTCAGCTAGTATGTGCAAGGGGTCTTTCCTTTTCTCCCATCTGTTGGTAAAGGATTGGTAAAGCTCATCCGGAGTAGTTATGGAATTAGTAGCAGGTGATCTAAACCAAGTTCTTACATCACTGGTTAAACTTTGAACAAAAATTCTCATTCTCACGCTATCATCATCTATCTCGTAGTTTTCAAAATAGTCTTGCATCTTTTTGGTATGCTGAAGGGCTGTGAAAGGACCGGTACTGTCAAAATAGGTAATTTTAGATTGGTACTCCTGAGGTAAAGCCCCAGGATTAGCAGGCAATTGCAGGGGTGCATATCTATTAGCCATATTGGCAGGGATAAGTGGGACAACGGGGATAAATGGAACAACAGGGATAACAGGGATAACAGAAGTAACTGGAACAGCAGTAGTGGTATTTGTAGTATGTGCAGTGAATGGAGGTGTGGATGGAGTGCTTTGAGATGTGGATGATGAACAAGGGGAAGTAGGGGTTGAACGAAATAAAACCTTAACAGGAGTTGGAACACAACTTGGGAGAGCTGCTTCAGGACTCAAATCAGCAAAATCTTCTCTTTGCTCTTGCTTCCTAAGGATCTTTGGGATTAAGTTCAGATTTTCAAAAGCAGTTGGGGGATTTGGGTCTGGATTTGACCTTGTATATTGTAGATTCTTCTTGGGAGCCAGCTTCTGAACTGTTTTGGTATTTTTCTGGGAATGTTTCTAGAATTAGCAAGGAACTGATCAAATTTTGGAACCACTATCTATAGCTTAAAACTAGCATGAAGATTGACTGAAGTAGCTTTTGTTTACTTCTGTCAATGCAAAGCAAAGACAGTTTCAAAGGCTACCAAGTATGCACACCTTTGTGCATTATCACATCCATTTAAAGCCAGTATAGTTTCTACTACATTTATGGAAACAATTCAAAAGCTACATGGAAACCCAAAGATTATTGTAAGTGACAGAGATCCCATTTTCATTGGAAAATTTTGGACAGAATTATTTTCTTGTCTTGGTACTCAGTTAGCTCATAGCTCATCTTATCATCCTCGATCTGATTGGCAAACTGAGATAGTAAAAAAATGTTTGGAAGGATATCTTCGTTGCTTTGTATATGATAAACAGACACAATGGGTCAAATGGTTGCCTCTGGCTAAATGGTGGTATAACACTTCCTTTCATACAGCAACAAAAATGACCCCATTTATGGCACTTTATGGGTATCAACCACCATCCATCACATCATATTTAAGAGAAAATTCTAAGGTTCAGGTAGTGGAACATCACATCGAACATCAACAACAAGTCCTCCAACTCTTAAAGGATAACCTCGTGTTGGCACAAAATAGAATGAAACAACAGGCAGATCAACATCGCAGTGAAAGAAGTTTTGATGTAGGTGATTGGGTGTTCCTACGGCTACAACCATATAAGAAAATGTCCCTCAAGCAAGATAAGAAGGATAATAAATTATCACCAAAGTATTATCGTCCGTACAAGGTGTTGTAAAAGACTGGTACTATGGCATACAAATTGGAGCTTCCTACAGCTTCTCGATTGCACCTAGTTTTCCATGTTTCATGCTTAAAGAAGGTTATAGGCGACAAGCTCCCAGTTCAAACAATATTGCCAGAACTTGACGAGGAAGGAAAAATTATATTGGAACTGGAAGCAGTTATAGAAATAAGAACTCGAAAGCTACAAAATCGATCAATTTCAGAGTACCTTATCAAGTGGAAGAACTTATTTGCTGAAGATTCCACATGGGAGGATGAGAATTTTATGCAGAAGTGTCCAGAACTACTCAAGCATTGAGGAAAACACTTTTTGAAGGCGAGGGGCATGTTGGGTCCCTATAATACTAGTGATTACCCCATTATTATTGTAGTTATACCCCTTATTTATATTGTTGTGCCCCCATTTCCCCCATGTTAATGTGCCCATAGAATCACTCTATTGTTATTTTTGTGGCTTTATATTATTATTTCTAGGTCGGCTGGATTATATTGTGACTCCTTTGTAGAAATTTTGAATAATTTAACACATATTCAACAGAGATTATCCTGATCATACAATTATAAGCGGAACATGTATAATACATAATCTCCTCTACGTTGATCATCAATTTACAGAAGCAAAAACATTCGCAGGCACACATAGAAGCATCAATCAAACTCATAAACACAGTATGTATCCCGGGGAAAGCATCTCACTAAAAACCCCAACTATCTTTATATTATATTGATTGAATCATGTAACATTACAAAGTACAATGCTTATCACAAGCAATCCAGTACCAGCTCCACCTGTTACACACTATACAGCTCAGATCTGATCTCCAAATCTATTCCACTGCTTGCCTGCCTCTACTGCTCAATACTTGCTCAAGAACTGATGAGAATGGCTTCCCAAACTCGTATTTCACCTCAAAATAATCACTCACACTTTGTTGGACGTGAGAAAAGGCTACAATACTGGGAAAATACGTGAGAAAACTCATTGGCATACTCAATCCCTTGATTGTGCAAGATCTGGTGCACAACTATAGTCACAACTGATAGCAATCTGATTCTCTACCACCTGTCCCTGTTGAACTGAACATGCACTGACATGCAACTGAGTTAACTGATGTATTCATTAGTTGCATCATGAGTTAATAATTAGTTTAACAACTCATCATTAGTCTATCTGCAGTTAGACTAACTACAACTAGTTTAACCAAGTCAAACTGAACACAACTCCATCAACTCCACAATCAACTCCACCAAACTCAACTGATTGAGTTCTAACTGAAGTCATGCATGCAACAACTCAACTGACTCATAAGAAAAGCGTATTTCCTTCTGACAGCTACATGTGCCACCTCTGTAGCTCAAACTAAAGTGCTCCAAGAGAATAAGATCAAGTTTGTAGTCCAAATATTATTATGAGACAATAATATTTGACTTTTCTATTTTTGATAGCCAGTCTAAAAATAGACTTTGATCACTCACACTGTGATCACTCACACTTTCATAAAAAATAGAATTCCATCTATTTTTCCCAACTTGAACAATCATCCATAAACAGCAACCTGCAATCCATAGACATGATCCATATGTCTAAAAATAGACATAGTCTAAAAATAGACTTGCGCCAAAAATAGCCTGCAGGCCCACTTAGTGAAGGCGACTCTTTTCACTAAGCTCCATCATCTTGTTGCACTCTCAACAAGGATTTCTTGTTGCACACTTTTCAACACTCCCTCTCAACAAGAAAGGCTTCCTCTCAAACCCAATCCTGTAACTCTAGAATGTTCTCCATGCAACACATCTGGCCGGTCCACTTGCTCTGTCATCAAAGTCTCTGACTGCTATTGCCTCTGTCGACTGAAACTCTGCATCTCTATGCTCTTCAGTATCTGATTGCTCTAGCCTCTGTCACTTTGATCTCTGACTGCATCCGTGCTGCTGCTGGTTCTATCTCCTAGCATTGCATCCGCACTACACCTCCCAACTGACCTCCCTGTTGGGCCAGAAACATCCTCTGATGCTGAAGCTCTACCTGCTGCTGAAAAGTGCTCCCTCTCTGACATCTGCGCTACTGCAACATCTCCATGCATCTCGCACCATTGCACACCTCTCTGTGCCACCTAGCACTGTGCAAAACACTTGTGCCTCTCACATTGCTACAACCTGCTAGCTATGCACTGTCCTGGGATTCCCTGCATTGTCGCTCTCTCTGCCGCTCCATCCGCATCTATCTCTACCCAATCAGTCAGTTCCTGCTACTACACATCTGGGGCTCCCGTAGCAAGGTCTCATCCAAGAGGTTGGGTACCTCAAGGATCCTGCCCCTCCTCCTTGGGATGATCAATCCACATCACCCCACCTCCTACCTGGAGGTATGGCTGCATGCGATACCTCAGCCCACTTGGCTCGAAGTTTCCCCCTATTGGAGGTATTTGGATGAGTATATGTCTCTACTCGATCTCCTCTCAGCTTCCCCTGTTGTGGCTCCTCCACAATCTCCTGAAGTTGCTGCACCAATCGTGGCTCCTCCACAATCGTCTGAGACTTCTTCTGGCTCTGCATGTTGATAGGTAATATACGCTCCCTCTCAACCACCAAGTCTCCATCAGTTGCCTCGCTGCTCAAGGCTTTGCATGCATCTTGAACCTCAAGAGCATACAGGTTCCTGACCCGTGAACCAATCTCATGACAATGAAAGCATCTCACCTTCGACTTGTCAACCTTCTTCCCATCATTGGAAGAACTGGATTCAGAAAGAGAAACCTTCCCCTTCCCCTTCTTCGCCTTACTCGCTAAGGCATAGTTCTCCTCATCCTGCATGGATGAAGAACTGTCTCTGGTGCGCCGTCTAATCTCCTCCTGCATCAAATCTGACCATGGTTGTTCCCAATTTGGCAGTTTCTCCCTTCCATTCACCGAGTCCTGGTAGCTATGCCAACTCTTAGGAAGGTCAAGGAGTGCTAGACTCACCATCCTCATCTGACAGTCACCCCCACACTTCCCAGCTCATCCCGGGATTGGGTGAACTTCGTGAGATACTGGGGCATACTGTCTCCATTCTCACACTGAATGTTTTTGAGTTTATCTCTTGCTTTGGAATTAAATTCGAATTCCACCAGCTCAAAAACTCAACCACTTCCGATCTAAAATTCGTGAGAACAAAGTATTTCTTGTACAGAGATCGACTGTATGGGCATTCACCGGATATCTCACCTTCCAAAAGAAGGATGAACCCAGAGGTTACCTGGCCTGATTACAAACTCTGCTTGAAGAAATAAAATGTAAACACTTCCTGAATAATAGATCTGATGATCAATCCTTACTTTGATATCCTGTAGAAATTTTCCTACAAATCAAAGGGCTCTGATACCATGTAGAAACTTTTTCTACAATTATCTAGCTCTGATACCATGTAGAAATTTTGAATAATTTAACACATATTCAACAGAGATTATCCTGATCATACAATTATAAGCTGAACATGTATAATACATAATATCCTCTATGTTGATCATCAATTTACAGAAGCAGAAACATTCACAGGCACACATAGAAGCATCAATCAAACTCATAAACACAGTATGTGTCCCGGGGAAAGCATCTCGCTAAAAACCCCAACTATCTATATATTATATTAATTGAATCATGTAACATTAAAAAGTACAATGCTTATCACAAGCAATCCAGTACCAGCTCCACCTGTTACACACAATACAACTCAGATCTAATCTCCAAATCTATTCCACTGCTTGCCTGCCTCTACTGCTCAATACCTGCTCAAGAACTGATGAGAATGGCTTCCCAAACTCGTATTTCACCTCAAAATAATCACTCACACTTTGTTGGACGTGAGAAAAGGCTACAATACTGGGAAAATACGTGAGCAAACTCATTGGCATACTCAATCCCTTGATTGTGCAAGATCTGGTGCACAACTATAGTCACAACTGATAGCAATCTGATTCTCTACCACCTGTCCCTGTTGAACTGAACATGCACTGACATGCAACTGAGTTAACTGATGTATTCATTAGTTGCATCATGAGTTAATAATTAGTTTAACAACTCATCATTAGTCTATCTGCAGTTAGACTAACTACAACTAGTTTAACCAAGTCAAACTGAACACAACTCCATCAACTCCACAATCAACTCCACCAAACTCAACTGATTGAGTTATAACTGAAGTCATGCATGCAACAACTCAACTGACTCATAAGAAAAGCGTATTTCCTTCTGACAGCTGCATGTGCCACCTCTGTAGCTCAAACTGAAGTGCTCCAAGAGAATAAGATCAAGTTTATAGTCCAAATATTATTATGAGACAATAATATTTGACCTTTCTATTTTGATAGCGAGTCTAAAAATAGACTTTGATCACTCACACTTTCATCAAAAATAGAAGTCCATCTATTTTTCCCAACTTGACCAATCATCCATAAACAAAAACCTGCAATCCATAGACATGATCCATATGTCTAAAAATAGACATAGTCTAAAAATAGACTTGCGCCAAAAATAGCCTGCGGGCCCACTTAGTGAAGGCGTCTCTTTTCACTAAGCTCCATCATCTTGTTGCACTCTCAACAAGCATTTCTTGTTGCACACTTTTCAACATCCTTAGACTCCTATATATAGAAAGGAGGTTTTGTCATTTGAATCATCGAAGAATTGTTCATTTATGTAATGTAAAGGAGGTTGCCCCCTCGAAGAGGCTGAATTCTAAGGCGTTGATCTATCTTTTCTTGAGCTGGTTTCATAACAAGGACTCTATCCCTTCATGGGTGGACCTGTAACCTCCTTCCTTTGCACTATAAAATGAAGCATTGGGCTGGTTACTTGGGAGGTTGAAAGCTGAATATTTTTGAGGTGAAATGTTGTTGGAACTTAGTCTTCCTAATTGAGATTTTGTGAGGAAAGATTACATACCTTGTTGATCTCATTTGGAAGAGTGTGAGGCTTGTCAAAGTAGAGGAGATTCTTGTTTTGGACCTTGGGAGGAGCTTGTACAACATCAAGGCACCAAAGGTTGTAAAGTTCTTCTATTTTCAAAGTTAATACAATCAAGTTTATTTTTCTCAATAAGCTATGTTTTATGGTTTGTTTCATGGATTCCTTGATCACCATGATGAATATGATTTATTATATTAGCTATGCAGATGTTATTTGATATGTGCTTGTTTGTGATTGCAGGTTCTCAAAACGAAACTCTTTCAGACGATCAAAGCATGGCTGCCACAAACTAGCGTTGGACTTAAGGTAGGGTCTAAAACACCTCTTTAGTTTTTATTAATGAATCGTAATATGTTTAGAGAAAGGTAGATTTGCTTGTCCTGTTTGTTGCTAGATATCTTTTGATACTAGGGAGATCGGCCTTGTCTGCAAGAACAATTTATCTGGCCAACAAATTAGCGACTCCACTGGGGAACTGAATTTGGTTTTTTGGTTTTCCTTTTTCTTTGACTTGAGAAACTTGTCCTTGTTTCTGGTTTTTGCTTGATGTGTGTGATATTGGGTAGTTTTTAGGATCTAGATTATTTTTTGTTTCTCCGAAGTTTACAGGGAACCACACTTTCTGTTTACAGACAGTGCGGACTTCTCTGCAATTTTCCTTTAGTACACAGAGCGGTACCGCATCTGGTTCTACTGGAAGCATGCAGACCCTATTAAATTTTTGAGAAACTTAAAATGTTTTCTTCCAGTTAATTTTAGGTTTTATTTATGACTATTAGTGTCTACCCAGATCTGCATGTGTTCTGTCAAAAATCTCTTGCAAGTAAGTTCCATTGGCATTTTTGTTTTAGATGATTTTCTAGAAGTTTTGCATGCCTGGATTGGTTTTCACTTGGTCTTTGTAGTGACTCAGAGATTAGAAGCCTAAGAAACCTTAGATTACCCTGGTCTTTTTTGTCTTCTTGATGAGTCTGACTGGTTTGTGAAATCTGCCCTTGGTGAGAAATAGATTTCGTTTTCTCTTTGCAAAGCTTTGAACGAACTTGCTTATAAGTTTTGAATTTCATTTTTATAAAAGAAAACACATTTGGATGTTTTTTGATTGATTTGTTTTTCTGAATGAATTAATCCTTAGTTTCCTGAATAACTAAGTAAAACATCCTCAAAAAGATTTGAAGCTTTTATACATTAGGTTTTTCAAGTTTTTAGATCTCAAAATTAGTTTTTTAGTTTTGAGTGTTTTCTAGAAATTGTAGAATCTCTTTTGAAAGAAAATTGTTTTTGTAGTTTTTGAGTGTTGAAAAAGAAAAGGAATTTTTTGTGAGCTTTAATTAGTAGTCTCATTTTGAGTTTATTGAAAAAGACAAAATATTTTCTTTTATTTCTATGTTGAAAGAAGGATTTGTTCTAAAATAATTGCATTCTCAACTCTTTCTTTTAGCTAAGGTAGGAGTTGTCACTGAAGAGCAAGTCATTGCTCAGGCTCAGTACCTTGACCTTGTCTATACATAGTCAGGTACTTTACATGAAAAAATCCCTAATCTTCCGAAAACTACAGCTCCTTCAGGGTCTCATGACGCTAATGGTATGATTGGTTTAGTTAGTATTAAAAGCAAGAAGAAATCTTCAAAGAATTCTTCTCCTACAATAACTTTAACTGATTCCCTGAAAGGAGATTCTTCCACTGAAGTTTCTGCCGACGTCCATGTCATAGATTCATCTACGACCAAATCTGGTAGTAAAGAGAAGGGGAAGAACAAAAACAATCAAAATTCAAAAGATAAAACAAATAAAAATGAATTTATTTATGAAAAACGAAAACATCGCTATCATTGTTTCATCTGCAACGAGGATCATTTTACTAAAGAATGCCCATATCGAGCAGAGTTTTCGAAATTTGTTAAAGGTTCTCAAATGCCTGCTGTCTTGAAGGATCCTTCTCCTTCTCAAGATAGTAAAGCGGTTTCTTCTTCCTCGAATACCTTGGAAGAACCCATTATGATGATGTCTCATGTCAGGATTGCGTCGCGATTGCAAGATTATGGTAGTAAAAATCCTGTTGATTGTAAGGAAGTAGAATATTCTAATTCAAACCCATCAACTACACCTCCTCCTAGGTCTGCTCCACTACAGATCGAGAAACCCAACCAAGACTTAGTAATCAAACCGCATACTAAAGGTATACTTCAGAAGTCAGCTTTCAATCCATATGCGAAAGCTGCTCAGAATTATAGCTTTGGATGTGCTCCAATCATGCCCAGCACAGCGTAAATTACTATTGTCTGCTATAGGAGCTTTTGATCTTTAGGATTTGAACCTAATAATCTTCGATTTAGAGAATAGTACACCCCGCCTTCCTCATCAAATGGCTTTCCAGATTCTAGTGTTAGTAAAAAACAGACCTTGCTTTAGGACTATGATTGATGAGGGAGCTTCTATGTGTATTATGTCAATCCAGTGTTGGAAATCGCTTGGTTCTCCTACAATCAATCGGTCTCTGACAATTCTAAAGACTTTTAATGGCTGAGGGTTCCATCTTGTTGGTATTTTGGAAGATTTACCTATAGGGGTAGAAGGAAAAACTGTAAATCTAGATGTGGAAGTGGTTGATGCCCCTCTAGATTACAACATTCTTTTGGGTCGCAATTGGTCTTATGTTATGACTGCTATTGTTTCATCGGTCTTTCAGCTTGTTAAGTTTCCTCATAACAGAAAGATCGTTACGATAGACCAGCTGAGTTATTTCTCATCCGACCCGGCCTCTACAGATAGTGTTTAGCATGTCGGTAACACGACTATCCCTTACAAGGATGTTGGGGTAGGATTGATTAAAGACTCTGGTTTACTAGGAACTTTTCCCGTCCCTCCTCCTAACGTATCACCTTCTATTCATATGATTTCATCGAACACTATTGCTTTTTATGATCCTTGGATCGCACCTTCCGATTCCAAGGTGGATTCATTTGATGGCGCGATGCCTTTGAATCCCTTTGAAATTTCATATCAGGTAGTACAGTCGTTTTATGATTCCTAACCTATCATGAGGATAGTTTGTTCCTGTCTCAACCTCGTTAAAAAATGAAACAAGGAGTCATGAGCATAGTTCTCGGTCTTGTGTCAAGCTCGTTAAAAAATGAAACAAGAAGTCAGCGAGAATAGTTTGTTCCTATCTCAACCTTGTTAAAAAATGAAACAAGGAGTCATGAGCATAGTTCCTGGTCTTGTGTCAAGCTCGTTAAAAAATGAAACAAGAAGTCAGCGAGGATAGTCTTTTCCTGTATCAACCTCGTTAAAAAATGAAACTAGAAGTCTCGAGCATAGTTCTTGGTCTTGTGTCAAGCTCGTTTAAAAAATGAAACAAGGAGTCATGAGAATAGTTCCTGGTCTTTTGTCAAGCTCGTTAAAAAATGAAATAAGGAGTCAACGAGGATAGTTTGTTCCTGTATCAACCTCGTTAAAAAATGAAATTGGATGTCATAAGCATAGTTCCTTGTCTTGTGTCAAGCTTGTTAAAAAATGAAACAAGGGTTTTGGAGATAGTTCTTTTCTTGTGTCAACCTCATTAAAACAGAAATGAAACAACTCCCTTTCCAAGTCGAATCTTTCCAAGATCTCGAAACTAAACCTTCATTCCATCCACCTTGTTGAATGCAATGAAGCTTGGGGGGCATGTACCTCGTTTTTCATCATTATGTTGGGGGCATGCGAACTTATAACAAGCATAGTTTTTCGTTTCAAGCTTGCGTAAACATGAAACCGAATTCAAGCAAAGTTCACTATGGTTCAAGCTTGTGTAAAAATGAACCTATACCCGATTTACATCTCGTGATTGTCGTCTTTATCCGCTAAATTCTGTTAGATGAGCCTTGGTAGTTTTCATTCCATCGCCCCCATCTCTTTGGCTGATCATATGCTTTCACTTGGTTGTTTACCCTTCCTGAGGGACCGCATCTATGAGTGGTTTATTAGCCAGCCTCTTAACCATTACATGTTTTGAGCAGTTCCTCCATTGCCGGATCCAGTTGCTACCCTTTATACCACTCGTTCCTCTAGGACAAGTCCTCTTTAAGCTCTTTTCTGACTCATGAAATATGAAAAGATTGTCGATTTTTTCCTTTTTAAACTCGTTAAAACAGAATTAAAAGGACGGTCCACTTACAACTCTTTTCTGACCGTATAAACATGAAAAGATTGCCGAAATTTTGTCATTTCATGTTCGATATTGGTTATAAAACGACGTGTCTTTGATCAATTTTTTACTTTTTCGGATCAGGGCCACTAATTATGAAAAGTACTCCTTGATCATAATGGTCAAGTGGTTCTCTCAAGTATTATTTTATACTTTTTTGGGCTTGGGAGACACAAATTTACAAAAAAGGACATCCATGGAGTTTTTGAAGTTTTTCTTCTAACTCCCTAAAATTGAAAAACACCGAGTTTTTCCTATACGGGACTCGTTAAAATTAAATAGTAAAGGAGCTGTTCAATTTTAAACAGGAACGAACCACTCCTTCTTAGGGTTCTAATTTTAAACTAAGTTGGACTCATCCGAAGGATGAGCTTATAACCAAGCAAATGTTATCCTCCTCAAGCTTGTCAAAAATAAAGAGGTACTTGCTAGAAATGGTGAGGGCAAATTGAGAAAAATGAACTTGTTTGTTATACTTAATGTCTTAGAAAAGCATTTAACCACTCTTGAACACGACACTTTTTGTTCACCTGGGCTGGGAAATCCTTTGCCTAACAGTTAATCAAACCATATTGAAATTCTTCAGCCGGTTTTTGGGTATTAGCTTTGGGTCAATTTTCACCAAACCATCTGCAGTGTCGTTATGTGTTCAAGAGGTCAGTTCAAATAAACCGTTCATCTACAAAATATCTGTCATCCATTTTGACAATCCCTGAGTTAGTCCTTGCCAAATATATTTCTTCAAAACTTGATCTATGATTTCGTGTTGTGGGCTTGGCTATGACAGATCGCTTTCTATCGAATTCAGCTCATTATCTACAAAGGTGATCTAGAAATCATCAGTACCTTGGAATCTGCATGCCCTAATGGCAGGTTTCTCGGTTTCGACAACAGGTTGCATCATTGACCTTCGATCAAAGGATTCTATGACATGTTCGACATCAGCTCATCTATTCACATTTCATGGATTGTACTGAGTACTTTGAGAGCCATTGACATTACTGGTGGTTTCTCTCACACTTGTTAACAATTCACATCATTTAATGGTAATCAAGTGCTTTCTACCATGTTCGACTTCGACACATTCATTCACATGGATAGAATCATACTAGTTCGGGAAGTAGAAATCAAGACCCTGGATCTAGTTTCCACCATCCAGGCTGCAAGGAATTTTGTTATTCATTATACAGTGGACTATTCATAAACAGATGGCTGCGTCCATACTATGTCTACATATGTCTATACTCGTGATGTATTACAAAATCATTCCTGTATCAGAGCAGTTTAGTTAGCTTTCTAGTCAGTTTTGATCTGAGCATGGGAATGCCTACCTCAGCGATGCTATGTTCACATATATATATTTTGTATTGAATGTTTTTACAGGTTCCGACTGGGGTGTCCACAGGATGATCCTTGAAATGATAAAGTACTTCACTCTTCTTAGATGACAAATGCTATCCTCATCTATTACAGACTTCGCACTTTAGGGGGAAATCTGTTGCACAAAATATTGTCACCAAGACATTCTGCAATCAGTGTGAGTCTATCACCACTCATACTTTCCTCCTTTGCAAGTCTTAAGCCTCAGTTCTTTATGTCAAGCCTTGAAAATAAGAGAAAGCTCTTAAAAGTCTCTAAAACTCTAGTTCTGCACTTTCTCTTAGCATTACCTGCGGTCCCGCACCTAATGGTCACGTCCCCTGCACACCTGACCACTCTGTCTCTATGTAATGGGTGTGAACCCCTGTAAAAGTCAAAAAGGCGCAAGTACATTCTTAAAAACTCACTTTGAATCATTTATGGAAGCTTCTAGAAGGAATCTTGAGGTGGCAAGTTCGCTCCTTTAAGGTTCATGCATCCCATACCTTAAGGAGCTAACCCCTTGATGTGAGGAGCTTATCCCTTTGAAGGAGGACTCTATCCCTTCATGGGTGGACTTGTAACCTCCTTCCTTTGCACTACAAAATGAAGCATTGGGCTGGTTACTTGGGAGGTTGAAAGTTGAATATTTTTGAGGTGAAATGCTGCTGGAAATTAGTCTTCCTAATTGAGCTTTTGTGAGGAAAGATTACATACCTTGTTGATCTCATTTGGAAGAGTGTGAGGCTTGTCAAAGTAGAAGAGATTCCTGTTTCAGACCCTGGGAGGAGCTTGTACAACATCAAGGCACCAAAGGTTGTAAAGTTCTTCTATTTTCAAAGTTAATACAATCAAGTTTATTTTTCTCAATAATTTGTGTTTTATGGTTTATTTCATGGATTCCTTGATCACCATGATGAATATGATTTATTATATTAGCTATACAGGTGTTATTTGATGTGTGCTTATTTGTGATTGCAGGTTCTCAAAAGGAAACTCTTTCGGACGAACGAAGCATGGCTGCCACAAACTAGCGTTGGACTTAAGGTAGGGTCTAAAACACCTCTTTAGTTTTTATTAATGAATCGTAATATGTTTAGAGAAAGGTAGATTTGCTTGTACTATTTGTTGCTAGATATATTTTGATACTAGGGAGATCGGCCTTGTCTGCAAGAATGATTTATCCGGCCAACAGTGTGCAGCGATGCCCTAGCCTAAATGACTTTCCTTATGAAAAGCCACCTATGATTTTATTGGGTTGAACCTTTGATAAGTCTATAATAAAGCTCTATGTTATTGGTCCTTGGGGATACAAATCAACCAAGGACTTATATGGATCATACCCAAAGTAAAATTCCCAAATGTTATTAGAAATTAACAACCTATTATTGATTCATATTTATGAAGGGAACAAAATAAAATATAGATTTGTAATAAAAATATAGAGATATAATGAAACTTGAATTATATTAATAAATGGAAAGTGTTGAAACTATATAAATGCATAATGAAAATAGACTAGCTTGAATGGTGGTAACTTATCTCTGAGAATATATGTGATAGCTATGTGCCTTCCCAAATTATCTTACAATGAGGGTTCAAGGTCTTTTTATCAAATCTTTATTTGCTGTTGCAAGGTGATGGTTTGGTGTTCTGTTTTCAGAACTTTCGTTTTGGTTTTGTTCATGTATTTGCATGTGAAAAACAGTTATAGACTTTGTTATGTTGATAGTGAGTTGAAGATAATCTTTTTATTTTGGAATGAGTTGAAATGCAAACATAGTGACAAGGAAATATTTTCTTTGAATGCACAATACTTTCTTTTTGGTTGGGTGGGGTGCATACACTAGTTGATTCAATAGATAATTTATTTGATGAAGTTTGAAGATAAATCTAATTTTTTTGTTATATTTAATCAAATTCAGAGAGTGAGATTTATTTTGGTTTGAGAAATCTTTCTGGTAGGAAGTAGTTTCGAGGTTGAAGGTTGAAATGTAGATTAGGTTTTCCCATTAAATAAACTGCCAGTATTTGAAGGATTGATAAACTAGTGTAGGATTAGTGTTTTATGTAGTTAATGGTTTCTGTACTGATGAATTCTTTCAAGTGAAGGATTAATTAGTGTTTGAAGGAATCTAGAAGGGTGTTGATGAGCAAGTTATTGTAGGAATTTGATTTGCAGGTTGCTAGGGGCTCTCTTTGGCATTTACAATGTTGCATCTCGAAGTCCACAAACCATGGATTGAAATTAAATGTTGGTCAATTAAAATACCCTATGCTACACCCAACATTTTTGCATCGTTAATGGGGAGGAGTTCAGGGGATTGACCTTGGTGACCTGTTCCAGTTTAGTTTTCTC
The DNA here is from genome assembly GCA_031772625.1 of Pinus tabuliformis. Lineage (NCBI taxonomy): Eukaryota > Viridiplantae > Streptophyta > Pinopsida > Pinales > Pinaceae > Pinus > Pinus tabuliformis. The sequence goes on from CM062810.1 coordinate 768,747,684, forward strand.
TTTACCTATTTTTTCTTGCAATCTTTTATTTCCTTCTTGCATATTTTGATTTTATTTCTAGGGTGTTGTAAGAACCCTCCTATATATATTTAACCACGTTTTAAAGGAATATACCAACTAGCTTGTTCAAGATAGAGAAATTGTAGTTCGAGGCATTTTTCAATGAGGTGATTGAGGTTAATATCAATCATCCAATGCACCTATATCACTAACTGGTTGGAAGGAACATTTGAAGAAGGAGTCTCGAAGTACTACATGAATAACCTCTTCTATTTTGGGATGAAATGGCACAAATAATTACCTTTGAATTCCGTATCAAAGATTGAGGAGGAGTGGTACAAATTCATAGTATTCCCCTATCTTCTTTTCCAAAATTTCATGGTTGGGAAAATGAATACCCATGCACAATTTTATTTGAGTTTGATGTACTTTTTAGAGGGTATGGTTATTGTACTAATGAAAAAAGGTTGTAAGTGCTTCCTCATACTCTTAAAGGATCAGTTGTCTAATGGTTCACGAGCCTTGGGGGGAACTGATTTAATACATGGGAAGAGATGAATAATGATGTAAGGGGAAGATGAAATTTTGGAGGACTATGTGGAGTGATTTCAATACAACCTTCAGAAATAAAAACATAAACATTTGGAAAAACAGACCTTGAAAAAAATCCTACTCAAAGGAATAAGATATGAACTTTTAGAACCTTTAAATATGATAGGCGCAGGTGATGTTTTTCACTAACCATATGATGATGTTTGTGAATTATGAATTAGATATTCAAGAGGAATCTCCAAGATTGGTAAGAATTCTCAAGAACTTTCCTCTCAATTTTTGAAATCTACTACGAACACCTCTCTAAATTTACAATGGATGGTTCGTAGGAAGAAAAAAAGTAGTACAAGGAGGATAAATTGATAAATTATTGCCCATCATTGTTAGGGATACAACAATTACTTAATGAATCAAGGAAGGAAATAAATAGACCATCAGTTATAACTCAAAACTCGTCATCTTTGCCCACGGGGCTTTGGATTGACGGTGAATGGGTGTACTGTTAAGGAACTCCTTGCGATAGGTCACCGGTTCAAATCCCTCGTGGGTGGTTAGGTAGTATTATATATATATATATATATATATATATATATATATATATATATATATATATATATATATATATATATATATATATATAAACCTCTTCATAATTTAATACTTGAACTAAGATTTATTTTCCGAAACAAGTTCCTCAATAGACCTATAACTTACAGTTCCATGGAATACTTATAATCAACCTCTAATTCAATACCCCACCTAATGGCCATAGTGGCCCTCTCCCTCGAACCAAATATTCCTGCAACCTTAAGGATGGTTTGGAGCCTCCTCACTAGGGAAATTCCCCATGGAAACTCCATTAACTGCACCACAACAACTATAATTCTTTTCCAATACCCCACCATTTTATCTTTCTCTATGGTCTCAGTCATTTGTGCAACCAAATCCTAATTATAATAATCAAGTTGCACATCAATTTAAAACAACTAATTTTCCTACTCACTCCCCTATTGAATGTAATTTCATACCTTTTATAAAGGGGGGAGGAGTGAATTCTTAAACCTCCCCTATTACCACACAACATTTAGCTCGGGAAGAAACTTTAATCCATAAACCATTAGAGGAGAAATCTATGATTAGATTTTGTTTTAAAACCATTGTTGAAGCTCATGAACAATATCAAGAGAAAAACCCTAGAATTTCCCTTAACCATCCTTGTGAATATGAAGAGAGAAAACATCAAGCTATGGAAGACTTGTACAAGTTGGAAAACCATGAATATGTGGGTCCTATTGAATCATGGTTCCAAACAATCATCATCACACCCCATTCTCTCATCATCCAACAAGCCTTGGTACCATATCAGTTAAAGACGTTGATTTCTCATACTTTATTATGTGTTGAAGTTTACATTTTAAACTCGAGTGTGAGTATGTTTAGCATCTTGTTATGCACAAGGTTACAATGGAAGTACTCCTACACTTGAAGGAAATGTTCCTTTCTTTAAATTAGGGTGGGTTAGTATTAAAACAATAAAGAAAAATTCCATTTGGAAAAAAATTATTATACCAACACTCTTTAAATTGCAATTCCCTAAGGAAAACCTATTGAAATTTCTATTAATATGCACTCTTGTGGTAAGTCTTGTCAGAATCAGTTCACTCTTAATACCTCATGTCGTGTGAAGTGACATTGATCATTTATTGGGTGGTTCTTCTTCATATTGTTTTGTCATCCATGGAGTCACTCAAGCGGATGTGTCATTTTTTTTCTTAGCACTTTCCATTAACAAGCCAAAACACTAACCCTAGCCTAGTCATTTGAACAAATAGTCATGCAAGAAATATTTTCAAGTTTCTCTTCGAAGGTATTGATGAAACACATCTTATGTTGGACCACTCATATAAAACACTAATGAGATCTCATGAGAACCCTAGCATGATTAAGTTGAGGAGCCTTTCATTCAATATTATAGATGCTTTCTTTAAAATGAGTATTTAAGGTAGCAAGAACAACCAATAAATATTTGTCATTAACAAGTTTTCACGCCATCCCATGCTCTTAAGAAGTAGATTTTCCTCCCAACCTATTAAGTAACATATTTAAGATTAATGATAATCATAGTTTATTTTAACATAAAGGTATTAATTGAGAGATAGGAGGTCTCATTACGAGCCGACCTACCACAATCATGGGTACTAACGAGAATGACATTACCGCTACTAGTCACCAATTCGGGGTAATGGATTTTAGTTGAAAATATGAAAGACAAGAGGTCTAATCACATGTCAGCTTGTTCATTCTTGTTAGTTCTTGTGAATGACATTGTCGTTAGTTGGTTACCAAGGAAGGACTGTGGCCTTTGATTAATTTCTAAAAGTAAATTATTTTAAATGAATCTGAATCTAGAACTAATATATGGGACACAAGAATTTCATTGGGTTAAAAGACATCCCTCTTGAGGATATAGACGCCCGCTGGAAGCAGGTCCATGCCTATGGTATTAAAGTTAACTTTACACTATGATTTACTTGGTTGTTTTTTTCGTTCTCTGAACTCATTATCATATCTCTCTAAGAATGGCTTTAAGATCATTTCAATAATGTGCTTTGGAGTTTTATCTTTCATAAATATGAAGGTTTTCATGGATGTGGGACCATTAGTGCAGGTGATTCACTTTTCCTTACAAAAGGAGCTTTAACTATACGCTTGGATAATGGTAGGATGGTCACCTTGGGAAGATATCACTTTGTTATCTTTCTTATTCCATATTTCCATGTATGCTTAATGCCATGACTTTGAAATTATGTCAGTTTTATTTTTAAAGAGGATATAGAGATGAAGAAATATTGATTAGGGTTACTCCTAAGATGCTTATGGAAATTTTGATGGTTGGCTATTTTATGATGACAAAATCCTTGCAGTAACAACATTGTTAGTATTCCTTTGGTAGCCCTTGCATTACGTACTCTTTTGAAAATAATAAAGGTCAGTCTTGACATCATTGAATCTCTCGTCATAGGTATTTCTTATTAATGCAAAGGAAGTTGACATCATATGACCTTTACCTATATGCTCTTATGTAATTAGCCCTATAGTTTAAGTCAATGTAGCATGACTCAAATAGAGAAACCCTAGCCCTTCAATTTTGATTAACTTTGGCCTATGTCAAAGGTTTTTCTTGCACAAGGACATGCAAGATGATCAACATGGGGGGGTTTCAGGCCTCTATTTTTTCATAATTAATACATCTCTTTCCCTCATGTTATTACCTAGTTCTCATAGTTATTGTCGTCATTTTTCACATTCTTGGGCTAATTCACTTGAAAATAAGCATGAAGAGATAAATTAATAAGTTTCCTTTGTTTTAGAGTGTTTATAAAATATTATTACTCATTATGGATGTTTTCTCCTTTTCTATGCAGCATTATCTTTCAATTTAATCTTGTACCATGATCCTGCACTCTTAAGGATTTCTGCACTAAGAGAAGATTGTGCATGTTGACTTCAACATTTTGCACATATTTGGCATATCAAGGTTCTCAAGAAAACATATGGAGTTACGAACAAACAATTGGTCAACCAACCTATACATGAAATACAATTTTTCTTGCACTAGTATGCCTGCACCAATCTACCTGCACTAAAGAGCAATTCGTTTGGGGATTTGATAGATCAACACATTTTTGGGGAAAACCGAAGAACATTTTTGTACAAAATAATGTTTTAACACCTCCACATGAGTTGGAATGCACCCAGGTCACACATGTGGGATTCTAGAAAGCAAAATCAAAAAAATCTCCTTAAAATTCACACAGTGTTTAAACTGCCAACTTTTGCCTTGATTTTCGTGAAGATCAAGGAAAATATCGATATTTTTGGTTAATGAGTTTTTTCCTAGTATAGAAAAATATTTAAAACTGAAAATATTTCCCAAAATTCTCATTTTTATAGGATATACATGATATTCTTTGAGGTAGTTTTGTAAAAAATGCAGGTTTCTCCAAAATTCTAGGGTCATGCCCATAATGCAAAATTATGCACTAGATCATCATCCTTTTGATTTGATGATGGATGAACCAAACCTTCATCAATGGAAAACTGTTGTATCTTTATGTATTTTATTTTATATTCAGTTTGTAATAAAAAAACTTATATAAACAAAGTCCTGGCTCCAAGCCTAGTTAGGAGAGAAATCCATTCTTTGTATTCTTATGCTGATGGAGTAAATTGTAGAGGGCTCTTCCCCTTTCTATATGATCAGTTGGAGCTAGATTATTGAGCCCAAATGTATAAGGAATGAGATTTCCATTAATAACAACGACCAATGCCAGGTTTCTTTTTCATTTTTATTAATTTTTGTTAATGCTTCTCTCTAATCTTTAATTTAATATTTATTTAAAGAGGGTGCAAGATGGTTGGTTTGGCCCAACCAATACAAGTTGTCACACCTTTGTTAGTTAGTATTGTATGGTTTTATTTTGAAATATATTAGTGTGGTGTGGATGTTCATTGATGGAGCATTTTATTCTTGCATAACTTATTCAGAGCTCTATTATTTATTTTGAATTACGTTGTCTCATCCAAGTACATAGAATGTGTGTGCATTTTGGGATGTTCTTAGCTTATATTTGAGAAGGAGTGATTTCATACATTAAATATTTGTTTGAGTTATTTATATTTGAGTTAAGTTGAGTACATATCAACTTTTGAAATCATTTATTTATCCATTTAAAGGTCTAAATATTGTGATATTTTAACTCAAGGTTTTCCCTCTGCATGTGGTAGCCTTGAGCCAAAAAGATTTTGAGAACACTAGGGTTTTGACATAGGCTTATGAATCTTGTTCCATCATTACCAGTTCTAGGTTGTTCAAAATTTATTTGGAATGACCACTATTTTTGGAATCATTTCTTTGGGTATTGTCAGTTTTGTTTTGAAGGCCTAAATGATCTAATATTAGTGTTGATAAGGTTTCCCTATGACATATTTGAGCTATTTTGAACCTAATTATCAAGGGAATCTTGATCTCTTATTTAGAGTATAAATGAAACAATATTAAAAGTGATTAAACCCTAAGTTTATTGCAATGAACCAAGTCATATTTAATAGGTATAATATACATGTGAGTGCATGATTCGGTCATGTATATTTCTTACACCAAGATTTTCCTACCATTATGATAGTATTCTCTTGGTTTAATAATATAACACTATTTGGGAAAAGTGTTGGTACAACCTAGTGTTGGAGATTACCTGTGTTTGAACAAGTTTCTTTTGAATACATGAGACTACTTAGCGAGTGTAATTAGTTATATCTTACAATTGATATTCTTAGCTAGTACAATTGTGGAATAGGTATATTTGAATGGTTTGGTGTGAAAAGGTTTGCTGAGGATTGATTTATTATTGGTCTTTTAGAATTTGATTCTTATTTTCAAAGATTGGGTTAATTTCTTTCTCTTTCAAAACCTTGTTGAGGAACTTTGGTTTGGGACATTTTGCTTGGTTTGAGAAAACAAAGTAGAGTGAAACCATTTTTTTATGCAAGTTTATACATTTGATTGCCACACTTTACTTTTGAATGTATAAGAAATGAAAAGTTGTTGTAGTGCAGGAATCACACTTAGTGTAGGTAGCCTATTGAGTGCAGATAGACTGCATTAAAATAAGGTATAGAAATTTGTTGTTTGCAAATATTTGTTTGGTGTTGCAAGGTGATGGTTTTATGTTCTGTTTCTAGAAATTTCATTTTGATTTTATTCATATCTTTGTATGTGCAAAACCATTACAGACTTTGTTATATTGATAGTGAGTTGAAGTTATTTTTTGTTATTGTGGAATGAATTGAAATGCAAACAGAGTGTCAAGGGGATATTTTAGTTGAATGCACAATAGTTTCTTTTTGGTTGATTGGGCTGCATACGCTAGTTGATTTGATGGATAATTCATTTGATGAACTTTCGAGATAAATATAATTATTTTTGTTATCTTTAATTACATTCAGGGAGTGGGATTTATTTTGGTTTTGAGCAATCTTTCTAGTCAATGTGCCTGGAAAGTGTAGGAATAAGTTTCTAGGTTGAGGGTTGAATGGTATATTAGGTATTTCCATTAAATAAACTTCCAATATTTCAATGATTAATAAAATAATGTAGGATTAGTGTTTGATGTAGTTAAGGGTTTCATTTCTGATGAATGCTTTCAAGTGAAGGATTAATTAGTGTTTGTAGGAATCTATAAGGGTGTTGATGATCAAGTTATTGTAGGAATTTTATTTGCAAGTCGCTAGGAGCTCTCTCTTCCATTTACAGTGTCACGTTTTGAAGTCCATGAACCGTAAATTGACATTAAATGTTGGTCCATTAATATACCCTATGCTAAACCCAACACTTGTCCTTTCCTTTCTTGATTGATTCCTCCTTGAGTGCAAGTGGTTGTTCTCTCTCTCTTAGAGCTCTATTTTTGAAAGTGATCAAAAGCTAAAATGGAAAAAGTTGTCAATTTTTTTTTAGATGCATTTTTATCATTGTTGTCTAATGTATCTTCCTTTCCTTTTTATTTTTCTGTAATTTTCTTTCACTTTCTCTCTAATTTCCCTTGCATGCATATTCTTGTCTCTTCATCTTCCTTTCTCTCCTATTTTCCTTTATTCTTTAAATTAATTGTCGTTTATTTCCTTTTGCATTTTCCAATGCCAGTGCCAATTTCCATAGCCAATAATAAACCACAAGTAATACTCACTTTAATGTTTTTCCCCTCCATTCAACTTGAAATACATGTTCAATGACCTTTGTCTTATTTTTTCCTTTAATGTCCTTTATTAAATGAGACATTAACCCGAATTTGTTACAAGAAGGATGCATCTTCATGTACTTAAGAAACAACCAAAGCCTTGGAAAAAAAAAGGAGGCTATGTGTACATATCCTATCTTGGTCACACCTAACTTCACATAAACCTATATTATGGAGTGTGATGCATTAAGCCATAGCGTTAGAGCAAATTTAATGCAATAAGGAATACCCATTTCCTTTGAAAGTTACTGGATTAAAGGAAATAACTTACAACCATTTATGAAAAATAAATGTTGGTAATATTACATTCAATTTAATAATGGTGTCATTACCTAACAGGAAGGCAGTACAAAGTAAAAACATGGTGTGATAGTTTGAAGTACTTCTCGGAGCAATGATTATCTTTAAAAGAGTAACAAAAATGGGTTATAAAGATTCTATGTTATGACTTTCAAATTATCTAAAAAAAATGAAAACATAATATGGTGGTAGAGTCTAGACTCACCTTCTAGGATAGAAGAAGAAATAGAGGGTTTACTATTGATTATTTCTATTCTACAATCTAATTGGGTGGAAGAAGCAAGGTTGTAATGGAAGAAATATTTGAAGGTATTAAAGATCATTCAACTACAAAAGGACCTATCGTAGCAGATATAAGCACCCTCCAAAATTTTTTCTTAGCTTCCTTTTGGAGCCTCCCTACTAATCGTCCTTAGAAGCATGTCTTACAATGTCAAGTACACAAGCTTCAGTGGTTTTCTAGCAGCATGACAGCCTATGCATGATAGCTTGTTGCACTTCCCTCACAAGATGATACTTCGGACTTGGTCTAGCTATTGGTTGAGAAGCTACCTCAAGAAATTGCGCAATTCTGGAGGGGAACCAGCCTTCCATCCAGAAATTACACAAATCTGATTGGCAACCTGCTGGGCTCAGAAACTGTGCAATCCTGTCAGTCAACCTTCCCAGTGAAAACAATGCAATTTGGTCCAACAGGACTACTCAACCCATAAATTGAAAAATTATAAGCAGCAGTCAGCTACTCCACCCAGAAATTACATAATCCCTCTAGACAGCTAACCCATATTCCTCCCAGAAACTACGCAAAATTTCCCCTCAGTCAAGCAGGTTGTTGCATGTGCCCTCAGATTGACCGGTTCCACCCAGGACCGAGGAAACTTGACTTGCATGCATAGGTTGTATTTTCCTGAAATAGAAAAAAGAAACATGTAATAAGAATCCCTAGATTTTAGGGAGCTATTTTTAGCAGTTGGAGGTTACATGGAAAAACCGTTTTAGAAAATTTCCTCCAAGTGTCACTTTTTCCTAGATTTGTGGCATGTGCGTCATAAGCCTCAAAATTATTTATTAGATGCTTTAGAGCTCATTCTTCATATCGATCTTGGAGCTCTGACATCCCACAACACATCCAAGAGTCTTTGACACACCCATCTCATCTATTTCTGGGTAAGTTTGCTTAACTTGTCTTGTTCAACATTTCTATTGATTTTTGTGTTTTGGCTTGTGTGAGTGATGTCTACTTGATTTCTTTGAACACTTGTTGTCGTTTACATGCACATTATCTTGTAAAAGCACCATTTAAGTTTTTGTTAGCATCTCACTACTGTCGCATGCATGACACTATTTTGCATGGACGGTCACTGATTCAATGTCTCATCTCACACACATGCATGTTGTTCCATTCTCTGAATCTTGCATTCACTGTTTGCATGCACAATCATTCACCTCTGCTTAGATTCAGTATCACCATGCATCCACATCTTCTTTTATTTTCAGTTGCCCGTCGACGGGTCTGGGTAGCCTTGGCCTGGACTTCGCCTCACCAAGACAACATTGTGCAATTCTGAGAGATAAGGCTTGGCCTTCCTCCCAAAAAATATGCATTATGGCCAATGACTATCCTCCAGTATTTCCTTGTGAAATTCTGAGAGTCAGTGACTATTGGCCCAACAAATTACGCAATACAGTCCCTAGGCCTGCAACACTTACCAGTTGGAATTGTGCATTACACAATCCCAGCACCCAGAAGGCCTGTCTAGATTGTGCACTGTGCAATTCCGATAGACAACTAGTGTTCCGATAGTCTAGACTGCCTTTTGCACAGTTCGGGCAGTCAGTCTCCTGGCCTCCCAGTGAAAATTCCATAATCCTTAGCAGTCAATCCTCAGGTATGTTGCATGTCATTCCTCAAGTTTCCTTTGGTTTTAGCTGATATATTTCTTGCCATGTATCCAGATCTAGCAGGTGTTTTTCCACCTCTCAGCAATTCAGGATTAATGGCCTCCCAGAGAGTAGGATCAAAGGAAATTGGCGAAAGCGCGGCTGGAGCAACAGTTGAGCGAGTGTCTACGAGTTTTCGATCTATGAAGACACTAAGATGATTGTAGAAAAAGACATCAAGCTGAAATGGAAAGAGGTCAATGATGCATTTTTAGGCAAATTTGAGGAAGACCTCAAAGACCGCCAAGTCTATGTGAACATTCACAAGTCTGGCTTGTAATGGATTGCATGCATGTGTTATGAAACCAGCTCACAAGAAGATAGAAAAGAAAGATCAATGCCTTAGAATTCAACCTCTTCGAGGGGGCAACCTCCTTTACATTACACAAATGAATGATTCTTTGATGATTCAAATGACAAAACCTCCTTTCTATATATAGGAGTCTAAGGAATCACAATATAACCCAACGACCTAACAATAATAATATAAAGGCACAAAAATAACAATAGAGGGATTCTATGGGGCACAGTAATAACAATATGGGGACAATAGGGGCACAACAATATTAATAAGGTATACAAATACAATAGTAATGGGGTAATCACTAGTATTATAGGGACCTAACATGCCCCTATCCTTCAAAAAAGTGTTGTCCTCAACGCTTGAGTAGTTTTGGATGCTTCTATATAAAATTCTCATCCTCCCATGTGGAATCTTCAGCGGATAAGTTCTTCCACTTGATGAGATACTTTGAAATTGATCGATTTCATAGTTGTTGAGTTCTTGTTTCTGTGACTGCTTCCGGTTCCAATATAATTTTTCCTTCCTCGTCAAGTTCTAGCAATATTGTTTGAACTGGGAGCTTGTCATCTATAACCTTCTTTAAACATGAAACATGGAAAACTGAGTGCACTCGAGAAGTTGAAGGAAGCTCCAATTTGTATGCCATAGTACCAATCTTTTCCAAGACCTTGTATGGACCATAATACTTTGGTGATAATTTATTATCCTTCTTAGCTTGCTTGACGGACATTTATTTATATGGTTGTAGCCATAGGAATACCCAATCACCTACATCAAAACTTATTTCGCTGCGATGTTGATCTGCCTATTCTTTTATTCTATTTTGCGCCAACACGAGGTTATCCTTTAAGAGTTGGAGGACTTGTTGTTGATGCTCGATGTGATGTTCCACTTCTTGAACCTTAGAATTTTCTCTTAAATATGATGTGATGGATGGTGGTTGATATCCATAAAGTGCCATAAATGGGGTCATTTTTGTTGCTGTATGGAGGAAGTGTTATACCACCATTCAGCCAGAGGAAACCATTTGACCCATTGTGTCTGTTTATAAGATACAAAGCAATGAAGATATCCTTCCAAACATTTTCTTACTATCTCAGTTTGCCCATCATATTGAGGATGATAAGATGAGCTATGAGCTAACTGAGTACCAAGACAAGAAAATAATTCTGTCCAAAAATTTCCAGTGAAAATGTGATCTCTGTCACTTACAATAATCTTTGGGTTTCCATGTAGCTTTTGAATTGTTTTAATAAATGCAGTAGAAACTGTACTGGCTTCAAATGGATGTGATAATACACAAAATTGTGCATACTTGGTAAGTCTGTCAACTACCACCATGATGACACTCTTTCCCTTAGACTCGGGTAAACCTGTGATAAAATCCATTGAAACCTCCTCCCAACGTTGGCTTGGAATGGATAAAGGTTGTAATAGACCCAGGGTATTAATTGTTTCAACTTTGTTTTGTTGGAAAACCAAACATTCTACCACAAACTTTTGAATATTTGATTTAAGGCCATCCCAAAAAAATTCCTTCTTAACCCTGTGGTAAGTTTTTAAAAATCCCGAGTGCCCTCCTAAGGGAGAAGTGTGCAATTCCATAAGAATCTTTTGTTTGAGTTGGGAATTCTTACAGAGATATAAGCGATCTTTGTACCATAATGAATCATTTTTCTAGCTAAATGTATCATATGTACTGGAATCTTGTTGTAACTTTCAAATAAGTTCCCACACTTCTTCACCATTCTTCCATTCCTCCCTTGCTTCGTTTATCCAATATGGTTGGATAATAGAAATGGCGCACAACAATGCTTCCACATCCTCATCCTTTCTTGAGAGTGCATCTACCATCACATTTTGCTTCCCTTTTTGTAGATGATTTCGAAGTCATAACCCAACATCCTTGTGACCCACTTTTGTTGCTCTTCAGAGGATAATCTTTGTTCTAAAAAGTATTTAAGGCTATCATGATCCATTTTTACCTTGAAGGGTCTTCCCATTAGGTAGGGTTGCCATTTCTTAAGTGCATGTAGTATTGACAACATTTCCTTCTCATAAATAGCTTTGTGTAAAAACATTCCCTTGATTGGACGACTTTCAAAAGTAATGGGTCTTTCATCTTGCATTAAAATAGCACCAATTCCATTTCCTAAAGCATCACATTCCATAATAAAGGTTTTTGTGAAGTCCAGTGTAGCTAAGACTGGTGCTTGGCACAATTCCTCTTTAAGATGTTCGAAGGCCTTTTTTGCTTCTGGAGTCCATGAAAATACATCTTTCTTCAATAATGTTGTTAGAGGTGCTGCTATTCTCCCATAATTCTTAACAAACTTACGATAATACCTTGTCAACACAAGAAATCCTCGCAGATGCTTTATGGATGTGGGAATTTTACATTCCTTAATGGCTTTAATTTTGGTAGGGTCTACCTTAACTCCTTAATGAGATACAATATGACCCAGATATTCCACCTCTTGTACTACAAAGAAACATTTGGATATTTTTGCATATATTTGTTTCTCCTCTAATAGTTGTAGCACCTTGTCAACATGTTCAACATGATCCTTCCAAGATTTGATGTAGATTAGTATATCATCAAAAAATACTAACACAAATTTTCTAAGGAAGGGTTTGAAAATGGAATTCATCGAACCTTGAAATGTAGAAGGTGCATTGGTAAGGCCAAAAGGCATGACCAAAAATTCATAATGATCCTCATGAGTTCTAAATGCTGTTATCGGAATGTTTTCAGTCTTCATTCTGATTTGATGATATCTTGAACGAAGATCCAACTTGGTGAAGTAAATTGATCCATGCAATTCATCCAGTAATTCTTCAATGACAGGAATGGGAAAATTATCTTTAATAGTGAGCTTGTTTATCTCCCTATAATCTGGACACATGCACCATGATCCATCTTTCTTGTACACCAATACTACTAGAGCAGAGAAAGAACTTTGACTAGGTTGAATTATACCAGCCTCTAGCATTTCTGCAACCATACGTTCAATTTCACTCTTTTGGGCATAGGGATATCTGTACGGCCTGATGTTTGGAGGAACACTTCCTGGAATCAGATGAATAGCATGATCATGATCATGAATAGTTGGGAGACCTTTGGGAGTCTCAAATACCTTGGAATGATTGTCCAAGACTTTTTGGAGATCTGGAGAAATAGATGATTTCGATGTGGAAAAATCTAGTGAACATAATTGTGCAATTACACCTCTTTGTTCCCTTTTTAGAAGCTTTGTCACACCGTTAGAGATGATTATATTTCCTGGTTTCCTTGCAAAACCTCTTAATTCAACTTCCTTTCCTTCCACAAAAAATTTCATGAAAAGTTCTTGAAAATTAAAAGCGATTGTACCCAAGGATTGTAGCCATTGGACTCCTAGTACCACAACAGTTCTGTAACTTGCAGACCGCTCCACAGTGACCCCTAAGGGGATTGTGGAGGATGTGATGGTCTCCATTGACTCTTTGGAGTACCCTACATATTTTCTAGTTCTCTAGCCTAAGGCTAAGCTTACTGGTTACCCTCTCATCCTTGGGAGACCCTGGTTGGCCACTACCAATGCTTACATTAGCTGCAAAGCTGGGAATATGACCATCAAGAATGGGCATATGTCCAAGTAGTTAGCCCTATACCCTCCTGCTCAACCATCTCTAGAGAATGATTTACCTTTATGGGTGGAGGAGGAGGAAGAAGATGAAGTTTATTCCGCCCAACTTTATACTTTGGAAAAAACCATGGGAGGATGACAACAGGATGAAGATGATTTGATTGAAAACCTACTCCAAAATCCAACTCCTAGTACATTTTCTTTAGAAGATGTAGTAAAGGAAACCCAAAACAATCATCCAATTTCCGTATGCTTGGCCGATTCCAACCCTCTCCGTGTCAAAAACATAGAATTCGACCCTGAGAGAACCTTTAAAATCAATCCATATCTTTCTGCTCTCCAAGGAGAGAAGTTATGCAACATGCTAAAGGAACATCTAGATGCCTTCACTTGGAGTTACAAAGAAATGAAGGGAGTGCACCCTTTAGTGTGTAATCACCACATATGCATCAAAGAAGGTTACAAGACTATCTGAAAACCCTAAAGGAGGATGAATCCAGCTCTTAAAGATATAGTCAAAGAACAACCAGAAAATCTGCTAGATGCAGGATTAATTTACCCTATCTCCGATAGTGAGTGGGTCTCTCCTTTGGTGTTAGTTCCAAAGAAAAATGGTAAGTGGAGGATTTGTGTTAGTTATAGGGAGTTGAAAAAAGCCACAAAGAAGTACCATTTTCCTCTACCTTTCATTGACCAAGTGCTAGATGGCCTGGCAGGGAAAATGTTTCTCTTTCTTATATGGATTCAGCAGGTGCAACCAAATCCAAATCAGCTCAGAAGACTAGGATAAAACCACCTTCACTTGTCCTTGGGGTACTTTTTCCTATAGGGTCCTTCCTTTTGGCCTATGCAATGCTCCTGCCACTTTCCAGAGAGCAGTCTTGAGTATCTTTGCCGAGTTATTCCACGATGCGATAGAAATTTATATGGATGATTTTACACCTTATGGCTGTGATTTTCAAGAGGCTTTGTCCAACCTAGGTAAAGTACTGCACAAATGCATTGAAATGAACCTGTCTCTCAATCCCGAAAAATGTGAATTCTTGATGACTATAAGGAGCATTCTAGGACATTCCATATCTCGGCAAGGACTGCAGGTGAACCCAAACAAAATAGCTAATATCCAAAGGGTCCCACATCCCCAAAAGCAGAGAGATGTCAAAAGTTTCCTAAGGTTAGCTGGATACTACTAAAATTTCATAAAGGACTTCATCAAGTTGGCCTCTCCTTTATTTGGGTTGTTGGCCAAGGACTCTGATTTTATATGGTAAAAAAGTTGTCAAGAGGCCTTAGACACCCTAAAGAACAAGTTAACCACTGCACCGATTCTTTGACGCCCAAATTAGGCCATTCCTTTTCATATTCATGTTGATGCCTCAGAGAAAGCCATAGGAGCAGTGCTAGGTCAAATAGATGTTAAATTGCCTTATGTTATCTACTTTATTAGTAAGAATATGTCAAAGGTTGAATTGAGCTACACAGTGACTGAAAAAGAGCTCCAGGTTGTTGTGCATTCGTTGAACAAATTTATGCATTATATTACAGGATATCAAACATTTGTACAAACTAACCATGCTGCAATAAAATATTTAATGAATTAACTAGATGGGAATGCTCAGATTATAAGATGGTTACTTTTATTAAAGCATTTTGATCTAACTATTGTTGATAAGCCTGGTAAGGAAAATGTTGTTGCAGACTTTTTGTCCAGATTAAATTTTTCTGTAGGTGAAGAGGGAATGATTGATGACTAGTTACTAGATGAGCACTTGTTTGCCATTTTAGTTCTCTCTCCATGGTTTGTTGATATAGAAAACTATTTGGTATCAACCTAGTTCCCACCAAACTTGTCCTCCAAATAGAAAAGCAAGATAGTAAGGAAGAGTGCCCCCTTCACTTGGATTGGGGGAAATCTCTTCAAACTTGGCCCAGATCAAATCTTGAGAAGGTGTGTGAGGGAGGAGGAATTCTTTGACATCCTTTCGACCTGTCATGATGGGCCTTGTGTAGGTCACTTTGCAGCAAAGAGAATTACATTCAAAGTGTTACAAGCAGGCTATTATTGGCCCACTTTTCATTAGGATGTGAAAAGATATGCTAGTCAGTGTGATCGGTGCCAAAGGATAGGAAGGCCTACTCTAAGAGATGAAATGCCTCTGTAGCCTCAAGTGACTTTCGAGCCATTTGACAAGTGGGGCATAGACTTCATTGGACCTATTGACCCTCCTTCCAAGAAAAAATAGTACATCATTATGTGCACTGAATATCTAACTAAGTGGGTTGAAACCAAGCAAATTAAGGAAGCAATAGAAGAGAAGGTAGCTGAGTTCCTAAGGGAGATTGTATTTTACAAATTTGGGTACCCTAGAGAGCTGGTCACAGAACAAAGCAGCCAGTTACCTCCAACATGATTGAATACTTGCTCAGCCAGCACAAGATCAAGCATAGAACCTCCACTCCCTATCATCCACAAGCTAATGGGCAAGTGGAGGTGACCAATAGAGCGTTGGAGGGAATCTTGACCAAAGTGGTAAGAAACAGTAGGAAGGATCCGATAGATAGACTAGTTGAGGCCACCCAGGCCTATAATACCACCTGGAAGACCACGACTGGATTCACACCCTATGAGCTGGTGTATGGGAAAAAGGCCCTATTGTCCACTGATTTTGAGTATAACACATTAAGGATGGCAATACAACTAGATCTAGATCTCAGCAATGCACAAAAAGAGAGATTGCTCTAGTTGAATATTTTAGATGAGTTCAGAATGCAAGCCCTCCTACATACATAGGTAACTCAACTTCAGAGGAAGATCTGGCATGATAAAAACATCTAGGGAAATCAATTTCAAGAAGGTGATTGGGCTTTGTTATATGATACTAGGTATAAAGACTTCAAGGGAAAGTTAAGGACAAAATGGCTAGGACCTTATGTTGTAGAAATATTCCATGATAATGGTTCAGTATAGATCATAACCATAGATGAAGAGGCCATTCCTTTACTTTTTAATGGACACCGATTGAAAATTTACAAGAGACCATTGTCAAAACAAGAGTTCACTGATTGTATTAGTAAAATAGTGATGATAGTGGAGTGAGTTTCAACCACTGCCTCATCAAATCACTGAGAAAAAAGAAAAGGAATAAGGACTTAGGTGAAAACCTCCATGAGGCACCTGAGTACCACTATTGGGTTGAAAACCTCTTGGGGCGGCCCAATGGCGTCAATAAAAAAAAAGAGGAGAAAAAAAGGAAAATGAAAATAAAAATATCCCTAGGTGAAAACCTCCCTTGAGGCACCCAGGGAAAACAGATAGGATGAAAACCTCTCAGAGGAAACCTAGTTGTTTTCAAAAGGAAAGAAAAAAAATGAAGAAGAAAAAATCATAAAAATTTCTATTTGCAGGTCAGTAAGAAGGACGATCAAAGAACAAAGGAGGATAAAAAAGAGACCTATTTCACTCACATTTTTATTTTTCCACTCATTTTCATTCATCACTCCACCATTTATTTCATTTTTTTCACTACTTTGCTTCAGTTTACAAGGGGACTGTGTTTTCTACAGGATCCCCTAGAAACCTACAGGATGATCCTGTAGGAATTACAGTGACCCAGAAATCCTACAGGAAGTGACCCTAGGGAAAAAAATGATCTGCTATGCCAATAAAATAACACCCCTACAACATCATTCCATTACCATACCTATGTCCACCTTCATCACCCCTGCATTCACCCTTACACAAAAATCAGTTTCAAAAAAAAAAATCACAGTCTTCGAAAAAAAGAAGGAAACAGGGAGCAATAGGGAGCATCATCTGAGTATTCCTCATTTTCCACACTCCCAGTCTCCCTCTCAATCCATGTCACCATCGTCAAAATCCTAGCAGAGTGTATGATTAAGAGTTCTGAGGGAGAAGCAGCTACATGACATACTGTAAGAAATCTTGTAACAACCTATCCCACAAAATACAAATCATAAGAACTACAAGCTTCCAGCATGATGATCCAAGAGCAGAAGGAACTCCAAAGTAGCGGAAACACCATCATCTTCAACACCAGGTACTTGCACAACAAAAGAACCATCAGAGAACAACAAAAAAGGGAAGAAGAATAGCACGCAACCAATACACACAATAAGCACCTCAGGTCTTCAACAACTGCAACAAGGTATTAGCACCACAGGTAAGTATCCCGCTCACTCTCTCATGTGCATAATGTATTCAAAAGATGTAAAGGTTGCGAGTAATATGGTTTATAAGCGAAAGGTGTCCAGTTAACATGGCCACCTTCGATCAGTCAACAAGGACAAAACAATTTGTCCTCTCACACATGGCAGCCGTCAAATCAAAAAAAAAGGAGAAGGATAAAAGAAGTTAAGGCTACAGATGCATGAAGTGGGAGTTGATTACGAGGAGTGGGGAACGATGAGGTGGTAGTGGGGACCAACAGTCTAAAAATGGAAACCGTACCTTAGTTGCCAGCACACCACCTCACTCCAAATGACCATAAGAGGAAATAATGATCGTCCCCATGCATTCATGCAATCATTTCCTTGAGGCTCGCTCTAACAAGTCGCTATCATACCCAGGCAACCTACAGAAAGGAAAACTCCATTGTTTTCTTGCACATGTGTTGGATACATGGGGTTTGACCCAGGTTCAGCAGTGAGTTTAGCCAAGAAAATCCCAGTACTACTGGCCCATTCGGCAACAGTCCGTGGAGTGCGGACTGAGGTCTCACTCGAAGTAGTATGGGAGGGTGCTGGAACCATGTTTCTGCACCCTAGGGATGTCTTGATGTGGGATATCGGTACCTGATTCAACCTTCACACTTACTAGATCACACGTACCAGCAAGCTTCTAGAATTCTATGGGACCGCCTTCGCGCGGCTCCAGCCGCAGTGTGACCAGTGTTAATTACCCAAGTCTTCCTTAATTAGGGTTTGTTATTTAATTTCTTAGAAGATTCCCATTCATAAGCATACATATAAATGAGCGCATATAAATAAACAAATATCCTCAACACATAACATTCAAATAAAGATTTATGAACCAGATGCACAATATGTCAAACCAACTGATATTTATAAAATTCTATCTTCAAAGTTTGATCCAGTACAGACTTGACTCCACCCTGCACACTCAGCTGCAGGGGGGCGCGCACTCAGTTGCAGACTCTACTAGGCCTCTCCACACTTAGTTTTAGAGCCTCTACCTACTACTACGACCCAATAAACTTCAGATTCACTTCTATCTTCTAACCATGCCTTTGCATCTATCTATTCCTTCTAAAAAGCTCCCAAGACTGACTTTTACACTTAGAGCCTCGCTCTATTTATACAATCCCATGGTCCATAGACCATGGGTAGGCTGACACACTTTACATTAAATTACATTATTTTAGGGTGGACAACCCTAGACTCTCACGCTCCGCACCCGCATTTCGCGAGGTCTTTACATTACATTGACCAAAACTCAGGCTTTAAGCCCCAAAAATTTGCTATGGGGGGATCCGCTGCTCAACAGGCCCCCAACACAATCATCATGACTCATCCTAAGTCACTTGGTTGGTGCAGTGATCTTTGCGCGAAGTCCATCCAGGAGGTAACGCGTAGCTTGGGTGTCCACAACACACTATTCGGCTATCTGTTGTATCTGTTGCATCTGAATTTCTGAACCTTCGTGAGCCGGGTCACCTTCTTGTCCAACTGTAGAAAGTGCTTGTATTTGTGCCAACTTCCCTTCAATGGCAGCTGTAATTGTGAACAATTCATCGATCCATGGTTGGATGTGTTCCTTGAACATGGCTTCGTTTTGGCGCACAATGTCTAATTGGTCCTTCAGTGCCCTAGCCTGCTGTAGTTGGGCGGGTCATTGAGTAAGGGCGAACGTCTACACAGTTCCCTGGACACTGTCGCACTCCCATTGTAACTCGCGCACCTCGGCCTTTAGGTGCTGCAAATTCAGGTCTTCCTGCAGGTGCGTAAGCATGGTGAGTGCTTGCTCCAACAACGCGATGCAATCCTATGTTGCTTGACCAATTTGCTCTAGCCCCATTTAGATAGCGTGGGCACACTACTCTTTGACTTTTGGGGGCATGGAGGGCTGTGCCTTCAATCACAGTTTAGCGATCTGCAGTTTCAACTCTAACTGAACCTTTGTCATTTCCTCCTAGGACTCGCGGAATTTGGCCGCCAACCTATAGACCCGCTCTGTCGCTGGGAGCTCTGCCGGAATTACCAACTCTGGAACGCTCTTGCATGCCTCCTCTACAGCTTGTTCTAGTCTACGAGCCTACGCAACCCACTCATCCTATTGGACACTGAGCTAGTCCATGTGGATTTTCTGCTCATGTAGGACCTGTATCACTCAACCTTCCTGGGTGTGGAACTCTGCGATGACCCCATCCTGCAGCTGGTATAGAATGTCACATGATAGGGCGGCCAAGTTCAAGCCAATGCCTTTCATGCTACTCATCGCAACTCGATCATCCTCGTTTACTGCTTCTAGCATGCCTTCGAGCAAGACGAAGGTGTTACCCATATGGGTGCGCAACATCTGTTCGGCTTCAGTGGTTCCTGCTGCGTCATACTGGGCCATTATGCCTACTTGGGGGTGCTGTACCTGTAGACCTTAGAGCTGCGTGCTGAACACAACCAACACAGTGTTCTGCTCCATCCGTAATCCCTGGAGTGCATCCTAGGCGACCTCACACAATGTTTTGCTAATATCCAATAGATCACCTTCTGTGAGCGTGATTGGGTTGCTGGACGTCTTTGTGGGTTTTCCCTTCTTTCGAGCAGCTATTTTCTCAGGGCCGCGCGGCTACGTGAGGTGGGTCGATGCGGAACCAGGGTCGACACGTTCCTCTGTGTTGTCCCCTTCCCCTGTTTGCTACCCCATGGACATCTCATGGCCCTCCTCAGGCTCTCTCGTTGGAACGGTTGTGGTCTCTGCCATCTGCGCTGTTGTTGTTGCCTTAGCCACCTTCTGCTGCATGGCCGCTTCTTGTTCCTAGTGCCTTCTCTCCGCCAGCTGCACGATGCGTAGCTTGGTGTCCTTCTTTTGTTGCTACACTGCGATCTTCTCCATTTCTTCCAAGTTTGGGGCACACCACTCCAGAGGCCATGACTCCATTACCACGAAAATTGCATCATCTGTTGCAATGAACGGGAGCTTCACCCATTTTCGTGTTGGATCCTTGCATGCCCAGATATATAGGTTATGCATATCTGCCTTGAATTCTGTTGCGATTTGCAAGATGTTATGAACTGTAGGGGAAAAGCGCAGCCTGCTGTTGATCCATGTTCATATCCTCACCTCCATGAACACCCATAACACCTTTATCTCACGAATCCTCGTCGCATCTTTCGTATCCCAAGCGAGGTGTACCTCGTAGCTTCGGGTAGGTCACCCTCAGCAGTTGGAAACTGGTTGTCCTCTGGCAGCTCCCCTGCAACCAACAGGATAGATAAGAGCAACTGTGCATAGTGGAAGGTCTTATCGTGCTCCTGGGCCTCCCTACAGTTTGTCAAAAATCTTGTCGTAGAGGAACTACGCTTAGTTGAACTAGAACCCCTCTGTGCATTGCTCTGCCAACGTAATTATAGATGTTGGCACTTCATCGGCACGACATTTCCTCATTAGCTTGCCAACCAATAGCTGGGTGGCTATGAGCAACTCTTGGTCTTTGATGCTCGCTATTACGTACCCTCTCATTCTCTTTTCTAGCTTATACCTGGCCTTCATAGCTTCTGCGAGGGCCAAGCCACTGCTCTTTCCTGCTATGGCTGCAGGGTCGTTTCCGTTGACTGGAAGTCGAGAAATCCAGTGAATTAGATTGGTTGTGATGGGAATCGGCTCTTCTAGCCAGAGATACCCATCATGCACCAGGCACAACAGCTGTCGGATGAAAAAAATGGTGATGGGCACACAGTGGTAGTGGGGTATCCATCGTAGATGGGGTAACCCAGCTCTCCACACCGTGTAACCATTTCTGCTTCACTAACTTCTTCACAGCCAATTGTGGGAACTTCTCGCTATCCATGAGGTCCCAGTCTTTGAACTTCATAGTAGGTACCCGTCCTAATGACGGACCTTCAAACCTTATTTCATCGGGAAGGCGTGGGGTCTAGAGTGTACTCTTCGTGGCCTCTAGGTCTTTCGGTACCTTGGCTTTCCCCTTCCATTGGGGGATGTAGGGAGGTAACTTTATCACAGAAGGCACTTGGGATACATTCTCTGCCTTATCGTCTTGCACCTCAATTTAGGCAATCAGATCTTGCAAGTCTCCTCCTCCTCCTCCGTTTCAATGGTGACAGCTTTGCCCTTCTCTGCCATTGACAATTTGCTAAACCATGGGTTTCGTGGTGATACACTGATTGGCCCCATTGTTTGCTTATATTTCTATGGCCGTGGCATGTGTGGTGATTTTGGAACTTCTAGTGCAGCTTCCACCTCTCTAGGCTCCTCATGGTCCATATGGTGCTCCGTGGTAACTTCAGCGAATCGCACTCTTGTTCTCACAATCGTCATCGTGTCTACAGTTGAGGGTGGTAAGAGTACACGGTGCTCATTTCTCTGTACTTGCTCAATTATCAAACAATCAAGTGTTTCCTTGTGGCTAGCCTTGGTGGTTTTATAGCATATTTTGGATTTGAATTCGACCCTTTCCCCCACTTCTGAGTCATTAATGTCTTCTTGGCGGTAGATCGTCCCAAATCTAGCTCTTAATTCGTGTCTTAATTGCCCATCGCCCGCTCATTTTTTCCTTAAATTGGAACTCTTGTCATGAACAGTGACACCAACAGTCACTTCCCTACCTACCCACATAGCAGCGCAACCCCCTACGTGCACTCCTCAATTTTCCTTGCAACAGTCATCGCCACGTGTTCTTCCTTATGTGGTGTGCTCCCTTGGTTACTTTGTCTAGTAATGTGCGGTTGCAACCATGGTATTAGAGCCACAAATTTTCGGTGGAAAGGTTCTACTGTAGTCATACTTCAGCCCATATCTTGTCCTATCAATCATAGCTTATTGATGCAGCATGCTTGCATGGATTCGGGATCCAGTTCACTTTTCTTCCTTGGTCGTACCCGATCTTCGAGTTTGTGAAACTTACGGGTCCTCTATCGAATGGCTTCTTGGATCTGCATATGGTTGACCCCCGCGCGGCGGCATAATTCCTTTGTCTTGGTTCCCACATGTTGTTCTAAGTACGTGAGTATTCCTTCCTCCTAAAACTATGATCTAGATGTTGCCCATCCTCTTTTGGATCATCTCTGCGCTTACATGCTTGTACAAGACCCTATGGGCACATCGAATCGTTGGTACGTGCAGGTCCCAATGAGTTCATCTCGCCTAGTGAATATTGTTTAGGATCCCACATACCTTCTTGAATGCTTCTATGTGGAATGTTTGTGGTGCACTTAGCTTTTCCTGTTGCTACGGCTGGTTCTGAGTGTCGACCCTTAGTCTGGAGTGTGTGGTGGTGGATGGCACAGCGCATGTCTGTACCCATCGACACGGGTGAGTGCACAATCTTCTCTATCCTGGCTACCTGATTTTCATTCGGCGCTGGGGGCTTCCAACTCATAATCACATCTGCCTTTTACATTCACGCCAGTTCACCATGGTCTCTGGATGTGTACTCCACCCTCGTGAAGTTGTTGAGCATAGTGCCCCTTCTAGCGTAGCGTACCACTACGGTTCCAGTACTCCACTTTCAAATTTGTCCAAGAATTCATCCACAGCTATCACCTCATCATGTGTTTCACAGTTCCCTTGCCTCTATCGTCATGTACCGCAGTGATCTAATCATCATGTTGCAATTCACCGTTGTCACTTCATGCAACTGGTTCTGCCAGCGTTCTACTTCCTTGTCTGAATCCGAAGTGCAGGCGCTATCACACTCCCACGAGATTCTTCCATCTATAGTCGGGTTCAACCGATCCTGGTCTTATGCAGTTATTTGGAAAATACAATCCAACACATCGTCGCTTTAATTGTCGTGCACAGGTTCAGTGTACCACGCTCCTTCGGTTGGGTCTAGCGGGACTACTACGCATAGGGACTTTTTCTCGAATATCATCTTCCTCTTCTTTAGGTTGATGACTCCATTCATATTAGTCGCCCAGTCTATTCCTAACAACATAGGATAAGGATTGTTTTCATCGAAAATCTCTACCATTTCAAAATCCATCTATGTGCTCGCGCCTTTGATATCAGTTGTTACTCCTTGCAACCTCCCCATGGGAAAAATCTTCTGTTGGTTCGCCATTCGTAATTGAATAGGGGACCACTACAACGTGGGCCTACCCATGCATTCCCAGGTTTGCTTAGGTAACACATTCGCATCTGACCCTAGGTCCAGGATTACTGGATCCATTTCGTATTCACCAATCTGCACCGTAAATCTCATTTCCTCCCAGTGCACAATGTATTCTTTCCCAGTTCCCAGACTACGCGCAGTTCTCCCAACACTGTGCACCTAGTGATCAGCTCTTGTAGTCCCTTAACTGCGTTGTTGTCGCACAGTAATTTCATGCATGTCTCCAGAATGGTAGTAAGCATGGAAGGATCCATTCCTAGCTCTAGTTGGTCCTTACTACTTGAAGTGGAGGCCTCCGTGAAGCTCTTCTTAGCTTCAATAAGTGTCTCCTTTTCGCGTTGCAAGTCAAACTTAGGTTCCTTTGTAGGAGCCTTGCGAACCCATGTATGTTCCTCAAGCTGCTTCCCCTTATCTTTCCCTATGGTCGCACCACTTCTGAGCATCATGTTCACATTTAGGTCTTCTTCGCACAGTTCCAACCTCATCATTTGGATATTTTGAGTTGGAGCAGGATGGAGTACCCCTTTATCATGCATTTGTGTGATCAACGTAGGACAATCTATCATTTCATGATCAAATTGAGTAAGAGTACGAATAAGATATTCTCATTGGGTTAGTATAATCGCAAGCGTAGTGCCCTAGTCCTCTGTAATTGTAGCAAATCAACTGCCCGCGGCCCCTTCCTGGTCCCATTCCTCCTCGACCTCGACCTCGCCCCTAAAATCCAATGCGCACTATCCCCGCAGCTGGGTCGAGGGCTCGTCTTTCTATCTGCATCCTATAGGCTGGGGTTCGATCCATCATTAGCTCGTAACTACAACAAGTGCGCTCGTCATGGCCTACCGACCTACAGAAATTACAAAACAGCTGCTGGTGTTATCAGGAAATCTAGTGTCTATGCAGAGCTGCGAGTCCCACTAAGACGGGTAGCTATCTTAGAAACAAACAGATTAAAGTTACTTTCGTTTTCCTTTATGAGAAGTAGATAGGAGAGGATCAAAGAATACCAACCTCGATCTTTTGCTCGGTTCTTTGCTTGTCCCTTCTCCTCACCGACTGGTATTTGCCGCTTCTCCCTTAACCACTCCACTTCAAAGAGTACCTGTAAAGTCAAAGCAGCATAATACCTTCAAAGTGCAGAGATCTAAAATCATAAAAAATATAGGACCAAATATATATTGACCACACAAATGCATATACAATCAGACATACAAGAATGTGGAGGAAAACATGAATAGATTTAATGATATAAAGATTAGAAGAGAGGATTACAACCCATTGATCCGACCCAGTGTCATCCTCCCAGCATGAAAGCCCTTCTTCACCTCATGAAAAGCTTAGATCACCCAATACTATGATATTCCAGCAAGAAACCAACAACACTTCCTTACAAGATACAAAATTCCAGCCTCTGGATCTCTGGGATGAGGGATCCATATATAGATGATTGCAGGGGGGTGAGTCAGCTTCTGGGGTTTTGATTAGTGTCCTCTCTCCGATAGTTCTTGATTCCACTTGGATATTGATGATCTCTTACTCATCCCTGGGCGAATTCAGAGAGGCAAGTGTCACAGGAGAAGTTTCTGGAAGATTCCATGATGATCCACCTTGCAAACTGTCTCTGCCATTTGTCTACTCTCACCCATCATACCCCACAGAAGGGCTTTCCAGTATGCATTGCAACCTTTACACTGAGCAGGTGAGATGCATCACACCCCTTTGCACTGGGCAGTCTGTATGGTCTAGCTTTGACTAGTTCTGAGCAGTTTTTTGTGGAGAACTTCTGGGAGATGATGTAATCAGCTGACCTTGTTCCTTTAGGGTGTGAAGCAACACTTTTAGGGACTTAGGAGCCCTTGGTTTATGGACATGTATGATTGGGGTTGCAGTGCCCAGAAATGTCTATAACAGTTGCCCCCTAAAGCATGAGGTCGTTAATCTTTTGATGTTGGGTGAAATGCTTTATCATGAGGATCCGAAGTTTTTCGAGATGGAAGGCGACCTGTAATAAGATACAATAGAATACATTATTCCAATAATATTTTCATGATCTAGCTGAGGCGGGTATTCCCATGCTCAACTTTATAAATTCATTTTCATGTACATAGGACAGACAACCGTCTGTGTGGCAGACTGATGATTCTGATAGAGCCATCATCCTTTGATTCAGATGATCATCTGTGCAGCAATGATGTACATTTGATGTCTTTATTTTCCTGAATATATTGCAGCCCAAATGGATGAAACTAGATCCAGGGTCTTCAAACTCATTGAATCTTCACTCGGAGTACAAGTCGATCCATGTGAAAGATGTTTTGGAGTCGAACATGGAAAGACATCGCCTGATTACCAGCCAATGATGTAAGTTGTTAACAGGTGCGAGAGGAATCACCGATAATGATGATGACCCTCAAGGTACTGCAGTACAACTCGCGTGGTGTGAAAAGGTACTTGGCGTCGAACACCACACAAAATCTTTCGGTTGAAGGCCATTGATGTAAACCTATCGCCGGAAGTGAGAAACTTGCCATTGAGGCATGCAAGCTTCAAAGTACTGAAAGGGTGGTTCCTAAGTCGACTTCTTGGATAATGAGTTGATGTCAACAAGAAGCGACCTGTTGTAGGAAGGCCTTAATGAATCCCACATCTACGACACAGAACAGAGTAAATGATTTTGGAGGTGAAAACGATTTGATGATACAGGGTTCAGGGTGGCAGTCATGAAAGAATGGAGCATGAATGTATTACAGCGGATGAGACACAGGTGAATTCTCTGAGCGACTTCTCTTGAACATACCGGCAACACTGACATGGATTGGTAGCATTAACCCCAAATATGGATGGTGCGATGGACCAATGGTGACATGACCGGTGAACGGAATAACCCAACCCAACTCGGACGTAGAGTGAAAGTGTCATGTTCAAGAGCGGCTTGCTACCAATAAAGTTTCTTCAAGTTTTCTTCCCAATTTTTCCCCAGTCATTTCTGACCAGTACCTCTTTATTTTTATCAAGCTTGAGGAGGATAACATATGCTTGTTCTATAATTTTCCCTTCGAGCAAACCCGTCACTATGTTTTAATGAGCCTAGCGACAGTGAGACTCGTTCTTGTCTATATGGACAAGTTTGTCGCTATTGGTTTTAACGTGTTTGACGACAAAGATAACTTGGTCCTTTTCAATTTTAGAGAGTCTGAAAGGGACGTAAAAGAAACTCCAATAATCCTTTTTCGTCATATAATCCCTTAAGTCTGAAAAGTATAAAATAATATGAAAGGGATGAATTTTTGATAATTTTAACGAGCCGAATAAAACAAGCGCTCGATCTTTTTGTGTAATAATCCCTTAGGTCCAAAAAGATTAAAATCTAAAGGAGGGATAGCACTCCCGGTAGCTTTAACGAGCTGGAGAGGCCAAGTGTTCGGCAATCTTTTCATATTTTACGAGTCAGATGAAAAGAGCTTAAAGGAGACTTGTTTTTTGAGGAACGAGTGATAATCTCGAGTAGTAGCTGATTCCAGGTAAGGTTTGGAATTTTCCAATCACGGCAGTGTCACAAGGATGGCTAACAGGATCACTCTTTGCAGCTATTCCTCAAAAGGGGTAAACAATCAAATGGAGGTGAATGATCGGCTAAAACAGAGTGGAGGTGATGATGAGAACACGACCAAGGCTCAAAAGCTGATGATAATGCATTCACAATGGTTATTTACCGGAAATTGGTTCATTTTTTAATGAGCTTAAACTCTGGGGGAAACATTTGCTCATTTCTTAGGTTTAATTTTTAATGAGCTTGAACTTCACATAAAAACTGCTCATGCCAGTCATATAATAAGGATGTCTCATCGATAGATTCCATTTTTATGGAGCTTGCACCTTTCGAAGTTATGCTCCATTGCCTCTCATATGCAAGCTAGTAACGACCAACTACGCTCCTCTACTTAACTACCAAGATCACTACCAAGGTTAGGTAGGAAAATGTTTCCTTTACTTTGCTGGTGCCATCTGGTTCCTACGAAGACGAATGGTCGACTCGACCACTCACCTGACTTAGGCAGCTGAAGTCAGTGGAACCATAGAGTTATCGTTATGTTGTTTGATTTTCACTTGCTCACAAAAGGTTTGCATGCCCCTAGGTATAGTGAAGTAAAGTTTCCAGGTTACCATTTAGAAGTTTTCTCTCTCGCAAGATAGTTTCCATCTGCACAGCAGACATAAACACTTCCTCGGCTTAGTCCATTTGGACAAAGGCTCCAAACACCTAACCTTGATGAAGGAATCTTATCCCGGTCTAACTCTCTCTTCCTATACAGACGGGCGTCAGACCAGTCATATATCCTTCATGGAAACCTACCCTATACCTGAAGTTTCCTTGCCAAAGCAGACCAGGGTTCATGCCCCTTGGGTTTCAGTCATGTCCCTCCGAGTTACTCGCGTTCTTCAGGTGGACGGACTGGATATTGATGAGACATTCCTTGCGTGAAAAGACCATTTAGGGATGGCATTTGACTATTAGCTATGTGTGAGCTGAGGAACGGAAGCTAGTCTACGAGCTCGACCACTCGGCCTTCATGCGAAAAACACATTACTCTAAAGAGTGAGGAGACAATGGCTCCCATGCTATAAATATAGTCATGCCCAAAGAGTAGATTATAATCTAGAGGTCCTTGGACCACCATTACGTTCATATAAATGGTTTTCCTTCTCAACGTTATAGGTACATTGGGAAGGATCCCTAACGGTCGACTGGTTCCTTTGTCGAAGCCTGTCAGATTTCTCATCTCAGGCAGAAGCTATGGTAAAACAAGCACTTTCCAAGTAGTTGAGGAAAGGATACTCACAGAAGCCCCTTCATCTATGATGGTACCGACCATGAAATTTTTTTAATCTTGTACAATGATTCAGAATGGTACACTAGCCGGTAAATGGGGTTTGCCTAGTAGGTTCCAATCGAAGGAAACGACTAGGTTGCTTGGAGGTGGGACCGAATAGACGACTGGATATGACTCTGATGAATTTCCTTCCTGCGGTAAAGGAACGGGTAGATTTCCCCCATGTTCATTGGGGTCTGTGTTTACGAAAAGAATTTGAACGGTGTCATTCTCATTCTCTTCGGTGATTGTATCATCTGAAGATGGACCTTCTGAAGACAAGACTGGGTCGACTGCTGCCTCAACCTTTTGACTTTCGTCTGGTATGGATTCAACGAGTTTATCTTTAATGATAGATGCTTCAACCGACCATAATAGCATGTTAGTCGGATTTTCAACTAGTGATGGACTCGGAAAGAGTTTCTTGTATCTAGGAGGAAGCCATAGCAGTGAAGCAGGATGCTTATCCAAGACTCTTTTAGCTTCATCTAGGAAGGGACAACGATGGACGACGTGATTGCCTTTACACAGTTTACAAGGAAATTTACATTTCCTTTTCTGTCCAAATGCTTCGCTTTCACTAGTTGATGGTGTACTTTCAACATGATCTTCAGAGGTTGATGACACCAGATTGTGCAAACGAGGAGACCAGTCCCTTAAGATCCGAGGGATGCAAGGACAATCTTGATGATAGTGGTCTCCTTTGCAAATGACACATGGAGATTTAGGCTTGGAGGGTGCAATGTGTGGATTTTCACTAGATGATGCCCAGTTACCCCTTCTTGCCTTTGGCTCTTTCTTCTTCTTCTCTTTCTTCTCCTTCCCCTTCTTCTCCTTCTTAGTTACTTGATTTTTGGCTTTACCAGCTTCATTAAGTGAAGAGGAAGGAGGAGAGGGAGAATTGGATGAAGTAGAAGGTTTGGGGGTAACTTTAGTATCATCTAGTTGCTGACTCGATTGTTCAGGAATCACGGTGTTCTGAACAATGGAGGTCGAGAAGAGCCATATTGGCAAGCCAATCGTCAATTCTAGAAGTGACAATGTGGCCATATGAAGTGCACCAACATCTCCCCAAGAGGATAAAGGACTAGGATTTCCTCCAAGGGGAAATCCTTGGTTGGTGGACTCCATTTTTCTCAACCTAAGACCAACACGGGAATGGTGATATTATTACGATTAAAATAAATTTTAGACGCTTTTACACAACCTGTTTTTTCAATTTTTAAGAGTCGTGAAAAAACAAAAGATGACTCTAGTCACCTTCAATTTTTAATGAGCCTGAAGTGACAAGTGCTCAGATGGACCTTTTCCTTTAAGGAGTCTGAAAAGGAACGAAAGAGAGTACTCTGGAAATCTAGATAGAGGGACTACCAAACCAATTGCAAAACTGCAGAATACTTTTTACGGTACTACAGTCAATCTTCCTGAATGTTGTGTTCAGTGCATTGCGATCG
The DNA here is from genome assembly GCA_031772625.1 of Pinus tabuliformis. NCBI lineage: Eukaryota > Viridiplantae > Streptophyta > Pinopsida > Pinales > Pinaceae > Pinus > Pinus tabuliformis. The sequence goes on from CM062810.1 coordinate 768,777,857, forward strand.
ATAGGGCGGCAGACACGGCTTCCTATGGATAAAGGATATAGCCTATTGTGGTCTCCCAATATATACTCGGCGGTACATGGGAGCACAAGTCTGTACTGGCACTTTTCGTCTCAAAGAGGAGGAATCACCCAACCAACAATGAAAGCGATAGTTACCAGGGTTTACGACGCCAGAATACGTCTCTAGCGTAGACTTCTAGATGTTGTGCATTAGGTTCCAAAGCATTTTTATGTTCATTGAATTTATTTTACAGTTGATCTTTCTTAAGAAATTTTCCTTTCAGGTTCACCGCGTGATGTAGATATACAATTCCTAAAATGAAATCTAAGATGATAAACAATCGTTTAATCTTCTTTTTGCAATGAAAATCCTAGCTACTAAAGAAAGAGAGATGATATTCTTTCAACATAGAGCGGAGAGCACACACTAGATGCACTGTCCTAAATCAAACCAACAAGTAGTCTCAATGAAAATGCACATGCATGTATTTGTTTTTAGCTTTCATAATGTGTGAATGACAAGAAGAATGCTAGGTACAAATCTGAATTATCTTTTCAAAGCGACAGTACTAATAAATTTCTCTTCAAAAACGAAAGGAAGATAATGACGACACTTTGCTATTTTGAATTGAAAATTACTTTTGACACTTGAAAATCTACTAATTCAAATAAAATACAAGAGTAACTGTATAATTGACCATCTAGAACAATAGAATTATTTTCTTTGACTGAAAACGACACTTGCGACACTTCCAAATCAAAAGACGACATTTTGATTATGCTACTTTTTGTAAAAGAGAACTATAAATGGTGCACAATACATAAAAACATTCACAATTCTTTGTACTATGGAGGTGGAATCATGCAAAGGAAGGGGGTTTTCATAGTGGTATACTGATCACATACAGAAAAACTCCTGAATAAAGCTGAAAAGAGTGAACACAGAAACCAAAATCTGAGAGCAGAAGAGGTCTTATCTAATCAGTGCACCTGCAACACAGGGAAAGTGCGATGCTGCGCACCTACTGCACATGGGAGGTGAGATGCATCCAGATTCCCAAGAGGAGAAAGTGCGATGGTCCAGGGACGAGACTTCAACTTGGTTCTTGGTCATAGTTTGCAGCTCAGTTCAAGGATTTAGGCCGAGCTAATGATAGTTAGTAAATAGAAATCACAGGGGCTAATCTAATGAGATTATTAGAGCCACCACTAGGGCAATTAGGATGTTTGCAAACCGATTGTTCAGTTTATAAACAAAACCTGGAGATAGACTGAAGCTGCGTTGATCTACTTTGCACTTGCATAGAAAATGTAGTTCGAAGGCTAGCTGGCTTAACTTCAGGCTCCGTCTGTAAGTTTATAAAACAAACAAATATAGACAAGCAAACAATCTATTCGCTCCCCAGTGGAGTCACCATTTTTTTATTGGGAAATCTAGTGTCTATGCAGAGCTGCTAGTCCCACTAACATGGGTAGCTATCTTAGAAAAAAACAGATTAATGTTACTTTCGTTTTCCTTTATGAGAAGTAGATAGGAGAGGATCAAATAATACCAACCTTGATCTTTCACTCGGTTCTTTGCTTGTCCCTTCTCCTCACCGACTGGTCTTTGCCGCTTCTCCCTTGACCACTCCGCTTCAAAGAGTACCTGTAAAGTCAAAGCAGCATAATACCTTCAAAGTGCAGGGATCTACAATCATAAACAATATAGGACCAGATATATATTGACCACACAAATGCATATACAATCAGACATACAAGAATGTGGAGGAAAACTTGAATAGCTTTATTGATATAAAGATTAGAAGAGAGGATTACAACCCATTGATATGACCCAGCATCATCCTTCCAGCATGAAAGCCCTTCTTCACCTCATGAAAAGCTTAGATCACCCAACACTATGATATTCCAGCAAGAAACCAACAACACTTCCTTACAAGATACAAAATTCCAGCCTCTGGATCTCTAGGATGAGGGATCCATATATAGATGATTGCAGGGGGGTGAGTCAGCTTCTGGGATTTTGATTAGTGTCCTCTCTCTGATAGTTCTTGATTCCACTTGGAGATTGATGATCTCTTACTCATCCCTGGGCGAATTCAGAGAGGAAAGTATCACAGGGGAAGTTTCTGGAAGATTCCATGACGATCCACCTTGCAAACTGTGTCTGCCATTTTTCTACTCTCACCCATTGCACCCTCCAGAAGGGATTTCCAGTATGCATCGCACCCTTTACACTGAGCAGGTGACACGCATCGCACTGTCTGCACTGGGTTGTCTGTATGGTCCATCTTTGACCAGTTCTGAGCAGTTTTCTGTGGAGAACTTCTGGGAGATGATGTAATCAGTTGACCTTGTTCCTTTAGGGTGTGAAGCAACACTTTTAGGGACTTAGGAGCCCTCAGTTTATGGACATGTATGATTCGGGTTGCAGTGCCCAAAAATGGCTATAACAGCTATGGAGTCTGTGTATACTTCTGCAGCAAATGATAATTTTCTATCATGTGTTTTCCTCCTATCTGACAGATCACGCACTATAATGCGGGTGTCGCACTTGGCCCTGCCTGTGCTTCTAGTCTCAACAACATTGGTCCCCCTCCTGCCAAGTAGTTAACGGATACTTGACAGTGATCCTTGTCATGGCCCTAGCCTTTGCATTTTATGCACCATACTTCCTCAAGCGCCTCTGGTCGTGGTGCCCTATCCTGCTTCAAACTTTGCATCTCCAGGAATAGATTTTGTAGTTGGGCACGGATTTGTTGAACTCCCAACCCAGGGTCTTGTATCGGGGTCTCATGCAACCTCATCGCTATTTCCAATGCTTCAGATTGGGTTGAAAGCTTCTTCTGTGACAACGTCATCCTTAGGTGCGGTGTCAGAGATTCCACAAACCATGCACGGTGTTGCGCATCCGTTAGCATCATATTAGCCTCGCGGATCATGCTCTTCAACCGCCTATCCAAATCCCATGGGGTCTTGTCTAGGAGCATCGTGATCTCTTTAAATCCGATGATTAATTGTGTCTCTGATTTCAGCAGGCTAAATTCTCTGTTCAACGCATTCTAGATCTCTGTTATCCCTGTGTTTGGGTGGTCGTTAGAGTGCTTAATATACCACGTCAATGCACAATCCTGCAACACACTCACCAATGTAGCCTTCTTAATGTTGTCATCCGTGACCCCTTACGCTTCCCACACTGCTCTTACCATGAACCAGAACTAGTTCGGGTCCTCATTTCCTACTCCTCTGAATACGGGTAGCTTGATCACGTTCACCATGCCGAACTGTGGGATTAGTGGAGTTGGAGTGGGTGGAGATGGAGGTGAGGCAAGTGAAGCGGGTGGTGGCGTGGGTGGAGGTGGTAACTATAGAATGCACTGCTTTATCAAACTGACCGCGCTTCTCAAAGAGAACCAAGCGAGCTCTTCCTTTCTCTCTCACGAAGGGAAAATTAGGGGACTTTTTTCCAATTCCTTGCTACCTTTGTAGATATTTCAACTCCACATTGTCCCAAACATTAATGTATTTGCATAAACCACTTTTCACATAACAACATCTTAATCCAGGTATTCAAAGATTTAATGTACTTATCTCGTGGTCCCTTGAGAAAATGTCATTCTTCTTCGTTGTAGCTCACGGTCATGTCGACCACGAACTCAATGACGAATCCCCCTATTATTTGGTTGAGCCAATGGTCCACAGCTCTCGCGATCTTGTCTTCTGATGCCTCTAGATTGCGTACTAATTCAGGAGTCCACACTATGGGTTGGTTGAGCTTACACCTTCCCTAGCTGTCAGCTAGTCTCGCGATCCACTCATACAGCTCAGAAGGAAAGGATGCAAAGAAAAGCCCATGGATTTCCGTATGCACATAGCAATCTAACGACCTTTTCTCAGATACTTGCAGAGTTCTATTTTCTTGTGTCGCGAGCTCATGAATATTTTTGTCCAACCACTCTTCAATTTCCTTCTTTGTTGGGTTCTAGTGGCACGAAATCAAACATCCCTTAGGTAGATCTCAGTCCCAGCAATAGAACCATTTGTTGGCTACATGGAGCCTGACCCAGGTTCAGCAGTGAGTTTAACCAAGCAAATATTGGTACTACTGGCCCTTTCAGCAACAGTCCGCGGAGCGCGGACTGAGGTCTCACCAGAAGTAGTATGGGAGGGTGATTGAACTAGGTTTCCGCACCGTAGTGATGTCTTGATGTGGGAGATCGGTACCTGATTCAATCTTCGCGCTTACTAGATCACGTGTACCATCAAGCTTCTGGCATTCTGTGGGACCACCTTCACGTGGCTCCAAAAGCAGTGCGACCAATGTTAATTACCCAAGTCTTCCCTAATTAGGGTTTGTTCATTAGTTACTTAGAAGATTCCCATTCATAAGCATACATATAAATGTGCGCATATAAATAAACAGATATCCTCAACACATAACATTCAAATACAGATTTATGAACCAAATGCACAATATGTCAAACCAACTGATCTTTATTAATGATATCTTCAAAGTTTGATCCAGTACAAACTCGATTCCACCCTGCGCACTCAGATGCAAGGGTCCGCCACTCAGCTGCGGACTCTACTAGGCCTTTGCGCACACAACTACAGAGCCTCTACCTACTACTATGACCCAATACACTTCAAATTCACTTCTATCTTCTAACCATGCCTTTGCATCTATCTATTCCTTCTCAAAAACTCCTAAGATTGACTTTTACACTAGAGCCTCACTCTATTTATACAATCCCATGGTCTGCGGACCATGGGTTGGCTAACACACTTTACATTAAATTACATTATTTTAGGGTGGACAACCCTAGACTCTCGTGCTCCGTGACCGCATTTCATGGGGTCTTTACATTACATTGACCAAAACTCAGGCTTTAAGCCCCAAAAACTTTCTATGGGGGGATCCACTGCCCAACAGTAGGAATTCCTATAGGATTGCACAGTAAATCCTACAGGATTGCACACAGGAATCCTACAGGATACACAGAGACTGTCTACAGGATTGGTTGAGAGGATTTTCAGAGGGGAAAACATGGCGGTTGGCCACAAAAAAAACTATGAAGAGGTAGGCTTTATAATTACATCCTTCTTTCAAGTAAATTGAACAAAAAATCCTCTACTTTGAGTGAATTTGGCAACTGTGTAAGGGAATTGTCCACACAGTTATTTTAGTGTTTTACTTCTGCATTTGAAGTTTATCAACCATCTCATATCCTCAAACTTCACCAACCAATATGACAGGAGGGGTTAATATAAGGGAGCACATTAACATTGTGAGAATTGGACAACAAAACCCTCAGGTGCTAGAAATCTTCACAAGGCATAATTGGATGGGGTATTTTGAAAAATTAAGAGGGTATGATGATGAGGTGGCCCATGATTTTTCTCTCTCCCTCATTCCACTTACTAGAGTCCATGCCATTGTTGTGGTAAGAGGCCTCTCCTTAGATCTCACCCCTGAACTCATCAACAGACTTACCACACTTCCCCTAGGAGTACCATGGAGGAAGGAAGGCAAAGGAGATATCCAGATTTCCAAAAGGAAATTCTTTTTAGAAGGTGAGGAACCCATTAAGGACAAGAATGGAGTAAGGAGAGAAAGTCTGCCATATACCTGGAATGAGGTGAGTTACTACCTTATCAAATACATATCATGTGAGGGTAGGTATAGTGTGGTCTATGGCTATCATTTTAGGCTTCTTGAAAAGTTGAGATTTAGAGCAGAAACGCCCTCTCACCACAAGCTTAGCATACCACACTTCCTGTTGCAATCATTGATAGACACAAGCATCAAGGTGCAAGAGGGAAATTCCTAGCAATTATCTCACCATGGGTTAATTAGAATCCTTATAGAAGATTACCTCCAAAACCTCAGAATTCCTATACAATGGTCAGTTTTTAGAGACATGCAAGCAGAGGAGGACATCAAAGCTCTCACGTATGATGTTAGTCCTACTGTTAGTGGAAAGGATGAGGAAGAGACTGAAGTAAAGGAAGAAGAAGTAGAGAAGGAAGAAGAAGAAGCAGAAGGAGATGAAGATGAGATGGATGAAGAAGAAGATGAAACAGAAGAAAATGAGGAAGATGAAGAAGAAGAGGAGAAAGAGAAGGAAGATGATGAAGAAACAAGGACGATATTAAGGAGGAAACTAAAAAAGAAGATGAGGACCTACAAGAGTAAGAAGAAAGGAAAGATATAGGTGAAGAAAGAAATGGGAAAGAGGGGGCATAATACAAGGAGGAGTCACCTAGGGTGTCTCTAGAACCCACTGTAAGAGAGGCAGCCGTTGCCCTCACTACTCTTAGCACACCCATCAAGAAAAAAGGCAAAAGATAGATGCAGACCCCCATATATTTCAGGACAAAGAAAAGCACAAGAATAAGGTAGGGGAAACCCCAAACACCAACCAAAATTCCCATTGTGATTGAGGACTCACCTGAACAACAGGAGAAAATTCCTTCTCCTAAGTCTCCTATCACCTATGTGAGAAGGCCTCTGACTAGATCCACCTCCTCCAAGTGAAAAGAAATCCTACAAGATGCACAGAAGGATCTACATGAAGCTGAGTCAGTCCTGTAGGATACTCAGCTGAACCTACACAAGACACAAAAAAAGGGACTCAAAGTTAAAGGAACCTAGCCCCCAACCTAACCTTGACCCCTACTATAGGTTTATTGAAGGAGGCAGTGCCATTCCTCAAAAATTTTCTATTCCACTATTCTTCGAGCTTGAGAAGGAGAGAGCCATAAATCATCGATGGATGCATATTTCCAAATCCAAGGGGGTGGAAGACATTGGGCACATGGAGGAGAAGCTCGAGGAGATGGGCAGAGAGATAAGTAGCTTGAGAGACAGAGAGGCTATAATGAAAAATCAACTAGAAACAAAAAATTCATGGTTGAGAGGACAACTACAAGAAATAGAGAATCAATTGGCATGTATGGCCAGTCTCTCTTTGTAATTAATCTAGTATAGGATTCCAGCTAAATCCTATGTCCTATACCTAAAGGAACAATGGTTGCAGTTCCAGATCACAACCCTAGCACAAAGAGGCACCATGACATTTCAGGACTACAGGCAATTCATTGATCTTTGTGATTAGAGCACACTAGAAGATAGGGCCAAGGTGTCTGAGTTTTATTTGCATAACATGGCCTTAAGAAACATGAATGTATGGGACCCTAATGCCAAGCTAGGAGATTTACAGTTGATGGACTTGGCATCATGGATGAACCATGAGGAATCAAGGGCTACAAAGATGAAGAAGATATTGGCAAGAGAACAAACTGAACCTCTTATGATCAAAGCTAAATAGTCAAATCCCATGGCCCTCAATAGTACACATAATTTGATTTCATATGATCCTCGGTTTGCACCCAGGTATCTTGCTACCCAAGAGCAAGAAATTTCACATTTTGGGGACATGTTCAGGTTGTTAGGGGATGACAACATACATGCTTGCATGAGGATATGGAACACATTGTCATGCAACTTAAAGATAAGAGAGTACCACTCTCCTCAAAGATTGAGAGAAGCACTGAACATGACACCCATGTACAAGCAATCTATGCAAAGGTTGAAATCAATTGGATTGGCTTGAAACTCAGTCCACCACTACTCTTAGGAATGCTAGAAGGAAGGAATGAGGAAGAAGAAAAGAGGTAGAAAAGAAAGTAGGTTTCTATGAACAAGAAGAGGATACCACAATAGAGGCATGGTATGTTAGGGAGGCTACTAGAGCTATGAAGGATATGAACATTGATTGAGTTGCTCAGAGGATAAGCAACACTTTCAGTACGGGGGTGATGACAAGCCTCATCATTGGGTAATTATGTGGGCCTTAATTCACCTCATAGCTTAGTCCAACCAACTTATCTCACAACTTATTACATTTTTTTGATTATATTTTGTTTATGAGATGAGTTAGAGTGGGATATTATGCCTAGTGGATTAATATGCATTGAATGTAGGATTGAAGGAGAAAATCAAGGAATTTTTGCAAAGACTAAGGTTAAAACTCGAATGGGACAAGAGAGAGGGATTGTAGGAGGTAAATCATCCTCATTTACTTCTCCTCCATTCGAATATTCCTCCATTTATCACACCAGCTCGGAGTGCAAGCAGCCAAGTCATGAGGATTAGAAGGTAGCCAAGCAAGTGAGAGAAAAAGACCTAGTTTATCTCAAGTTTGGGAGCCGAACCTCCCAAATTTTAAGGAATTTGTTGGGGACTTCAGTTGTATAAGTAGAGAGGCCCAAAGACTCATTAGGATTCTAAGTTTTGTAAAACTCTAAGTTATTTTCGGGCTCCAAACTTGTGGAAGTTTTATTGATGTAATTTTTTGTTTTGGTAATAATAATGAGTTTTGTTTTGAGCCAGCATTGAGTTAACTTAGAGGGTTGAAGCTCTTAGGTTAGGGCCCAACCCTAGCAGCCAAGGCTCCTATTTCTTGTATTTGTATTTTTAGCTTAGTTTCATAGCTTCATTGTTAGTTTGTCTTTAGATGTTTTTTCATTGCAAGTAGTGTAGATTGGATTGGTTATTTATTAGTTTTCTTCTATTTGTGCCTTGCTTTAGTAGCAGGTTAGCAGGGATAAAAGGAGCACCAAAATGTTGTCAGTAGGTGTCTTGGCCTCATTTCCTCTCTTTGGGTTCATGATTTGAGGAAGGGACCCGTATGCAGCCCCCAAAACACAGATTTCTATTTCGTGTATAAGCTTTAGAGTTTACTACATTTAAGTTAGCATTTGGTCAATTTTTCAAAGTAGGATTCCATTTCAATCTCTTCTATCTTCATTCTTGCAGTATATCTTATCCATGCTTTCACTCCTTTCAGAAATTTTTCTCATGCACAAGGTAGACAGTTAGTCATTAATTCTGCTTTTCTAGCTTATGATAATGCTTCTTGTTTACATAGATTTTTGGAAATTAGACATGTTTTATGTAGATTAGGTGCTTCAAGAGTAGATAGAGACTTCATAGCCAACAACCACCTTCCACTTCATCCACCATAGTAATTCCTTGCTTTCACCATTGCCTTCACTAGTTTTCATCATTTTACATATAAATTCTTCCAAGCACATTGAGCAAATCCAACCATCTTCTATCCTTATTGTTGACTTCTAAGTGATACTAGACCTTTTCTCATTCCATTCCACTCATCAAACACCTTCCCTAAGCCTTCCATCACCCCCAATACCTCCCATTTTTCTCTGCGATGTATCATGTAGAAATATAGGGAATCCTGTAGGTTTTACTGTAGTGGCCTGTTTTGAGGCTGAACTAAGGGAAACCTCTTGGAAGTCACAAAAGGTCACTCAAGGGTATCCTACACCATCCAAAAATCTCCTAACCCTTACATCCATCCTCCAACATCCTTAAATCACCTGCCACATCACCAAAAGAAATTAGTTTGCATACTTGATTTTGCATGAAAAGACAAAAAGACAAAGACATATTTATTTCAGTCCCTTTACTTGCACATTAGTGATGTTCATCTTAGAATCGGAATTGAGTGTTCAATAAAGTATATAATTTATTTTTCCATTCCTTAATATGAATGTATAATAAAATAAAAATTATATAACAATTATTTAATTATTAAAAATATATAATTAATAAAATTATCTTTATGTTCATGTTCTGTCCCATACAAATTTTGCTCCAAAAATAGTAAAATTACTATTCTTTTATTTGACTTTGAGTTGTTATCTAAATAAGTACTTGTTCCTTGTGAATTGGTTTAATAATTTTTTTAATTGCAAGTCCGTCATATTATATTCAAGCCATAAACCATTCAATCAGTAGTACCATTTTTGAAGAAGGTAAATAAGGCCTCACTGCCAGATTTTTTTGTCAGTTTGATTTTTCCATACATTTTCCAAGTGTTTTCATGGTGATTGTTGTCTATATTTAGCATTAGATCAACCACAATGTTTGTAAAGCCTTGCACAAATCATTCATAATGTGGTTGTAATCTTATTATTTATATAAGGAAAATCGAGTTAGTTTATTTAATTTTTATAGTTTGGGTAGCATAAATGAGCTCTTGATCAAGATACATGCATGCCATGATACCAAGCTCTCTATCAAGTTACTGGGTTTTCCAAAGAACAAGGAAAGTAGAGAAAGAATAAAATCTAATTTTCTCAAATTAAAATATCATATGATTGGAAGAGAATTTGTGAAATATATAACCATTATAATATATTTTATTTCTCTATTTTTGAAATTGAATTTATAATTGTGATTTCAATAAAACAATGAAATCTAAAATCACTCAACTTCCTTAACATGACATACCATAACACACACACATATATATATATATAATCTGGTGTTATCTATATTTTGCGTTTGCCAATCTATAAGTAAGGAATGGTGTTATCTAGCTCCAATCAATATATTCTTTTATCATAATAAAAGTCTATATTTTATTGTCTCCAATAAGCTATTTTTACCACATCTATACACCAAACTTATTTATTTATTTTAATTTTTTTATTATATTCAACTTCCTATTTTTATTTAAATTTTATTTTATTTTTATTTTAAAAAGAATCATGGACTTAGAGCTCAATAACAAATCAAAATAACAAATAGAAGAATTGTGCTCAATAAAGTCCCAGCCCGGGGTTCTAAATCCAGTATTAGTGGTTCTGCAAAACATCAAGTTCACCAAAAATGAATAACAATTCCATTGAAAGTCAAGTGGGAAGGGGTGAGGGGTGAGGGTATTAGTCACAACGGAAAATAAGTACGTTATCATGGGCATTAAATGAGCAGGGCTTGTATTTGGCAGGATAGTTATCCAACAATGGGCATATACAACCCTTGCTCATTTAATGTCCATTGGCATGTTATATATTTGTTGCTATCAGTCACTCCACGATTCCAACAAGAACAGTGGTGACTGCTGCAATTATGCTGATTTTACTTTAAAAAAATTTGCATTTCAATTTTGGAATGATCAATTTTAGTTTTTAAAAATGAATTTTGTTTAGAAATTCGCATTTCATCTTGCTGATTAGATAAAAATAAAGTGATTCAATAAACAAAATGAAAATGCACAATTCAAACACCCTCTCTACAGGATTTTTTGAATTTTTTTACTCAAATTCCAGCCACTTTTGATCATCCAAACAATTCCTCCACCTCAATAGATGTCTCTTTAACTTAATACATGACACTTGACCACTCCCTGTAACCGCTATCTGTTTTTGGGTGAGTCACGCATCGTTCGCTTCCTCCGGTCTCCCTTACGGGTTCCTCTGCGCACTGCCTTAATATTCCGCTAATAAGTAATTAACTATCGTGCATAATGCTTCTTTAAATAATACTTTTTAAGTATTGCATGGACATGAATCAATGAGGAAAGGGTTTTTGGAAGGTTTTATTATATTTAGTGGGTAGTTTGATTATTTTTTATTATTTTTTTTTGGATAGGTGTTTGGCAATAATTACATCAAAATTCACTTGTTAAGGCCTTTCGAACTAACAAGTGTGGTTCATCTTGTCTTGACGATGAACTACACTTGTTGGTTCGAAAGGTGTCGACAAATGAATTTTGATGTGATTATCGCCGAAAACCTATCTCAAAAATTTGATATCAATCACAAAACCCTCAATTGAATGATTATTTTTTTGATTAATTTTGTTGGAAAATTAGTAAATATTTTTTATAATTTTAAATTTAGATGGTATAATTTTCAAAATTTAAATGTTTTAAAACTGTTCAAAGGTTAAATGTATTTATATATTTAAATATGTATTTTAAATTATGAAAAATTATAATTTAAATCAAAATCATATAGATTTCAATAAAAAATGTTTACTAATTAATTTTGAATTATATATAAATATTTATGAATAAAATAAAAAAAATAATTAAATCTAATTAGAAGTAAAAAAAAATTGCATTGGTTAATAATTTTATTAGAAATTATAATTTTATTCGTAAATTTTAATTATGAAATTTTATATCTAAAATTAAGTTGTTTTAATGTGAATTTTTTTTAAAAGTTTTTAGTTTATTTTCCGATTTAATTCGTCCTGAATCTTATAGGAATTTATTGAAATCACAAATTTGACAAGTAAATTCTACATAAAAATAGCGGTACATTTGATATTAAAATTCAATGTCATCTTTCATGAAGTTATTGAAATCACAAGTTTGACAAGTAAATTCTACATAAAAATAGCGATACATTTGATATTAAAATTCAATGTCATCTTTCATGAAGTTTCTATCCCAATCTATAAGAAGTTTCTATCCCAATCTACGTTTTCATGAAGTTTTTTTATTATGATGTACTTTTTTTCCTTTTTGTTTTGAAGATGGACTTTGCATTACAATTTTAAAAGTCCACATCAATATTTGGGTGAATAGGAAGTTTTCTTATATTATATTACATGGTGAAATATTAAAGCATTAAAATACATTTTAAGATGATTTTGTAGATTAATTTTTTTTTGTTTTTAATTTAAAAACCCAAGCTCATTTTAATTTAGATGTGGATTGAGAAGGATTAAAGATTTTATATAGTTTTCTCAATTTATATTAAAATAAAAAGTTTACACAGCAAAGGACTTGATTGGTTAAGGTATGGTACGTTGAGAATTAAGATAAATTTACTCTCGTTCTTTATATATACACAAAGGTAAGACATTTCAATGGTGTGTTATTTACTAGGAGAGAGATGTGTAGGTATTTCCATGCTCACATGTGATATACATCAATTCCACTGTGAACATAATTACATATATGTCTCTCTCTCAGTGCACCATTAAAATGTTTTAACCATAATAATATCTCTATATATGTATATGTATATCATTTAGTAAAAGTGAACATTGTTTTATTTTATTTATGATTAACATTAAATATTTTTCTTAAATATTACATGTCAATTCTATGGTAAGAATTAAAGAAATTATACATCTCAGTGTAAAAAACACCTATCAACAAAATAATAACTTTTTATTTTCTATAATAGCAATAATAATAATATTCATGATCTATAATTCCATACATAATATTTTCAAGAAAACCCTCTAATATTTCCATTTGATTGATGAAAATTTTTCCTCCAAAGATTTTGGCAATTTTAATATGAATTAATTGATTAAAAGGGATCTTCATGTCATTTATAAATAATAGACTTGCTATCCTTATGAGGACATGAAAAAATGATCTAGCGGAGGGGGTGAATCTTGCCACCCTACGACATCTCTCAGCATTAAGGAGGGGGAGGTAACATGGCCATTTCCCCCCATGCACTCGCACATTCCATAAGCTTCAATATCAAGCACATTATGACCCGTAAACTGCCATGGATATTCCACTAGACAGTTCATCATAATAGATTTGATAATATTATATTAAAGAAATATGCATTTCTACATTATTACAGTTCTATTAAACTTTAATATCTGTAGATTTAATTGTAATTAGTGCATGCATTCGAATGGAAATCATGCAAAAACGTAGAGAATGACAAAATAAGGTCACACACACATAAGACACAAGATATGCCCTCTCGAAAACCCTCTCGGGAGAAAACACAGCTGGAAGGTGAGCCCGCTTCGCTCTCTTTCTTTTTCTAGAAATATGGCTACAGGTACAAAGAAATAATGCATGTGGCCCGTGGGATGTGACAATGCACATATCCTCTCTGTATTATCTACCTAGTATCTCTCCTAACTATCTTTTCATAGTTATGGAAGAAAATGCTCTCGAAAGAATGAGACGCCTCTTCCTCTTAGTGGCCTTGTTATAACACAACTCGATAGCGTACTAGTGGTTAATTTTGAGTACATCAAATCTTAACTAGAGTTACAATATAGACTCTTTTAGAATCTTTTACATCATAATCATGTGGCTAGCCCCTTTTCCATGAATAATGGGGGTTGATGCATCATCCTCATGAACTATAGGTGTGAAAACATGAAGCTCAACTTATGAGTGACATAAATTTTGCATACGGACTTTGATTGATGTACTTCTTGTGTTGTTGGAAAGATCTTTATGTGTAGAATAACATGAAATGTTGCACGTTAGAGCAGAAAATGTTTCCCCCCAATGAACGTTGTTTGATGCCTCAAAACGCTTTCGGAAGGTTTTAGGCCTCGTTTCGCCAAACTAGTTCTCGCTGGTAAAAACGGTCCCGTGATCTGATTCCTCCACTTTTTCAACTCCAAATGCATCAAGATTGATGAAAAAGAATATAATGATCCAATCTTGACCACATTAAGATAGTATAATTTTCATTCACAACACCTTATATCAATCCAAGCCTTCCTATTACACCTCATCCATTTTCAATTGTAGGTGGGATATTTCCATTGTCGTGATGGGTTTTTGGTAAATTGGTGAGTGAAGGGTTAGGCCCCCTTGTCCTGGACCCCTATAGCATTCATCCTTCGATAAAGAATGAAACTTGGGTCACTGTAGCAGTTGCAGAGGAGGACATGCCAAGAAAGTGAGCCACCCAGTGCTGGGTAACGGAGGTCCCGCATAATGGTTTTGGGGCCATATAAGCCAACACCTAGCAATGGGGAGAGCTATACAAACATATAAACAAAGCCTGGAGGGTCGTTAATAAAGTCGTAAAATCTTCTATGACAAACTTCTGTAATTATTATAATCTAGTTCCTTATGGATGGTGGAATTAAATTTTTTGCAAGTAGGGTGACCTCATGGATTTATACATTCCTAGTGTATTATGGATTTTTCACATGTCCACATCAAACTGACCCCCCTCTCCCTGTGTTTCTCTTTTACTTTTTGATTCACTGCTACTCCCTTGGTTAGCCTAAGTGTTGATTCCCATCTTCCATGTAGCCCCACTCTACTTTAATTTATCTTGACATACATGCCTTCACCACCCTTTGGTGCTTATCAACTCTAGTTCAATTTTTCTTGGCTTATAGGCCCTCACCACCCTTTGGTGCTTATCAACTCTAGTTCTCGTTTGTACTTGGATGTCATTCCATGAAAGAGGACACATTCCTATTAGGGATCTGGGGCCGAGGCTCTTCGGGCAGACCTCGAGCCCAGTCTCAAGCCCATTTTCTTGCAACAATTTTCCGTTCTACCACTCCTCCTAAAATTCAAGTATAATTTCAACAATTGGAAGCTTTGAAAATCAATGGTCGTCGGACCTATTCCAGAACTAAAATCCAAAGTGAATTTGTTAGTTAGGTATCTGACCCAATTCATACCAGGGGACATTGAAGTTAATACTTCAACTCCATCACCCTTCATTAGAAAATGAAGATTCTTCTGGGTCATGTCCTAAAAAAGAAACATGATGATAAAAATGAGATAATTTCATGCCTCAATGAAATACAAAGAATCTAATGCCACCAATGCTATTTCTTATCTAGCATTGATGCCTACCTAGTGCATGTCGTGGTACATATTCAGTGCAAACCCTATGCCCAACAGGCTCAAGTGTACAAGACCTGACCTGGGCAACGCCATCTAATAAATGATGCTCACCCAAGACTTGTCTTGTCTTATGTTTTGCATCCATAATTTTTCTTTTATTTTCTTAGCCAAATTATATGTAATAATTTTGATAAAACTCTTATATAGTTGTATAAATGTAGGATAGATCAAACTAATTCTACATTTTGAGTATTTTGATGGACAAGAAACTAGTAGGTTGTAACCACTATCGATGGTTTGGCTTCCCTTGTAGAAAACCATGACGTTCATAAGGAAAAGTAATGAGCACTCTATGTTAGTGTTATGATTTAATAGAATAGCTTACTTAATAGAGAAAATAGCAATAGACTTGTTGAAAAGGTTGAGTTTTCCATTAATAAATGTCACTCTCATATAAATATGATTTAATGTTAAGATAGTTTTTTTAAGGAAAAATTAATCAAGAAAGTTTAGTGATATGTCCCCACATTTGTGGATGGCATCACTAGTAGACTAGTTGGTGTAAACTAATGTGGCACAAAACAAGACAAATACCCAACAATATTCATGAAATTCGGTTGAGGTAACCCTTGCATTTTCCTTTTATAAAACCTTATGTGAAACCAAATGGATACTTCACAATAATATTTAATGCCATCCCTAATAAACCCACTAGAATGAGCCAAATACCCAACAACATTGAGGACAATAGATTAAGCCAAACCACTGGGCCATTTTTTTATAAATACCTAGGAGGACTAAAATAGTCAAATTCCCAACAACATCGACAACCCATCATTTAAGCTAACCCCTTGGGATTAAAATGTTTGGAACATATCATACACATCCTTTAGCACTGAAGTTACTAAAAACATTAAAATGAACCAAATAGATAAAAACATTGGGAACAATTATTTGACCTAACTTGCTAACTTGTTAAACTTTGATTTTTATAAAATCTCGCAAGGAAACTCAAGGGATTCTTCCCCACATATGTAGATAACATCCTTATTAAACTTTTTTTTGTATAGTTTTTTTCCTAACCCAATGGATTCAAATTGGGCATTGAACAAGCAAAATAGTCATCAACATTAGCAATAATAGATTAATATAGCCCTATGAGCTCTTTGTTTTTATAAATCATCACTAGAAAACTTAAGGAACACTTCCCTATATTTGTGGATGGCATCCCTAATATTTTTTTGAGGATAAAATAGTGCACCTGACTTAATGGAATTCATACTAATCACTAAATTAATGAAATTACCAACAATATTGGGAACCCCTTAGACATAAAATTTTGAAACATCTCATCACATCCTAAAACACTTAATAAACCTCTAAAAATCAGTCAAATAACTAACATCATTTGCAATACTAGTTGAACCAACCCTATTAAATGTGTCATTGTAAATTATATGGTTAACCAAAGGGGATTTGAAATTGAATACCTAAGAACAATATCGCTAACAATTAATAAAATCAAATACTAAAAATATTTAGAGAATCTGATTACATCTCCAAATACATAAATTAAAATAAAATCCATAATGTTTCGTGATTTTAATATATCCAAAGAAAATAAAATAAAATGGAAAAAATTAACTTCTTCTCTTAACTAATGAGCTAAATCCAATTAGAAAATTTATATATAAATATTATTTAATATAATTATGTATTAATTTATAAAAATATATATTGAAAAAAGGTGATGTGCTTGAACAATTACAACACTTTGAACATAAATGGTTTTCAATAAACATAATGACAAACTCATGGCAAGGCGTTGACTTTTGATTATGTATTCTTACCAAAAAACCCCATAAGATTACTCTCATGGAAATTGAATTCGTACCAAGCTACGAGAATTTTGAAAGGAGGAACTAGTTCCCCCTCCTCGTCATCCTTCATAAATATAGTATTTGGATCTAAGGCAGGAATGGCCAAGGGAGAGAGGATGTAGGTGATTCTCTAGAGATGTCAATTTTACGAGCGAAATGGCAAGCCAATCTTCAAGGTAGATGCATTCCAAAAGCACCACAAAATCCTACTTCTGACCTTCCACCAAAATCCTTGGAGGATCACTGGAAGTGCCTAAAGGATCATGCCTTCATCTGCAAATTTATTGGAGGATGGCCCTTGGAGATCTCATAGAAATGAAAACCAAAGGGAGAAATTTATCTCCACTTGGGCCCTAAATGTTTCTTTACTATCATTTTTTCAAATGTGGAAGATAAAGAGAGAGTTTTCGAAGGGGGGCCATAC
The DNA here is from genome assembly GCA_031772625.1 of Pinus tabuliformis. Classification (NCBI taxonomy): domain Eukaryota; kingdom Viridiplantae; phylum Streptophyta; class Pinopsida; order Pinales; family Pinaceae; genus Pinus; species Pinus tabuliformis. The sequence goes on from CM062810.1 coordinate 768,795,567, forward strand.
TTTTATAACAATGCGGGTCTGTATCTCCGACACTTGGAGGAGTGATTTAAACCTGATAAAGAGGAATTTCTCTTTGCATCGGTTTGGATAAGACTATACTCACTCCTAGTGGACTTCAGGATCCCAGAAATATTGGAAGGCATTGGAAATGTTTTGGTTTATTTTGTGAAAGTCTTAGAGGTAACCAAGAGAGGGAGGAATATGTCTTATGCCTGTTTTTGCATATACATGAATATTTCCTAGCCCCTTCCAGATTCCATAAATATGAAGTATCAAGGGGAAATCTAGAGTCAATTAATTGATTACGAACATATCCCCTTCCACTATCAGCTATGCTATGAACATGGCCACCTTTTTTGAGACTTCCCTTTCCATAGGAAAGAACTAGCTAGTATGGGTCCCACTAAAAACGAAGTCTTTACCAAAGTCACACTTGTCGTAGGAATTCCAAGCCACATTCTAGCGCTACTCCTCACGTACAAGGAGGAAAAAATAGTTTTGAAACCTTAGAATCAATGGAGGAAGACCCTGTTGAGGAGGCACTGACATATGTACATATGAAGGAAGAATCTCTCAATGGGAAAGAACAAGAAACCCATGAGTCAGAAGACTCTAGAGGGTGCTGAGGAGGCTTGTGAGGAGATTGATGTTATTGACCTACCAGACATTGAGGAGGTCACTCAATTGACTAGGAAACCTTACGAATCCTTCTAAAAAGAGGAAAGTGTCTTAGTTGACCTATTTGGTGAGTGGGTGGAAAAGAATCTAAGAAGCTTGTTGGTTTTTCAACGTGATTCCTATGTCGAGGTTTTGTTTACCTGGAAAACTCAGCACCACAGAAAAGCATCAAAAGGCCCAGGTATACACTATATAGGAGAATTAAAGGAGAAGAGTAAGGATATCTTAGTCAAGGAGATAGTGAAAGAGGGAAAAAAAGGGGGAAGGAATAATTATTGGGTGTGGAGCCTGATTATCTTCTGTATTCAAAGGTATCACCGCATTGGACCCCAGTTCGAAATGGGGGAGGCAATGCCGCCCGTAAAATATTCGCTGCAGGGGTGGTCCAGTGGGGGCGGTTGCGACCTTTTGGGAGCCCCCCCTGGTGGGGGGATCAGGGGCAATGCCCCCGAAGCTAAGAATAGATGTAAATTTTCCTTGTAAAATGTTGTAATTTCATAGTCAATTTGTGCCATTCATTAGGCAGAGATTTGACGGTAGAAGTTATGTTTAATTTAGGGTTTTTTTCCCTAGAAGGAAACCCCTCGCTATATATGAGGGAATTGTATTGCGTCTATGTTTATTTTGTATTCTGAGTGAGGAAGAGAGAGGAGATTGAGAGTGAAGAGGGAATTACAGTGGATCTGTTGTAGGTTGTATTTCTTTAGTTTGCTAGATAATATAAAAATAAGGACTGATTGTTTTTTCGTGGACATAGCCCAAACTGGGTGAACCACATATATCTGTGTCTCTCTTATTTTATGCGTTTTTGGTGTTTATATTTCTACAATATTTTATGTGTTCCATTGCTTTGTAATATATAATTTTCTAACAATAATAAAAAAATAAGCATTATAGGAGACGAGAGAATATTTAGTGAACTCAGGACAAGCAATGGTGCTCGAAGGTCATTATCCAACCATCCAGAAACCTTCCCAATGGAGATCCTTACTTGGAATATTCGAGGAATTAATAATAAGGGTAAGCAATGATTTGTCAAGGAACAAATCCAAAAAGAGAAGTCGATGATTTTAATTTTGTAAGAAGAAAAAGTGGTCTAGGAAAGACTTGAAAAAATAATGGAATTTTGTTGGAAAGGAAGCCAATGTTTGGAATTAGATATGCAAAGGACTGCAGGAGGCTTGGTAGTAATATGGAATCCAGAAGAGATTGTGTTTCAAGGATGGGTGGAAAGCCCTTGATTTTTTATGGGATTGTTCAGATACTTAGGCACAAGTGAACCAATAGTGTTAGCAATAGTTTATGGACCTCCTAAACCAGTCGATAAGCCCAAATTTCCATTTAACATTTTATATCATAGAAGGTGGCTTTCAAATAGATTATGGATTATGGGAAGAAATTTTAACATAATAAGGTCATTAGGATAAAATAATGGGGGTTCTAACAAGTTTGAGTCAACCTCGACAACATTTAATGGTCTTAGTGAAGACCTATGACCTGTTGATATTCCCACAATCAATAGTACCTTCACATGGAACAAAAAGAAGGGGAGAACGCCACCAAATATCCAGTAGATTAGATAGGTTCCTGGTAACAGAGGAGGTGCTACAAATATACTTTTTTATTGAGGAAATCATCCTCCCTTGTTTGGGATCGAACCATTGGCCTCTGCGTTTGGAAGTAGATCTCAAAGCGATACCAAAAAATAAGCCTTTTAGATTGGAAATGTTTTGGTTATTTGCTCCCCACTTCATGGAACAGGTCCAAGTTTAGTGGCAGGAAACTTGTATTCGAGCTAGAAATAAGACGCATTCCTTCCAACTTAAGCTATATGTTAGGTAGCGGATCCCCCCATAGCATGTTGTTGGGGCTTGAAGCCCAAGTTTGGGTCAAGTGTAATGTAAAGACCCCGTGAAATGAGGGCGTAGAGCACGAGAGTATAGGGTTATCTGCCCTAAAATAATGTAATTTAATACATAGTATGTCGGCCTAACCATTGTCCGCCGACCATGGATTTGTATAAATAGAGCGAGGCTCTAAGTGTAAAGAAGTCTGAATTTTGACAAGTAATAGATAGATGTGAAGGCATGGTTAGAAGATAGAAGCGAATCTATAGTGTATTGGGTCATAGTAGTAGGTAGAGGCTTTGCAGCTGAGTGCGCAGAGGCCTAGTAGAACCCGCAACTGAGTGCGCGTATCCCTGCAGTTGAGCATGCAGGGTGGAGTCTAGTCTGTACTGAATTGACCTTGGAAGGCATCATTAATAAAGATAAGTTGGTTTGACATATTGTGCATCTGGTCCATAGATCTGTATTTGAATGCTATGTGTGGACAATATCTGTTTATTTATATGTGCACACTTATATGTATGCTTATGAATGGAAATCTTCTAAGTAATTAATGAAAAAAACCTAATTAAGGAAGACTTGGGTAATTAACATTGGTCACACTACGGCCAGAGTCGCATGAAGGAAGTCCCACAGAATGCTAGAAGCTTGCTAGTACGTGTAATCTAGTAAGCATGAAGGTTGAATCGGGTACCGATCTACCACATCAAGACATCCTTAGGGTGCGGAAAACTGGTTCCAGCACCCTCCCATACTACCTCGGGTGAGACATTAGTCCGCGCTCCGTGGACTGTTGTTGAAAGAGCCAGTAGTACCGGGATTTGTTTGGCTAAACTCATTGTTAAACTTTGGTCAGGCCCCACGTAGCCAACAAATGGTTTGAAGATATAATCCATTTTCTAACCACAGGGACCACACCGAAGGAATATTCAGTCCACTAGAAGAAGGAATTGGTGGTGTGCACGGTGGACTTTTCTATCATCATAGGACACCTCTACAAAATGGGCAACGATGAGATATTGTGCAAATATGTACCTAAATTTGAACGTGGACAGATCCTTGTGGAAGCACATGGGGGTGTTGCAGGAGGACACTATGTTGGACACGCGACAACACAAAATATTCTTCGCGCTGGGCTATGGTGGCCAACCTTGCACCAAGATTCGAAAGCACATTGTCGGGCCTGCGATATATGTCAAAGGATTGGAAAGCCATCACGAAGGGATGAGATGCCACTCAATCCACAGATGACACTACAACCATACGAAAAATGGGCAATCAAATTTGTGGGGTCAATCAAACCTCAAGGAAAGATGGGTGCGCTTTACATCATCACCGTGATAGAGTACCTAACTCGATGGGTGAAAGCACAACCAGTTTAGGACTGCATGGCTGCTACAACTACATATTTTTTGTGTGACAATGTGTTGACACGATTTGGTTGCCCCAAAATCTTAATGAGTGACTGTGGAATGCACTTCCTGAATGAAACCATTAGCGCACTCACCAAGGAGTTCCAGGTGTATCACCAACAAAGTACACTGTACCATCCACAAGCCAATGGGACATTAGAAGCATTCAACAAAATTCTGGAGACTGCGCTGACCAAGGTATGTAACGTGCAGTGAAACGACTGGGACTTGCGTATACTTGCCGTATTATGGGCATACAGAACCATGTGAAAAAAATTGATGGGTCAGACACCTTTCAAGTTATTCTATGGCACAGAAGCAGTCATGCTAATGGAATACATCGTACCTCATTTGCGAATAGTAGCACTTATAGGCAAGTCGGACCATGAAGCCTTGGAAGAGAGACTCGCGCAACTGGAAGAACTCGAGGTAGAATGGTTTCTGGTAGGATTCCATCAGTAGGTACAGAAACAACGTGAGAAAGCCTGGCATGATCGCCATATCAAGTTGCGCATATTCAAGGTAAACGGTTTAGTGTTCTTGTATGACAGCAAGTTCGAAAAAATTCCTGGAAAATTCAGAATGCATTGGTTGGGTCAATATGTAGTAAAAGACGTCACAGACGGAGGTGCATTCCATCTAGTCAAACTTAATGGAGAACCATTCCAAGGAAGGGTAAATGGCAGTCACCTGAAGCCCTACATGGGCAGGCCGGCTGTTTGACTAACCGACAAAAGCACAGTCTTTGCGACTCGAGAATCCAGACAAAGGTGCGGGACTATAAACACAGGTACTAGAAGCCGGCATCAAAGTAGAGAATCAAGTCAGATGTAGAGGATTCAGAAGTAGAAATGGAGCAGATCCAGTCGAAAGTAGAATGATATGCTGCAGACCTTCGCGCCACATAGGCACAATTGGACGGACTTTGCAAATATCACTGCACCATGTTAGAAAATTATATATTACGGAGCAATGGAACACATAAAATATTGCAGAAATATAAACACAGAAAATGCACAAAACAAGAGAGACACAGATATACATGGTTCACCCAGTTTGGGCTACGTCCACCCCGAACAGCCAGTCCTTCCTTTCTATTATCCAGCAAAATGAAGAGACACAACCTACAACAAATCCGCTGTAATATCCTCTGTTTTCTCTCACAGTCTCACCTCTCAGTTTCTCGCTCACAGAATAGACATCTATATCTCAACCTCCAATACAATGCCCTCATACAAAGAGAGGGGTTGCCTTCTAGGGAAAAAAACCCTAAACTAAACATAAGTTCTACCGTCAGATCATCTGCCTAATGAACGGCCCAGATTGACTAGAAATTACTATACTTTTACAAGGCAATTTTACATTTGTTTTTAGCTTCGGGGGTGCTGCCCCTGAGCCCCCGCCGGGGGACCGCTGGCCCTCGGACCCCCCATCCAGGGGGGATTGGCCCCCCCGGACCCCCGCGGGGGGGACAAGTCCCCACCGCACCCCCCTCGCGTGGAGGGGTGTACAAACTTCCTGGGGTATATATCCGGGTGAAACAAAGACCTCTGAACAATCATGCTCCACACACAACACACCAGCTGAGTGACTCGGGAGGAGTCATGATGATTGTGTTGGGGGCTTGTTGGGTAGTGAATCCCCCCCATAGCATTTTTTTTGGGATTGAAGCCCGAGTTTGGGTCAAGTGTAATTTAAAGACCCTGCGAAATGCAGGCGCGGAGTGCGAGAGTCTACGGTTGTCCGCCCTAAAATAATGTAATTTAATACATAGTATGTCTGCCTAACCATGGTCCACAGACCATGGATTTGTATAAATAGAGCGAGGCTCTAAGTGTAAAGAGGGTCTGAATTTTGACAAGTAATAGATAGATGCAAAGGCATGGTTAGAAGATAGAAGTGAATCTTAAGTGTATTGGGTTGTAGTAGTAGGTAGAGGCTCTGCAGCTAAGTGCACAGAGGTCTAGTAGAACCTACAGCTGAGTGCACGGACCCCTGTAGCTGAGTGCATAGGGTGGAGTCGAGCCTGTACTGAATTGACCTTGGAAGGCATCATTAATAAAGATAAGTTGGTTTGACATATTGTGAATCTGGTCCATAGATCTGTATTTGAATGCTATGGGTGGATGATATCTGTTTATTTATATGCGTGCACTTATATGTATGCTTATGAATGGAAATATTCTAATTAATTAATGAACTAACCCTAATTAAGGAAGACTTGGGTAATTAACATTGGTCACATTGCGGCTGGAGCCATGTGAAGGCAGTCCCACAGAACGCCAGAAGCTTGCTGTATGCGTAATTTGGTAAGCGCGAAGGTTGAATTGGGTACTGATCTCCCACATCAAGACATCCCTAGGGTGCGGAAACCTAGCTCTAGCACCCTCCCATACTACTTCGGGTGAGACCTCAGTCCGCGCTCCACAGACTATTACCGAAGGGGCCAGTAGTACTGGGATTTTCTTGGCTAAACTCATTGTTGAACCTAGGTCAGGCCCCATGTAGCCAACGCTATAGGCATTAAAAAGGAATATTAAACATTGGAATAAAAAACATTTTGGAAATATTTTTTAGGAAAAGAAAAGGTTGGAACAAAAAATATAGGATTTGCAACAACAGATGAACCTAGAGGGACGAATAATGGACTTAGTGGTCGAAGAAGACTCACTCTTGATCATCTAGAATAGAGGCGACAACAGGAGGAAATGCTAAGGAAGAAGAAATATAGGGTTAAGTGGTTATAGAAGGTGAGAGAAATAGTAAGTTTTTTCACAACTCTGTGTTACAGAGAAGGCATAATAATAGAATGTTTTCTCTAATAGGATTTGATGGACTGCATAAAACCTACACTCTGATGTTGAGGTAGAACTAGTCCATTATTATATACATCTCTCACAGGAAACTTCTTACCAAAGACATGGTCAAATAAGCAAGGTTCTCAAAGGGATCCTTGAATTATCACGCAAGAGTAGAATATTGCACTAATGAAATCAATCTCTTTTCAGGGATTGGAAGAGGTAGTTATGGGATTTCCCATTAACAAAGAATTGAGATTAGATGGATTTACCTCCAACTCTTTTCAATATTATTGGTAGTTTATGGGAGTAGAGATACATTAATTAGTGGAGGAATCGAGACAGACTCAGTCGCTATGGAGAGGCCTAAATTCCACTTTTATTACATTAGTTCCAAAGATACAGTTTTCTAAAAACCCTAATGGCATACGACCAATTGTTTTGTGTAATGTTATCTATAAGATTGTATCACTAGTTATTGTCATGTGACTAAAACCCTTTCTCTCTTGTCTCATTGCAACTAAGAAAACAAGCTTTGTGGAAGGCGAGCAGATAATGGATGGCAATTTTGCAGCTCAATAAATTCTCCATTCCCTAAAAACTAGAAGAAAACCAAATATGTTAATAAAATTAGATTTTTCTAAGGCCTATGACCACCTCAGTTGGGACTATTTACTTCAAGTTTTAAACGTCTTTGGGTTTTATTGGCAATGGATTGCATGGATCTTTTCACTCCTTTCCTTGCCTTCCTTTTCTATAATTGTAAATGGATCCCCTTATTTCACCTTCCAATAAACCAGGGGATTAAGTAAGGGGGACCCATTATCACCATTTATTTTTATATTGCCTATGGAAGGTGTTATCACAAAATCTGACCCTGATAGGCTTCTGATCAAGTAGACTCTAAGTAACTCTTTCAAACCAATCTTTTGGTTGAGGCTTAGCCTCCTCAACCTCAAAGGGCTTTCTCAATAAGTTTAAGATTTTTGATTAATGATTAGATCGCTAACTCTAGGAACAAAATGGATAAATGTATAACTGGTTGACTGGTTGAATCAAATATTAGCAAACATCTATTGGGTTATGGAGTCAAGATAGTCTTCAACAAAACCACATGATCAGCAAAACATGGAAGTCAAGGCACTTAGAGTTTAGGTTTATAAATGAAACAGGACATATTGAATCAACACAGTTTACAAGCATGTGAAGGAAGTTAGAGCATTTTCCAATGAATTCTAAGTACCACAAGCTCATACCACTGCAAATAAGTAATTGAAAAAGGACATAAGAACATCAAACACATAAACTCCTTGTGAATCTTGAGTAGTCAAACTGATCTCTGTATTATGTTTGAAAAACCACAGTTTCTTATAATAACACAACTTTCTTTTGCTAATGAAATTACCAACCCTGAAGAATTCAATTCTCAAGCTTTATATAGAGTTTTACAACCTTGGATACTATGATCCGTCTTTATGGGAATTCAAATTCCTAACTTTTACACCTATCTATTCATAAAACAAACTACTTAATTACAACTTGGCAGTTAGTTGTCTTTAAGAGTCCTAATACAAATAGGAGTGAAACTCCTAAACATGCTTTCAACAACCTTATCTATGAATTCAATACATTCTTTAATTAGCTTCCAACCCATGTCTTCCAGCTTGATGATGTCCAAAGTGTTGTTGCAAAACCTGCTGAGTCATGACCTAACTGTCCTGAAAACTAGGAGATAGAGTTCCTCCTTTAAAGGCCCTTAATCCTTTATGCTTATCTTCGAGTAGTTTTACTAGTGTACATTTGGCATGCATTAATAATCCATTAAAAAATCATTTTCCACCTGTGCAAAAAGAAAACTCAAATATATGGAGGAAAGGATGAAACATGATTGTGTTACGAAAATACTCTGTTTTCGTAGCACAACCTTTATATCACTTATGAAATAATTCTTGGAACTTTGCTTTCTACACCACTTCCATCTGAAACTTCATATATGATCCCATGTCTACCAGCAACTTCAAAACTTAAAATTAATTAGACCTTACCTCCGAAAAGCATCTATAAGTGCTAAATGATCATCTTCAGCAGTTTTGTAGTGCACTATAAAACTGTTGTGTATGCTCTTTTTCAACACGGCCTTTAAAAATATGTAGTTTGGAGTTTTTCAAAATTCCATGAAGACTGATATGATCAACCAAAAATCAAAACCACTTACCCTTATAAGATGTTCTTCTTCACAGTTGTCCTTCTTTTTATATGCCAAAACTGTTTTAAGATATATCCTTCACTGCCCTTTTTCATCACCCTGTTTCATTATTGCTATAGCCCCTTTTCTATATTTTGTTAACTGTATTTCTAGGTCTTCAATTTGTCTCTTCAATCTCCTGTTAGTAGCTCTCAACTGAGCATTAATCCTCCTTACAAATATGGCTTATTTGGTTGCAGGAACAGTCTAGGTAAAGTACTGAGCTTCACTGTTAACTATTTATGGTTTGGAAACTTTTTCAACTTCCCAAAGAGCCTTTGTCCTTTTGAAATCTGTCCTTTTAGCAGCATGCCTTCTTTCCCTCACTCTTAGTCTAGAAATTTCATTATTAGCAGCTTTTAACCTTTCTTCCATTACCTCGTAACTGGGTTTTTCTGTTTGAGTGGAATGAACTGTGTTTTTGTCACCTTCAAATCTTGGAGATGGAAAGTCTATCAACTCTTCTTGAATAGCAGAGGCTTCTTCTATTCTTCCCAAATCAATATTGGATTCTTGCATCTTCTTGGATTGCCTAGTTAAGGGCTTTCTGGGTTTGAAAACAAATGTTGTAACATCATCCTCAAATTCCAGTTTCTTGGAGGGTTTCATTTTCTTTGACTTTCCTTGATCAAATTTTATCACATCTTCTTGCACCAAAGGGGATTCTGAAATATCAATGGCTTTTAAAATATCATTTAAATCACCCTTCAAGCTTGAATCTTGTCCCGAGATCACTGTTTTACCTTTCTCCTTTGCAATTTGACTTCTAGTCAATCTCCTTTGAACTGGTTTGTTGGTTGACTATTCTTGTGTCATTCCTTTAACCTCGTATATCTTTTCCTTTGTGTATTTAGGAGTCTCAAGAATAACTACTGGGGTTTTTCTTACTTGCTCTTTCACTTGCTTCCTATGTTTCAACTTAACATACCTTTTTTCCTTGGACATTACAAACTTGCTGGTTTCTACTGATGGAGTTCCTTTAACCCTAGGGCTAATGTCTACACCTTGTTTTTCTGCTCCAAAGTCACATAAAAACAAAATGAAGACCAATCTTTGTTGATCCTTTTGAGTTCATGTAGAACTATTAGTTTAATTAGACCATGATGAAACAGGGAAGTTTCACATCCTTGATATTTCAACTGTGCTTTATCTGCTATTTAACTACACTTCGATATAAGAAGTAAGGAAAATCTAAAGAAATCATACTAGTAAAATGCAACAGGAGTTTAAAATGATATGAATAAACCTTTTGATATCTGCCTTCACAGGTAAAATAACGTTGAATGTTGAAGAGAAAGTTGGCATAGCTGTCCTTGATGTCTTTCTAGGAACTTCCTTGGTTAAGTCTGTTTCTACAAACTCTGGCTTTAGAAACACCTTACATGGTTCCATGTCGAATCTGAAGTTTTTGAACCATATATCTTTCCCCTAGGGATCTCTGTCACCAAAGCTATGACCTCTGGGGAAATTTGAAAGTTCAGGATTCCAACCTTTGTGCTTGAGCCAGTGAAATGTAGTGCAAACTCCTTTGTCACCTGAGTATGTCCTCCCTACAATTTCTTACAAAACTTCTAGCATCCTGCTTTCTTGAAGGCTTCTACAACTAATTTATCTCTGACTAAGACCTCGGTGCTTTCAAGATTTGTTCTTAAACAATGACCAAACCTGTGACTTTTCTTCTCCTCTTTCATCTTTCTTTATGAATGCCTGTAACAAACCGACCTCGCTTGAGATTCTGTTGATCAGCCTCCCTTGAGTTATGGATGAGGAAGACCTTGGTGAAAAATTACCAAAGCTTACCGTTCGGAAAAACAATTTTGTTTGAGGGTTTGCATGCAAACTAAAATGAGAGACTAGCCAGCCCTTTCGAAATTGAAATTACTTTTCATAATGAGCCCTAAATTCGAAATCATGAGTTTGGATTCCGGCATGCTTAAGGATTGACTCCTAGCTAACACCTAATAATGAAAAAATTAACAAAATATTAAAGGATTGATGTTTGACAAGAATGTTCTACAAATCCACGCTTTCGTAGCGTGCAAGAAAAAGCGCTACAAAAAGAGAAGCATTTTCATAGCACAAAACAAACACTTTACACTATTTGCTCTACAAAAACGTGGTTTCAGGGCTAATTCCAAAAAATTTCAAAATGGTTTAAGCTATGAGTTTCTAAAAAGAATGTAAGACTCATGAAACATGGAATAAGGTTGTTAGATTTTATTTGGATATGAAAAATGAAACCTTTGAGACTCCTAACCTATCACCTACCCATTAAAAGATAGGGTGACTTGACACTTATCTAAGACCATGACTAGGAATAATGTAAACCCTTATTTTGGTGATAACAGAAGGAATAGGTAGATTATTGACACAATCATATGCCAATATTAGTATCAAAGGTATTAATATTTTTAGACATGATTTACAAGTCCAACATCAACAATTTGTTGATGATATATGCTTATTTGGAGCACCAACAGTATGAAAAGTAAGACATCTCGAAACAATCATGAATTTTTTTGCAGAAGAGTTAGGCACTATGATTAACCAAGAAAAAACTAGAGTTTTCTTCTTTAATTGTAAAGAACCAATGGATAATCATTTAACCATAGTCATAGAGTTTAAATGAGGTAATATCCCCATTAAATACCTGGGAGTCCCATTAGGCTTTATTCCAAAACACATTGGATGTTGGCAAGAGTTAACAGATAGTTTGGTGAAGAAACTACATAACTAGATATTTCAAAATCTAAAAATTGTAGGTAGATTAATGTTGATGAAGTCAATTTTGTAGGCCATTCCATTGTATCAGATGTTAGCCATGTGTTGGGAACAGGTCCCCTAGAGGAAATTTTTGGGTTAAAAGCCCAAGTTTTGGGGCAAAAAGCCTAAATTTTGTATAAAATAATGTAAAGTCTCCGCATTTTGTGGTCACAGAGCGCGAGGATGTAAAGAGTCATTAAGGGTTTTCACTCTTCATTTATGTAAGTCATGTCTGCTTTAGGAGATCTATCCAAGGTCTGCAAACCATGGGATTGCATAAAAAGAAGTCCTAGAAGAGTCTTTTAGGAGAGACGGAAGTGTGAATTGATGTAATGGGTTTGTGAGAGCTAAGAGCGAAGAATCTTAGCATAGGAAAGAGGCTCTGCAGCTGAGTGCGTAGGGTAGTTAGAGTTTGTACAAGAAGACCTGAATTATCAATAAAGAGAGTTATTCTGGAATTACATGTGCATGAGCTATTTTACTCCTAGTACGAATTTATGCAATTATGTTATGACGAATACTGATTTTATATTTTGATGCTATATTGATGCATGAATATATATGTTTACTCTGTTATAGAAACATAAGTAAGAATATCTATTTATGCAAAGATAATTTCATTGCATGTTAAAGTTATCAAATACTTAAGCTAATCGAGGTAAACACAGAAGTAAGAGTAATTACATAGGCGCATAAGTGGTTGAGTCGCCTATTTAGCGTATGCGAAGGGCGATCACAAACCTTCGTGGAGGTCTAAAGGATGAATAAGAGAAGTGTATTGATATGCCCTAAAAGGCTTATCAATCTACATGAAGGAAGTTTAAAGCATAAAGCAACATCACCACCATCTCAGGGTGCCAAAACTTGGTTCCTGCATCCCCCTATACTGCTTCGGGTGAGACTTCAGTCCGCGCTCCGCGGATTGATTCCGAAAGGGCCATTAGTGTAGGGATTTTCTTGGCTGACTAACTTTGAACCTGGGTGAGGGCCCATTGAGCCAAAAAATGATTCCGTTGTCAGGACCAGGATCTACATAAGAGATGTGTGATCTCGCATCATTGGAATCCAACTAAGAAATAGATTGAAGACTAGTTGGATAGCAAGATCCATGAATTTGTGTTGCAAGAAAACATGAATCTGCGATTGACGAAAGAATAGTGGTTGGACATATATCTTTACATAGAGATACATGAAATCTTCTTCTGTTCCTTCTTGGTTGAATTATATGAGTGGATCGCGAAGATGGTAAACAACCAAGGAAGGTGGAGGTTTGACGGTCCAATAGTCTAGACCCCGGAGTTAGTGGGGAGATTGGAAACCTCTGAAGATAAGATCACATGCACTATCAATAATTGGCATGATCGTATCATAGGAGGATTTGTGACAGAGTTCGCAGTCGATACTTTGGTCAGTTTCATCGAAGCAAAGCAACGCTTCTTCAAGGGACCACGAGGTGAGTATTTAAGGTCTTTAAATTCTTCAATTAAGATGATATTATGTGAAAAGAGGATTATGAAGTTACCTTGATGTTTGGGGCTACACGAAGTGGAAATACCTTCAGGAACAGAGGGAAAACAGGCCCTAAATATAGCCAGTTGATTAAACCTCCTCTAAGTGATGACAAGGAAGCAACACAGGCTTCTCCACAGATCGTTGTTTAGTTGATAAGACAGGGGTTCCCATGAATATTCCATCCACCCACACCACCTCCATCTTCACCTTCATCGCTTACGCCTTCGCCTACACCACTGCCACCTCCGCCACTGTTCAATATGGCGAACTTAGTAAAGCTACCTGTGTTCAAAGGTTATGGAAATGAGGATCCGAACTAGTTTTGGTTTGTCATGAAGGCTGTATGGGAAGGTTGAGGTATTACATATGATCAAATGAAGAAAGCAACGTTGGTTAGTGCTTTGCAGGATGCGTGCTAACGTGGTACATTAAGTACTGCACTGATAACCCGATGTCTGCGTTGGAAAATATTCAGACTACACTGAATAAGGAGTTTAATAGACCTAAGTCTGAAGCGTAGTCAATTGTGGGATTCAAAGAGATCATGATGAAGCCTTGCGAGACACCCTGGGATCTGGATCAAAGATTGAAGTGTACGATCCATGAAGCTAACATGAATCTAACAAATGGGTAGCACCGCGAATGGTTTGTGGCTTTGCTCCTTCCTCGTTTAAGGGTTGCGCTATCACAACAGAAGATTGTGACCCAGGCGGAAGCCCTGGAGATTGCAATGAGATTGCATGAAACACCGATGTAAGATGCGAATTTTGGGGTTCAACAGATTCACACGCAGTTGTAGGACCTTTGCCTAGAAATGCAGAGTCTGAAGAACGATGGAGAAACTCAGCCAGAGGTGAACGAAGAAGTTTGGTGTGTGAAATGCAAAGGTCAGGGACATGAAAAAGATCACATCCCAGTCTTCAAAAATTACATTGTAGCAAGAGGAATAATGCCCATGAGGCTGGAAGGTCAAGCAGGGCCAAGTACAGGGCCTGCGCTACGGCATGCTATATGTTAGGTAGCTGGAAAATACTTGACATACAATTTCCATTTGCTACAAAACTTTGTATAGACACCACAACAAATCTTCTGCAAATTTTGTCAATCAGTGGGTCATGATGAGTGCAATTGTCATAGCTATGAGTTAATGATGGATAGAACACTTGCATATAGAGTTCAGGAAGAAACTCGTCCTCCTAATCAGGGCGTTGGGGGAGCGTGAGGAGGATATCAGGGGCGCGGATGAGGCTGAGGTGAAGGAGGACCTAGCATAGGTCGACGACAGGTGATTTCCTATAATTTTGGAGGATTGGGACACTACGCACAAGAATGCAGGAACCAAACGTTTTTTTCATTTTGATATTGTACTCAGTTTGAACACGTGATTGAAGATTTACGTGTGTTATTAGTAAAGATATGTGAGAATGGGGCGCAACCTCAACAACCGACTCAGAACTTGCAGATGATGAGGGTTGAGCCTCGCGAAGAGGATCCTAATGTGAATATAGTGCTACGAAGTGGAGCAACGACCGGCGAAGATAAGGGAAAGAAACCTAAAGAAAGTACGTGGGTCTGCAAAGCTCCAGAAAAAGAAGTCAAGGTTGATTTGGAGCATGCACAGGAGAAATTTATGGAAGTGAAGAAAAGCTTCGCTGAGGCCTCTACCTCACGAAGTCAGGATAAGCCAGCTGAAGAAATGGACCCTTCCATTCTTACTAATTTTTTGGAGACATGTATGAAGTTTTTACATGACAACAAGGCTATAAAGGGATTGCAGGAGCTGTGTTTGGCCAATTTAATGTCTTTAAATTTTCGATCATAAATTTTCAACCAGGTTGCGTGGAATGATGAAGTACAGGTGCACTATATGTGCTAGAAGTTATTCCTTATGTCATTATGTTGCTGTTAGGGTCTAAACTTAAGATTAGTATGGGGATGGTGTCATTGATTATATTAATGTATCAATCCCTAAAATTATTAGCTAATTTCTTAAGAGTTATTCTCTATTGAATTAGTTTAGGGATGATATGAGAGTGATTCTAACTTCTACTTGTGTTAGATTATTTTGGATTTTTATCTTGATTCTTTAGGTTACAGTTCTAATTCACTAAATGAAATAGAAATCTATTCTATCAAACTGAAAAGAAGTACTTTCTGAATTCAATTGTTAAGAAGAAGGATCTCACACTTTTACTTATTCAATTTTATTCAAACAAGATATTCTAAACAACATCTATACTTATGAAGTAAACACAATTAGACTATTGTAGATAAAAAGAAAATGAAATAACCATGTTGTACCAGGTAGAAAGCAATTCAAATAGCAAACTAAACTAGGTATAAATAATATGGAAGTACTCATGCATATAACGAATCACTGGTGAACTCATCATACTGCATTCCTCACACAAAAACTGAGTATTCAAAGGAATGAAAAGAAATCTAATTGTATTTGGTTAAAGACCTGTCACTTTCATAGGGGCCCTCCAAAGATCAATCCATAATCTCCAATCAATGCAAAACACACACACACAAAACCAGTTCTATTGCTTGCAAATGAAATTTAACAAACTGTCTCAAAATTACATCATCTGGTGCGCACCAAATCACAGTGCAACCATAGTTTTTATAACAAGTCTTTGGCATAACAGTCATGAGTAATTTAAGCCTAATATTAATTATTCTAACTAACTATATCGCCAAACCTTCGATTTTCTATTCTGAAAGAAAATCGATAAAGTTTTGATGAAACTTGGATTTCGTTTTGGCGACAATCCTGTGGTTGACTTGGGGTTTGATCGTGATATCCTGAGTTCATCTTAATGAATTGGTTCAAGTGGATAGGAAGGGATCCATGAGGGGATAATTCCTTATCCATCCATATACTTCGTCACTGACCTAGAGCCTCTAAACCTTGCAAACAATGGAGACAGTTGCAGAAATCTGGATCAGCTGCGGAAATGGACCAATTCTGTAGCCAATTGCATTCTTTAACAAAACAAAAGGGTATATAGTCAAACATGAAGAATACGACAAATGATTGCTTACCTTTATCAAAACCTAGTGGATATGTCCTTATTTAGGTGGCAAATG
The DNA here is from genome assembly GCA_031772625.1 of Pinus tabuliformis. NCBI lineage: Eukaryota > Viridiplantae > Streptophyta > Pinopsida > Pinales > Pinaceae > Pinus > Pinus tabuliformis. The sequence goes on from CM062810.1 coordinate 768,811,915, forward strand.
TAGGAAAATAGAGGAAACATAGGCAAAAAGGGGTGTCATGGTAAGACAATCTTTGGACTCTAAATTCCCCTAGGCTTGAGGTTTTGTATGTCCTCATACACTTCATCCTTGTCAGTCACTTGTATCTTCTATTCATCACCTCCAAGTTTCACTGTTTTCCTCTTTTTGGAAGCTACTAGCATCCTAAGTGGGTTCGATCCCCAGTTGAGTCGCCAAATTGTTGTGGAGGTAAATCCCCTCTGCGGACAGAGGCGATGCCTACTAGTCCAAACAAGGTCTAGCAACAATCAAACAACGCTAACACGCAGGTTCTTAATTACAAATAAAGACCAATGATGAAGGCCTACCTAGATTCCAACGCTAGTACTTGTAGAAGAGTTGATGCTCCCATTCCTTTGCCTCGGCTGGTCACAATCCTCACGATCCTCGTGCACGGACACCTGCACATGCAAAGAACGATACAAACACAAGCATAAAATCCAGTAGATGTAACTATATATCAGTCAGAAAGGATATAACTCAAATACCATCATAAAGACAATAAGAGTGGAACCATAATGATAGTCGTCTATTATTAATAAACAAAGAAGAATACAACCATAGTTCTGACGTCAAATCCTTCTCAAGAGGGTCCAGCCAGCAAGTCTCTCAAGCATTCACCCTTGAAGGTAGATCTCCCAAGACAAAAGCTCTCTCTCACACAAGTTTACACAAGAAAGAAACACTTCACAACCTTCCTTAAGCTCTCTAGAAATCCCACACTTGTCACACCAGCTACCTATCAAGCTCACACACTATCAGCAACACTCCAAACACTATGAATTCCAAACTAGCAGCTCATGGCAATGGTGGAGGCTTAAATAGGAGAAGGAGTCTCCATGAATGGTGGGAGGATGAGCTTATCTCCAAGGAAGGTGGCTCAAATGACGAAACAGACATGCCAGAGAAGGGAGGGCGACATTTACAAGGCCAACAACCAGGTCTGGAGTCATCTCGAAGGCCGAATGTTAGAACAAACTCGCCCAGACTGGATCATCGTGGGTGCATAACTGCACTGGAGTGCTGACATCGCTGCTGAATAACAAAGAAAGTCATATCAGCGCGATCAGATATAAATAACAGATGCGCTGTCTCATGAAATTCGATCAGCGCGGGAATCACATGTACTTCTGCGCTGACAGCGCATTCGGTCTATTTTGGAGTGCTCATTAGCGCATTTATTTTTACAACAGTCGCGATGATAGCAAAATTTTGGCAAAGTGGGTCATTTGGAAACATTGGAGAGCATGAGCATGGATGATTTGGACTCATGACACAGTAGGAAGACTGGTAGGAAGACAGTGACAAATTATTGTGTAACACTAAGTTTTCTCATGAGAATTTTGTATTTTAAGCTAAAATCTCTCTTTACATTATCCTGTTTTCCTTCTTCAACTTTTTGTTCTTTTTATACCACAGCTCAAATGGAGGATGATATTTTCACTTTTTGCAATCTAGATCTCACTTTGTGCCTTCAATGCTTGATTCTCATTCTTGAGATACCTATTCAATGTTTCTAATTCAAAAATATCCCACTTTAAAATGTTTGTGGCTGAGTGTTCCTGTGGTTCATTTAATTGGTTGCTCCCTTCTCCAAGACTATGAATTGTTTTCTTGGTTGTTGTCTCTTTCTTTCCAATGACTCTATATAGTCATATATCTCCTGCTCGACAGGTTAAATACCTGAAGTATGCACTAGGCTTCTCATAGGTGAGCTGCAAGGTGGTAGTGATACCCTTGGTGATGATTTTGGTGACCCTTTTGGAGGACTTTCAGGGTTTTCAGTTGGCTCATTCTCAGTTTTCTCATTCTTAGTTGGCTCTTTTCCCTCGAGATCAATGTGCTATGTAGCTTTCGGAATTGTCTATTGGACTATGCTCAACCTTGTTCTCCTCCTCAGTCCTGAGATTTGTAATCCCTGTACCTTCTTTCTTTTAGTATCTGATTTTTCTTCTTGAGGAAGGGTCCTAGTTTGTGGTATTTCCTTTGCTCTTTTTCTAACTTTATTCCTTTTAAGATTCCCCTTCTTCATCCTCTGTAATATGTCTACTATGAATAGCTCTTCTTTTGATAATTCTGGGTGAGTCTTGGGTTCCTGCTCTTTTACCCCTTCTATGATTCTCTTCCTTCCTCTGAGAGTCCTACTGCTACTAGCTTTTTTTGGGGATCTTTCTTCAAAATGGTTCTTAACTAGGAAAATTTCCTAGTTACCCCCTATACTCCGAAGATGGAACTCAACCAATATCTTTATCAGGCCATGATGATACATGGTGTTTTCTATAAACTGAATTCTCTTTTGAACGTTTGTAGACATTTTCTTGACACTATTTAAGAAAAAGTAAGGAAGATTCATCTGGTGATCTTCAAGAAAATGCATCATCATCCTAACATGGTAAAAATACATATACCAAAAACTACCCTCACAGGTGACAAATTTTTGAAGTATATGAAATTAAATTCTCCATTTTCTCTTAAGGGATGTGCTTGGAATACCTTTCTTGAAGACAGTGGTGTCCATATTTGGATTTTTGAGGAAGACCTTCCAATCTTCTCCATTAATTCCCCTACTCTTGAACCATTTTTCCCCGCTCCTTGGTAATTCTATAGCCTTTGCTATCATGAATTGTATTACGGTGATCTTAATGTCTCCTATTTCGGCTTCAGTTCCATCAAACGAGCATGGAAATGTCTTGGTCACTTCCCTGTGAAAATCATTGCATTTTTCAATGAACTGCAACCATTGTTTCTTTTGCAACAACTCCTTGGTTTGAGGGTATCCCTCCAAGAATTTCTTCCCTACTAGCTTAGTTCGAACAATTATCCCCATTATGGAGGATGCCTTGCCTCAAGGACTGGTTACCTTGACAAGAGAATTGTGTTGGTAGGGCTTTGCTAAGTGGCGGAAGGATGGAGTGGCTATGAAAATTCATAGGAGTGTAAGAATTGGTGGGTTATAATAAGGGTTATAGGAATGCATTAGAATGTTAGGCGCATTTAAAATGATGATTTGGTAATTACTTCGGTGGATTTGGAATGAGGACGTGACATGACTTTTGAAGTGGTGGCTTATGATATTTTGTTAGGCGGCCATCACCCTTAAGTTATAATGATTTCATTTTAATTTTCAGTAGTACTATGTCTTCTTCATCATATATGCAATACATCAATCCTATTGCTAAATTAAAGTAGTACATACCTTTGATCCTTTTTTTGCTAACATTGTTTTTTATTCTGATATCTCCTGCAGGTACTTTGCTTTGTCAATTTCTTTTCAATTCAAATCATCAAGTGTCCTTGTGGGCTAAAAAATTATTAGGCTTCAGAAAATTGTCGTAGCTATGGAAACTTGTCCAAGCTGAGAAAAGTTGTTGATTTTGCAGCTGAGAAAGAAAAACTTTTTAATAAAGGAACTTTATTATTTCTTTTTGAAAGGAAAATTTGAAGTGCCAACAAAATTGGTTTTCACTCTAAATTTTCTGTATAAAGTTGCCAACAGTATGTTGGTTTTCATGTTTATAATTTTATTATTATTATTATTATTATTATTATATGTATATATATGCATATATATATATATATATATACATATAATTTACTTATATATATATATATATATATATATATATATATATATATATATATATATATATATATATATATATATATTAGAGAGTAAATTGAGTAAAAATTTCTAAGGTGGAAAAGAAGAAGAATTCTTCTCGGTCATTTTCAGTTCTGAATTATCTAGGAACATTTTAAAAAACTCATATTTTTTCAATGGCTTCTGGTACAATCTGAGTTGATTTCCATTTACTAATAGAGGAATTTTCTCTTCATCAATAGTCCTAATTTTAACTGCACCATTGTCAAAAACACTTTCAACTTCATAAGGTCCAAGCCAGTGGATTTGGAATTTCCCCGGAATATTCTTGAACTTTGAATCAAAGAGTAATGCCCAATCTCCTGGATGAAATTTCCTTTCCTTAATGTACTTATAATGCCATCTAGATCTCCATTGTTGAACTAGGATAGTTCTCTTGAAGGCTTCTTGTCTGATTTCATCAAGTTCATTTAGTTGTGTCATCCTTTGCTTTTGTGTTTCTAATAAGTCAAGATCTAACTGGACCATTGTCTTATAGGTCTGGATCTGGAACTCTATTGGAAGTAAGACGTGCTTCCCATAAACAAGTTCATAGGGAGTATTTCTTGTAGTATTTCTCCATGTAGTTCTGTAGACCCATAAAGATTTTGGAAGCTTTTCCACCCAATCCTTCCTGTGTAGATGTATAGTCTTGGTAAGGATAGCTTCAATCACCTTATTTGTGGACTCAAATTGTCCATTGGCTTGTAGATGGTATGGAGTGGACTTCTGATGTTTGAATTTGTATTGATCCACAAGCTTCTCCACTAATCTGGATGTGAATTGTGTTCCTTGATCTGTTACAATTTCTCTTGGAACACAAAAACGAGTTAAAATATTCTCTAAAAGAAATGAAACTACAAAATTTTCAGTAGAAAAAGGAAGTTCTTTAGCTTCTACCCATTTAGTGACATAATCAGTACATACCAGAATATACTTCATTTTCTTTGAAGGTGGGCTGATTGGTCCAACAAAATCTAGTGCCCACTTCTCAAATGGTTTGATGAGTACCTGTTCCAGTGGAATTTCATTTGAAAGAGTGGATTTTCCCATTCTTTTACAACTGTTGCATCGTTTAACATATTCTTTGGTGTCCCTGGAAATGGAAGGCCATTAATATCCTAAAAGCAAGATTTTGTAAGCAGCCCTTTTATCATAAAAATTTCCCCCACACGGCTCATCACGACAAGCTTTAAGTATTTTTGGTATTTTGTCCTCTCGAACACATCTTCTGATGATGAGATCTAGTCCTGTCTTGTATAACTCTTCATTTGTCCATGAATAAGATGTGCTATTGTGGACTATTCTTCTCTTTTCGCTTGCGATAAATGAAATGGCATTTTTCCTGTGGCTAAATAGTTAGCAATATCTGCATACCAAGGTGATTTAGTAGAAACTACAAAAATATATTCATCAGGAAATTTATCCTCTATGGGTTGATAATTATTTTCATTTTGTATTCTAGATAAAAAGTTGGCAATTGTATTCTATTTTCCTGGCCACCTAGAATGGTTATATTGAATTCTTGTAATAGTAATATCCATCTAGTTATTCTTCCATTAGTGACTGGTTTATCATTAGGTATCTAATGGCAGAATGGTCTGTGTAAAAAAAGTTTTATGGTCAGTTATGTAATGTCTGAACTTGTTAATGGCATGAACTACAACTAAAAAATCCTTTTCAATTACAGTATAATAAATTGCATAAGGAGTAAGATATTTTTTTCCTAACACAGCTCCTGAGGCTGAATTTGAAGCATCTGTTGAGATATGGAAAGGAAATTTCCAGTTAGGTCCTTTTAAAATAGGTGCTTCAGAAATTATCTTTTTCAAAGTTTCAAAGGAAGCTTGACATTTAGAATCCCAATTGAATTCACAGTCCTTGGTGAGAAATTTAAAGAGTGGGGATGCAATTTTTATGAAGTTTTCGATGAATATTCTATAATATCCAGTAAAACCAAGAAAAATTCTAACATCTTTTTGAGAACTTGGCACTGATAATTGAGAAATGACTTCAACTTTAGATGAGTCTACCTTGATTCCATCTCCTGAAATATGATGACCTAAAATAATTCCTTCGTTAAACATCATGAAACATTTTTCATGGCTTAATGAGAGATTTGTTTCTTTACATATTATTAATACTTTTTCCAAATTTTCTAGTGCTTCATTGAAAGAATCTCCATAAACTGTGAAATCATCCATGTACACTTCCACACAATCATGAATAAGATCAGAGAAAATTCTAAGGACTAACTACCCTTTGGAATGTTGCTGGAGCATTGCATAATCCAAAGGGAAGTACTCGGTAAGCATAAGTTCCCCATGGGAAAGTGTATGTGGTTTTATCCTGATCTTTAGGGGTGACCTGAATCTGGTTATATCCATTGAACCCATCCAAGAAGGAAATATTTTTTCTTGCTAGTGTGTCTAAGACCTTATCTATAAAAGGTAGTGGAAAGTGGTCACCTAATGTTGCTATCTTTAGTTCCTTGTAATCGATGCATACTCTCCAATTTCCGTTTTTCTTAGGAACGATTACTAGGGGTGAAACCCACTAACTTTCAGATATTGGATAGATGAAATTTACATTTAACAATTTCTGCAACTCCTTAACAATTTCTTTTAAATTTACATTCATTCTTCATTGAGGCTCTCTAACCAGTCTTGCATTATGTTCAATGTAGATATGATGTATGCAAGTTTTATGATCAATCCCTTTCATGTCAGTGTATTCCCATGCAAAAGCAAAAGAATGTTTTGTAAAATTTCTGTCAATTATTTCTTTTGCACTCCTTCCAGGTTTTTATTGACATTCAAGGCTTTTCCTGGAAAGATTTCTATCGAGGATATCCAATTTTTTTCCATGGAGAGTAATGATACTTGTTTATATGAGAGATACTCATTGCGACTACGATCATAATGTGAGGAACAGTAATTATTTTCCAGTAAATTTAGAATTGGTCTTCCTCTTGTGCTTGTTCAGTAGTAAAAATATGTTGTATATCTTTTTCATCTTCTACCCATTCTTTAGTTTCTGTATCTATTGTTATTCTTGTAGGAGGATATAATGTAAATTTCTTTGTAGAATTTCAATCTGAGATAAACATATCACCTAATCTACAACCGATGAAAGCATCAGCTGTAGCTAACCAAGGTCTTCCTAGGATTAATGGATGTCCTCCTAAATTATTCTTAGGTGTTAAGACTATGAAATAAATAGGATATTCCCAAGAATATAAGGATACACAAACATCTTCCAACACACCATCAGGTTTAATCATAGACCTATCTGCTAATTGTAATAAGGTTGGTGTGTATTGAAGGTTAGGAAGCCTAAGTGTGTCCATAACTTGTTTACGCATTATGTTTATCGTTGCTCTTAGATCAATCAATGTGTTTGGTATTTCAGTTCCATTGATGTGAATTTTTACAATGAGGCTTCTTGGATCTAATTATTTTTAAATTGTCGTCTTCCCCATCATAATGTCTACAATTTTTCCAACTAATTGAATTCTTTTTATGTATTTTCTTTTTCTCCCTGATCATTGTGTACTTAGTTCCTTAATTGTTTTTGCAAAAATTGGTATTTCTTTTATGGCTTGTAATATAGGAATCTTAATACAAACATTTCTCAATTTGTCCATCATATTGTAATCAGGCACGATAATTTGTTTTTCTACTCCTTCATCAATTTTCAACCGTTCAGGGAAAGGTGATCTAATTGATAACGATGGTTGTTTTATGATGGGAGTGTTTATTGGAACTTCTTCTGTTTGTTTATTTTCCTTCTAAGGGAGAGAGGTCTCCCCTTCTTCTGTTCATTTTTGTGTTTTTGAAGATCGAATCTTGTTTCTTGAATGACAACAAGGGGTTTTATTGGTAATACTCTTCCAGACCTTAATTGAACATTATTTAGGTCTAGTGGAGTTATTACATAAGTTTTAGGATTCTGCCCCTCCATGTTGTATACCAGTTGTTGTGGTATTTTTATTATTACGATTGAGAAGTGGTTGAGCAGGTAATTGATTTGGTTTTTGTGTAAATGGTAAGAATAGTTGTGGGTTTTGATTCTGAAATGGAATTTGTGGTAATTAGTTAGCTTGGGGAATTTGATTAGATGATGGTAGAAATTGTGGTGGAAGGTAAGATGGCGAGTATTGTTGATATTGAGCATAGGCTCCATAAGGATTTTTCCATCTCTGATTCCAAGGTTGTGACTGTGGCTGAGCCCAAGGCTGCCAGGCTGAATTCCAATTATTTTGTGAAGACTAGGCGAACTGTTGTGGTCTAAATCCTTATGATTGAATTGGTTGGGGATTTTGCCATGGAATTTTTGCTATAAAGTAGAGAGGATCTACTGGTTCTGATATTCCTTCATCGTTAAATATAGCCTTGAGACCTAGTAAGAATGGACATTACTTATGACACATGATTCTATGGCTTTTGAATCTAAGGGACACTCTCTTGAAGCATTTTTCTTCCGAAATTTGGGACAGAAGATAGATAATACAAAATTTTTGGAATTTTTCTTGTTCTGTATTTTAAGGGTGTCTATCTCCTCACTTAGGCTCCCTAAAATATCTGTTTCGAAGGTATCAAGAAATTTTCCTAGTTCTTTCCCTGCTGACTATCCTAACTGCAGATTTGTTAATTCTTGACAAGAGAGGGTCTCTAGGACTCCTTCAAATACGTGCTTTACCCCTTGAGATATGTACAAATAAATAAAAAATATATGCAAATGGTAGTTGTGAAATATCTCCCTTCCCAGTTAGGTTAAGGAGATCGATCCACTCATCTTTAATAGCTCTGAGTAAGAGGGTTTTTAAGGTCTCTTCATCCAAATTGTCCATTTTTTCTCTTTTAATGTTGTAAACAAACCTTTCTACTAAGTCTTCAAGAGTTTCATATTCTTTTTGTGTCATCTTTAAGACTTCATCTTTAAGGTTACTAGGCATACACTAATCTCTATATTTTCCTAAGTGTTATAGACATATTTGGGCACATCAACCCCAACTCACATGTCGATGATATTAGGGTTCATCAACCCCTAATAAAGTTGTTTTATTCCCTAAAGAAACTTAGTCATCTGAATGCCTCATTCCCCAAAAGTTCCATCACAAAATTCATCCAAAAAGTGCCTAAAAGGGGTCATTACAGAAAGCCCTGTGTTAGGGTGCTATGCATAGCAGGTACCACACTGTCAAAGTGCTATGCATCACAATTTGGCCCTCTGTAAGGTGCGATGGGCGAGGTTGGAAAAAATTCTGGAAGAGTTTGAGAATTAGTTGCTCATGGAAACTTCTAGAAACTTCTCCTGTGCCACTTGCCCCTCTGAGTTCGCCCAAGGATGACTAAAGGAATTAGGAAACCACCTCCAATTCCCCTCTTTCATGGAACCAATTCCTAAAAATAGAATGGCATTCATCATCCTCATTGATGACTCAACCTCCTGCACTCATCTATAAATGGATCCCTCATCCAAAAGATCTGAAGGCTAAATTATTCTGAGTTGTAAGGAAGTGCTGCTAGTTTTAGTATTGAGGCAAAAGTATTGTGTTATTGTTGGAATTTCTTGCTGATTCATGAGGTGAAGAAGGCTTGAAGCTGGGAGGATGGCGCTGGATCAGAATTATGGGTTGTAATTCTCCTTGTTATCAATAAAGTTCTTCAAGATTTTTCCCATTTGTTTGTGTTAACTGTAAATGCATTCATTTTTTTATCATATTTTCGATTCTATGATGTTTATGCTATGATGGATCATTATGCTTTGATGGGTCTTTGTTTCTATAATTGTGTAGGTAATCTCCAAGCATGTTAAGTACGGGGAGGAGTTACGAGATCAGCCAAAGGGGAGGGAGATCAAGCGAGGAATCAAGCAGAAGTTACAGGTTGTTCTTTCATAATATTTCTCTTATCTGTCACTCATATGAAAAATAGTGAATTGCTTTGACTGTTGTTTCTAGGTTAGCTATCAAACCTAGAGGGTTAGCATTTCTTAGAAATACTAATTTTCTTAGAAACACTAAGAAAACCTCTTTCATTTTTCCCCGTGTTGTTATAGAATGCACTCCTAGACTCATGAACCATTTTAATGTCGAGTCTTTTAGTGTGGCAAGGAACAATTTTAACTTTTGGGCATCATGCAGATAGTCATACAATCTGCATAATAGTTCAAATTCGAAGAGAAATGTCTCTGGATCTTCATTTATTCTTCCGTGGAAATTAGGAATAATTGAGGGTGATATATTTTTCTTTTTGAGGGTTGTACCTGTTGGGCCGTTAATATGCCATTATTATTATCACTTTTGAACACTTATTCGACCCATTTCTATTATTCTTCATCATGTCATTTATTATAATTTATTATATAAATCCATTTTATGATTATTTATGCTTCTATGAATGAATATTATTTATTCTCCTTTATTTCTAATAAATTGATGATTATGCATGATTTTATCAATGATAGTTTTAATAAATCAGTTGTAGCATTATTCACCATTTTTAACCTCCAAGATAATTTCCAGATTGAAGATTTTATCATTAAAAGTGCCAACTCAGAAATTCGTTGGAATAAGAAGTGACGGTTTTGCGGTTGAGATTTCGAGCAAATGAAGTAGAATCTGGAAAATCCAGAACATGGGTTTTGTCCAGAACGGACCCAATTAACTTTAGCGAAGAACGGTTTGCCAAAATTCGGCTTGTACTGAGAGAAATGCAGGGTTCTTTGAGCATGATTTTCTCAGATTTATTGTTACGGCCGTCCTCCAAATCTTAGCTACAAAGCCAAATTCGCCTTGTTCTTGTTGATCAAATGGTTAGAAGCAAACCAATTTTGTAATAGGAATCATGTTGTACTTATCCTTATTGTAACTTCTCTCTGATCTCTCTCTATTTAAATGAAAACAGAGATCAGAGATAAGGAGGATTTGGGATGATTTCGGGAGATGAAAAATGATGGAAAAATGATGAAGAATGGTGGTGGATTATTCATGATAGGATAGGGATTGTTGCATGCTGTAATTCTCAAGCTTTTGCTGTTGTAATGATTCCACAATTGGCTGATTAATAAATGATTCGGGAGTTGCTGTTTATTCTTTTCATCTGAAGTAGCCCAGCAGCATCTGCTGGCGGCTAAGGGCCCAGCCTCTGGTGGAGTACGCTGCTGCTGTGTATCATATCTTTACAATTGCTTTCGTGTGATGGTTTGATTTCCTTTTCATTTCTTTAAATTGTTTGTTCAGTAATCTTTTGTTTATGAAAATTTCATTGAAATCATAATTGGATTGTGTCAGTGATAGAATTATTAATTATAACTTGAAATGTCCAGCTGATAATTCTGATCTAATGCTACGCTATCTAATTAAGAATATGGTTCATTTAATTGCTGCTCATTTATAATTGCAATGGCTGTTCAATTAAGTTACTATTTCATTATAACTACGATTGTTGTTGCTTCAATAACTGCGATTAATGTTCATGCTGATAGGTTGCTGATTCAATTACATTTATAGTTGCTGTGTCTTTCTAATTACTTATTTTTTCTGTTCAGTTCCATTTAAGATTGCTGTTTAATTCTAGTATTTTAGCATTGCTATTCCATTTCAAATGCTGGTCTATTTCAAGATTGCTGATTTTTTGTTTCATTTACTTGCCATTTCTTAAGGACAGACTCAGGTTGTAGTGAGTGTCAGCTTCTGCTATTTGGCTCCCAGACCTCTGATCTGCTCCCATCAGTTATGAAAGGGATAGGTTATTGCCACCAAACCCTTGGCTGATGTGCTGTTCTATTTCATCGTTGTTTCCTTTACTTGCCGTTTCATTTATATTCATCAAGGACGATCTCAGGCTGTAGTGAGCCCCAGCATCTGCTACCTAGCTCCCAGACCTCGGATTTGTTCTCATCAGTTATGAAAAGGATGGGTTATTGCTACCGAACCTTCGACTGATGCAATGCTTGGTGTGATTTAGCCTTTTGAAGTAGTTAAGTTATAGACATGCAGCCATTTACTTTTGTAGCTTTTAAGCACTATACTACAAAACATTACTCTTGAGTAAATAGCCGCCTTAGACTGAGTACACTCTTGAAATAAAAGGTCGTCCTTGGGTTGATAATTAATGTGAAGGTAATTAGGAGTTCAAAAGACACCTTTTTATCGCTCCACATTTTGGCGCCGTTGCCGGGGAGAGTGTAGCCATTTCTAAAGAGTAGTGTGAATCTGATGAGTGCCTGCTAGGGAAGAGTTGGATCTTAAAAACGGAAGGTAAGAACCTGTGTGCGGAGCATGTAAAAGCCCTGCTCCACTGTCCGCTTTCCTAACAGATTTTCTGTTGCTTTGTTGGGTAGAAATAGATGTTTGAATTTTTGTGTGAATGAATTAAAAGAAAAAATAGAAATTTTGAAAAACAAATCTCATGATTTCTCTCAAGTGATGATGTAAGCACCACTCATTTCACTGACCGATTGACAGGAACATTTGAAGAAGGGGCCTCGAAGAAACACATGAAGAACATATTCTATTATGGTAAGAAATGGATCACATTTTTACTTTTGAATTTCCTATCAAAGATCTAGGAGGAGTGACACAAATGCACATAATTCCCCCATTGTCTCTACCAAATTTTCATGGCTTGACAAATGAAGATCCAGATACATTTTTATTTGAGTTCGAAATACTTTGTAGAGGATATGATTATTGTACTAATGATCAAAGATTGAAAGTGTTTCCGCTTACTCTAAAAAGAGCAGCTCTCCGATGGTTCATGAGCCTAGGTGGGAATTGCATCCAAACATGGGAGGAAATGAAGAACATATTCTTGAAGAAGTACCAAGACTATTGCAAATCCAATAAAGATATTTTCCATATGATACAAGGGGAAGATGAAAGTTTGGAGGACTATGTAGATCGATTTCAATACAACCTTCAAAAATCAAAATATAAGCATTTGGAGAAAGAGACCTTAAAAACACTCCTTCTTAAAGGGATCAAAGATGAATTTTTAGAACTCTTAAATCTAATAGGAAAAGGTGATGTTTTTCAGTTATCATATGATGATGTTTGTGAATTGTGCATAAGGTATTCAAGAGGAATCTCCAAGGCTGGTAAGAATTCTAGAGATGTTTGTTCTTTCTTTTCCAAATCTGCTACAAGAATAGGAGACATAAGAGCTGAAATCAATACTTTATTTGAAAATTTTAAAGTTGATTTTATTAGCTCTCTAAGTTCAAAATTGGATGCTTTGCAGGTTTGGAAAAATGAAGAATTTGATGAAGTGTTTTGCCCTCATGACCAAAAGGAGCATCCCATAGATACTCACTCTTCCTTATCTACGATGGAAGTAGCATATCAAAGAGGTGATGAAGCTGCAACAAAGTCAAAACCATGGAAATCATGGCCTACAAGTATGGTTCAAAACACTTCTTCTCCATTCTCTTACTTGCATAATCCATTATGGAATACTAATGTGTTAGGGCAGCCATGTCAATTTCAATATAACCACCAATCTTGTCTACAAGTTTGGCACGGTTCACCTTATGATTGCATGACTACTCTCCCTCATATTGTAGCACAAGCACATTCTCCATATTCTCCACTGACTCTTTTGCAACATCCTACTTGCATATCAAATTTATCCACTCAACCCAACCAACCACATCATCACAATGCTCGATTCTTTACACATTTTTCTGCTCAACTAATTCCACACCCTCACCACAATAAACCAGTACAACATGCTTACAATGTTGAACTGCCAAATTTACCCACCCTTCCCACCCATTCTATCTCACATGCGCCATTAGAGAAAATTTACAATGAGATTCAGAATGTTTCAAATCCAAAAATTGTAGAAGTTATGGGAAAAAATGAAGTTTCTTTTAGTATGCATCAACAAGTCATTTTAAAAGCCCAAGAACTTCATGGTATGATGGCTATGGGAAATCAAGAAAGTAAAGGATATATTGAAGATTGGTTTCACTCCATCACTTGTTTGCAACATCACTCCATACTTCAACAATTTTTGACAACATCTTTTCAAGGGAAGTTGGCTTCTCATACCCTAATATTCGTTAATATGCATTTTTCAAAGTTGGGTATGTGCATACATGAAGCCCTATTTCGAGAATGGTTCAATTGGAAGTACTCCTATACGTAGTCATATTCATTTTTCAAATCAAAATAGGTTAGTGTAGAAAATAAAATAAATAAGGGAATAAATAAATGCATTTTGTTTTTTTATGTAAAGCTAGTTGTTTTTTGTTGCAACATGCTATGGAAATCAACATCGGTGATAATTTTTTAATTCATTTGTGTATGTAGATGATTTACAATGGAAATAACAATTCTACAAACACTTATATTCATTTTTATCACCAATTTGAAAAAATGCTTGAATATCATTTTTTTGGCTTGCGGGCTTGATGAACTTTCTGGAAAAATAGTCGGGACAATCATGTTTTGAGGGACCAAAATTGAATATTTTAAAAACCTGTTTCTACCCTAGGTGGCCCTTGATTTCTACTTTCTAACCCAATTTGAATCATTCAATTTGGATTTGAAACGAAAAAGTTAGAACCAAAACATTGACCGATGTCTAGCGGGCAGCTCAGGAACAGAGTTGGGACAGTCAGTTTTTGGAGGCCTAAATGAATGAATTTTTAAAACCTGTTTCTATGGTAGATTCCCCTATGAATCTAGTTTACAATGCAATTAGAATCACTCATTTTCGATATCGTATGGGGAAGTTATGATCAAAATACTCACTGTCCATCGTAAATCAGCACTCTTAAAACTATGTCTTTCTGGCAGTTCCTTACAGTATTTGACCTATCAATTCTTCTTTTCTTCAAAACATGTTTTTATTGGAGATAAATAAATGAATCTAATTTCATTTCCAATTTGAATCACTTGAATCCGACATCAAACGAAGAATATATGCTTGAAATATCAATCGTTGGTCTGAGTTGGGTAATCGAAAATGACTCTGTTATGCAGGTTGTTTTAACTAAAATTGACATATCATATCATTGAATTTCTAAAACTTGTTGCTACTAGATATAAACCTTTGAATTAGCTCTCATTTCGCTTTGGAATCACTCAATTTCAATGAAAAACAAAGAAGTTGTGATTAAAACACTGCTGGATAGTATGGTCTACCATTGCTCTCCCGCAGGTGACAAATAAATTTTACTTTGTTATTTTCTCAATGAATTTGTTATACAGAGTAACTACTTGTTATTTTTTTTGCATAATTCTTGGATTAGGGGAGTCCGATCACCTCTCTTTCTCCATGATTTAATGTTTTATTGCAGGTAGACACTCGTTTTTTGCAGGTCTTGGGAAAATAAAGAAGGTCAATTTATGGACGAGTGATTTTTGAAAGAAATTTTAATGAAACAAAGGAATTTCATCCAAGTCATTACCCAACGGATTCATAATAGAAGAAATGAAGAATTGATTTCGATTTGAAGATTCATGTCTTGTCACTGCTGCCAAAACATTTTTCAAAAAGATCATTTTTTTTACATAATATCATAGCTGTTGTAACTTAATTTACATATTGCTTTTAAATAAAATGTTGTTTCTTTTCTAATTTCTTTTATATTTTGTGTTTCAGGTGTTGCTTCATTCAAACTGTGACTCATCCTCATCTTCAATACAGTGAACAACTAATTCATTCTTTGCGTGCTTGCATTTCATGCTTGTGCATTTTGCTGTTCCTTTTCTGAAGGGACAGCGTTTGTGTGCACTTCTGTCATTTCTGCTGTTCCTTTTTCAAAGGGACAACAATTTCGTTTTACTGTTCCTTTTCCAAAGGAACAACACCTTTTTTGTCAGAAATTCATTTTGTTGTTCCTTTTTCATGGTTCATTTTGCCGTTCCTTTTCCACGACTCATTTTGCTATTCCTTTTTCACGTTTTGTTGTTCCTTTCCGAATGGAACAACACTTATGCACTTTCACGTTTTGCTATTCCTTTCCGAATGGAACAACACTTCTGCACTTTCACGTTTTGCTGTTCCTTTCCGAATGGAACAACACTTCTGTACTTTCACATTTTGTTGTTCCTTTTCGAATGGAACATCACTTCTGCACTTTCACGTTTTGCTGTTCCTTTTCGAATAGAACAACACTTCTGCACTTTCACATTTTGTTGTTCCTTTTCAAATGAAACAACACTTCTGCACTTTCACGTTTTGCTGTTCCTTTTCGAATGGAGCAGCACTTCTGCACTTTCACATTTGCTGTTCCTTTCCAAATAGAACATCACTTCTGCACTTTCACGTTTTGCTGTTCATTTTCGAATGGAACAACACTTCTGCACTTTCACGTTTTGCTGTTCCTTTTCGAATAGAACAACACTTTTGCACTTTCACGTTTTGCTGTTCCTTTCCGAATAGAACAGCACTTCTGCACTTTCACATTTTGCTGTTCCTTTTCGAATGGAACATAACTTCTGCACTTTCACGTTTTGCTGTTCCTTTTCGAATGGAACAACACTTCTGCACTTTCACATTTTGTTGTTCCTTTCCGAATGGAACAACACTTCTGCACTTTCACATTTTGCTGTTCCTTTTCGAATGAAACAACACTTTTGCACTTTCACATTTTGTTGTTCCTTTTCGAATGGAACAACACTTCTGCACTTTCACGTTTTGTTGTTCCTTTCCGAATGGAACATCACTTCTGCAATTTCACGTTTTGTTGTTACTTTTCGAATGGAACGACACTTCTGCACTTTCACGTTTTGCTGTTCCTTTTCGAATGGAACAACACTTCTGCACTTTCACGTTTTGCTGTTCCTTTCTGAATGGAACAACACTTCTGCACTTTCACGTTTTGCTGTTCCTTTCCAAATGGAATGACACTTCTGCACTTTCACGTTTTGCTGTTCCTTTTCGAATGGAACAACACTTCTACACTTTCACATTTTGCTATTCCTTTCCGAATGGAACAACACTTCTGCACTTTCACTTTTTTGCTGTTCCTTTTCGAATGGAACAACACTTCTGCACTTTCACGTTTTGCTGTTCCTTTTCGAATGGAACAACACTTCTGCACTTTCACATTTTACTGTTCCTTTTCGAATTGAACATCACTTCTGCACTTTCACGTTTTGTTGTTCCTGTTCTAATAGAACAACACTTCTGCACTTTCACGTTTTGCTGTTCCTTTTCGAATGGAACAACACTTCTGCACTTTCACGTTTTACTATTCATTTCCGAATGGAACATCACTTCTACACTTTCACGTTTTGCTGTTCCTTTTCTAATAGAACAACACTTCTGCACTTTTTATTTTTGCTGTTCATTTTCCAAAGGAACGACACTTTTCATTTTTGTTGTTCCTTTTCCAAAGGAACAACACTTGCGTTTTTGTTGTTCCTTTTCCAAAGGAACGACACTTTTCATTTTTGTTGTTCCTTTTCTAAAGGAACGACACTTTTAGTTTTTGCTGTTCCTTTTTCCAAAGGAACGACATTCGCATTTTCACACTTTTTTTTGTGTGTATTTTTGCTTTTTGGTGTGCATTTCCTTTGCTGTTCCCTACACGTTTTTGTTGTTCCTTCAAAAAAGCAACACTTTGGGATTATTTTCGAGAGCAACCCTTCCTTCCTCTTGTGGGATTATTCCTAGTTCATCTCAACCACATTTTCCTAATTCTCTTTCATGGCATGAAGTACACTACTTTTATGAGGACAAGAATTATGGATTCTTTTGAAGCGAGTTATTATCATTTACGTTATGATCTTTAACAGGACAGCTCCTTGATGATAGATTCTTTTCAAAAAGGGACACAATTATTTATATACTACTTTACTGCATTGTTTTCTGTTGTACATGATACTGATTGATCATCTTAATACCATGCTGGTTCCACCCTTCCTGGTTATAATCTTCTCTGTCTGTAATAAATGAGATTATGGGTATATTTTTTTCTATTGACATGTTCAACTTCTTCCACCATCCTTGCTCTTAAGGAGTACTGAGCCTCCCTCTTTTTATCATAAAAATGTGTAATAACAACAAAATTTTGTTCGCAGATAGAGGATAGGGGGTCTCATTACGAGCCAGCCTACCATGTTCATAAGGTTGTAAGAAAGTGACATTCCCATTATGGCCACCACACCAGGGTTATGATCCATTGGATAACCAAATTATCCTTGGAACAGGAGGTCTCATCACGAGCCGGCCTGATCACTTTTGCTACATCCCAGTGAATGGCAGTGTGGTTATCTGGTTACCACGCCAGCACACTGATCTCTTCTGTAGAACAACACTGTAACTCTCCATTTATAAATTGAGGATCCTGGCTCATATGGGTTAAAAAGCAACTTTGCCGAGGCTATGGACGCCTTCTAGCAGCAGCGACTCTGCTTATGGTATTGAAGTTATATCTTATCGTCAATTATTATTATAATACCCTTTTCTTATTTTTTTCTTTTTATCAGAGAAGTTACTTCCTTAACTTTTTCCCTGTTTTGAACCTTTATGCACGAGAAATTGTTTTATGATCAATCGCATCATTTTCAGCTAGCATCCTATCAGTAAAGCATCTTTTTGGCATATTGTTGTTCTTTTTCTCCTTTTTATCACTTATTATCAATTCAAAGCGTCCTATCTCTTATTCATAACTATCTTTACACACTCTGCTCTCATTATAACCATAACTCTCGCTGTCCTATCCTTGATATGTGTACTCTACTGCTATATTGTTCATTCTTGTGCCTTGCCATCAACATAACCCCTCTCATACGCTTTATGGTCATGGAATTCATTTTCTAATTGGAGGGGGGGGAATGTATGCATTATGGGATTGCATGCGATATGATTACTGCACTCTGCCATCACTTATTGATTTACCAAAATATTAGTATTGCATGTGTATATAAGTTTTTCTGATTGAAATTTTTGCATGCATCTTATCTGTTGTTATTCAAAACTAACACTATGGATTCAAGAACATTGTATGCAAAATAATGATTTGTTGGCAGGAAAACAACAAGTATGGGCAGAATTCTATTCATAGCATGACGACACTATTGCACTTAACAGAAGAGGCTCGCGAACGTGAACAATTCTGCAGACATGATGTGCTTACCTAGATTCCACCTTTTGTATCACTTTCAACACCAACTCTGCCTACATCAGCTTCAACACATGCCAGTCCATATACGTCATTCCACATTTTCGGAGGTAAAACTTGAGGTAAAATCGCATAATTTTCTGATCTATTACAAATTTAGGAGAATTTCATAGAAATCCATTTTGAGCATTATTTATCATCCTTCATTCCACATCTTTACCACTTCCCCTTTTTCAACGACATATCATCTTTCAGTTTGGGGGAGTGTTGCTTTCATTCATTTCTTTCTTATGACCATGCCATTCATATTCTTTATCATCCATTGCTATTCTTATTCATTCTCAACACCTCCCTTATTCCATGTTGTTTTACACCAAGCATAGAATTTAACAGATAGTAGCAACCACCTCTATTTTTTTTCTAGCATCGCATGAGGACATGCTAATTTTTCAAAGAGGGGGAGGAATTGCTACGCATGATGGATATTTTCTATTTTCTTTCTCATGTAAGGCATACAATTTTAGTGTAGAAATTGATTTCCATAATATTTTTAAAACTATGAACTCAATTCTTGTGATTTTTGGAAAACACAGACGTATCATTAATAAAACCCAGACAATTTCAAGATAAATTGGTTCATAAAATTTCGGAAATCATGCACTCTCACCTACAACCATTTTGTTTATATCTCATGATCCGTGCATCAAAACAGTCCGATTTTTGGATCATAAAGGCATTCATATATTATAAATCTACTTGCCAAATTTCAACAAAAGCTGGTTTGTAGTTTTTGAGAGAATGGTTAATGAAGTTTTTTGTTACATATATCATATTTTGTTGCAACTTCATATATACATATAGTTGAATGTCAATGTAAAAATTGTTATGCCTTCATCAAGTTTACTAAAAGTGAATATTCATTAATTAAGGAAGAATTCATTTGTTCTATCCATTTCATGAGCTGAGATGAACATATTTTTTATTGCTTGGTTAACACATGGGTTTTTGTCTTTGGGTTGCATGAGGACATGCAATATATTCAGTTTTCGTTGCATGAGGACATGCAACATATTGAGTGTGGGGGTATGTTGGGCCGTTAATATGCCATTATTATTATCACTTTTGAACACTTATTCTACCCATTTCTATTATTCTTCATCATGTCATTTATTATAATTTATTATATAAATCCATTTTATGATGATTTATGCTTCTATGAATGAATATTATTTATTCTCCTTTATTTCTAATAAATTGATGATTATGCATGATTTTATCAATGATAGTTTTAATAAATCAGTTGTAGCATTATTCACCATTTTTAGCCTCCAAGATAATTTCCAGATTGAAGATTTGATCATTAAAAGTGCCAACTCAGAAATTTGTTGGAATAAGAAGTGACGATTTTGTCGTTGAGATTTTGAGCAAATGAAGCAGAATCTGGAAACTCCGGAACATGGGTTTTGTCCAGAACGGACCCAATTAACTTTAGCAAGGAACGGTTTGCCCAAATTCGGCTTGTACTAAGAGAAACGCAGGGTTCTTTGAGAACGATTTTCATAGATTTATTGTTACGGCCGTCCTCCAAATCTCAGCTACAAAGCCAAATTCGCCTTGTTCTTGTTGATCAAATGGTTAGAAGCAAATCAATTTTGTAATAGGAATCATGTTGTACTTATCCTTATTGTAACTTCTCTCTGATCTCTCTCTATTTAAATGAAAACAAAGATCAGAGATAAGGAGGATTTGGGATGATTTCGGGAGATGAAAAATGATGGAAAAATGATGAAGAATGATGGTGGATTATTCATGATAGGATAGGGATTGTTGCATGATGTAATTCTCAAGCTTTTGTTGTTGTAATGATTCCACAATTGGCTGATTAATAAATGATTCGGGAGTTGCTGTTTATTCTTTTCATCTGAAGTAGCCCAGCAGCATCCGCTGGGGCTAAGGGCCCAGCCTCTGGTGGAGTACGCTGCTGCTGTGTATCATATCTTTACAATTGCTTTCGTGTGATGGTTTGATTTCCTTTTCATTTCTTTAAATTGTTTGTTCAGTAATCTTTTGTTTATGAACATTTCGTTGAAATCATAATTGGATTGTGTCAGTGATAGAATTATTAATTATAACTTGAAATGTCCTGCTGATAATTCTGATCTAATGTTGCGCTATCTAATTAAGATTATGGTTCATTTAATTACTGCTCATTTATAATTGCAATAGATGTTCAATTAAGTTACTATTCCATTATAACTACGATTGTTGTTGCTTCAATAACTGTGATTAATGTTCATGCTGATAGGTTGCTGATTCAATTACATTTATAGTGCTGTGTCTTTCTAATTACTTAGTTTTGTTGTTCAGTTCCATTTAAGATTGCTGTTTAATTCTAGTATTTTAGCATTGCTATTCCATTTCAATTGCTGGTCTATTTCAAGATTGCTGATTTGTTGTTTCATTTACTTGCCATTTCTTAAGGATAGACTCAGGCTGTAGTGAGTGTTAGCTTCTGCTATTTGGCTCCCAGACCTCTGATCTGCTCCCATCAGTTATCAAAGGGATAGGTTATTGCCACCAAACCCTTGGCTAATGTGCTGTTCTATTTCATCGTTGTTTCCTTTACTTACCGTTTCATTTATATTCATCAAGGACGATCTCAGGCTGTAGTGAGCCCCAACATCTGCTACTTAGCTCCCAGACCTCGGATTTGTTCTCATCAGTTATGAAAAGGATGGGTTATTGCTACCGAACCTTCGACTGATGCAATGCTTGGTGTGATTTAGCCTTTTGAAGTAGTTAAGTTATAGACATGCAGCCATTTACTTTTGTAGCTTTTAAGCACTATACTACAAAACATTACTCTTGAGTAAATAGCCGCCTCAGACTGAGTACACTCTTGAAATAAAAAGTCGTCCCTGGGTTGATAATTAATGTGAAGGTAATTAGGAGTTCAAAAGACACCTTTTTATCGCTCCACAGTACCTTCATCAAGAATATGGAATCCAGATGGATCTTGATTTCCTCTACCTCTAGCCCCTCCTCTATTCCTATCTCCACCTCTACCTCTACCTCTTCCTCCAATCCTATTTTCTTTGCCATGGGCATTGTGTACTTCTCCTTCCCCTTCTTCAGCCATGATAGATTCTTTAGAACTAATATAGTGCTCTTCTAATCTTTTTGGTTCCTCTATCAATGGTTTCTCAAAATAAGTTTCTGATTCCTCTTCTTCACGAGAAACTTCTAATTTCTCTCCGAAAATTTGCTCACCAGTGGAGGATAGAAAAATTACTCTTGTAGTTGGGGATGTAAGATTTTATTATTTTACAGCTTCAGTAGAGGAAGTGGGTGAAGTTCTAGATTGGATTTCTGATCTTGATATTTCAGGAAGCCTTTGTCGACCTCTAAAAGAAATTCGGGTTTGAGTAGGTGGTGTGGATTCTAGAAGTCTATGTGAAGTGAGAGGATTTGTGGGAATTAAACTTCTTCCTCGCCCTTCAAATCTACCTCTTGAGTCTCTATCCCTACGCATATTATGTTTTTATTTTTTCTTAACTTATATTTGTACTTCCCCGGCAATGGCACCAAAATGTTTGGCCAATTTAATGTCTTTAAATTATCAATCATAAATTGTCAACCAGGGTGCGTGGACTGATGAAGTACACGTGCACTATATGTGCTAGACGTTATTCCTTATGTCGTTATGTTCCTGTTAGGGTCTAAACTTAATATTAGTATGGAGATGGTGTTGTTGATTATATTAATGTTTCAATCCCTAAAATTATCAGCTAATTTCTTAAGAGTTATTCTCTATTGAATTAGTTGATGGATGATATGAGAGTGATTCTAACTTCTACTGTGTTAGATTATTTTGGATTTTTATCTTGAGCGTTTAGGCTACAGTTCCAATTCACTAAGTGCAAGAGAAATCTATTCTATCAAACTAAAAAGAATTATTGTCCCAATTCAATTATTAAGAAGAAGGCTTTCACACTTTTACTTATTCATTTTTATTCAAACAAGATATTCTAAACAACATCTATACTTATGAAGTAAACACAATTAGACTATTCTAGATAAAAACCAAATGAAAGGACCATGAATTATTAGGTAGAAATAAATTCAAATAGAAAACTAAAATATTTATAAAGTAGATGGAAGTACTCATCCATATAACAATTCACTCGTGAACTCATCATACTGCATTCCTCACACAAAAACTGAGTATTCAAAGGAATGAAAAGAAATATAATTTCATTTGGTTAAAGACCTGTCACTGTCATAGGGGCCCTCCATAAATCAGTCCATAATCTCCAATCAATGCAATGCATACACACACAAAACTAGTTCTATTGCTTGCAAAAGAAATTTAACAATCTGTCTCAAAATTACATCATCTAGCGCGCACCAAATCACAGTGTGGCCATAGTTTTTATAACAATTCTTTGGCATAATAGTCATGAGTAATTTAAGCCTAAATATCTTTATTCTAACTAATTATATCGCTAAACCTTCGATTTTCTATTATGAAAGCAAATCGATAAGGTTTTGATGAAACTCGGATTTCGTTTTGGTGACAATCCTGTGGTTGACTTTGGGTTTGACCGTGATATCTTGCACTCATCTTGATGAACTGGTTCAAGGGGACAGGAAGGGATCCATGAGGGGACCATTCCTTATCAGCCATATACTTCATCGTTGACCTGGAATTTCTGAACCTTGCAAACAATGGAGACAGCTACAGAAATCTAGATTAGCTACGGAAACAAACCAATTCTGTAGCCAATTGTATTCTTTACCAAAACAATATGGTATATAGTCAAACATGAAGAAGAAGACATATTATTGCTTACCTTTATCAAAACCTGGTGGATATGGAATTATTTAGGTGGAAAATATAGGAAAAGGTGGAAAAATAGGAAAAAAGGGGTGTCATGGTAAGACAATCTTTGGACTTTACAAGCTGATAAGTAAGTGTGCCGGAAAACAAAAGACTGCTGATGAACCGCACGTAGTTAGGAAGATCGGTAAGCATAAAGCTAGAATGGGATGTGAGATGAGACTCACTGTGAAGATAGGAGAATACAAAATGGATCAAGTTATTTTGGATTTAGGGTCAGACGCGAATGTGTTTCCTAAAAAGACATGGGAGAGAATGGGGAGACCTATGCTACAGTGGTCTTTGATTCAGTTAAGGATGGAAAATCAATAGAAAATCATCCCCATGGGGAGGTTGCAGGGAGTGACGGTGGATATTGAAGGCGCAAGCTCATTGGATGACTTTGAAGTGATAGAGAAAGTGGATGACAGCAATGCTTACCCCACACTCCTTGGGATCGATTGGGCCATTGACATGAATGAGGTTATCAACTTGAAGAAGCAGAAGATGAAATTTGAGAAGAAAATGCTTTGTGTAGTGGTACCCCTGGACATTGCAGAAATACTACGCTATACTGAATTGGTCCGCGATTACGAAAGCGATGATCATTTGGAACATATCTATAAGATAATGATGCAAGATCAAGATTGGGTGAATCGGACAACAGAAGGACGTATTAGATGGGACCATGAAAGTTCCTGCACTTTAGATTCAGACAAAGAGTTGTAACAATGGCAGAATTGATTGCATGAAGTGTCCACGTTGCGCTGTAATATGATGACTAAATCGCTGCACTGTGTATCATCATAGGTAAGAAGTCTGCCCTACTATGATGGTTTAACTGATGTTGATAAATTTTTGGATGCATTTGAAAGGGAAGTGCCAGAGAAACTTTAGTTTCAGGCCTTGGATTGGACGCTTGTGCTACACTCGCAAGATGGTGGGTTACACACAAAGATAGTTTTGATGATTGGTGCGAATATAGGAGGATGACGAGAGTACACTTTGGTCATCCGAAAGTGCGATTAACTAAGAAATATGATGGGAGGAATGATCCGTGCAATCACTTAGCCAAATTGACTGAATTTTATGGAGCGGAGCCTCAGCTCGAATGGGTGCATCTGTTTTGTCATATTTTGGATATTATACCCATTAATTGGTACTTGGAGATAGAGCTCTGCCATGACACTAAAGAATGGGATGTTTTGCGCCAAGGATTCTTAATGACGTTGAGTTTGGAGGATGGATTTGAATGTATCGATAAAGTGTTGCAAGAGGTCAAGGCAATGATCTTCAGGATACTACAAGACCCTTTAGATTTGATTCAACTATATTGGACCACCCAGCTGAGCCATGCGCTGGAGTGCTACAATGTGACAAATGAAGAAGAATATGAAGATCCAAGGAAGATTAGTATTCCAGAGACTGAAGGTCACTGCGAAGTTGAAGGATCGCAAGTAGAGAATCCAGACATAACCCCGACACTCAAAAAAACACAGTTGAACATTGGTACAGACGCAGAACCAAAATTTGCAAAGATTGGGGACTATTGGGATGATGCAACAATAGATAATGTCACTAAATTTCTCCTTGAATATCAGGACTTGTTCCCTACGAATTTTTCAGATTTAAAGGGGATAATAGGGGACTTGGGTGTTATGAAGATTACTCTGAAACCGGATGCAAAGCCAATCAAGAAAAGGCCTTACCACCTCAAACCAAAGTATAAATAAAAGGTCCGCTTAGAGTTGGATAAGATGCTCGCAGCAAGAATTATTGAGCCAATAGAAGAATCTGATTGGGTAAGCCCGACAGTCATTCAGGAAAAGAAGAAAAAGGATGAGATAAGGATATGCGTAGATATTAGGAAGTTGAATAACGCTTGCGTACATGATCCTTTCCCAACTCCATTCACTGATGAAGTGTTGGATAATGTTGGCGGTCGAGAAGCATATTTGTTCACTAATGGGTTCTCTAGATACCATCTGATTAAGATCGCACCAGAGGATAGAAGTAAGATGACCTTCGTGACTGAATGGGGATGCTTTCAATATACTATGATGCCTTTTGGGCTGAGGAACGTGCCGACGATATTTTCGTGCATAGTCATCACGGCGTTCAAGAATTTCACTCACAAGTTTATGGAGGTGTACTTTTATGATTGGACCATGTTTGGGCTAGTAAAGTGTCATGTAGCAAGTTTGCGCTTGATGTTGGATACATTTCTGGAGGTACCAGATTGCGCTCAATCTGAAGAAATGTTTGTTTTGTGTCCCTTTTGGGATCTTTCTGGGTCATGTGTTATGCAGACAAGGCTTAATGGTGGACCTTGCCAAGATCACGGTTATCATCAATTTGGAGGTGCCAAGAAGGGTGAAACAGTTATCTGCAATACTAGGGCATACTAGATACTATAGGAAATTCATTAAGAGTTATGCCCAAATTACCGTGCCAATGGAAAAAATGTTAAAGAAGGATGCTATGCTCTACTGGAATAAAGAATGTTAGAGGAGATTGGATGTGCTAAAGGAGAAAATGGTCACTGTGCCAATCCTAGTCTTCCCAGATTGGAAGAAGAAATTTCATGTACATGTGGACATGTCATGTATTGCACTGGGAGTAGTACTGACACAGGCTGGTGAGGGAGAATTCGACCATTCTATAGCGTTCGCAAGTAGGAAGTTATCCAAATATGAGAAGAATTATTCAACAACTGAGCACGAAGGATTGGCTAAGGTGTATGTGCTCTATAAGTTCAGGCAGTATTTGTTGGGTAGACACTTTAAGATGTATATAGACCATTTTGCATTGAAATACCTCGTCAACAAACCCGTGTTGGGGGTGAAGATATGTAGGTGGCTGTGGTTGTTCCAAGAATATGATTTTGAAGTCAGTGTGAACCCAGGACGTTTGAATGCAGGACTAGATCATCTGTCGTGCATTGAAACAGGAGAGGAGCCTACTAATTTGGAGGAAGGATTGCCTGACGTGTAACTCTTTGCGGTGCGCATCGTGGACAGTCACTTTGAAGATATTATACACTTCTTGATGACAGAAATTGTTCCAGAAGGATATACTAGTCAACAAAAGAAGAAATTAGTGGTGCGCGCGGCATACAAAATCCTTGCTGAGGCTCATGGAGGAGCCGCGGGAGGATATTACGTGGGAAAAGCAACAACACAAAAGATTTTATGCACTAGGTTGTGGTGGTCGACCCTGGATAAGGACTCAAAAGCATATTGTATGGCATGTGATGCATGTCAAAGGACTAGCAGGTCATCGCAGAGAAATGAGCTACCTCTGAATCCACAGATGTCGTTATAACCATTTGAGAAGTGGGCGATTTACTTTGTGGGACCGATTCAACCTCTAGGAAAGAGGACGGGTGTGCAGTACATCATCACTGCAACTGACTATTTAACTAGATGGGCAGAGGCACAGCTTGTGAAGGATTGTATAGGCACAACAACAACAAAATTCATATTTGAGTATGTGCTGACAAGGTTTGGTTATCTGAAAATTTTGATGAGAGATTGCAGTATGCATTTTCTGAATGAAACAATCAGCCCGTTGATAGAGAAGTTTCAGGTTTACGATTAGAAGAGTACGCCATATCACCTACAGAGTAATGGGATGGTGGAAGCATTTAATAAGATATTCGAGAATGCACTGACGAAGGTCTGAAATACACAAAGGAATGACTGCGATGTGTACATACCCGTGGTGTTATGGGCTCATAGAATGACTTGTAACAATCTGACATAAATAAAAGAAGGACGATTTATGGCTAGATTCCATCAGCAAGTTCCAAAGGAGAGCGAAAAGGCATGGCACGATTGGCACATCAAACTATGCACCTTCTAGGTAAATGATTATATTTTATTATATGACAGCAAGTTTGATAAATTTCCAGGAAAATTTAGGATGCATTGTCTCGGGCCATATGTCATCAAGGAAATTACAGATGGTGGAGAAGTTTAGCTAGTGAAGCTAAACGAAGATCCCTTCCCAAGAAAGTTGAATGGTAGTTGATTACAGCCATACACCGATGAACTGGCTAGATGATTATATGGTGGAAGCATAGTCTTAGCTCTCTAGGTAGTTGAAAGGAGGCATGGGACTATAAACTATAGTCCCTGGGTTATGGAGCTACGTGATTAGGGAACTGCGTGGAATGAAGGAATGTCACAGTGGCAGCAGAAGTGTGCAGAGAGCTACACTATTGAAGGAGAGATCGCGCAGGGCAGCTGAAAAGTGACCGTTATGGTAACTATTAATGATTTAACAGTGGGAAACACAACAGAAAATATAGGCAAATAGCATTGGACCAACGACGAAGCAGTTGGTCGAGCAGGTAAAGGAAGCAGCGACATAGTGCACCGTCGAGTTTACAGTGGCATAGGTGGAGCTGGGAGGTCTTCACAACAAGATATTCACACCAACAAAGTGACTCATGGGTGAGTCACCATATTTGTGTTGGGGGCCTGTTGGGAACAAGACCCCTAGAGTCCATTCTGGGGTTAAAAGCCCAAGTTTTCAGGTAGAAAACCCAAATTTTGTATAAAAGAATGTAAAGTCGCCACATTTTGTGGTCGCAGAGTGCAAAGGTGTAAAGAGTCATTAAGGGTTTCTGCCATTCATTTATGTAAGTCATGTCGGCTTTAGGAGATCTATCCATGGTCTGCAGACCATGGGATTGTATAAAAATAAGTCCTAGAAGATTCTTTTAGGAGATATGGAAGTGTGAATTGATGTAATGGGTCTCTAAGAGCGAAGAGAAAAGAGTCTTAGCATAGGAAAGAGGCTCTGAAACTAAGTGTGTAGAGGCATAGGGTAGAAGTCCGCAACTGAGTGTGTGGACCCCAAAAGTTGTGTGTGCAGGGTAGTTAGAGTTTGTACAAGAAGACCCGAATTATCAATAAAGCGAGTTATTTTGGAATTACATGTGTATGGGCTGTTTTACTCCTATTATGAATGTATGTGATTATAGTATGACGAATACTAAGTTTATCTTTTGATGCTATATTGATGCGTGAATCTATATGTTTACTTTGTTATATGAATTCAAGTAAGAATATCTGATTACGCGAAGATAATTTCATTGCAAGTTAAAGTTATAAAATACTTAAGCTAATCAGGGTAAACACAGAAGTAAGAGTAATTATAGAGGCACGTAAGTGGTTGAGTTGCCTATTTAGGTTACGCAAAGGGAGATCATAGACCTTCGTGAAGGTCTGAAGGAAAAATAAGAGAAGTGTATCGATAAGCCCTAAAAGGCTTATCGATCTGCGCGAAGGCAGTTTAAATCAAAAACGATATCACCACCATCTTAGGATGTAGAAACTTGGTTCCTGCTTCTCCCCATACTTCTTCGAGTGAGACTTCAGTCCATGCTCCTTGGATTAATGCCGAAAGGGCCAGTAGTGTAGGGATTTTCTTGGCCGACTAACACTGAACCTAGGTCAGGGCCCATCAAGCGAACACCATGCCACTACCAAAAACTATAGGAAGTAAACTAAGAACTATTTGGAGGGAATTATTGTGGAAGGGAGTAGATAAGGCAAATATATGGATGCTAGTTGGATGGAATAAGATCACTTTACCTAAATCTAAAGGAGGATTAGGATTATGTGATCTGGACATCATGAGAACAACATTTGGTATGAAACTATGGTGGTAGTGGATTAGAGGAGGAGATGAACTATGGCTTAAAATATGGAACTAAAAGTATATCCAAGCTCCCATGCTAGAGGAGAGATTAAGAGTGCAAAACTCTGTGGTGGGATCAAGCATTTGGAATTGGACACATGTTTTATGTCATTTTTTCACCATGACACTTGACTGTTAAAATGGACCTCTCTACATCCATAAACATGTTCCATTACACTTCCTTAGAAGGAAAACAATGAAAAACCCTTGAAGAAGATGTGAATTTAGGGTAAAAGGGCTTTATGACTTGTTAAGTATGACTTGGGTGCTTTTCCTAGTTAGTTTCTGCACATTTTCAGTTTCTATCCCTGATAAGAATGCAAAACTGCACTCTATCTTCCAGTATAGACCACTCAGGTAACTCAAAGAAAAGTAAAAATAAAAAGTGAATTCTAGAAGCATTGTTGGTCGAATATATCCCAACTGAAAGCTTCTATTCGAGCCATACCCCTCAAATCATGGAGCTAATTACCTTTCATCAAGGAACCTGTTATCACTCAGGTTGTCCCCAGGTTGGAGTAAGGGATACGGCCGAGGTAACCACAAACCAACTTTGGATTGCAGGTTCTAGCCCACCTGCAACCAGAGAGGTCTCTCTCTTTGGTATTTAGCTTTGTTGAAAATGATCTTAGGCTAGCTATTGAGTTCAGGGGTTTTTTGTTCTGATTTTGGTGGGAAAATTGGTGTTTCAGGTAGAGAGGCAGAGCATAGTCTGAAAATTTCAAACCATTGGGCGTGGAGTCGAGGAGGAGGACTGCTGGTGTGTGTTCTTGGTCACCATAGGGAAAATGGAGCAAGATAGTTGCGCATGAAACAATGTTTCAGGTTTAAATGATGGAAAGAATGCTCAGTAACGAGAGGCAGTTAAGAATCTCTCAATCAGCTTAACAGATGGAGGTAACAGAGCTCTACCTAGGGGCAGTGAAGAATCCCTAGATAATTGGCAAAAAATAGGTGAATCGGGGTAAATATGAGCCAGAAGGAATTCATATTCATGACCAATTCATTCAGAGGAAAACATAAAGAAACAGCAGAAATTGAGCATAGAGTGTATTTAAACAAATTCTAAGCTATTCTTTCTTTCTGCTATTTAGATGGTGAACAATAAAACAGAGGTAAGATGCACTTATTATTTCAGGCTGCAGCACAAGAATTCCATCTTCATATCTTCAAAACATTCATTTACAACAGGCTGTTTTCTCTCCAAGCTTTCAACAATCTTTGGTTATAGAAAAAACTCAAGTATACAATGCGAGTCTCTAGTGAAAATTCTCAACTGACCAACACTTGAAACAATGTAGAGAGCGGTATATATAGGGAAAAACTCTCTACAGCTGCTTTTATTACAACTTGACCTAATCAGGTCCTAAAGAATAATTAATTTGACCTAATCCTATCAGAAATAAATGCGTGAAAATATCTCGGGCTACGCTGATGGCTGCCGTATCAAAACTGAGTAAATGATGTTGTCCTCGGTGGCTTGGTGCAGTGTTTTCTGAAATAAATGTGTATGGGTTTCTGCTTCTTTGCTGTCTGCCTGCATTTAAAGCTTTAACTGTGATTTGAGGGCAAGGATGGGCTTACGCCTCTTGATTTGACTTTCTGGGGGTGCTCATCAATGTTCAGGTGCTTCGAACCCCTAAAAAATCTTGGCTGATACTCTTTGGCTCTTCTTCTCCATCTGATACTCTTTGACAATAAATTGGGCTGTTGTTCTGACATGTTGTGCGTTAAATCAACATTTAATGGTCGTTGTTCGGCCCTCGGTTTCCTTAAAAACTGTCTTTGGCTCCTTCCTGAATGCTTCGCGAAGGAAAAAGGGTCATTCGGCACCTTTCGGGCTTGCTGGGGGCTGCGTGATGAAATGATTCCCTAAATATTCCCCATTCAGGCCTAATTTATCCAGTGATGGTGCAAATCTCGCATCAAAAACTGCCTCAGAAACTGATTCCGGGGCTCCGGAGTGCGATTTTCGCCCTTCGTGCTAAAATTTCTGATGACGTCAGCATGACGAACTTCATACGGTAGATGACGTCAACGATGACATCAGCATGATGACATGGTAGGATGACGTCAACGATGACATCAGCATGATGACGTGGTAGGATGACGTCATCATGATGACATCATCACGTACAAAGGTGACATGGCAGTACGGCAGGGACACAGTGGCAGGACATGTGGCAGGGTGACTCGTCGGTATAGTGGCAGGAGGCCACGTAGGCGGATGATGTGGTAGGTGACGTGGGGCTTACACCACAGGGGGAGGGCGGTAAGTGGTTTCTGGGCGCACCGCCTTTGGACAGAGGTGGTTTCGGGGGAGGGGGCTCCGCCACAGCCCAGGATGTGACGCGTGGCGGGAGTACGGCAGCAATACCACCCATCTCCTGGACGCTAACCTTCGGGTGCGTTGGGGGACAGGAAGGCCTGCCCACCGTAGATCTGTGGGGCGGGCGATCTAATGGTTGGCGGCGAAGGTGAGGTGGCGGAGGGATAAGGGGCGGGGATTCTGCGGAATATTCAGATTTAAATAAAGTGTGGCGGGGGTTTAGACTTAGGTTTTGTGGGTTTGGGGGTTTAATAACAGGCGGGTTAATATATTTACGTTTGGGACTTTAGCATAAGGGGTAAAACATGGGTTTTTGAGGGTTTATGAGCGACGTTGTAACGATTTATGCACAAAAACTTAGGATAAGGGCGGAAATGTGGGTTTTTGAGGGTTTTAGGGCTAGGAGAGAGGTTGTTAGCATGACCAGGTGTCATCTAACTCCTGCTATGACACGGATGGGCTAAAAACAGCCCCTGATGGACCATTTTTTCCTTGACTTAGAAGAAATATGGCTGTATTTCCAGGGAGGGGATATTTATATAGGGGAGTTTTATATACATATTTTTAGTAGGGGAAGGGGGAAAACTGATAGGGAGTTATATACTAGAGTTAGTAGTTAATATGGAGATGATAAGAAGGCGCTAAGGTGGGGGACCTTAGGCTAATCCTCGAGGGAAAAGTGACTCATAAATGAGAAATAAATAATCCTTGAGTGAAGAAGATCTTCACCAGGACAAATGACATGGAGAATGATGAAACTAAGAGGAATCAAGCAGATCTTGACCTCTTTGGGGAAATTAGTAAGTGACTTGGGGAATTAGAAGAAGGGGGAGTTAGTGATGTCCAGCTTGAGCTCCTCCAGATGAAAAACTGTCTGCAACTGTGATCTGAAAAGATAAAACACTTTGTAACACAAAATTGATCATAAATCATCATTCTGCAACCTCACAGCTACCTACCCAGCCTGCTCACCTAACATTTTTTCTCCTTTTGATTTGGGTGCACTTAGACTTACAGACCCAGATTTACAATTTTTCTTTCGAATGTCTCCTATCTAAATCTACGCTTATTTCTGCCAGGGCCCAGATTAAGCAGTTGGGTCCCTTTGATTCTCTACCTATCTACAAATCTGCCAAGATTAAACTGTTTGGACAGATACATTCTCTATATTCTAAAACAGGAAATTGAAACCTAGGGAGACCAAGATTAGACTGTTTGGACCTCCCTTTAAAAACTCTTCAAAACTGGAACAACTCATCAAAATTGGAAAACATCAGTGGTATTTGGACTAAGCACACTTCATGGTATCCTGTGGAAATATGGAACACTGTAGCCTGCAAAGTATGACATATTTGGCATGTAAAAATGTCAATCATGAAAAATGAAACCCTGTTGCAACAGGAGGCTAACAGTGGCTCCACTTGGGGATGGCTTTTCCTTGTGAAAAGCCAAGAACAGCAGGTCAGACTGCCTTGATCTTCTGTTTGTTGCTGTAGACTGGAAACACTTCTTCGTTCTGGCTGCTAAAAATGTGAAACTTTGAAATCTGAACCATTCTCTCCTCCACTGAGTTACTGTGAACTGTATAGCATCGCCTGCTTTCTTCTGCGTGCTTGATGTTATATAGAGTGTTGTCTGAGCATGCCCTTTGAAATAGTCTCAGAATCATGGATCAAAACTGTTGTGTCTGCATTAGTCTTGCATTGAGCAAGGGTGCTTATATGAAACTGAAACACTCCTTTGTTTTGATATTTTTGACTAAAGACTACAAACAGCTTTCATTTATCATGAATTGTTGTGATGTGACTATGCTACCCTTGCTGCTTTGCTGAAATTAGTACAGAGACAACACCTTTAAAACTGGAACAGTTTCTTTGGCTGGGTCTTCTCAAAATTTACTGCTGTTTCTCAACAATAGGCTTGCTTATACGAAAATGAAAATAAAGTGCTGATATATACAAATAAGACTGTACAAAGATATATACAGGGCTGCATTGTTTTCTTTAAAAGGGATCATGGTAATGTTTCAGTATACGGCCATTGACAGGGCCTTCTTCAGCAATGACGTCCTCTATAGATCTGAGAAAATAAGTGTTATTTCCCTGAACAACAAAAATAACCAATGGTCCTTTCCATAAAAAATCAAACTTGCCATGTTTGTCCTTGTCTTCTCTTCTTGAGTCCCACCTCAAAACTTTGTCACCAACATTAAAATCCTCAGCCTTAGCTCTTCTATCGAACATATTTTTAAGCTTTTCTTGCAAAATTTGAGCTCTGTCATAAACTTGTTCTCTGGTTTGCTGAAGATGAATGGTCTGATTGATTCTTCTTTGAGTGTCATTTGGTTCAGCTTGAATCTCTTGTAACAGCTTGATAGTAGGAATGCCCAGGGATGAAGGAAATCTAGCCTTCATGCCATATACTAGCTCATAAGGGCTCATCCCAATGGATCTTTTGCTCGAAAGTCTGTCTGCCCATAGGGCGTTTACCAGCTTTTTGTGCCAGTTCTTCTTGTTTTCTTCCAGCACTTTCTTTATGATGTTGATGAGGCTTTTGTTAGATGATCCGGCCAAGCCATTACCTTGAGGGTAATAGGCTGTAGAGTGGCCCAAAGTAATATGAAATCTGTGGCAAAAATTGATCATCTTTTTGGACTTAAAGGCAGCGGCATTGTCAGTGATGATTTTATCAGGGCAGCCAAATCTAGAAAGGATATTGCACTCAAGGAATTGGATAATGATGGTGTCATTGGCCTGCCTATAGGGGGTGGCTTCAACCCACTTGGTGAAATAGTCAGTGGCTGTTAGGATCCATTTGTGCTGGCCTGAGGAAGAGGGATGGATTTCTCCAATGAAGTCAAGACCCCATTGTTGAAAAGGTTTTTCTGTTGAGATAGGTTTAAGGGGCAGGGGTAACAACATTCTCTTACCCTCAAAGATTTGGCATTTATGACATGACATGGCAAACTTCTTTACATCTGCAAAAAGAGAGGGCCAATAGAAACCAACCCTTAAAATTTTATCAGCGATGGACTTCCAATATAGATGTCCTCCACAATCACCTGCATGGAATTCTTTCATGACATTGTTAGTTTCATTCATGGTTAAACAATTAAGCAATATACCTTCATGATTTCTCCAAAATAATGCACCATCTATAACACAAAACTTTAAAGCCTTCATTTTCAAAAATATTTTCTTGGTCCTGGACAATCCTGGGGGAGCACACAGGTTTAACAATACAAAGCAAATATCAGTGTACCAAGGGCATTGCAGAAATATTTCACTGATCTGTGGAGTCGCCAGCTCCGGTTCATTGTCCAGTTGGTTAATGTCTAAGGCTTGAAAGTTTGTTTCGGACATCAGTTTAGCTAAACCTTGTCCCTTTATCAGCTTGGTTGGTTTTATTTCTATGTCATATTCAAGGATGTTTGCAATCCACTTGCCTCTTTTGCCTTCTAATCCTTCTTGTGTCAATATGTCTTTTACATCAGCGTGTGGGACATAGGCAATCACATGTGAATATAAAATGTACACTCTGAAATCCTTGATGGCCTTAACAAGTGCGTAGGCCTGCATTTCCATGATTGGGTACTTCAAAGGGGCGTCTCTTAAGGCTCGGCTGAAAAAAGTGATTGGCTTTTCAGCTCCTTGTTCATCCTTTTGCAAAAGGACAGTGGCTATTGTGTGATCAGATGCAAACGAAAATATGATAAAATCTTTCTCAAACTGTGGGCTGGTGAGTACAGGAGTTTGGGTTAATGTAGCTTTGATACTTTCAAATGCTTGCTTGGTTTCCAGGGACCATCTTACCTTGGCATCCTTCTTTAACATGTTGCTTAACAATCTTATCATTTCAGCTAGATTTGGAATAAATCTTCTTAAGAAGTTAATCTTTCCAAGGAATGCTTGTAGCTCTTTTATGTTTCTTGGATATGGGATTTGGAGGATGGCTTGGATTCTTTCAGGGTCAATTCTGATCCCATCTTTTGATATGATATGGCCAAGTAACTTGCCTTCTTCAAGGCCAAAGAGAGACTTTTTGGGGTTCAAGGAAATGCCATATTTCCTACATGTCATGAATATTTGCCTGAGGTGCTTGAGGTGTTCTTCATCAGATTTTGAGAATGGGGTTAAGTCATCAAGGTAAACAACTAGGAAATCGTGTATTTCTTTAGCGAATGCAATATCCATTGCTCGTTGAAAAGTTGCACCAGCATTTTTAAGACCGAATGGCATCTTTACATACTTGAATGTTCCCCAGGGTGTGGTAAAAGTTGTTTTGTCTTGGTCGTCCGGGTGAACAAGTATTTGGTTGAATCTTGAAAAGCCATCTAGCAAAGAGATTCTAGATGACCCCACTACTCTTTGCAAGTTGTGGTCCATTTTAGGCAAAGGGTAATGGTCTTTTAGGGAGACTTGGTTTAAATTTCTAAGATCTACACAAAGTCGGATTTCACCTGTCTTTTTTCTTGTAGGAACAAGATTGGATACCCATTCAGAAAATCTGATGGGTGCTATGATGCCTGCTTCAAACATCCTCTTTACTTCTTTTTCAATCGGTGGAAGAAGCATAGGGTTAATTCTTCTAAGTTTCTATTTGAAGGGTTTCTGGTTGGGTTTTAAGGGGATTGTGTGCTGGATCACTGAGGTGTCATAGGATTTCAAATCCTCATAGCTCCAAGCAAATACATCTTGGAACTCTTTGAACAAGTCAATGTATTTGGGCTTTTGATCGGGTGGCAAATTTTTGGACAGTTTGATCATTTTTGGATTTTCTGCCGTCCCAATGTTGTGTTCTTCTATATCAGTGTTAATGGGTTGCAATTTTGGCTTTCTAGGAACGTCATTGGCGTCAAACATGTCTTCTAATGGGGTTAGGCCAGCAGGCAGAAAGTTATCCTTTAAGTCAATGATCTCTGCCTCTGCTTTGGCAATGTCTTCCAAATGCATTTGTTTCAGCTGTTCTATGTTTTCTTTGTCAAAAACAGTCGGGTTCAGGATTTTCTTGGCTATTCCAGCTGTTATAGCTTGCTGATCTTCATTTGTTTGCTGTTCCAAATCTGTCATAGCATCCAAGTCAATGTTGATATTTGAAAACTCATGCTCAAGAGCGAGGAAATTATTAATTTGGGTATCATTTTCGAACACTTGCCAATCCTTAACATTATTTGGGACAGTGGACCTATGTTTTATTTCAGCTATGAAGTGATGGTTTGGGTCAAAAGGAAGCTTACATGTACTTGCAAAAGTGGCTAGGCTGTGTGCATGAATGTTATGTTCTCTTGAAATTTTGTCAAGCTTGAATTCAGTGAATGCCTTGAGTATATTAGTGGCAGCAGTCCTATAGGCTCTCATTCAGTTGTCATTGGTTACAAAATTACTTTTCATCTGTTGTATGATTAAATCAGAGTCTCCTAAAATAGACACTTTTGCAGCTCCTAGAGCTTTGAGCAGTTTAAGGCCTAGCAGTAGAGCCTCATATTCTGCCATGTTATTTGTGCATTTAAAATTCAGTCTGTAGGCATGACCTTCTGCATGGTTGTTATATGTATTGTGAATCCAGACACCTGCCCCTACTCCTAACTTCTTAACAGAGCCATCAAACTCTAAATACCATGTGATTTCTTGCTCAAGGTTAGCACTAAGAGTTTAAGTCATTATAGGATTGGGCAGATTTAAAGTTTCTGTTTGGGGAAGTTTTTCTAACATGCTGGTTGTGTTAATTGTTGTGACAGTTTCACTAGTGTGTGCAAATGATTCTTCATTGATGTGTGCTTGTTGTTCTAGAGCCAATGGCTCATTCTTGGTTGGAGAATTTTTGTCGTCATTAAACAAAATAAAGGAATCCATATCAGAATGGATTGAGTAAATGGGAAAATTTTCTGGCTTGCTCTCACTACTTACCACATATTTCATGAGCGTTTCTCTATACAGTCTCTTTGGTTGCCCAACGATTGAAATGGTGGCATAGGAAAGGTCTAATTGAAGGGATCCTTGAAGCTTTGCTCCCCATGATCTTGATAGGAGCATACCTTATTTTGGTGGAATGTTGGCAACCACTACATCCATGAGGATGGTCTTGTTTGGATATTGAACTAAGGAGACACACAAGTTTTTGATGAGGCCTAGACATTTCACTTGACTTGAGTCAAATGAGTACAAGTCTTTGTAAGGTCTTGTAACGTCAAGGTTCAGTTTTTCCGTAACTGCTTTGGGCATAACATTGTGAGATGCCCCTGAGTCAAACATAGCGTTGTGTAAGACTTTGTCATGTATATGCAAACTGACGTAAAAGGGTGGGACAGGTCTGTGTGTTGACTTTCCATTGACTTCTGGGCCGAACAGTAGTTTAGGGGAATCATCCAAAACATTTACATCGTCCTTGTTTTCTGGAATTTGAAGTGACCTTTGAATTTGTTGCCTATATACATCGTGTTTGGCAAGTTCTGAGAGGGGAATGGATACTTTCAACTTAGCTATTTCTGCCTCTAAATTAAATGGCTTTTCCAATGGAGTCTTGTTGTTGATAAAGGCAGTTTTTTCCTTTTCATTTAAATTATCTGCGATTTGCTCTTGTTTATCAGCGTTATGAGGACTGATAGCTTGCGGTTTTTTAGTTTCAGGAAAGTTTTTTGGAACACTTTTCGAGCTTTCTTTCGAGGGAGAAGGTGGCAAAGGCTGATCTTTGGAAGGCTGTATTTCTGTTATGTCTTCTACAGTCACTTGATGCGGGTTTGGAACATTTGTATCAGCTGGTTCTGTTATGACAGCCTTGCCTTTGGTCTTGTTGGGCTGTTTTCTATCCTTTGGTTTACTAGGTTCCGAAATCTCAATGGTCCTAGTTCTCAGCTTATATTGTTTGTGTACTTCATACACAGTAGTATCATATCCTTGTTTAAAATCAAAAGACTTACCAGATTTAGTTTGAAACTGATTGTAATCGAGTTCATTTTGGTCTTCTTGGGACATGACAGTTTGGTGCTCACCCTTTAGATCTATCAGGTTCATGTGAGTGTCCTCTATGGGTTCACTAGAAGTAGATCCTTCAACATAGTTATCTTAAAAAGGGGGTCTTATTTCATGGTCTTGGTTAGACCTACCAGCATTTGTGTTCTGCGTTTTCCTAAAATTTGGATTCCTTATGGTATTGGACTGTTGTCCTTCCCATGATGCTTTTCTCTCAACATTTTCTACTCTCTCCCCCAACCTTTGTAGGCCATTAATAATAGCATCAAGCTTTTGATCAAAGGCTGAGGGTTCTTCCTTAAAGGTGGTTCTTCTTTCCATTCTAGCTCTGTTTCTCTTGGCAATTAAGTTAGCCTCAACACTGACAGCAATGTTTTGCATGTCTGGAAGGGTCTGAGGAGCTCTTTCTTTTAACTGGTATGCCATATCAGGGTCAAAACCATCAGGAAATTTATATAAGGCCAGATCAGGGGGAGGCCTTAGGTTCTGAGGTATTGCGTTATATACATTATTGAATCTTGCACAGTACTCAAAAACAGTCTCTTGAGGAGCTCGTTTAATTGTATCACATTCTGCTAGTATGTGCAAGGGGTCTTTCTTTTTCTCCCATCTGTTGGTAAAGGATTGGTACAGCTCATCTGGGGTGGTTATGGAGTTAGCAGCAAGTGATCTGAACCAAGTTCTTACATCACCTGTTAAGCTCTAAACAAAAATTCTCATTCTCACACTATCATCATCTATTTCGTAGTTTCCAAAATAGTCTTGCATTTTTTTAGTATGCTGAATGGCAGTAAAAGGGCAAATACTATAATAATATGTGATTTTAGATTGGTACTATTGAGGTAAAGCCCCAACATTAGCAGGTAATTGCAGGGGTGCATATCTATTAGCCATATTGGCAGGGATAAGTGGAACAACGGGGATAAATGGAACAACTGGAGTAATGGGGATCACAAGAGTAACTGGAACGCTGGAAACAACAGTAGTGGTAGTATGTGCAGTGAATGAAGGTGTGGAAGGAGGAGTTCGAGGTGTAGATGATGAACTAGGGGAAACAGGGATTGAATGAAATAAAACCTTGACAGGAGTCGGAACACAGCTTGGGTGAGCCGTTTCAGGACTCAAATCAACAAAATTTTCCTGTCTTTCTTGCTTCCTAAGGATTTTCGAGATTATGTTAGGGTTTTCAAAAACAGCTGGAGGGTCGGGATCTGGATTTGACCTTGTATATCGTGGATTCTTCTTGGGAGCCAGCTTCCGAATTGTTTTTTGGGTATTTTTATGGGAATATTTTTGTAATTAACAAGGGACAGATCAGATTTTGGAATGGCTGTGTATATCTTAAAACTAGCATGAAGATTGACTGAAGCAGCTTTTATTTACTTCTGCTAATGTAAAAGAGAAATAGTTTCAAAGGCTTCCTAGCTGACCTTCAGGCTTCATCTTTAGTATTAAGAAATATACAGCATAGAAAATCGACCTTTTTACAGGGGATCTTTCCAACCTTCTTTGTGAAATTAACTGAGGATGTTCCCCAGTGGAGTCGCCATTATGTTATCACTCAGGTTATCCCTAGGTCATTAATAATAGAATCAAGCTTTTGATCAAAGGCTGAGGGTTCTTCCTTAAAGGTGGTTCTTCTTTCCATTCTAGTTCTATTTCTCTTGGCAATTAAGTTAGCCTCAACACTGACAGCAACGTTTTGCATGTCTGCAAGGGTCTGAGGAGCTCTTTCTTTTAACTGGTATGCCATATCAGGGTCAAAACCATCAGGAAATTTATACAAGGCCAGATCAGGGGGAGGCCTTAGGTTCTGAGGTATTGCATTATATACATTATTGAATCTTGCACAGTACTCCAAAACAGTCTCTTGAGGAACTCGTTTAATTGTATCATATTCTGCTAGTATGTGCAAGGGGTCTTTCTTTTTCTCCCATCTGTTGGTAAAGGATTGGTACAGCTCATCTGGGGTGGTTATGGAGTTAGCAGCAAGTGATCTGAACCAAGTTCTTACATCACCTGTTAAGCTCTGAACAAAAATTCTCATTCTCACGCTATCATCATCTATTTCGTAGTTTTCAAAATAGTCTTGCATCTTTTTAGTATGCTGAATGGTAGTAAAAGGGCCAGTACTATCAAAATATGTGATTTTAGATTGGTACTCTTGAGGCAAAGCCCCAGCATTAGCAGGTAATTGCAGGGGTGCCTATCTATTAGCCATATTGGCAAGGATAAGTGGAACAATGGGGATAAATGGAACAACTGGAGTAACGGGGATCATAGGAGTAACTGGAACGCTGGAAACAATAGTAGTGGTAGTATTGTAGTGAATGAAGGTGTGGAAGGAGGAGTTCGAGGTGTAAATGATGAACTAGGGGAAACAGGGGTTGAATGAAATAAAACCTTGACAGGAGTCGGAACACAACTTGGGTGAGCCGTTTCAGGACTCAAATCAACAAAATGTTCCTGTCTTTCTTGCTTCCTAAGGATTTTCGAGATTATGTTAGGGTTTTCAAAAACAGCTGGAGGGTCGGGATCTGGATTTGACCTTGTATATCATGGATTCTTCTTGGGAGCCAGCTTTCGAATTTTTTTTTGGGTAATTTATGGGAATATTTTTGTAATTAACAAGGGACAGATCAGATTTTGGAATGGCTGTGTATATCTTAAAACTAGCATGAAGATTGACTAAAGCAGCTTTTATTTACTTCTGCTAATGTGAAACAAAAATAGTTTAAAAGGCTTCCTGGCTGACCTTCAGGCTTCATCTGTAGTTTTAAGAAATATACAGCAATTAGAAAATCGACCTTTTTACAGGGGATCTTTCCAACCTTCTTTGTGAAATTAACTGAGGATGGTCCCCAGTGGAGTTTCCATTATGTTATCTTTGTGAAATTAACTGAGGATGTTCCCCAGTGGAGTCGCCATTATGTTATCACTCAGGTTGTCCCCAGGTTGGGGTAAGGGATACGGCCGAGGTAACCACAAACCAACTTTGGATTGCATGTTCTAGCCCACCTGCAATCAGAGAGGGCTCTCCCTTTGGGATTTAGCTTTGTTGAAAATGATCTTAGGCTAGCTATTGAGTTTAGGGGTCTTTTGTTCTAATTTTGGTGGGAAAATTGGTGTTTCAGGTAGAGAGGCAGAGCATAGTCTGAAAATTTCAAACCATTGGGCGTGGAGTCGAGGAGGAGTACTGCTGGTGTGTGTTCTTGGTCACCATAGGGAAAATGGAGCAAGATAGCTGTGCATGAAACAATGTTTCAAGTTTAAATAATGGAAAGAATGCTAAGTAATGAGAGGCAGCTAAGAATCTCTCAATCAGCTTAACAGATGGAGGTAACAGAGCTCTACCTAGGGGCAGTGAAGAATCCCTAGATAATTAGCAAAACACAGGTGAATCGGGGTAAATATGAGCCAGAAGGAATTCATATTCATGACCAATTCATTCAGAGGAAAACATAAAGAAACAACAGTAATTGAGCATAGAGTGTATTTAAACAAATTCTAAGCTATTCTTTCTTTATGCTATTTAGATAGTGGTGAACAATAAAACAGAGGTAAGATGCACTTATTGTTTCAGGCTGCAGCATAAGAATTCCATCTTCATATCTTCAAAACATTCATTTACAACAGGCAGTTTGCTCTCCAAGCTTTCAGCAATCTTTGGTTATAGAAAAAACTCAGGTATACAATGCGAGTCTCTAGTGAAAATTCTCAACTGACCAACACTTGAAACAATGTAGAGAGCGGTATATATAGGGAAAAACTCTCTACAACTACTTTTATTAAAACTTGACCTAATCAAGTCCTAAAGAATAATTAATTTGACCTAATCCTATCAGAAATAAATGCGTGAAAATATCTCGGGCTGCGCTGATGGCTGCCGTATCAAAACTGAGTAAATGATGTTGTTCTCGGTGGCTTGGTGTAGTGTTTTCTGAAATAAATGTGTATGGGTTTCTGCTTCTTTGTTGT
The DNA here is from genome assembly GCA_031772625.1 of Pinus tabuliformis. Lineage (NCBI taxonomy): Eukaryota > Viridiplantae > Streptophyta > Pinopsida > Pinales > Pinaceae > Pinus > Pinus tabuliformis. The sequence continues at coordinate 768,854,544 of CM062810.1, forward strand.
CTGCCTGCATTTAAAGCTTTAACTGTGATTTGAGGGCAAGGATGGGCTTACGCCTCTTGATTTGACTTTCTGGGGGACTCATCAATGTTCAGGTGCTTTGAGCCCCTAAAAAATCTTGGCTGATACTCTTTGGCTCTTCTTCTCCATCTTATACTCTTTGACAATAAATTGGGCTGCAGTTCTGATGTGCTGTGCGTTAAATCAACATTTAATGGCCACTGTTCGGCCCTCGGTTTCGTTCAAAACTGTCTTTGGCTCCTTCCTGAATGCTTCGCGAAGGAAAATGGGTCATTCGGCGCCTTTCGGGTTTGCTGGGGGCTGCGTGATGAAACGATTCCCTAGAGATTCCCCATTTAGGCCTAATTTATCCAGCGATGCGCGATTTGCGCATCAAAAACTGCCTCAGAAACTGATTCCGGGGCTCCGGAGTGCGATTTTCGCCCTTCGCGCTAAAATTGCTGATGATATCAGCATGACGGACTTCGTACAGCGGATGACATCAGCGATGACGTCATCATGATGACGTGGCGGGATGACGTCATCATGTACGGAGGTGATGTGGAAGTACGGCAGGGACACGGTGGCAGGACACGTGGCAGGGTGACTTGGCAGTACAGTTGCAGGAGGCCACGCAGGCAGATGATGTGGCAGGTGATGTGGGGCTTACATCACAGGGGGAGGGCGGTAAGTGGTTTCTGGGTGCACTGCCTTTGGACAGAGGTGGTTTCGGCGGAGGGGGCTCCGCCACAGCCCAGGAGGTGACGCGTGGCGGGAGTACAACGGCAATACCACCCATCTCCCGGATGCTAACCTTCGGGCACGTTGGGGGACAGGAAGGCCCGCCCACCGTAGATCTATGGGGCGGGTGATCTAACGGTTGGCGGCGAAGGTGAGGTGGCGGAGGGATAAGGGGCGGGGATTCCGCGGAATATTCGGATTTAAATAAAGCGCGGCGGGGGTTTAGACTTAGGTTTTGTGGGTTTGGGGGGTTAATAACAGGCGGGTTAATATATTTACGTTCAGGACTTTAGCATAAGGGGTAAAACATGGGTTTTTGAGGGTTTATGAGCGGCGTTTTAACGATTTATGCACAAAAACTTAGGATAAGGGCGGAAATGTGGGTTTTTGAGGGTTTTAGGGCTAGGAGAGAGGTTGTTAGCATGACCAGGTGTCATCTAACTCCTGCTATGACACGGATGGGCTAAAAACAGCCCCTGATGGACCATTTTTTCCCTGACTTAGAAGAAATATGGCTATATTTCCAGGGAGGGGATATTTATATAGGGGAGTTTTATATACATATTTTTAGTAGGGGAAGGGGGAAAACTGATAGGGAGTTATATACTAGAGCTAGTAGTTAATATGGAGATGATAAGCAGGCACTAAGGTGGGGGACCTTAGGCTAATCCTCGAGGGAAAAGTGACTCATAAATGAGAAATAAAGAATCCTTGAGTGAAGCAGATCTTCACCAGGAAAAATGACATGGAGAATGATGAAACTAAGAGGAATCAAGCAGATCTTGACCTCTTTGGGGAAATTAGTAAATGACTTGGGGAATTAGAAGAAGGGGGAGTTAGTGAGGTCCAGCTTGAGCTCCTCCAGATGAAAAACTATCTGCAACTGTGATCTGAAAAGATAAAAGACTTTGTAACACAAAATTGATCATAAATCATCATTCTGCAACCTCACAGCTACCTACCCAGCCTGCTCACCTAACATTTTTTCTCCTTTTGATTTTGGTGCACTTAGACTTGCAGACCCAGATTTAAAATTTTTCTTTCGAATGTCTCCTATCTAAATCTACACTTATTTTTGCCAGGGCCCAGATTAAGCAGTTGGGTCCCTTTGATTCTCTACCTATCTACAAATCTGCCAAGATTAAAATCTTTGGACAGATACATTCTCTATATTCTAAAACAGGAAATTGAAACCTAGGGAGACCAAGATTAGACTGTTTGGACCCTCCCTTTAAAAACTCTTCAAAATTGGAACAACTCATCAAAATTGGAAAACAACAGTGCTATTTGGACTAAGCACACTTCATGGTATCCTATGGAAATATGGAACACTGCAGCCTGCAAAGTATGACATATTTGGCATGTAAAAATGTCAATCATGAAAAATGAAACCCTGTTGCAACAGGAGGCTAACAGGACCCTAATTCCCCAATTAAAGGATCTCATCCTTCTCTTTTGGATCTGAAACTTCTTCCTCTTGGCCTATAAATTGACTAGAGGATAGAGGGATTATGAGGTTCAAAAAATATACACTTATGCTGTTAGATTTAGATTGGAAGGCTTATCAACTAAGAAGAGATTTAGAGGAATTTAGGAGGAACCTCATGACATCAAGGAAGAGGTTGTAAGGCTCTTCTTCATCCTTGAACTAATACAAATGAATCCTTTTTCCCATTTTATTGTCTTATTGAAATTATGAATGGTTTACTATTCCATTGATATTTAGTAAGATAATCTCAATTTCTAATCTCCTTAATCATTAGATTAAGCTTGTTTGAATTTTTATGATTGCATATGCCTTTGATCTCTTTTATTTCTTTGATTGTAGGTCTTTTTGAGCATCGGGAAGCTTCATCAAGATAGAGCATGGATCTTCATCAAGAATTTTGCAAATATGTAAGAGGCTTATTCTACTACTCTTGTATTTATAATTTGAACAGAATAAGCCTAGGGAAAGAGTCATTCAATTTTCTGTTTGCTTCTAGTCTCATTTAGGATTTAGGGAGATCACTCTTGTTAGAAAGAGGGATTTATCCATCGTAACTAATTGGTGACTCCGCTGGGGAACATTATTATTCTCCTCTTTCCTTGGTTTTGTATTCCGATATTTGTTGTTTAGCTGGACCCAACTCTTGGTAAATTTATGATCTTTCAGATATTCTAGGTTGATTTTTTTTCTTGGACTTCACAGACCTACATGGTTTCTATTCAGTCATAGAGAACAGATCTGCGCAGTTATTTCCTCGGCAACCAGGTGCATGCACACTGAATTAAACTATTTTTCTGTGCAATTCCTATAATTTTTTGAAAAAATAGGTTTTCTCTCAGCCAGGGTCTGAATTTTGGTTTCTGGAAGTGTCATCATATATGTTCTAAATATCCAATACTTTTTCTGAACTTGTTTGAGTGCTTTGGTGAGGTATTTTTGGGAATTAATCCCTTTTGCAAATTTGATTAGGGTTTTGTCTAGCTTGTTTGTTGACGGATCAAAAAGAGATAGGTTGTCTTCAATATCATTGTATTCCTATCTTTTCTATCAAATATACCAAATCCATTATCAATATTTCTTATTTGTGATGAAATTCTTTGTTTAATCACAAATTAGGGTTTCTCATAAATTGTTATGTTTTGTGAAGAATTACTTTCATTGTTGCATGATAAAAGGAAATCATTTCTTTCCAGTTTTGAAACCTTTCATAATTACATTATGACATCATTAAGTTAAAGCATTCATTAGGGAAATTGAATTTTTTCCAAACTCTTGCTTTATTTCTATGTGTTTCAAAATTTTGAGTGATAAATGATAAAAAAACATTTTGGTTTTGTTTGATCTCTTAAGAAAATTTGAAATGTTAGTTTATTTCTGTATCTAGATTGCATCAAAGTTAAATTGGATTTCTTATGAAAACAGTTTTGGTGAAATTGTGAGTTTTGCATTTTATTTAAATAAAAGCAAAGAAATTCTTACTTTCCCTTAATTAGGATTTCATTGAACGATAGATTACAAATTGCATGTTTGATTGCATTAGAATTTCGAATCAAGTCATAATATCATAAGTTTCATTCTCATTACCTATTGAGTAAATAATAACTTAATAACACAACATTAATTAAAATCAATTAGAATTTTATATTTTTTAGGGATCTTACAAGCTACAATAGTTTAAGTGTAGGGATTTAGAATAGGAAAGTGAGTAAGCTTTCCAAAGCTATAGACAAACAATAGAATCTTGCATTAGGGAGAGAAATCCAATTATTTTAGCTTTCTCTGGGAAGATCTTCTTATATATGAGTTAAGCACGAGATCATGTTGGGTTTGGTGAAGTGATTGTACCCACTTCATTGGCTATGATAGAGTGATTTTCACATTTTACAACGGTGCCGAAAGCTACTTGGGGTCACTTGAAAGTAAACCTCCAATTAACCATGCTGAGGAGCTTTCAAGGGGATTGAGCTTTGTTATTATGCCCTGGCGTATACATCCAATTTATGACTGTCCCCCAAGGTAAAATTGTTGTAGTTGGTAAACTTAGTGACCATAATCCTAGGGCTCTACCTAAGGTGACAACAGAGGGAAGGTCCTGATGTACTTGGATCAGACATTGGCTAGACCCACTTGGACTTTTTGGAGGGTAATCTTTGCTCAAGATGGCATAAACAAAGTTACTTGCCCCATATCATTTCATTAATCATGTTGCAGTGTAACTAGTTCTAAATGCTCATATCTATAAAAAAAATCACTTTGATCTCTGCAACATTAGATTTCATCATCAAATAGTAATTACTGATCTTTGTTACAAGTTAGTTTGTTATATGGTTTGAATTCCTATATTTATTTGCATGTGTTACCTTGTTTGTTTTTTACTTTTTAGAGACTTTAGGTGTGATTTGGATATTGTGTGAATAATTAATTTATAAAAAAAAAGGAAAAGTATTTCATTGTGGCGGAATTAACGAGACAAGCACATAGAATGCCAGGCCAACCCCCTGAATATATGCCAAGTCAACTAGAATATATTAGAACTAAAATATGAAAGTCAAAAGGATTTGGGACTATAGATGAACCTAAAACTTCTAATGTACTAAGGAACTGAAGTAAATAAACCAAAAACATTTACTATTCTTGAACCCGAAGTAACAAAACCTGAATTTGATCAACCTCAAACACTAGAATTACACTTAGAAGTAATTGATCCAAAAATTACTAAACTTATTCAAATAGAATCAGATACTGGAGAGAGTTTGGATTCAAAATTAACCAAACCAGATATCAAAGAATCTGAGTCTAATGCTTTTGAACCTGAGTCACCTTCAGTTGCTTTAGCCCATACTCCTCCACATCTACTGGGAGTAAAAATTCTTATTACAGATAGTCTACCTCCTAGTCTTATTAGTATTGAAGAACTTGCCTCTAACAAAGAGGAAGAATCGCCACACACACTAGTTTCTACCGGTGATCAAGTAGATACTTCAAAACTTATTTTTTCTTATTTTCGACCCGACCCTTGTTGTTTTATGCCATTGAACTTTTTAGGTCAAGGAATTCCATGATACACTACTGCTTATTCTATTGTACCAAGATTTGATATGTCTATAATAACTTATGGGGAAATATCATCAGGTACTTCTATGTTTTTTCCTTCTCCATAATCACTTTTGCATGGTGGCCCATCAGTTCCTCTTGGATATCAGTCTCTTATAGGAACTTATTAGAAGCTTCTCCTTCAAATCAACCCTCAACTATGTCAACTAGTTTAATTGATTCTATTGTCTAAGGCTTGACATTTGATCAATATATAAATATGATTTTCAACAATGTAGGTAATCCTAAAGTTAACCCAACAGGCGGTTATTACCCACCTGGGGGATGACCATCGTATCCTCCTCCTTGAGGACAACCTTTAGTTGGATCTTACCCTATATTTGGAGGGAAACCTCCTATTGGAATTATCTAGGTTATGGTCAAATACCTCAAGTCGGTTTAGGTAAAATTTTCATACCTAAACTCATTGTTAGTACTCTGTATCCTGGGATGAACACAAGCTAGAATCCTTCATATAATCAAAAAACAATTCCAACTGCTCCTCAAGTGCCAATTTATCAACTTATTGGAAAACCTATTGGACAGCCTATTTAAGGTATTCCTATTCAAGTCCAACAACCTGTCTAGGGTAATCCGTCAACACTTGTTCAACAAATGTTCCAGAAACCTATCCCAAGTACTCCACAAACTTCGGTTCACTCTGTTGTGCAAACGTCTGTTCCAAATCCAGTTCCAAGTTCACCATCAACTTTCATCCTGGGAGTATCACAAGTAACGGTTCAACCAAGTACTCAGATTATCCCTCGGGCAATTGTTTATCAAATTGTTCCTACAGTTTAATCTATACCCCAAATACCTGTGGTACATCCTGGAATACCATATGTGCAAACACCATTCCAAGTACATGATTTTCAAGGTTAACCCTAGAGTCAATTTTTTCAAGGCCAGCCTTTTCAAAGTCAATTCATCTAAGGTCATCTTTTTCAAATTCAACCCTTTTAGAGACTATTTATCCAATGTCAAATGGGTTAGGGTCCTCCTTTCGAGAATCAACCATACTGCGATCATACTTTTCAAGTTCAAATTCAACCAAAAATCAGTATGGATGATCCTGGATATCCGGAAGGTATGCAAATTCCAACAGGTCAGGCTATTCCAGGATATCTTAGGAATCCTCCTCGAGGAACAATACTCGTCCCTCAGGGTTATCAATACTCACAACAAGACCCTAATGCTGAGTTACCATTTATTGTAACTTTGGATTTACTAGATCTATCTTGGTTAAAAAATGATCCCATTTTCTATCTACCATTTTGGTCATAAATCCCTATGAAGTTTCCCAATGGCATTCCAAAATTTAAAGGTAAATCAGGAGAGGATTCATCTAATCATGTCATGAGTTATCATCTTTGGTGTGCCTCGAACTCATTAGTTGATGATCAATTAGATTACGAATTTTTCAACGAACCTTAACTAGTTTGGCAACCAAGTGGTATATTGAATTACTGTGAGCTTCTTTTAGTACTTTCAACACCATAGCCACTAATTTTTTGAAACACTTTTAGCTACCCATCTAATACGATAATGGTACTGAATTTTTAACTTCTATGAAATATTCAACGCCTACTTATTTTTCAGAACATATTCATGAATGGAGACGAAGACGTCATTTAGTAAAATTTTACATTCTAGATCAGGTCTTAGCCAAATGGTTTATAAAACCACTTTTGTCAGTAATTGTAAGTTTTAAACCCGTACAGAAATTACCTGCATACATATTCTAAAACACAGAAAATAAACAATGCGAGAGCATAACACATAAAACACATATACACAAAGATTTTCCCCTGGATCCCAAAACCGGGACTACTAGCTTGATTTTTTCATTATGTTCCTTTCAATGTTACAATACATATTTATACATGCCGAAGCATCCAATACCATGGACTGAAAACCATAACGTCCAAAACCATGGACCAAAAAACAATCGCATCCAAAACCATTTGCAAAAATCATCTACAGAACCATAGGTAGGTCCGCCCAACCTAACATAGGGTCCAAAACCACATGCAAAAAACCATAGGTAGGTCCGCCCAACCTAACATAGGGTCCAAAACCAAACTTTTCTAGGGCGTTGCCCCAAACCCCATAGAGTGGGGTTACCTGCACCCCTCAAACCCCCTGTGACCTCCCCAGCTACGCAATCGATGCAACGAAGGGGGGGGGGCTCTTCCCCTCTTCTAACCCCCTGATTAACTACGTCAGCTAGTTGTGGAAAGAATATAACACAACCCAACATTCTCCCACTTGTTGTTTTCTTTCCACAGGGGGCCACAGGAGAGCTTAGTCATTTATCCAGCCCTACAACACCCATTATTTCTCTATACCAAGTGAACCTCTCATAGCTCACAGATTTTGTCAATGCATCTGCAGTATTCTTCAAAGTGTCCACCCTTACCAGCAACACCTTTTTGCCTTCTATCATATCCCTCACAAAGTGATACTAAACATCAATGTGCTTTGTCTTTGAATGATATGCAGGGTTCTTTGCCAAGAAAATTGCACTTTGGCTGTCACAGTCTATCCTTATAGATCCCTGTACTAACCCCATACTTGAACACAATTTCTGCAACCAAATTGCTTCCTTTCTTGCATGAGTGGCTGCCATGTATTCTTCCTCTGTAGTTAATAGTGCCACTACAGATTGTTTCTTACTCATCCAACTTAGTGCACCTCCAAATAGGTTAAACACACACCCACTTTTAGATCTTCTTTGATCCAGATCTCCAGCCTAGTCTGCATCAACAAAACCACGAATATCCAACACTCTGTCCAATCCTGGTCTTCCTTGGTAGCATAAACCATAATCACTAGTGCCACGCAAATACCTGAAAACCCGCTTCATTGCTGTCTGGTGCTCCTTACCCGGTTTTGACATAAACCTACTCAATACTCCCACTGCATGTGCAATGTCTGGTCTAGTATAGACCATCGCATACATTAGGCTACCGACTGCACTTGCATATGGAACACGAGACATGTCCTCTTCCTCTTCTTGTGTCTTGGGACACTGTTCAGTAGATATCTTTACACCTACAAGAATAGGAACCTTTACTAGTTTACTATCCTGCATATTAAACCTCTGCAATATTTTCTCGACATACTTCCTCTGGTTTAACAAAATCTTCCTATTTGTTCGATCTCTTTTAATTTCCATGCCCAAAAGATAGTTTACAACACCAAGATCTTTCATGTCGAATTTGGAGGACAAATGGGACTTCAATCCTGGATAATTTCTTTGTCATTTCCAACCAGCAACATATCATCCACATATAAGACCAGATAAATAACATGGTCACCAATTAATTTAAAATACACACAATGATTTCCTTTGCTTCTGGTGAAGCCAAGTCCCCGTACAAATGTATCAAATTTTTGATACCACATCCTTGGTGACTATTTTAACCCATACAAAGACTTCTTTAACTTGCATACGACTTCTTTCTTACCCTTCACTGCAAAGCCTTCAGGTTGCTTCATGTAGATCTCCTCTTCTAGATCCCCGTGAAGAAATGTTGTCTTCACATACATCTGTTCTACCTCAAAATCAAGAGAAGCAGCAATAGATAAAAGTAATCTAATAGAAGTTACCTTGGCAACAGGAGAAAAAATATCACCAAAATCAATTCCCAACACATGGGAATAACCTTTTTCTACCAACCGAGCTTTGTATTTCTCCACCTTTCCTTCTGCATTTGTCTTCTTCTTGAACACCCATTTTCTTCTAATGGGTTTCCTTCCAGCCAACAACTCCACCAGATCCCAAGCCTCTTTTTTTTGCAAAGATGCCATTTCATCAACCATGGACTCTTTCCAGAGTTTTCCATCCTCTAAATATATTGCTTCCTTCACAGTTCTGGGATCATCATTAGTAATAGATAAAGAAAAATTTGAACAGAAAGTAGATGGACTACACCTTTCTAGTTGCCTTCTTTCTTGAACTGATCTTCTCACACTCAGAGTTTGTGGCTCTTCATCTTGTGATTCCTCCTCTGTTGTAGAGTCTGATTCTTCCTCCTTTAGCTCAAACTCTATCTTCTTAGGTTCCTTTGGTTGTACTTCATGTTTAATAACATCTTTCACCTCCCTGAACACCACATCTCGGTTGTACAAAACCTTCATTGTTACTGGGTTCCAAAGCTTATAACCATTTAAACCATATTATACCCAATAAAGATGCACTTTTCAAAATTACTATCCAACTTGGTTCGTTTCTCCTTTGGAACATGTACATATGCATCACATCCAAATACCCTTAGATGTGAAAGAGGGGTTTTCTTACTAGTCCATACCTCTTGTGGAGTCTTATCCTCCAACGCTAATGAAGGTCATCTATTGACCAGGTAACATGTTGTCTCCATTGCCTCTGCCCAGAATTCCTATCCTAACTTGGTACCACTGAGCATGCTTCTTTCCCTTTCCATCAACATCTTATTCATTCTTTCTGAAACTCCATTTTACTGAGGTGTATATGGAGTACTCTTTTGTCGTGCTATACCACACTTATTACAAAATTCTTCAAATTCCTTAATGCAAAACTCTCCACCATTATTTGTCCTCAGAACCTTTATCTTCTTCTCTGTCTAGTTTTCCACCAGAGCCTTAAATTCTTTAAACCTGTCAAAGAATTCAGATTTCTTCTTAAGGAAATATATCCATGTATTCCTTAAGAAGTCATCTATAAATGATACATAGTACACAAACTTACCCAGTGATGGAACCTTCACAGGTCCAAACACATCACTGTGCACAAGCTCTAATATCTGATTTGCCCTCTTACCACAAAGGGGAAACTCACCTGATTCTGCTTCCCATATTCAAAATTTTCACAGAAATAAAAATATAGAGAGCTATTACTCATACCTTCTACCATACCTTTACCATGAAGTATTCAAAGGCCCTTCTCTCCATTATGTCCAAGCCTTTGGTGCCACAACATGGTATTCTCTCCAAAGACCACTAGATTTTCTGCTCCACTTTCAGGAACCACAAAACTTTCGCTCCCATCAACAACAGTGCTACCTTGAATCTTGTACAGAGTTCCAATTTGAACTCCCGCATCAATACCAGTGCCCCCCGAACCATCTTGCAGGTATCCTTCTTGAACACTATTTTTACACCTGCATCATCCAACTTGCTTACAGAAATCATATTTTTGGCTAATTCAGGAATATGCAGAGCAACCGAAAGTTTTCTAACCCTTCCACCTTGCAACTTCAACTTTACCTTTCTGCAACCAATGATTCTAGCCTTCCTGTCATCCCCCAAGAAGACATCACCACCATCATATTTCTCATACTCGTAGAACCACTCTCTATGGGGAGTGAAGTGAAAGGATGCACCTGGGTCAATCAACCATGCCTCATGATCTACATGTGTACTTGAAGAATCTAAGTACGCATCTCCACCTTCATCTGAGGTGGTTTTTGCCTCTACAAAAGGAGCATCATCAGATCCCTTTCCTTTAGCAGGAGCTTTAGGTTTACAGTCCCTTTTGTAGTGCCCTTCCTTTTCACATTTCTAACACACCACCTTTACAGGTTTTCCTGGAGATTTAGATCTCCCTCTATATTTAGACCTCCCAGTTGATGACTTATTTTTGTTTCTATTTTGGTACCGTCCTCGTACAGAAAAGGCATCACCATTCTGGCTCTCCATATTTTTCCATCTCATTTCCTGCGTCAGTAAGGATGAGAATATTTCATCAAACTGCAAGGCAGTTGCATTACTACCTATTGCAATAACTAGACTATCCCACGAATCTAGTAGAGAACACAACAAACTGATGCACTTATCTTCATCTGAAATTTTAATATCAACAGATAATAACTTACTTACCACAGTATTAAATGCATTCAGATGCTGTGTTACCAAGTCTCCATCTTTCATCCTCAAGCTATACAACTTTTTCTGTAGGAATAATTTATTCACCAGAGACTTAGATTGGTACAAAGTCCCTAACTTGTCCCACAAATCCTTCGTTGTAGCTTCCCCTGATACATTCAACAATACTGAATCTGAGACACACAATCGTATTTTTCTCTTTGCCTTCTGATCGAACTTCTTCCATTCTTCATTAGACACTCCCATTGGTTTAGTACCTATATCTACAATGATCCATTGATATTTATCCACCAACACATCCTCCATCTTGAGTTTCCATAACTCAAAACTTTGACCATTAAATTTCTCGATCTATATCTTTGCACTGCTCGCCATCTTATTTCACCACCAGAATCGATCCTATAGATCTCCCACTGAACATAGTCTACCATAGGCTTGAGTAAAACCCCTCAGCAATAAAGGCATCCCCTTGAAGACAAAATAGCTCAGATACCAAATGTAGTTTTTAACCCCGTACAGAAATTACCTGCATACGAATTCTAAAACACAGAAAATAAAAAATGCAAGAGCATAACACATAAAACACATACACATAGAGATTTTCCCCTAGATCCCAAAACTAGGACTACTAGCTTGATTTTTTCATTATGTTCCTTTCAATGTTACAATACATATTTATACATGCCGAAGCATCTAATACCATGGACCAAAAACTATCACGTCTAAAATCATGTGTGAAAATCATGCACAAAACCATAGGTAGGTCCGCCCAACCTAACATAGGGTCCAAAACCACATGCACAAACCTGCACCCCTCAAACCGCCTATGACCCCCCCTGCTACGCAATCAACACAATGAAGGGGGGTATACCCCGCTTCTAACCCCCCGGTTAACTATGTTGGCTAGTCATGGAAAGAATATAACACAAGCCAATGGTAATTACTAAAGATGTTAACAAAGGTGGTGTTGTAACTAAAGAGAATGTTATCTCTTGTGCCCAGTACTTAGATCTTGTTTATACTTAGTCTGGCACTTTATATGAAGAAATTCTAGATTTTCCTCATCCAGGTCAAACCAACCCAGCTCTTACAAGATCACACGCCATTGATGGTGTGATTGGTTATGTTAGCCAAAAATCTCAGACTAAAAAGAAACATTCTAAAAATACTTGGATTTTGGCCTTACTAGATTCACCCGAACAAGATCCTTCTCATGGAATTACTTTTGAAATAAATGTCGTATATTCATCTGCTCGAAAAAAGAAGCAACTTGGAGGTAAAAATAAAGGAAAAGGAAAAGCCAAACAAGACACTTCTCCCAAGGAGAAGTCAAACAAGAATTAACTATCAGACGAAAAGAAGAAACCTCACTATCCTTGTTTAATCTATGATAATGATTATCACACCAAGGAATGCCCTCATCATGCTAAAGTTTCTAACTTCATTAAGGGTTAAACTAATGCTCTTGTTTTGAAGGATCCATTTCCTTCTCAAGATAGTAAGATGGTTTCCCATAACCCATCTTCCTCTTCCACATCATCTAACATCGTGATGATGACTTTGAAAGTTATGGTAGCTATGAGGTCCAAAGACTATGGATCTAAAGTCATAGTGTAGATGGAAATGATTCCGGTTCACCTATTCATTCTTCCACAATAGCTGCTCCTCTTTCTGATCCTTTACAAATTGAAAAACATAATACTAATATGGTAATTCGACCACCTGCTAAGGGTGTTCTTCGAAATTCATCTTTTAATCCTCATGCTAGAGCTGCTCAGAATTACAATATTGTTGAAGATATGGCTATGTCGCCTTCAACAATGTCATCTCTCAAAGTGCTTTAGAAATTTCCAACACAAAGAAAATTACTATTATGAGCCATAGGAGTAGTTGATCCCCATGACTCTAATCTAATCATTTTTTATCTCGAAAATCATGTATTTATACTCCCACATCAACTAGCCTTCCAGATGCTAGTTTTTGTCAAGACAAAAAGATTTTTTCAAATGGTAATTGACAAAGGAGCGTCTACATGTATTACGTCTATTTCTTGTTGGAGATCTTTATATTCCCCAACTATCAATCAGTCTCCCACAACTTTGAAAGACTTTTATGGAAGAGGTTTTTGACCTTATGGAATTTTGAATGACATGCTTGTAGAATTAGAAGGTAAAACAATTGCAATTGAAGTTGAAGTCATTGAAACTCAACTTGATTATAACCTATTTCCGGGCCAAAGTTGGACTTACGCCATGTCTTTCATGGTCTCATCATTTTTTTGAATGATTATGTTTCCTCATAAAGGAAAAATTACAAAAGTAGATCAGCTATCCTATTAAACTTCCGACCCTAACTCTACTAGTAGCATTCCTTTTGTTGGAAAAATTGATTAATAAATATGAGGATATTGGTGTTGGTCTTCCTAAAGACTCATCTCTTATGGGAAATTTTGCGTTCCCTCCACCAAATCTTCCTCATAACGTTTCCCGGGTCAATATGATTACATCAAGCACATTTGAATCTTTAGATCCTTAAAAAGTGCCTTCAGAGTCAGAATTAGCCTTGTGTGGCGATCAAATGCCTCTTATTCCTTTTAAATCGACTTATGAGGTAGCTCAATATTTTTCCAACACATCACCATACAAAAATGGTTGAGTGAATACGATCTTCGATGATTATTCTCATTTGTCACATTTAAAACCAATATCTATACTTGATCCTTTCGATAAGGAGTTTATAACTGATGAAGGCATTATGGAGGTATTGACTTTGGATGAAATTCCTTGGCACGATTACTTTCATCGTTCATCTTTCCTACCCTGCCTTGACAAAGTTGAGAATAATTGTTCATCTATGTTTTCACTTGAGATTGTGACTAATCCTGAATGTCTGATGTCTATTCTTCATTCCGAATCTAAAAAGAATTTAGAAAACATATCGACAACTATACCAATAAACATCTAAGTGAAACCAGGAATTACTGAAAATATTCATATAGGAGCTTCTTGTTCTTTTGACGAAATTCAAACATATAAAGCCATATTCCAAGAACTTCGCGACATTTTTGCCTAGTCTTACAAAGAAATTCCAGGAATCGATCCTAGTATTTTAGTGCATGAAATCAAGACTTATCCAGATGCCAAACCTATTAGAAAAATATTACGTCTGGTGTATCCGCAAAAAGCTACTGCTATTAAGATTGAAGTTGAAAAACTATTAAAATCAGGTTTTATTTATCCCGTTCCTTTGAGTGATTGGATATCAAATATTGTACCGGTTACTAAAAAATCAAGGAACCATTTGACTATGCATTGATTATAGAGTAATTAACAAGGCTTGTCCAAAAGACAATTAAACAATCTCGTACATTGATCAAATTGTTTATGATTGTGTCAGAAATGAGATTTCTCTTTCATGGATGGATTTTCTGGTTACAACCAAATAAACATACTCCATGCTAATCAACGTAAGACTTCATTCATCTACCCATGGGGAAATTTTTCATATTGTAAACTCCCATCTTGTTTGAAGAATGTTGGTGAAAATTTTCAAAGAGCGATGTCTTATGCATTTCACGATATCAAACATATTGTCCAACCCTACCTAGATGACCTACCATCTCCCTCACAGAAATGACAGGATCATCCATCACATTTGAAAGCAATTTTTATTACATGTAGGCACTATGATATTCGTTTGAATCTACACAAATGTGTTTTTTGCGTACAATCTGGTCAACTTCTAGGATTTTTTGTTTTGAAAGAGGGAATTCATGTCTATCCTCTTAAGGTAGAGGAAATTCTAAACTTGTCTGCTCCTTCTACTCTTCATCAACTCCAAATTTTGCACGGGAAAGCAAACCTTTTACATAGATTCACACCGAACTATGCTCAAATGACCAAAGGTTTTACCCAAATTTTGAAAAGGGCATTCCTTTCATTTGGGATAGCTTGCTAAAAAAGATTTTGATGCATTGAAATATGCATTGACCCATGCACTGTTGTTGCATCTGCATGATTATCATTGGGATTACTTTCTATATCTAGCTACATCAGATACCACCATTAGCATGGTATTAGTACAGGAAGATGAATCCAACAATAGAAATTTGATCTATTACCTAAGTTGAAATCTCACTAAAACTTAGATCAAGTACATGCATGTGGAGAAATTAGCATTGGCAGTTGTTCAAGTTTTTTATCATTTTCGTCACTATATACTTTTACGAAAAACAACAGTCATTTTGGATTGCAACCCTATGATGAATATTCTTACCAAACAATTTCTAGGGGGAAAATACTCCAAATGGATAGTCATTTACAGGAATTTGATTTAGAATTCGAAAGATCTAAATCAAAGAAATCGTTAGTTTCATTGAACTATTGTGTGACTTTCCCTATACTGACATTAATATGGATTTAAACATGAACGAAAGAAATTAGAGATATAACCATAAATACAAGGACGCAGTAGAAATAACACTTCATTTCATTAATATCAAATACTGAAATATGCTTACAAATAGAATGGAAATAAGACTAGCTTGGGCAATGGTAACTTATCTCTCAAAAGAGATGTGGCAGCTACCTGCCTCTGAAATGTGTTACAATGAGGCTCAATGGAATATTTCTTATTGAGAAACAATGGAAAACCATAAACATCCAAAAACCTAACCCTAGGAGACTAAGTGCCAAACTATGGGCTCCATTTGGGTAAATTGGTACATCAACTTCCTGGGGTCGTAACTTTGGCATACGATCTCCGTTTGATGCACACAATACCTCGATAGAAATATCTATCCGAGGACTACAATTTTTGAATTACCAACATTGAATGTTAACCTAGGTTGGTCCCATTTTTCCCAAAAGTGTCGTTTAGGGCCTCAAAATAGCTACAAAAGTTTATGACCTAAAAAACTGCCAAAAATAGTAAATTGTGCTACAAATAAGGAAACTAAAAAAATGAAAGAAACAATGGTTGAGGTACAAGTGGAAGAGGTGGCTGGCCACTAATATCCACCTGGATCATTCCTCCACCCTTAGGAAGCAATGGTCGCCATTGCGTTGATTTCCTCCATGAGATAGGAAATTTCTGTTGAACTTGGTCCTTGGTGAGCCACTTGCCCTGGTGAAGGAGTTGGCCTACTTTGAAAACTCGATATAGTTGGATCCTTTGCTCTTGGGTGTTATTGATATGTGTGTCCATGATTTGATCAATTGTGGCTTGTTCCATGCAATCTGGATTTAAATCTGTAGGTGTGAGATGTTTTGCAATGTCTGATGTGTTTAGCAATGGTGGGAAGTATGGTCGAAGGTGGTCCACAATGAATAGTGGGTGCATGCCAAGGAATGGGGGAATGTTGAGCTCAAATGCATTGTCTCCCATAGCCTTGGTAATTGTGTAAGGACCATATTGGAGTGGTCTGAGTTTTTGATATGCTTCGGTAAGGCATTCCTTCTGCAAATGCAACCAGAATTTGTCGCCCACCTGAAACTTGTGGCACCTGATGTTGATCATGTCGCCGCTTGTACTTGTAATTTGATTTATCCAGAATGTCGTGGACCTGCTAGCAGATATGTTGGATGTTCTTAGTGAATTTTTTTACCTTATCTGCTTTGGATTGGACATGAGCTGAATCTACCTGAGTACCTGCAAATGGTATGGTCACTTCAACAGGATATAGTGGCTGGAATGCCAAACCTACTTGAAAAGGGTTGTTGCTAGTTGAGCTATGGAGAGTCATGTTATAGCTGTGATGGACCTCATCCCATGTGCATGGATGGTTTGAGTTTTACATTCACAGAATGTGTACGATAATCATGTTGACAACCTCTGTCTGGCCATTAGTTTGGTGATGGGAATCTGTGTACTTAGTGAGCTTTGTGTCCAACATCGACCAAAGACTGGACCAAAATGTATTGAGGAACCTGTTGTCTCGATATGAGATGATAAACTGTGGGATCCCAAAGTGTACCCAAACTCATTCAAAGAAGATTTTAGCAATGGCTTTTGTTGTGATATTCTTCTAATAGGCCTCCATAATGGCCATCTTCGAGAATATGTTGACGAACACAAAAACACAGTCATTTCCATCCTTAGTATAAGGAAGGCACGACATGTAATCCATGGATATGGATTTCGAAAGTCGAATAGGGGTAGGAAGTGGAGTATACATGCCTTGCTTTTTAATGGTCAGTTTGGAAATGGTGCAGGAAGTGCAGGATCTGATGTACTTCCTGACATCCTCTCGAAGATTTAGCCAATAGAAATACTTCTACAGTACTCCCACCTTTCTCTCAACCCCAAAATTCCCAGCAGCGCGAATGTAGTGCGCTTCCCAAATCATCTTGGCACGCTTGCTTGAAGGAACACAAAGGTGTCCTATGTGGCATAATAGGGCATCATGGAGGTGAAAATATGGAATTTATTGACCCTCCAAGAGCCTCTGGTATGTGTGTCTGAATTCTGGGTCGCTTTTGTAGAGAAGTGCCAATTAGAAGTCTTATGCCCACAAGAGTTGAGCATAGTGGTTAACGCCATGATCGGTGATCGACTAAGGTACTCTGCAACATTATTGGTTCTTCCCTTCTTGTACTTGATATTAAAATGGAACTATTGCAGGTGTGTGGACCACTTCTGATGCAAATGATTCTACAACTTCCCTTGCATTTGTATGAACTACAGGGATCGGTGGTCTGTGTGGATGATCGTTTCCTTCCCAAAAATGTAATGCTTCCATTGTCAGTAAGCCTGCACAATGGAATACATCTCTTTGTCATAAGTGGGACACTTCCAGACTATGTCTAAACGTTTCTCACTGTGATGTGCCACTAGATGCCCCTGTTGAATAAGGATTGCCCCAATATCATAGTCAAAGGCCTCTGTCTCGATCTCAAATGGTTGTTGCAAGTCTCGTATTGTGAGCACTGGTGTAGAGAAGAGACAATGTTTCAACTCCACAAATGCCTTCTATTGAGATTCAGACCAAAATAATTTTTCTTGTGCTCCTCCATTGGTGACTTGACTCAAGGGCCAAGTGATATGAGAGAATCCCAACACGAACCTGCGATAGAAATTGGCAAGACCCAGAAAAATGCGGAGCTCTTTCAGAGTGATTGGGGCTGGCCAATCCTGAATGACTTGGATCTTGGCTGGATACACATGCACCCCCTGTTCATCAATAATGTATCCCAGATACTGAACCAGGGTCATGCCAAAAGTGAATTTCTCCAAATTGGCACACAACTTGTGTTTCCGTAGTTTTTGGAGAACCTGTCGGATGTGGTGGAGGTGCTCTTCCAACCTCTGATTGAAGATTAGGATGTCATCCAAGTATACCACTACAAATGACTTGGTGAATGGCCATAAGATGTCATTCGTCAGCCTCATTAAGGTCGTAGGAGCATTCACCAAACAGAAAGGCATAACCAACCATTAAAAAAGTCCTTGCTTGGCTTTGAAGGCAATCTTCCACACATCAGAGGGTTCGATTGGTACCTGGTGATATCTAGACTTCAAGTCGATCTTGCTGAAATATTTCCCCCCCTTGAGTTGGTCCAGAAGGTCATCAATCCATGGGATCGGGTAGATATTTCAGACAATGATCTTCTTCAGCACCCGATAGTCAATAAAGAGTCTCCAAGTCCCATCCTTCTTCCGCACCAACATGATCGGGCTCCCACAGGGAGATGAACTTGGCCGGATGTGACCTTTCTGCAGTAGCTCCTGAATCTACCTCTTGATTTCATCATTCTCCAAAACTGAGCGCCGATATATTTCTCCATTGGGAAATGACACACCTAGGGTCCGATCGATGGAGTAGGCGGTGCTACCTTCGGTATCTTGTACAACTTATTTCCCAAAGTAACAATAACAACACGAGGCCTTGACTCATACACAGCATGTTGCTTCCACAAGTATGGTTGGCCTAATAATACATCACAAACATCAAGGGGAGAAACGTCACATAATACCTCATCCATGAAGGGATTGATGCTGTATGGAAGGCAACACTATTGGCTCACGCGAAGATCCTGTCCTTGGTGAAGCCACCTGATGGTGTATGGTTTTGGGTGTGCTGTGGTTGGTTAGTCTGGCTACTTTAAAACCTCTACCGAAATGAGGTTCTTTTGGCTTGATCAAGATTTAAACAAGAATGCAAAAAATTATAGATATAACCATAAATACAAAGATGTAGTAGAAAAAACACTTCATTTCATTAATGTCAAATATCGAAATATACTTACAAACAGAATGGAAATAAGACTAGCTGAGGCGATGGTAGCTTATCTATGAGAAGAGATGTGGTGGCTACATACCTCTGAACTATGTTACAATGAGGCTGCAAGGCCTATTTATTATTGAGAAACAATGGAAAACCCTAAACAGCCAAAAACCTAACCCTATGAGATGAAGCGCCAAACTATGGGCCCAGTTTTGGTAAATTGGTACATCAAATTCCCGAGGTCGTAACTTTGGCATATGATCTCTGTTTGATGCACAAAATACCTCATTAGAAAGATCTATCTGAGGAATATAAATTTTAAGTGAGAAACATCAAACTATGCCCCATCTTGCTTTCGGTTTTCCCAAAAAACATCATTTAGGGCCTCAAAACGGCTCTAGAAGTTCAGGACCTAAAAAACTCCCAAAAATAGTAAATTGTGCTACAAAAAAGGAAACTGAAAAACTGAAAGAAACGATGGTGGGAGTCTAAGTGGAATAGGTAGCCGGCCACCAATATCCACCTGGATCATTCCCCCTCCCTTATCAAGCAATTCCCCATTGCGTTGAGTTCCTCCATGAGATGATGAAACTTCTGTTGAACTTGGTCCCTGGTGAGCCACTTTCCCCGGTGAAGGAGTTGGCCTGCTTTGACAACTCGATATAGTTTGATCCTTTGTTTTTTGGTGTTCTTGATCTGTGTTTCCATGATCCGATCAGTTGTGTATTTTTTCATGCAATCTGGATTTAACTCTATAGGTGTGAGTTGTTCTGCAATCTCTGATGTGTCTAGCAATGGTGGGAAGTATGTTCGAAGGTGGTCGACATTGAACACTGGGTGCAGGCCAAGGAATGGGGGAATGTTGAGCTCAAATGCATTGTCTCCCACAGCCATGGTAATGGTGTAAGGACCATATCAGAGTGGTATGTTTTTCCGACAGGCTCCAGTAAGGCGTTCCTTTTGCAAATGCAACCAGACTTTTTCGCCCACCAAAAACTTGTGTTGCACCTAATGTTAATCATGTCGTTGCTTGTACTTGAAATTTGATTTATCGAGAATGTCGTGGACCTACTAGTGGATATGTTGGATGTGCTCAATGAAGCTATTTGATCGGTTTCATATTGGACATGAGACGAATCTACCGAGTAATTGCAAATGGCATGGCCACATCAATGGGACATAGTGGTTGGAATGTCAAGCCCATGTGAAAAGGGTTGTGGCCAGTCAAGCTGTGGAGAGATCAGTTATAGTTGTGATGGAAATATGGGTGGTGCTCATCCCATGTGCATGGATGCTTTGAGTTGTACATGTGCATAATGTGTACGATCATCCTGTTGACAACCTCTATCTGGCCATCAGTTTGGGGATGGAAAGTTGTGGACTTAGTGAGTTTGGTGTCCAACATCGACTAGAGACTAGACCAAAAAATGTACTGAGAAAATTGTTGTCCTGATTTGAGATGATAGATTGTGGGATCTCAAAGTGTACCCACACTAGTTCAAAGAAGAGTTTACCAATGACTTCCACTGTGATATTCTTCTTGCAGGCTGCCATAATGTCCATCTTCGAGAATCTGTCGACGACCACAAAAACACATTGATTTCCATGCTTAGTAGAAGGAAGGCCTGACATGTAATCCATGGAGATGGATTCCCAAGGTTGACTATGGGTAGGCAACGAAGTATATAGGCCTTGCCTCTTGATGGTCGGTTTGGAAATGGTGCAGGCAGTGCAGGATCTGATGTACTTCCCGACATCCTGTTGAAGATTCAGCTAATAGAAATACTTCTATAGTACTTCCACCATTTTCTCAACCTTGAAATGCCCAACGACCTGACTGTAGTGTGCTTCCCAAATCATCTTGGCACACTCGCTTGAAGGAACACAAAGGTGTCCCAAATGGCATAATAGGGCATCATGGAGGTGAAAATATGGAACTTGTTGACCCTCCAAGAGCGTTTGGTATGTGTGGCCAAATTCTGGGTTGCTTTTCTAGAGAAGTGGACAATCAGAAGTCTCATGCCCACAAGAGTTGAGCACGGTGGTTAGTGCCATGATTAGTGGCTAGCTGAGGCAATCTGCAACATTATTGGTGCTGCCCTTCTTATACTTGATATTCAAATGGAATTGTTGAAGGTATGTGGACCACTTCTAATGGTGATCATTCTGCAGCTTCCCTTGCATCTGTATGATTTGCAGGGGCCAGTGGTTTGTGTGGATGACCGTTTCCTTCCTCAAAATGTAATGCTTCCATTGTTGGTAGGCTTGCACAATGGAATACATCTCTTTGTCATAAGTGGGATACTTCTATACTGTGTATGAAAGTGTCTCACTGTGATATGACACTGGATGCCCCTGTTGAGTAAGGACTTCCCCAATAGAATAGTCAGAGGCATCTATCTTGATCTCAAACAGTTGTTGCAAGTCTGGTGATGTGGTCACTAGTGTAGAGAAGAGACGATGTTTCAACTCTGTGAATGCCTTCTGTTGAGATTCATACCAAAATAATTTTTCTTTCATCCCTCCCTTGGTGACATGACTCAAGGGCGAAGTGATATGAGAGAATCCCAACACGAACCTGCGGTAGAAATTGGCAAGACCTAGAAAGATGCGGAGCTTTTTCAGAGTGGTTGAAGCTGGCCAATCCTGAATGAATTGGATCCGAAATACTAAACCTGAGTCATTCCAAAAGTGCATTTCTCAAAATTGGCACATAGCTTATGTTTCCGTAGGGTTTGGAGAACTTGTCGGATATGGTGGAGGTTCTCTTCCCAACTCTGGCTGAAGATTAGGATGTCATCCAAGTATACCACTACAAATGAGTTGGTGAATGGCCATAAGATGTCATCCATGAAGCTCATGAAGGTGGCAGGAACATTAAACCTGAAAGGCATAACCAACCATTTTTAAAGGCCCTCCTTGGCTTTGAAGGCAATCTTCCACACATCGGAGGGTTTGATTGGTAACTGGTAATATCCTGATTTCAAGTCGATCTTGCTGAAATATTTTCCCCCCTTCAGTTGGTCCAGAAGGCCATCAATCCATGGGATCCAATACCTATACCATATAGTGATATTTTTCAGTGCCTGATATTCAATATAGAGTCTCTAAGTCCCATCCTTCTTTTATACCAACACGATCGTGCTCCCACTGGGCGATGAACTCGACCAAATGTGACCTTTCTGTAGCAACTCCTGAATCTTCCTCTAGATTTCGTTGTTCTCCAGAATGGAGTGCCAATAGATTGGTCCATTGGGCAACGATGCACCTAGGGTCAGATCGATGGAGTTCTTGACCTAACAATGCAGAGGCACCCCTATGGGGGAGGTGAAGATGGCCTTGTACTCCTCCATGACCTTGGCCATATGTTGTTGTCGTGGCCATGGTCTTTGGTTTTCCCTGAGGGTGTATCACCAAGAAAATGAATTTCCCAATTTTGGAAATGAGCTTACTGCATTATTTTGCAGTAACCAAAGAGATGGTGGTAGGCAGTGCTATCTCCAGTATCCTGTACAGCTTATTTACCAAAGTAACAATAACAGCATGATGCTTTGACTCATACATAACATGTCACTTCCATAAGTATGGTTAGCCTAATAATACATGACAAACATCAAGGGGAACAATGTCAAATAATACCTCATCCATGAAGGGCTTGATGTTATATGGAAGGTGACACTATTGGCTCATGCAAAGATCTCATCCTTGGTGAAGCCACCCGATGGTGTACAGTTGTGGATGTGTTTTGGTCAGTAAGCCTAGCCGCTTCATGACCTCTGTCAAAATGAGGTTCTTTGGACTCCCATTTTTGACAATGAACTATAGTGGGGAACTCTTTACCCACATTTGGGAGTGGAAGATGTGCTCCTCCTCCTCTGGATCTTTCAGTTCCTCCTTCTGGATCTTCATGGTGGAAACATTGGCCTTGTGCTCTGCATCGATAATATTCTTCCCTTTTTCATTCCCCTTGTTGGGTTTTGACATAGAGTCAAAACATGAATATGATTCCAAAGCCTTTAGCTCAGCCACCAGTAACTGCTTGGCCCAACACTCACTTGAATTATGAGTGTAGCTCTTACGGAACTCACACCACTTTCCCATGTCCTTCTTTGGCTTCGCGATGTTCTTATTTGCTTGCGACATTGGTGGGTTGTTGTTGGGTCATGGAAAAGGTATGCATTTACTATTAAACTCATCATCCTTTTCCTTTATTCTTATCTTTTGTATATCTCAATGCACTAATCTATTAAGGAATTATGGTAAGAAATGAAGGAATTATCTGTAGTTACGACTTGGCTAACTATTAACTTGGAAAACAACAAAAGGGACAAATGTTGTTCCCTATGAAGGAACAACAAACATTGACAAGCTAAGGAAGGAAGGCGATGGTTGCAGATAAGGCCAAAAGAAAATCAGAAGAATCAGCACAAGAAAGGAAACAATGTCCGAAGATGGAAAACTTTTGCGAATCCCTCAAGATCGTGAGATCCTAAGGGATCACATTTATCATTTATCTTTTTACCCTTTCCTATTATAAAAGGAGACGTTTTGTAAGAAGGAAGGGAGGAGGAATTTATGTATTATTGAAATTGTAATTGTAATTACAGACTCTTGCTATCGAGAAGAACACAAATATATTGTAATGCTCATTCAGTTTGATGATTAATATATAAGTAAAATTGTTGTTCCCTCACATTTCCTGAAGTAACCTAGCAGTGTTCGTTGGTGGCTAGGGACCCGACCTATGGTGGATTCAACTGCTTTTCTTGTGTCATACATTTCTGATTCTCGCAAGTGTGATGGTTTGATAATATTCTTGCTTTCTGTGATTTTATCATTTTCGTTGTTTATTATTTTCTAGTATTGACAAAGTATCTTTGTTTTATATCATTTACAATATTAGTACGATTTACTTTCATTTTGGATTGAGTTATTCAGATAAATGTTCTGCTGGATTTAATCAACTATAAAGAGTATTAACTATCATCGTTGAAACTCTCAGATTGATATCAATTGTTGTTTAGATTATTTATTGAAGACTAGGTTTGATTTAGACTAAATCAGTTAAAGAGGGATGAGTTATCACTACTGTACTCTCAACCGATGTTGTTGTTACTTTGATGAATGTACTGATGTGAGACATCATGGCTTGAGAAAGCCTTGCAAGGCACCACTCATACTTGGTCCGCTGTGATGAGACCAACTCTTTGACATGCTTGTGATGATGAAGGTGGCGAGCTGATGCCAAGCTCGTTCGTCTGTGATGGTGTGCATGCACCTCATGGTGACATCTCGCTGAAGCGAACTATTGCCTCCATTACAACCGGTGCATTTGTTCAGCCCCTTCATCCAACTTGTCTGCTAACTTGCGCATGGTATTCTTGGTTATGGTTGAAACGGAAACACACTGATTCATAATGTCCGTGATAATCTTCAAGTGTGTGCTGGTGGTCATGCACATCAACTTGCCAAAGTACAAGTTTAGCTCTAGTTGGACTTGCTTTTTTTCTTCGCCTTGGTGAGTGTGTTGAATGGGTTGGATCATATGCGTGCGCAAAATGAAATGCATGCTACTAAAACTCTTGCATGCGATAAAAAACACTACTCACCATGTCTTCTCCATGTCAGCTGCTAGGATGGATCTTTAACTTGTACAGGAACAATTTCATCCATGAGTGCATGTTGTGCCCACTATTGTTCCTGATCCTGCTACAACTCATTCATATGTTTGTGCAGCTTCATGTTATTCCTTGAGTCACTGCTTCAGTACATGCAACTAATTCTTCATTCCCTTCATTGCCTTCACTCGACCTTCATGTCGCACCATCACGTCATAGCCTGAGTCTCCAAAGCGGCTTTCATTATCAGTGGATCTGCTTGATCTTGAAACTTTGTTCCGCCTCTATGTTGTCAACAACCTTCCTCTTGCATTTGTTGTGTTCACTGCATTCGGTATGCCACCTTCAGCTGTTTTTCATGATGTTGCTCATTGTGATGCTGCTGCATGATGTCCTTGTCTAAAAAAATCTTGATGTCTTTGTGAGTAGACAAGCTCATAGACACTTGATCGACTGCATTCCCAAGCGTGCTCTGAATGATGTCTTCATCCTTGCTCTCCTGGAAACCATTGTACCTATACTGTTGAGAGGTAGATGAACACTTGTGATACCATGAGACATGGAAACAATCATAGCAAGAAATCTATCAATCGAAAACCAAAATGAACATGAGAACTGACTTGCCACATGCTTGGGTGAATGATCATGAAGGTTGTGCAATTTCAGTCGGGAGGTCGGGAGATAGATTGCCAAGACTGTGCAAGGAACATTCTGGGCTGCTGGGAGACTGGCTGACTACTAGAACTATGCAATGCAAAGTCTAGTCTAGCTGCTGACTGTTGGGATTGTGCAATGCACAATTCCAGCTGGGAAGGACTGTTGTCCCACGGACAGATTTGTGCAATTTCTCTGGCCAAGCTGCCACTATCCTCCAGAAATGGGCATAACAGTCCGGGAGGATAGTGCTGAGTATGAATACGCAAATCTAGAGAGGAAGGTGCGTCTGCCCTCCCTAGATTGCGCAATGCAGATTTGGTGAAGCCAGAGTCCGAGCCAAGGCTGGCCCGACTTGCCGACAGGAAATTGAAAGCAACTAAGACAGTAAATGCATGGCGACACTAAGTGATAGCAGAAGTGATTGACAGATGAAAAACATGAATGAAAGATTCAACAATTAGATCAACATCCATGTGGGTGAGGTAGTTCATTGGTTGGGCGAACGTCCGTGCAAAATAGTTTCATGCATGTGACAGCAGTGAGATAGCAACGAAAATTGAAACAGAGATAGGGCAAGCTAGTATATATGTAAATGACATTAAGAATTAAAAGAAATCAAGAAAATAGTACTCTCAAAGGAGAAACACAAAAAGCAACATAAATGCATCACAAGGCATGGGAAGCGGGCTTACCCCAAAACAACTGAGCTAAATGTGTCGACTACTCATAGATGTGATGTGGGATGTCAGAGCTGCAAGGTTGATGTGAGGAATGAGCTATGCAATGTACGGTTGACGAGTTTTGATAACATCGAGGTTGTGACGTGCATGCCACGAATCTAGGGGAAGCGACACCTGGTGGGAGGTTTCAGAGTTGCTCCTTGCATGCAACCTCCAACTGCTGAACATAAATCCCTGAAACAGGGGATGCCTTTACATGTTACCTTGGGAGAAGCAGCCCATGCATGCAAGTATGTTTTTCTCAGTCCCGGAGGGAACTGGTCAACTCAAGTGCGCATGGAAGAGACTACTCGAATGCTGGAGAAAAATGCGCACTTGTGGCTGGGGGTTGGGCTGGCTACCTAGAAGATTTGTGCAATTTCTGGGCAGAGTAGTTGACTGCTGCCTCGATTTGTGCAAATTTTGGGCTGAGCATCCTTGTTGGGGAAATTTGTGCAAATCCTGCTAGGAGTGCTAGTAGGTAGGATTGCACAATCCTGGATCCCAACAAGCTGCCATAGAAGATTGCACAATTTTTGGAGGGAAGGTTGGTTTCCCTCCAAAAATGTGCAATTTTCAAGGGGAAGCTACAAAGCCTGCAGCTGGACCAAGTCCGGGTGAATAACTTGTGAGGAGAATGGATCAAGTTGTGACCGACAGACTGCCTTTGTGCAAGAAAGACACTAAAGCTTGTGAACTTGATGAAGTGAGGTAGGCTGCTATGAAGGTTGGAAGGGAGGCTCCAAAACAAGGCTAAGAAAAAATTTTGGAGGGTGGTTGGAGCCGCTACAATAGTTATCTAATTTCTGCATTTTCTCTGTTGCATGTATAAGCTAAAAACAATAATTAAAATGTCTAAGAAAAATTTACCCTCAAATTATAGTTTTTAGATATCAATATAATTATTTATGAGATTTGTTGCGATGAATTTTCAAGTGGAGTATCCTCATCAATTTAGAATTTTCTCTCTCTCTCACTTTTCCTCTCACTCATTCTCTCTCTCTCTCTCCCCCCCCTGTCTCTCCTATCCCTCCCTCTCCATCCCTTCTTCTCCTCTATTTCTCTCTTCCATCTCCCCTCGACGTCAACCCTTTCCCCTTTTGCAAGAGCTCCTAGTTGTAGAAACATGTGCACATTCCTAGACCTAAGAATGCACACATGTGCATGCTCCTAGAGCTATGAAGGCACATGCACTTTTTTGAACTTATTTTTTCCTCAACATGAAGCTTATGTGTATCATGAGTTGATTTTTTTATATGCAGGTACTCAATGACAAAATTGGTAGTTTGGGCTACGAATACATGAGAACCTTAATTTTTCATAAAACCTCTCTATATCTCTATTTTGACATTATTTTTTGGTAGGATAGAAAAAATCATTTTTTTATGAAAATATAGACACCTATAGAGATGATTATGAATATTCCACACGCACACATATGAAGTTAATAATGTTTACTATTTTTTATATATTGTTTCTTGATATATATCATACTATTAAAACATATCCCTCTTTTATTTTCATTATAACTTGTTTTTTTCTTTAACCATTTGATATATATATATATATATATATATATATATATATGGTGCACTAGACACTAATATCTATATGTTAAAATGTATATTTTTGGAAGTTAATTCACTTTCCAAGATTTTATGTTATTAGAACATATTCAAATTCATTGTGGAAGTACATAGAATTATCCATCAAGTTAAGAGATTGTGCACCACTAACATGTAATGAGATACCATTATTTTCTTGCACTAACCATTATGGTTAAAATGCAATTTTGTCAAAGCACTGAGGAAATTTGGAAGTGTTACAATAAACATAACATTGAGCATTGATACATTATTTGTTGTCAAGTTTATGTTTGGAAAATCTGAGGCAGATAAATCCACATTCAATTAGCTCACCATATTAGATTTTGGAATCTTTCCCGAACCAACAATTTGATACCTCCATACTCAAATTACAATGGAAAAGTAATTTGAAGGGAAGAACCATAAATAAGGAAATGTGTGCATGCATGAGAGAGAGACCAAATCAAATGAAAGAATAGTATAAAAATATTAATGGCCCCATCCCTGGAGGGAATATGGGGGCTAGTGTTTTTTAAATAGGAGGATTAAGAAGCTCTAGTAGTTCATTCGTGCCCCCTTCATTTTTCCACCTCATCCATGTTTTCCTGCCCATGTTATTTCATCTTAAGTTGTACCACACTCCGCCTCTGCATAAACTGCAAGCCACTCTAACCCAACCTCCTCCAAGGGGGTCCTCCTAAAAAATATACTCACATATGGTCTTTCTTACCAAAGGTAGACCCTTCAAAATGCAGATCTACACCTTTGGTAAAGTAAAATTGTGCAGAAAATAAGAGGGTAAGCTTTGGAAATTACCAGAATGGAGAAAAAAATTGAATCGAAATAGAGAAGCGAATGTCTGGCAAAATTGGATCTCTTTCAGGAATAGCAAGGGTTTTGCAGGCTCATTCCAACAGCTATCCGAGCCTGTGTTATGCCGAGGCTCTACTCAAAATATAACAAACACGCGAACTGCCACCGTTAAGGTTGGCTGCTAGGACTTCGAAAGTATTAATATGAAGTCTAGGGGTGAGATTTGCAGCTATATAATAAGAAGAAGTCAAAGAAGACGTGATGACTTTGATTCATAAGTGTTTATAGCGGCCAAATTTATAGATGTGGGCATTCATTAATATTTTTTTATTTTTATTTTTTTTATTTTGTAAATTTGGTAAAGTATATATATGTGACAAAATTTTAAAATATAATTTTATGTAAAACTGAGTAGAATTAGTTACGTTAATTATATAATGGTATTTGTTTATTGAGGGGGTAAATTTGTTTGAATGGCATATTTAAATTTGGAATCCAAGGTGCTTGAATTTTGTTGTTTATTGTGGACATGGATTTAGTATTATCAAAAACCTTAAAATGATGGTTGTAATCTAGATTTCTCAAATTTTTTGCTACATTTTATCAAAAGCTTGTCAAAATTTCCATTATTTTTTAAACAAATTTGAAACCTTTACCAATTTAAAATCACTTATTATAAAAAGAATTAAAAAAATGTTGAGTTTTTTAAATAGAATATGTATAAAATTTTAAAATGTTTAATATTTTGAGGAAATATTCTATTTATGATTATTTTAAGTGGATATTCCATGTATCATTAAACATAATTAAAGTTTAATATTTAAAATATAGAAAAATTAATTAAGCATAATTAAACTTTAATATTTAAAATACCGAAAAAAATAATATATAGATTAAAGAGAATAAAAAATTACGGTTAAAAAGATAATGTTACATATTAATATGTTGATTTTATTATTTTTTAAACATTAACTCACTCGTATTGTTTTTTTATGATGATTCCAAATTTAAACATTTCAAACTTTATATACCCTGAAATTTTAGCAAACTCAACCAACTTGATAATTAATTATTTAAACATTTATTTTTAATTAAGTCAATATACATTTTTATTTTGGTAAGAGAATGGTGAGTCTCAAAATAAACAGTGAGATGCATTTAATAGTCAAGTTTATTTTAATCCTTACTAGATAATAATTTGGTTGTTAATTACAGGTTTAAAGATAAATGTATAATTGGGCTATGACAAATGTGTGTTTGTATAGTAGACAAATGGAGTGACAACATTATAATTAATTTTTTTTATAAAAAACAAAAATGTTATAAATATAAAATAACAAAAATAAAAAATCCCACTGTGAAAAATATTTTATATTTATTTTGATTCCACTAAAAACTACAAAATTTTATTAAAATCAACATAAACAAATTGTTACTCAAGCTATATGCGGGTGGGTCGAGCGGTGCAGAAATGCTATCTCCTTCCTATGTTGGTGGAGGGTCGGCTCCGCATTATCCATTCCTGCCTGCTATAAAGAGACTGGCCTTCCTATAAAAACTAGAGAGACTGGAACCCAACTTCCATGCAAGAAAAAGATTTAGAGAGGATAAATTCGCCGAGCACAACAAAGTGAAGAGAAATTCGTATCATGGCAGACCATGCTCTACCTGAGTGGACTCATGTGGTTCCAACGTGCCCAGAGGCCAGAGGCGAATCCGTTGGCCCAACAACTACAGATACAATGCCGAACTTATCTCGATTGCAGGTTTCTTTGGACTTATTGACATGGTTCACTGAGCCCCTCCCTTTTTGTTATGGTTTTCTTCTTTTTTTTTCCCATAAATTCCGTTATGGTTTTCGTTTACATCCCATCTCACTATCGTACATAAGTCATTAAGGTTTTGCACATCAGGTGGCATGCATACATGGAACATCCAGCAACTACGGTCTTGCGTACAACTATCAACATAAAGCATCCATGAGCATCCTACTCTGGTCCTGCTGGATGACCATCTCGCCTTGCATCATTCTCTCAACACTGGTCCCGCTCATTTGAAATTTGAAACTCCCACTTATGTGAAATTTGAAAATCATACATAACACCTTCCATGAATATGGCAAAGACTGTCTTACCTGTAATTTTTTTTTTCATTTTTTCTGCTAATCTGTAACTACCAGCTCAAAAAATACACGAAATTAATAGATGTCTTTTTGCGACACAGAGACTTGAGCAAAGACAGATACCACTCCACTTGTTAGTGAATGCAGCAACACTTGTTAGTGAATGCAACAATAACAAGTTTATGGACTGGTTTTTTTCATTGATATTATAAACAATTTGTTATTGGTGTTTTTTTTTATTTCTTTTGGTTGGTATTACAAATATCACTGACCTCCTCCCTACTCGCTCAAATTTTTTATTTATTTATTTATTTTAATTTATTTATTTTTGCAGCTCGAAAAAAGCTAGATTACTATTCATTCATTATGAGTAATATAAAACTGTACATCATGTAACTGTTATGCTAACCATATATATGTCCCGAATAAGGCTAACCAAAAACATAACAGAGAAATGACAAAATCAGAGCCCATGACTACAAATCCTCACCTAAATGATCAGAATAAGATGGAGGCATTATATGGATCATCAAAACAAAGTAGGATTAGAAAATATGAAATGTTAAGCAGAATAGGAAAAAAACAGAATGGGGTACTTGAAACATACCAGATTGGAGGAGAGGAGTGAGTGAGTTAGGTACCCGGCAGAATGAATTCTTGTATATGGTTCAATTTGTCCCCCATTGATATACTCATCTTCCAGAATTCGTTTTGTGAAGCAAGGCCTTTTCTTGATAGAGTATCAGCAACTTTGTTTTTTCCCTATCAATATGGTTGATTGAATAGTCCTTTCGATTATTCCAGATTGAGTCTATTCTGCTCAACCATCCCAAAAGGTTGAGTGAATAGACCTTACATGGTCGATTATGACCTTTGAATCACCAAATATTTGTAGATCCTGGATGTTGAGATAGTCACAAAAAATGAGGAGACCTACCAGTGCCATTACCTCTGCTTTGTTATTTGATCCTTTACCTCCGTGCCAAAATATGTCAATATGCTGACCCTCCATTAGGATAATATAGACTCCACATGCACAACAACCATTTTGGGCCACCCCATAAAAATAGGCTCGAGGGATGCCTGAGGGATCCGGGGAGATTGCCACCTTCCCACCAAATCTCTGGAGATTATTGGTGAATTGACAAGCATTGTATTGAGAGAGAATGGATTCATAGACAAAGACATAATTTTCCTTGTTGGAGTGAAAGAGAGCCCTATTCCTCCATTTCCATATAGCCCATAAGGTCAGTAGTGGAATAGGTCTCCAGTCTAATTTCATATTACCCCACCATTTAAAAGCATCCATGATGGATGGAAAAGAGATCCTGTTGAAACCGAAATGGACTGCCAAATTTTGCCATATCCCCTGAGATTGAGGACAGATTAGGAAAATATGTAAGTTGTTTTCTTCGTTTGATTTGCACATAGGACATATGGCAGGCCCATTCCAGTTCCTTTTTTGGAGATTATCCCATGTTAGGGTCTTATTGTGGAAAACAAGCCATACAAAAATAATAATCTTGTTGGGGCAACCTGATTTCCAGAGGGAAGTAGGGAAGATGCAATCTTGATGAATGGAGCTCATATGTTGGAGTTGAAGATAGATATCCTTTACATATATAGTTAATCGTCCCCCATACCCCTTCCAAATTAGTTTATCCTCCGCCTCTGAATGAAAAATACCCTTGTTCCTCATAGACCAAGTGATCTGATTCCATTGTAGAGCCAGTTCATCATTGAGATCCAGCTCCAACGCCGATTTCCAGATAGGGATAGGTCCTGGCCATCTCAGAATTTCCTTCTCCAAGGAAAAGATCCCTTTTTGCTATAAGGCCCAAAGTAACTACCGAGAAAAGGATATTTCCTCATCACCTCCTGCAATGGGATATAATCCTATAATGATATTTTTCCCCGACTGGAAGCTCCATATCAGATTCTAGAGAAAAAAATGCTCGATTTTTCGAAAGCTTCTTCAAATTTCTGACCCCTGAGAGGATCCAATAGTCCCTAGCCTATACCAGAATGATATGTCTCTGTTGTCCATATACTTTGATTTGATGGCCTTGCTCCAAAGACTATCTCCTAAGACTCCTTTCCATAAGGATTTGCAAAGGAGAGCTATGTGAAACAAATTGAGGTCCATGATTCCCCAGCCCCCCATCTTTTTTGAACAAGTCAACTTTGAGAGTTTGGAAAGGTGGAACTTTCTTTTCTCTTTGTTCCCACCCTAGATAAAATCAGTAGTCAATCTATTTAGTTTGTTGATTATATTTACAGGAATGTAGAATAGATGGGCCCAGTAGACCATTAATTGGACCAGAACATCTTGGGTTAAAATCACTCTCCCAGTGATGGAAAGACATTTGAATTACCATCCAACAATTCTTCTAAAAAATCAGTCATGAATCCACATCCAATCAGCAAAGGAGTAGCCCACAAGTTTTAGTTGATAGCCCAGGTATTTCAGACCCTCATTGAGTGGAATAGCTTTTATATTGAAGAACTGGGTCAGGTAAGAAATAAGTTCTCCATTTACATCCTCCAGATGGAAAGACGGTTTGTCATCATTTATACACATCCCTGAAGCCTTTTGGAACTTACCCAAAATGTCATGCAAACAGGTCCATGAGACTTTACAAAGCATCGTCGATAGTAAGATGTCATCAACAAACAAATTGTGAGAAATGGAAATGTCCCAGTTGATAGCCAAAGGTCTGCATCTCTTTTCTTGAACATCCCTTTTTATGTGAAGACTTAAGGAGTCCATGACCGGGATAAAAAGGAGAGGGGACAGAGAACAACCCTACCTCAAGCCTCTGGCGGCAGAGAAAAATGAAGTAGCAAATCCATTAATAAGAACCGCATAGTTTACATCTTCGACAAAAGTCATTATCCAATTGTAACATTTGTCATTTAGGTCAATTTTAGAAAGGAGACACCTAAGGAAACCCCAGTCAATGGAGTCATATGCTTTTTTGAGATCTATTTTCAATAATGCAGCATCAGCTTTTCTTGTATGCATAGAGTGGAGACATTCCTGGGCGAGTGCTATAGCCTCTAAAATGTTCCTACCCTTAAGGAATCCATATTAATCAGGGGTCAAATGAGATGATAAAATAAGTCTCATCCTATCAGCAATGATTCTGGAAATTATCTTATATAGAGTGTCACATAGGGAGATGGGTCTGAAGTCCATGAATGATAAGGAGAGCTTCTTTTTAGGAATTAAAGCAATAAAGGTGGAGTAAATAATGTGGTTTATAGAGCCATTGATCCTGGCCTCCTCCACCATCTCTAGAAGGTCAGACTTGAATAGATCATAAAAGTGAATGAAAAAATCTATAGTCCACCCATCCAGACCAAGACTTTTTTCCTTTTGGAAATATTTCATGGTTGACAAAAGTTCCTCCTCAGTTACCTTAGCAGATAGAAGATCATTCTGCTCCTCATCAAACATGGTTGGATATGGCTCAATACCCCATATGATGTCATCGAAATCACTGCCCCCGTTCCTATTGTATGCTTTTTGAAAATAAATGACTGCTTCATTAGAGATCTCTTCCCGGACATGAGCGAGATTACCTCCTCATTTTTAATTTCCCAAATTGAATTTGCTTCTCGCCTTTTATTTGCATATCGGTGGAAGAATTTAGTATTTTTGTCACCCTCTTTTAGCCATGTGGCTTTGATCTTTAATCGCCAGGAAGCCTCTTCAATTGCTAGAATTTTTTGCTTTTTTCTCTCCAGATCCCAGATATGAGCTCTCATATCCAGGGACACATAGTTGGCATTCAAGCAAACATTTTTTTTTCCATTTTTTCATTTAACTCCTTCAAAGCTTCCCTGTTGGAGATCTTCTTTTCTCGCTGCCATCTTCTTACACATTTCTTGAGGGCCCACAAATGATCCAAGAAAGAGTGGGAATGACCCGGACAGTCCACAGAGGAAGGAGATAGCCAAGAATCCCAGATAAGATTATTAAAATGTTCATCCTCAAGCCACACTCGATTGAATTTTAATGGATAACCATGTTTGTGGCCAATGAGATTCCATTGGATGGAGATAGGTCTGTGGTCCGAGATGAAGCTTGGGATAATCTTTACAAAGGGGATCCCAAATCTATCAATCAATCTGTCGTGAATGAGGAAGCGATCAAGTCTCTTAGCTAGATAAGCATCATTTAGTCTCCCATTATCCCAAGTAGGGCCCATTCTGATAGGATAAACGTCAAAAAAATTGTGCTGAAGGATAGCATCTCTGATCATGCCTCCCACCTGATCATTTTTTCTGCCCCTTCCCCAGATTTCGTCATTACTCAGAGTGCAATTTAATCCCCCCCGATCAATAGAGAATCAAGGTCCAGTAGCCTAGAGGACATGAAGCGATCCTAGAAGGGAAGGCATTCTTTATATGGGGCATAGAAATTTAAGATGTGAACAGGCCCTGGAGATCCCCTAATGTAGGCGAGAAGGAGAATTCCAGCAAAGCATTTGAAAGCCACTGCCGAGATCCAAGCCGGATCCCACAAAACCGCCAGATCACCGAAAAGACCAGAAGCACTCGTCATAGCCATATGCCATGAGGGGAACATGCGTCTGAAGTAAGGTATGGATTCATGGCAGTCATGCATAGTCTCTTGAATGAGAAGAATCTTTGATTTAGAAGATCTAAAAAGATCCTCGAGAGCTAAAAATTTAGGGTCCGCTCCTAGACCCCTAGTATTCATTGAGAGAATATTAATCATTTGGTCTCATCCCCAGGCTTGCTTGCTCTAAGCAACCCATTTTCAATGAGTTTAGTAATAGGAATGTCTACCAGAGTGAGGTCCTGAATGTGCAAATTAGGCCTACCCTTCCTGCCCCTAAAATGTCTGCTCCCCCTGTTCTCTTTTCGCCTTACTGTAATATTTCCTGCTAAGGATGGACTGATAGTAGGGGATGGAGACCGATTTGGTTTATGAACAGTTAGAGGTTGATGTTTAAGGGATTCTCATTTGAGCAGGAGATCCAGATCACATTCAAAAGAATTTACAGGAGAAGATTTAGGAGAATTTAGGGGAGTGATCAAGATACAAGGAGCTTTTCCTTTTAGGTTTGCAATGGCTTTTGAAGGAATGGAGAGGGTAGAGAGAGGAGGAGGAGATGAGGTCCTGAGAGATGCAGGAAGATGATTTTGTGGAGATTAAGGATATGAAGATATATATGTGATGTGTGACGCGGTAGGGATATCCCGAGAGGGATGGGGAATAGAGGGAGGAGAAGAAATAGCTTTATTTGGATGTGGTTCAGGGGGCAAAGGGATGACAGAGAAAAGAAACTGCCTTTCAGAAGGGGACATACAAATCGAATCCGGGGACTTCGACTTGCTTGAAGATCTGCAAGAGCAGCTGTTCACTTTATGAGGGTTGTGATCGCACCAAATGTGCTGAAAAGAATGAGATCTCTTTAGAGATAGACCTGAAGATCGCCCTGGGGAAAAACCTCTTGGTGAAGAGAGACGAGCTTTCCCAAATCCGAAATCATGATTTACACCATGCTCCATATTGCAATTTTGTTCACCTCTAACCATCCCCGAGAGATTGGCAAGAGGATTTTCAAAATGATCCTTCCCCTTATGTCTACCACCAGGACGACAAGGGCAATGTAATTTCAGGTGGCCGGTTTTATGACAGACAGAGCATCTGAATGGAACTCCCCAATAATCCAACCTCTACTGGTTATTAGACTCACCCCATGATAGGTTTATATGCTCAGGGAATCCCCCTCTGTATTCTTTTTCAATAAGAATCCAAGCAACCCTTTTGTCCTTGGCTCCAAGACATTTAGGGTCAACGAAGATAAATCTCCCGATTGCATTTCAATATCAGCAAGAGTCTCCTTGGTCCATAGTTCAATGAGAAGACCCGAAAGCTTTACCCAGATAAAATTGTTTGATGAGGTTCTACGAAGGGGATTGAAGCCAATGTACCACTTATGTAGAGCGAGAAAACTTTTATCATGAACCCAAGGAATAGCAAGAATAACATCCAAACCCCTGTCATTTAGAAAGTGGAAACTGAACCAATTATTCATGAGCCTAACGATAGTCAGAATATACCCCAATAGAGAGGTCCATCTAGATCTAATCTATGATCTCATCTGGCCATCCTCCATTGCAGGGAAATGCCAACGACCCACCAGAGCACGCTTTGGAAGGCTAGTAATCATATCAATCAGAAAGGAGCTATCCAAATTTATAGCAGCAGGAGGGGGGGAAGACTTCATGGGCCGCTGATTTCTTCAGTGCGGCGGGAGATCAGAGCCGCCACCTTTTTGATCCTGGTCCGAGATCAATGCGTGGGGAAATAACTTATTGGCCAGGGATAATTTCCAATTGGCATTTACGACTGACCTACCTAAGGTATTCTCCTCTTCCATGGTGGCCTGCACCATGGATAACGCGACAGACGCGTCAGAAAAGGCTTCCATTTGTTCAATGAAGAATACAATACTAAATGTGGAAAAGACAAGTGAACAAGAAAATAAAGAAGGAAAGGATAAGAAACCTCTAAGAAATCAATGAAAGGAATAGGTCAGATGTCAGGGAGTTAATCAGTCAATACAAAAAAAATGGGCAACAGAGTAGCCGAATGTGCAGGAGAGACCGTAGATAAGTCTCGAGGCAATATATGGGAATGACGACATATGGAAAAATTCAAAAAAGGAGACTGAATCTAGGGATCATCCTAAAGTACCCTTCCTGAGAGAGCATAACCTTCTTGGAAGCTCCACAGCTGACAACGAAAAAGAAGGATTGGACCTCGAAGCAGAAGAAAGAATAGGCAAGAATTCAATATCAACAGCTCCCATTAAATGGAAAGTGGAAAAAATCCTGCTCCATCTTACGACATGGCATTCCGGTTGACCAAAAACATAATCGATCGAAAAAAACCTGAGAACAGAAAAACCAGAAGAGCCCGAAGGAGGAATAAGGAGCAAACAGGAAGAGTTAAGAATGACTCGGACAAATTATACAACAACAATAGCAATGTTTGCACATACACCACCATGGATCGATTTTTATGCGAAAGTCTAAGTAGGGCTTCGATATAACAACATATTGCTTCAAATTAACTAAAGGATTCCATAACCAATTAAGGAGAAAAGACCAGACATATGAGCCTGGCAATGGGAAAGGCATGCACTGGATATTAACACTGACCAGCTAGAAAGATGATAGAGTCGAACCCTAATGACCTTCCAAACCATCAAAAATTGAATCATATAGCCCTGGATATGAAGCGACTGAGAAAAACATCTCTGAGATATCCTATTATCAAATCCTTTACTACTCCTTTCAGAACAAATGGGAAACAATTTTATCCTAAATTTAGCTAGAACCAGAGAAAATACAGAATAACCGAAAAATATGCTTTCTAATGAAAATAGGAAACCAAAAGGTTACTAACCTTATTAACCGAGCATCCTTCGAGAGCAAGAGTGCCATAGAATCCACAGACACGAACCGACTCCAAGCCACCATCTCAGAATGATAGACCGACCCATAAAAAGAGAGAGAACTTTGATGGTTGAGGAGCAGGATAAGAGCTCAGGGAGAAACAACAATTATTCAGTCCAGAAGCTTGAGACCAAGAGTAATCCAAGGACTACCACTAAGAAGAAGATTCCGAGATGAATAACTGAGAACGTAGACGATACATCCCCACGCAGAGCACGCGGAGGAGAGAAGGCCAAAACCGCATGCGGTGCAGAGAGAAGCGACTAAAAAAGGGATGAATAACCTGAGGTAAACGCACATCGAGAACCAAGAGGCAGCACGACAGAGTTCATGCAAGCATGAGCTCCTAACAAAGGACAAGTGGAGACGCTGTAACATGGTGGAAAGTGCAGCAGTTCGACATGCTATAGAGAGCTACCAAAACATCGAACCGTGATTGGAGCGGGTGAAGGCACGGTCAGAAGCTGAAACGTGGCATATGATGCTGTAGCTCGGCATGCTAAAGAGGGTTACTGAAATGTCGAACAGTGATTGGAGCCGGTGAAGGCGCGGACGATGGCATTAGATGGACGAAGAGGCGGTGCATTCCACTGGTTGGACACCATCGTGGTGCTCGCGCTCTCGCTGCCCCTACTTGCTCAATGTTTTAGCAGTTCCAGAATTAGAGAAAGTCCCTGGTCTTGAAATTATGGCCCAATCGGTGGTATTCTAGATAGTAGATTACTTATGTCTACTTTTAGTTTTTGGTTTTATAAATAATTTTTTTTTGCTTTATAATATAGATAGTTTGTTCCAGTTTTTTTGGTATTACAAACAATTTGTTCCAATGTTTTTTGGTATTACAAAGAGTTTGTCTGTTTTTTTTCGGTATTATAAACAGAAAATCTCATATTTCTATTTTGAGTTTTTCATTTTTACAGCTATTGGCTTTCGTACTTAGGTTATTTTTCTTTTTATTTTTTCTTTTTCCTACAACTATTGGTTATGGTTTTTTTGAGTTACTCTTTGTCTTTTAATTAGGGGATAATAGAAGTGTGATTAAATGTTGGAAGGCTAAATGGTTGCAGAAATTAAAATTAAAATTTAGATTTGTCTTTTATTTGCACATTCATGTTATAACGTTTATTTATATCTTTATTTGTTAACTAGACATAGTAAATTAGATTAGGTAGTTTTTGCTTTTAAATTTTGAAGCACACAATCCTAAAAGTAAATATTTGTGTTTTAACAATTTATTCTTATGTGGGAAATTAAAATAAAAAATTATCATGATATGTAGCTATGCAAAAGTAAGCAAATAAATATAATAATTTTTATGTTTAATTAATTCATAAAAACCCTTGTTCCAATTTAAATAGATATTGTTGTGTTAAAAATTGGTATATGATTTTTTAGTGTAAAAAATTGGTATCTTTTATCCTCAAAAAGTCAGAGATGGAATTGACAAATATAACACAATCTATTATACTTATGTTGAATCCACCATTCAACTAATAGTGAAGATACACATCTTGCCCACAATTTTATTATTTAAATTAATCTTTAGTTAGTAAAAAAAAACATTATATTATCTTACTTTATGTAATATTACACTTAATTTTTTTCATAAAACTACTTATTAATGTGCTTAAAACTTAACATTTTTTTATTACTATATTTCGAATCTTCATTAACTATAAAAATCAGAAAATTTGATTATATAATATATTTTTTTTAAATATGTTTAAAAATAATTATTTTTAAATTTAAATTCGTTTATTACTTCTACATATTTTATATTATTATTTTAATCAAATTCAATAATACAATTTTTTATATTTATTTATTAATTTTATTTCAAATAAAAATTTATAAAGTAATACAATATATTTTAAATTTAATTAAATTAAATTTTTATAATTTAATTGAATTCATTTTTTACTTATATGTACACACCATTTTATAAACATATAATTGATAACTAATATGAATCACTATTCACATACTTTTTTACCAATTGAGATACTTATTCAATGAGCATACATTATAACCATCTAGCATGTATGCATTATTTTTAATATGATGCTATGTGGAAAATAGTGTATAATAATTTATATGTCTATTTTTAAAAGGATAAAATGTATCTATAGATAGTTATTGTTAGCTACTCGTATGCCACTTAGGAAACTAAACCAATAACATATGTTCAAAATTTTACAATTGTGTATTCTATAGTCTACCAAGTAGTCTCTCAAAATATAAGACTAGAAAATAAAATAAAACATGAGTTGATAGAGTTAAAAGCACTACATTATGACTGATTTTCTTCTTGAAAGATATGGCTCACTTGATCATCATTCAGTTGGAGAGTTCACCGAAGTCAGTGGCTAGAGCCTACTGTCATTTTTCGAATAGGAAGTAAAAGTTTTCCAATTTCTTGGCTAGAATTGAGACCTTGCTGAGTCTATCTACCTTGTCCATTAATTTTTCCATGTAGATGGTCATTTCTTACTGAGAGTATGTTCTATCAGTAAGAACTTGTTGCAGAAATATGGTGATAGAATTGCAATTGCTCAAAAAATTTAATCTAAATCAAGAGACACAATTCTACGCTAATCTGTAGAAACTAATGCACAATTTAGAACAACATTCACAAACATGCATCAATCACATACTAGATGTATCTAAGGGAAACCAACTAGTAAAAACCCCTTAAGCCTACATGAATTATTCAAATGAATAGAGAATCTATTACAATTGCTAGCTCTAACTCTAAGCTCAATCTGCAAAAGAATAATTGTTCTCTTTACTCAATGAGAAGCTCTGACCCATACTTAATCAATTTATGTCCCCACCCGAGCTCTTGTTTCCTTGCACAAATCTTGAGGAAATTGACCCCTATTCTTTAGAAATTTCCTCTAAATTGATTGTGCAGTTCCCAATGATTGATCATTGATTGTATGCAACAATTGTACACAGCATACTAGTCTATAATTGATGTTACACTGCCTTGGAATCTCCACCACAGCTAAGTTATTCAAATTCCTTGTATGCATGACTATTTTTGGTTGACTGATCAGTTAATTGGATGATCTCTAAGTTAGACTAATGCCCCATTGCACAACTAACCTCCAACTAGTTCTATCAAATGTTAGAACTAGTTTTACTGAGTACAACTGGAAATAACTGAACTAGATTGCTATAAATTAGTAACCAACACATGCAAACTAAATTCCAAGCCCACTAACACAAATTTATTGAGCTAACTAATTGACAAGATCCATGACACACTAGTTAACTGCTTCCAAGTTGTCCATTGATGTGAAAATTTTGAATTTTGTCATTCTGACCAAGGCTAAGTCAAATTAAGCCTTTCTTGCTACACTTCTCAACACTCTTCCCATGAGTGTTTTAGTATGCTAGTAAATATTAATGGTTTGCATGTAAGAGGAGTTGCATGCTCTAGTAGAGTTACCCATGCCAAGTATCCATTCAATAGTTTCACAATCCAATTTCCTATCTAGAATTAAACTTCTGGCTTCTTAGACTTGTTCTTCAACATCAAACATTACTCTTTGGACTATTTCAAGGATAATTTCTCTATATTGGGTCATAACCACTTGAGCTATTGATTGAGCATGGGTTTGGCTAAGAGGGGGAAGCAAGATTAGGGGCAAGGGAGGGGCCTGGTTGTTCTCTTCTTCCTCCATGGTGAGCAGAGGAGAAACCACCTCTTTCCAAGACCCAGGGGCACCAGGGAGGGGTTGAACGAAGTTTACGGTCCTACGGAGGGAAGGGGAAATCAAATAGAAAGTTTAGATGGGGAGGAGAGGCAAAATAGAAATTGTAGGAACTCTAAGAAGGGGCACAAGGAAGGTGACTATGATGTCAGAGAAGGATAACCTAGCTTAACAATGAGCAGGGCACTCCCAACAAAGAGAAACATTATAGGTAGGGGGTGAAATGGAGGTTGAAAAAGCTCAAATTAAGTCATAAAAAACACACCTCCTCGAATTAGAAGTTCCTAACAGGGGATAAATATCCAAAAGATGATTAATCCATAATTCCTGTAAAACTTTGATAGAAAAATGTCTACAACTAAATGGTTGTGTGTAACAGAAATTACAATTACAGTAAACCTAAGAATCCTTATCTAATTTTGCAATGAAGTAGAGGTATTGCACTCTAGACTGAGTATTTTCCAATTGTAAACTATCATCAATCTTGCATGCAACGACAATTCTATTATAGGATTGACTTTTAATTTCCTCTTTTCCAAACCTATAATCTTTGACAGTAGTAGGACTATAAAAGACTAGGAGTGCCCATGAGAAATAGTGGCATGGAACTTAATAAACTATATCGAGAGCTTCAACCCTCCCTCCTCAATTTCTATTACTCCATCCCGTGTTATGATATGTTATTTCCTTCTTGTTAATCACCATAATTAATACTCGAGTTCTCTTGCATTTAGAATTAAAAAAAAATTCCCTTCACTAGACTCCCACACAATGAAGGCTATCATCACAACGCCCTCCCACGAACTAAACAAAATACCAAATAAGCATATTTTTATGCTAAGCCATCCATATCACATTTGATGGGAAGCCTACTGCCCATATTAAATAGATGGTTTTCATCTCAATGCAAGGAGGTCGCCTCACCAGATGTGCACCCACCCTAGGGAGTTCCTAAGAGGGGATAAATATCCAAAAGATGATTAATCCACAATTCCTGTAAAACTTTGATAGAAAAATTTCTACAACTAAATGGTTGTGTGTAATAGAAATTATAATTACAGCAAAACTGAGAATCCTTATCTAATTTTGCAACGAACTAGAGGTATTGCACTCTAGATTGAGTATTTTCCAATTGCAAACTATCATCAATCTTGCATGCAACGACGATTCTATTATAGGATTGACTTTTAATTTCCTCTTTTCCAAACCTATAATCTTTGACAGTAGTAGGACTATAAAAGACTAGGAGTGCCCATGAGAAATAGTGGCATGGAACTTAATAAACTATACCAAGAGCTTCAACCCTCCCTCCTCAATTTCTATTACTCCATCCCATGTTATGATATGTTATTTCCTTCTTGTTAATCACCATAATTAATACTCGAGTTCTCTTGCATTTAGAATTCAAAATTTTTTCCCTTCACTAGACTCCCACGCAATGAAGGATATCATCACAACGCCCTCCCATGAACTAACAAAATACCAAATAAGCATATTTTTATGCTAAGCCATCCATATCACATTTGATGGGAAGCCTACTACCCATATTAAATAGATGGTTTTCATCTCAATGCAAGGAGGTCGCCTCACCATATGTGCACCCACCCTAGGGAGCTTTTTCCATTTCTACAATTTCTTTGCACATGGTTCTTAGCACATCAAGAAGAGGATGGAGATTTTCTTTCCAACATATCTACTTGTATTGTTGACCTTTGTTAGCTAGTTTATTTGC
Source organism: Pinus tabuliformis (assembly GCA_031772625.1). Classification (NCBI taxonomy): domain Eukaryota; kingdom Viridiplantae; phylum Streptophyta; class Pinopsida; order Pinales; family Pinaceae; genus Pinus; species Pinus tabuliformis. The sequence continues at coordinate 768,898,419 of CM062810.1, forward strand.
CAACTTGTTTCCTATTCTTCGTATATGTGATAGTACAAGGGATACAATTACCTTTAAGACTTTGATTCTTGTTAAGCCTACCATTAGTCTCCATCTATTAGAGAACTCGGGGGGCTAGATCCATTTTGTAGTTTATTTATCATTAGGACAATAGTTTTATAATGCCCTTATGTTATCAATTTTTGATAATTAAGATGCTTGGATATTATTAGGACTTGCTCCAAGGATGAAAGTTTAGCCACATTATTAGTTTCATTCCTAGAATTCCCATATAAATGTGAGTAATTTACCCATGATAATTTCTAAATACCCCTCTAAAACTAGCAAGGTCGGGATTACCCCTAGAGGCTCTACCAAAATTTTAACTTTAAGAAACTAGGAGAAGGTGGTAGCTATTTGTTAGGATTTCAGGGAATGGGCTAGGGCTGTGTTGCTTGAAATTTGTAAAATATTGGTTGAGCACCAAAAGTTTGAGAATGCGTGATTCATTGGAATTACATTCCCAATCTCGTGTAGACCACTTGAGATTATGAGGATTGTTTCGCTTACCTTCCCATTATGGAGCTCTAATAGTGTCCACATTTAATGACTAATATTTGAAGATTCTTCTATTCCTTTCCTTACATAATTCCCATGTTATAAATCTCAGGAAAATTTCCATGTTCAGTCCACTATAATACTTTTAAAAGGTCCAAAATTCCATTCATTAAGTGTTGAATGAATATTGGTTCCATTCCAATTTTGATTGTCTAAAAATTATGGCCAAGTGATCCCATATTTCTAATGCAAATCTATAATTGTTAAGCAGATGCTCAGTTGTTTCTATGATTTCCCATCAGAGGCTACATCTAGATAGACTTTGAAAACCCATTTTTGGAGATTTTCCCAAGTTAAGATTTTGTTTTGCATGAAAGTTAGAGGAAGAGGGTCACCTTTGGCTAAAATTTGGAGTCCCATATCCTTTTCCATTTAGTTTTACTAGGGTGTCCTTCTCTGCTAACTATTAATCTACAAGTCTCCTTTAAGCTAAAATATCCTTTAGGTCATTTCCCCTATCGAAGGATATCTTTCCTATATTGGATTTTAATTCTTCTACTTTATGTTTCATTTGTGGTGGCTACTTGTGTTTTTGAGCTTATGTGCACTCGTCAATGCATGCACTTCTGCCACTACCTCCATTGTTGTTGAGATTGAGGTTGTGCCCAATACTAGTAGACTAGTACCATACCTTACAATATCATACAAGTTTTTAACTAATTTACCTCTCCTTTTTCCAATTTGGGCCCATTTCTACTAAGAATCCTCCCAAAAGAGGAATAAGTTTATGTTTTGATTTCCATGATGAATTCTAGAGATGAAATCCCTTAATTCCACCCCCTATCCAAATTATCAAACTATCATTTGTTCTTTCCATGTATTTTTGCTTCCATACATTACTCCATAAAGCTGATGGGTTTTTAAACCACCACCACCATGTTTGGGCTCCTAGTGATTAATTGAGGATTTTAGGGTCTCTCACTCCCAAACCATCGAGGTGGTTAGGATAACATAATTTTTCTGAAGTGACAAGGACACATTTTTATTGTTATTTAGCTCCCCTAAAATAAGCATATTTGTATGTTTCTTATTTTTCCCATAATGGCCTTAGGGGTTGCCGAGGATGAGAATATATACATGGAGATGACTTGTCGAACTAATTTGCATATTTTTTAATACACATCATTAATCACGTCTTTCTGAATACACATCATTAATCATATCAATATTATTTCAAATAGTTAAATTATACAAAATTTATATAAAAATATATGAAAATAACAAAAACAACTATTCACCATTATATCTTTTTATTTTTTAATTAAAACTTAGTAATGAATTGTTTTTCAAAATAATTAGTTTTCACCTCTTAAAATGTATTTTAAAAGGTATAAATAAATTATCTCCCTCCGAAATCCCTAAAAGATTAAAAGATTAAGATTATGCAAGTTACAAAACTCACAATTACTATTGTAAAAAATCTCACCAGATTTTAAAATAAAGTTGAAGAAACACTCCAAAACGGATGGTCTCAAGGTCTTTTGGGTATTTGGGGGTGTGGTTAGGTAGATTTCAAAATTCAAAATTTAAATTTCACATTGCCGGCGCGGGACTGGGTCTTAAAAAGAAAATTCTTTTGCATATTTTTGAATATGTATCATTAATCATATCAATATTATTTGAAACAGTTAAATTATACAAAATTTTAAATAAAATCTATATAAAAATATATGAAAATAACAAAAAAAACCGTTCACCATTATATCTTTTTATTTTTTAATTAAAACTTAGTAATGAATTGTTTTTCAAAATAATTAGTTTGCACCCTTTAAAATGTATTTTAAAACATATAAATAAATTATATCCCTCCAAAATCCCTAAAAGATTAAAATATTATGATTATGCAAGTTACAAAACTCACAATTACCATTGTAAAAAATCTCACCAGATTTTAAAATAAAGTTGAAGAAACACTCCAAAACGGATGGTCTCCAAGTATTTTGGGTATTTGTGGTTTTAAATAAATTATATCCCTCCAAAATCCATAAAAGATTAAAAGATTAAGATGATGCAAGTTACAAAACTCACAATTACCATTGTAAAAAATCTCACCAGATTTTAAAATAAAATTGAAGAAACACTCCAAAAAGTACGGTCTCACAAGGTCTTTTGGGTATTCGCGGGGGTCGCTAGGTAGAGTTCAAAATTCAAAATTTAAATTTCACATTGCCGGGCACGCCAGACTGAGTCTTAAAAAGAAAATTCATGAAGAATGGTCGATGGATGACCATGTGATGGTCATCATCATATGCTTTAAAAATATTTATGTTAATGGTCATCAGAAAACTGGGGTGGTTGTATGCTCCATATATGCATCATCCGGTTCACATAGTTTTTTTTAATAATTAATGCATATCTCCGTCAATGTTCGTTAAGCAAACGGAAATGGAGAGTTGGGCCAGAACAACCATGTAAGCAGGTTCTAATAACCTGCAATCGGGACAAGGGTTGCCCAGATACAAGCCCAACAACTCAACTACACCGGCCCACTAAGGCAGTTAGAGGAAAAGAGATGTGGGATAGAGGTGCAGCGTCGCCTGGAAACCCTCGTTGTCCTTGCCACCGATTGCGAGGAGTGGAGGGCGGTTTTGTGCAGATGTGGTGAAAATAGCAGTAGGGTTGGCCAGTTTCATTCAGCCTGGCCCGACAAGATCATCGTGGCAGAATCATTTATAGAATCAGTGTGCTGTAAGCAGTCTGTTAATGTAAAACGTATGGCAGGTACAGGCAGTGCAGGCGTGATGGTAGTTGGTTGCTTATTATTTCGCCAATATTGGATGAAACACCACACAGGTCTAGTTAAATTGATATCGGTTTTGACATATTCATCCCGCAGTGTTGTTATCCAAAATCTCAATGAGGTCGTTAATTGGGAGGCTATGCTCTGTTGTTAGAAGAGTGGGTCTGGATCGAACCCGCACCCACTAACGTCAGGAGAGTGGAGGCCGAAGTCATGAAAGCAGACTGAGTTTTTGTAATAGCTCTACGAACAGATGTTTAATAGAATGGGATGGTTTAGTGCATAGGTATTGGTCGTGGGTTATTCTGGTTTCAACATTTTATTCTTGCTGTTTTACTCCCTTGCAATTCGGTTTTTTCCGCGGCTTGCCCAAGCATCTGTGGATGCTGGACATATTGGCACAAACAGGTTTCTCGATAGACATTTCTTTTCAGTTCTTTCTTTCCTACAAAGATTCAGATACTTACAAGATGGTGTATGATTGCCGGAAAATTATTGTTCGTTATGTAAAAACAAGTTTAGTTCCAGATGTTCTTTGTTGCTTGCCATGGGATATTATTTACAAAAAATTAGGCAGAAAAGAAGAGGTGAGGTATTTGTTGTGGATCCGGTTGTATCGAGCACAAAAATTGATGGAATTTTTCAAGAAAATAGAAAAAAATATATGTATAAACTATCTGTTCACAAGGATTCTGAAACTTATCTCTGTGCAGCTGTATTGCACACATATCACTGCTTGCATCTTTTATTATCTAGCCACAACTATTCCAGAGGAAAATGAAGGGTCTACATGGGTCGGAAGTTTAAGTTTGGGTGATTACCATTATACTCATTTTAGGGAGATAGGCCTATCAAAATTATATGTAACCTCTCTGTATTTTACAATAACTACCATGTCCACCATAGGATATGGAGATGTGCATGTAGTGAATCGTAGGGAAATGATATTTGTAATGATATATATCTCTTTTAGTATGATTGTTGGGGCCTATGTGATCGGTAACTTGACTGTGCACATTGTTAAGGGATCCAGGAGAGAAAGATTTAGCGATAAAATGACTAATCTGATTAAATATATGAAAAGACATAAAGTGGCGAAGCATATAACGAGAGTAGCTATTATGAACCCAAAGTGTTAGATGATATTCCCGTTTTTATCAGGGCTAAAATTGCAGAGTCTTTACGTACTTCAGAAATTGCAAATGTTACTCTCTTCAATAATTGCAACCAAGAATTTTTAAGCGGGATTGCGACGAGAATGAAAGAAGAGTTCTTTTTTGCTGGGGAGGTGGTAATTGAACGAGGAAGTGTAGTAGATCAGCTCTACATTGTTTCTCGTGGGTCTGTGGAAACCGTAATTGTTGGAGAGGATGGGTATGAGGAGACAACTACACAAATTGAGCCCTATAGTATATTAGGTGAGATGGTTGTGTTGGGTAACATAGTTGAGAAATATAATGTTCGTGTCCGTCATCACTGCAAAATGCTTACACTAGATAAACAGACTTTTGTAAACATCACACAAATTTATTTCAAGGATGGAATGCAGATCCTCACTAATCTACTTGAGGGAAAGGATACCGATTTGAGAAGTAAACTGCTAGAATCCGACTTCGGTCTCCTTTTTGGAAAAGAAGAAGCTAAATTAGCCTTGAGAGTTAACAATCAAGAAAATGGCTCTTCTTTTAAAGATTCAGGAAGAGAGATATATGAGCCCAAAATATGCAGAGTGTTTCCTTTTCACCCACGGATTCCCATAGAGAGTAGAAGAGATGGCCTTGTCATGTGGGTTCCTCGGACAATTGAAGGCTTGCTTCGAAAAACAACAAAGCACTTTGGTTCTGTTGGTACCACCGTTTTAACGGAAGATGAAGAACAAATTTTGCATGCAAACTTAATTCAGAACAATCAAAATCTTTATATTTTTCATGTTGGCGAGAGTAGCAACCAAGTACAGATAGAGATACATAGACAGATGTAATTTCACCGAGCTTATAAAGTACAAAAAATTCATCAAGATGGAAATGTATTGTCTACTTGATTGTATTTGGATAAAAAGTTTATTCAGAACAAAAATATAGAAAGGTACCCAGAAATTTGCATATAATATTTTCCTTATTTTTGTTTATATGTGGTCTCTTTGTTTTTTTTTTTATGTGGCTTCTTGATTTGCTTTTGGATTGGAACCAGGATGCTCATTAATCAAATTGCAACTCAATACACATTTGCAACTTCACCTTCATATTTTAAGTGCATTGTATGGTTTGAATGAATAAAATGTTTACTACAGTGTGTTGGATTCAATGAGGTCCTCAATTTGGAGCCTGTCAATTGGGAACATGTTCTTATTCGTTAAAGGAGTGTGTCTAGGTTGAACCCACGACCGCCGAAGTCGTCAATTGGGAAGCCTTATTTGTTTATTTAAGCTTTCAATTCCAAGATGAATTAATTATTAATTTTGACATAGTTTATAGTATAACCTGTTTTTTATTTTCTTTATTTGATTTGTGGATTATAAGGCTATTTACAATGACAACTGATTTCTAGATGAAACCCTAACTTCCTGTGGAATATTGGTGAATTTACACGTGGGTTATTTGTAATATCCCATTAAAGGAGTGCATCTAGATCGAACTCGCGACTGCTGAAGTCGTAAATACGCTTTACTAATATTAATTAATAACTAACTAAAAATTGAAGTAATAAATTTGCAATATTAATAACTAAATAAAAATTAATGTAATAAATTTGCAATCCACATATAAACAATTATGATTTTTTTAGTTTTTTTTTTCAAATATTTCAATGTCACATTTAAAAAGTGTTGATATTATTTATTCATTTGATTTATGAGGGTTAGGAGTTCAAACATTATAGATAGATTGTTGCATTCATTAACCTCCTTGAAAAATTTCCAGTAAGTAAACAATGCTACATAAAATCAAATTACTATTTATTGGGTTTTAATTACTCTCAATCCAAGCTTAAAAATACAAATATTCTTTAATTATTGGAATTAAAATCTATTGGGTTTTAATAACTCTCAACCCAAGCTTAAAAATACAAATATTCTTTAATTATTCTAATTTAGATTGGAGTTAAATTTTCATCAACTTTTAATCCAAAATTTAAAATTAAAATCAAAATTATTTAGATGATTTTATTATTGGATTTTAAATTGGGAATTAATACAAATTAGGAAGTGGTAACGTGCATGTAACACTTTTTTCTATCCAAACAAATACCACAGTCAATGTTTGAGGGCTTGCACTAAGGAGTAAAATTTTATATCACAAGTACCATAATTCAATTTGACATTAAAGAGACATTCTAAATTGCAGGAAACAAGGTAGTTGCCTTAGTTCAACATAGTTGATGTGATGGTATGTTGGGATCTGTCACTCTCAATTTCAAAGGGTTGTTTCTAATATGACGTCTCGAATGTTAGTTTGGTGAACAATATTAGTTTAAAGTAATGAAAAATAGTATTTGTTGTTTTTATCCATACAAGTGTTTTTAAATTGAAAAAGTGGTACGATGACTAAGCTATCTTAGAGAAGTATGAAATGAATTCAAAATTACAATAATAGTTGAGGCCTCCTAGGAAACTCTTTCATGTAATCATAGAAGATGATTTGGGCACAAGGTTGATCAGATGTTGAATAAATAACCATAGGGGAAAACCCATTGGTTCTACAAAGATATTGACATATTCCTCTAGTAGAGGTTGTTGGTTTGATATGAAAGTTCACATTGATGTTATCCTCTTCCATGGGATGAATGATGTAGATGCTATGAGAAATGTTGGACGCTACCTTGTTGATTAGGGGAATGTGGACACTACAAAGAGGTAGGGGAACCATAAAAGAAATGAGTTGATAGCAACTCCCATCAAAATGAGTGTATCAATTCAAATGAGCATGATATTAGGATTTATTAGCTTTCAGGTAGGGGTAGTCGAAAATTAGTTGTGCGTAATCAATTTGAGTGACATCATAGTCAATGATTTCATGAAAGGTTCCAATGTTGAAAGTACTGGAACAATATTGAGTGATTGAGATGTGTGCACCTATGCCCTAGCATAAATGCTTTTCCTTGTGAAATGCCAAAATGGATTTTGTTGGGTTGAACCTTTGATAAGTCTATAATAAAGCTCTATGTTATTGGTCCCGGGGATATAAATCAACCAAGGACTTATATGGATCATACCCAAAGCAAGAGTCACAAATATTATTATAAATTAACAACCTATTATTGATTCAGATTTATCAAGGGAACAAAATAAAATATAGATTTGTAATAAAAATATAGAGATATAATGAAACTTGTCTTTTATTAGTAAATGGAAAGTGTTGAAACTATATAAATACATAATGAAAACAAACTATATTGAACGGTGGTAGCTTATCTCTGAGAATATATGTGATAGTTATGTGCCTTCCCAAATTATCTTACAATGAGGGTCCAAGGTCCTTTCACATAAATAGGCAATGAAAAAACCCCTAAACATCCAAAAACCCTAACCCTAATCGATGAAGCACCAAAATACTTGTGGGGCTCGATAAGGTAAGTTTGAACGTCAACTTTTTGAGTTTGTAAGTTTGACATATGATCGATAATTGGGGTGTTGGGTAGTTGCTTCAAAGGGCTTGACTAGGAAGTTCAATTGTTTACTACATTAAGCACACCACCGAGTGCATGTTTCACCAAAAAGCATCATTTAGGGTCTGAAAATGACTCCAAAAGTTCAAGACACAAAAAGCTATAGAAAAAATGCCAAAATAAAAAACTATGTTGTGAGCCAGTGGATTAGGTGGGTGGCCACCAATATCCACTAGGATCAATCCTCCCCCCTTAAGAAGAAATTATCTCCATTATGTTGAGTCCCTCCATTACATGGGGAAAATTATGCTAAAATTAGCCCCCGATGACCCACTTTCCTTGGTGCAAGATCTGGCTTGGTTTGAAAACCCAACAGGTTGGATCCTCTATTTGAATCCATGTGTCAACGATTTTATCAATTGTTGTCTTTTCAATGCAATTTGGGTTGAGCTCTATTAGTGTCATTTTCTTTGCAATTTTATATGTTTCCAACAATGGTGTAAATTATGGTTGAAGGAGGTCCACATTAAACGTTGGATGCAGGTCAAGGAAGGGGGGGATACTTATCTCAAAAGAATTTCCACCCCATTTACGGTGCGAAATTACATTGTTATAGCCTAATGGTATCTCTCAAGTATGAGGTCCCAATTAGACCTCACACCATTTGGGATGAGATTCTCATTCAAAAATGTTGGCCAAACTACCATCTCGTATTTGGTCAAGATTAGATTTTGGATGAATTAAACAAGGAAAGGGAAATTCTAATAAAATTACTGATGAGTGTTGTGGGGAAAAATGCCTATGTAGGACAATCCTATCCACCTAAGGTGTGACAGTGCCTTAGCAACAAACAGAGACAACTATTCTAGTATTCTTCCTTTATGAATTAAGAATGAAGAGAGAGATAGATGGACTAACCGGTGTCTTCCGTTTGTCCCTCGATCCAGCTTCTCTTCTCTTGGAGAGTTCCCAGCTACTTGCCTTCTCACTCACCCAGCTTCAAGAGGTTTCTGCAAGATCACAAGAAGAGAACACTACACAAGACATGGATTCATATTCATAACTAGTTCAGGATTAGAAATAAACTAAACATACTAATGCAATCATACATCAAAAATACATCAGTATATAGGAGAAACCAAGATAGCTTTATTGATGAATAACAAGGTTCAGGAAGAGATACAACCCAGAGGGCTCCAATCCAGCATCTCCTTCCCAGCAAATGGAATTCCTATCTTCACCCCCTTCAAAGCATTAAGCACCCAATGATTCCAATCTCAAACCAACAGCAATTCTTTGCAATAACAAAATTCCAGCCTCTGGATCTCATGGAGGAGAGATCCATATATAGATGTTTGGAGAGAGGATGAGTCAGCTTGAGATCTGACTAGTGTCCTCTCCCTCTGTCAGTTCTTGATTCCAATTGGAGGTTCTTGCTTCCACTTGGAGATTTGGAACCTCTTACTCATCACCAGTCGAATTCCCTGAGGCAAGTGTCATTTTGGAAGCTTCCTGGGTTTTGACACCTTGAGAAACGAACCCGCCACATGTCCACTCTCATTCAGCGCAGGTAGCCAGTGTTCCCTTTGACATTCAACGCAGGTAGCCAGTGTTGGCTTTGACATTCAGCGCAAACAGCTAGCGTAGCCACTGAAATGATCCTGAATTGACTTGTTTTTGAGTAGTTTCTGGTGGAGAACTTCTGTGAATTGCTGTGGTTTGTTAGCCTTGTTCCTCTAGGGGTAGGAACAACATGTTTAGGGACTTTGGATCCCTTATATTATGGACATTTCATGCTCAATGTTGTAAGGCACAAAAATGTCTATAACAGTTGCCCCCTAAAGTATGAGGTTGTTTATCGGGTGAAATGCTTTATCAGGGGGATCCGAAGTTCATCCAATGCTGAGAGGAGACCTGTAATAAGATACAATACAATACATTATTTTTCATACTGCTTTCATGATCTAGCTGAGGTGGGCATTCCCATGCTCAGCTTTATAAATTCATTTTTTTGTACATAGAACAGACAATCGTCTGATGGTAGACTGATAATTTTGATGAAATTATCATCCTTTGAGTAGGATGATTATCTGCTGCAATGATGTACATGTCAATGTCTTTATCTTTCCTGAATATATATCGCAGCCCGGATGGATGAAACTAGATCCGGGGTCTTCAAACTCGTTCGATCTTCACTCTAAGTACAAGTCGATCCATGTGAGAAATGTTCTGAAGTCGAACATGGAAAGACATCGCTTGATTACCGGTCAATGATGTAAACCATTAACAAGTGCGAGAGGAATCACCGATAATGATAATGACCCTCAAGGTACTGCAGTACAATTCACGTGGTGTGAATAAAGGACTTGGCGTCGAACACCACGCAAAATCTTTCGGTCGAAGGTCATTGATGTATACCTGTCGCCGGAAGTGAGAAACTTGCCATTGAGGCATGCAAGCTTCAAAGTACTGAAGGGGTTGTTCCTAGATCAACTTCTTGGATAATGAGCTGATGTCGACAAGAAGCGATCCGTCAAAGAAGGGCCTTAATGAATCCCACATCAGTGACACGGAACGGAGTTAATGATTTTAATGGAGGTGAAAACGATCTGTGACATATGATTCAAGGTGGCGGTCATGAAAGGATGAAGGATAATGTACGGCAGTGGATGGGACACGGTTGACTTTTCTGAATGACTTCTCTTGAACATATGGCGACACTGATGCGATGGATTGGTAGCATTACCCCAAATATGGATGGTATGGCGAGACCATGGATGTGACCGGTGAATGGAACAACCCAACCCGATTGTGGTACGGAGGAAAAGTGTCATGTTCAAGAGCAACTTGCTACCATCAAAGTTTTCTTTAGTTTCTCCCAATTTTTCCCCAGTCATTGCTGACCAGTACCTCTTTATTTTTGTCGAGCTTGAGGAGGATAACATATGCTTGTTCTATAACCTGCCCTTCGGGTAAGCACATCGCTATGTTTTAATGAGCCTAGCGATAGTGAAACTTGTTCTCGTCTAAAGACAAGTTTGTCGCTATTTAATGATTTTAACGAGTCTAACGACAAAGATAACTCGGTTCTTTTCATTTTTAGAGAGTTTGAAAAGATACATAAAGTTAACTCCAAAAGTCCTTTTTCGTCATCTAATCCCTTAAGTCCGAAAAAGTATAAAACAATACAGAAGGGATGAGTTTTCGATAGTTTTAACGAGCCGAATAAAACAAGCGCTCGATCTTTTTGTGCAATAATCCCTCAGGTCCAAAAAGATTAAAATCTAGAGGAGGGATAGCACTTCCTGTCCCTTTAACGAGCTGGAAGGCCAAGGACTCGGCAATCTTTTCATATTTTACGAGTCAGTTGAAAAGAGCTTAAAGAAGACTCGTCTTTTGAGGAACGAGTGATAAACAGGGTTAGCAGCTGATTCCAGGTACAGGTTGGAATTTTCCAATCACGGCAGTGTCACAAGGATGGCTAGGTGAAATCACTCTTCGCAGCTGTTCCTCAAAATGGGTAAACAATCATATGGAGGTGAATGATCGGCCAAGTGAAAAGTGGAGGTGACGGTGCAAACACGACCAAGGTTTTAATGGCTGATGATATTACATTCACTGTGGTTATTTACCGGGATAGTTCATTTTTTAACGAGCTTAATCGTGGGTGGAAACATTTGCTCGGTCTTATGTTTATTTTTTAACGAGCATGAACTATGCGCTAAAACTGCTCGGATCTTGCGTTTATTTTTTAACGAGCATGAACTGTGTGCTAAAACTGCTCGATTACCCACTCATATGATAAGAAAGTCTCATTAAGATTCTATTTTTTATGGAGCTTCATCTTATAAATCTATGCCCCGCATCCTTTCTTTATGCAAGTTAGGAAACGGCTAACCCAAAAAACAAATAAATAACCGCTCTTTGCTTGCACTCCAAAAGGTTTGCATGCCCCTAGGCATAAAATATGATTTCAAGGTTACCCCTCAATTTGCAGATAAAACATTTGTTTTACCGGGAGAGGCCTACCTCTTTCAGGCTACCCAAAGATTGTTCTGTTATTCTTTCAACAAAACACTTCTTCGGCGATGTCTACCGAGATAAACAAAGGTGAGTGACGAGACCCGCCCTCTCACATAACTTTGACAAGAGAATCTTATTCCAGAACAACCCCTCTTCCAACCACGGACGGGGTACGGACTAGTCATATTCTCTCGCGGAAACCTACCTTATACCCAAAGTTTTCCTGCCGAAGCAAACCAGGACGCATGCCCCCTGGGTTCCAGTCATATCCTCCCGGATTACTCGCGCTCATCAGGAGGACGGACCGTGGGTTGAGACACTTCTTGCGTGAATAGACCATTTAGGGACAGTATATGACTATTTGCGATGCGTGATCCGAGAAATGAAAGTTGGTCCACGAGCTTGACCATTCTTCCTTCATGTGGAAAACACATTACTCTAAAGAGTGAGGAGACAATAGCTCCCATGCAATATATATAGTCTCGTCCAAGGAGTAGGTTATAATCCAAGGGTCCTTGAACGACCATCACGTTCATTTGAATGGTCTTCCCTTTCAATGTTATAGGCACATTGGGGAGGATCCCTAAAGGTCGACTGGTTCCTTTATCAAAGCCTGATAGATTTCTCATTTCAGGAAAAAGCGCTGGCGAACCAAGCGCTTTCCAAGCAATAGAGGAAAGGATACTCACAGATGCCCCCTCATCAATGATAGTGCTAGCCATTACCATTCTGTATATTTGAACGATAATTCTGAATGGTATGCTTGCCGGCAACCGGGGTCTGCCTAGTTGGTTCCAGTCGAACGAGACAACTAGGTTGCTTGGTGGTGGGACCGAATAGACAGCTGGATATCGCTCTGACGAACTTCCTTCCTGCGATAAAGGAATGGGTGCATTGCCCCCGTATTCGTCGGAGTCAGTGTTGATGAAGAGAATTTGGATGGTGTCGTCTTTATTCTCCTCTGTGATGGTATCATTCGAAGATAGAGCCTCTGAAGGCAAAACCGGGTCAACTGCCGCCTCAACCTTTTGACTTTCGTCAGGCATGGATCCAGACGGTTCATCTTCAATGATAGGTGCTTCGGCTGACCACCTGGGCGGGCCAGCCGGGTTCTCAACTAGTGAAGGACTTGGCAGGAGTCTTTGATATCCGGGAGGAAGTTGCGCTCGTAAAATCGGGCGATCTTCCAGAACTCTTTTAGCCTCGTCTAAGAAGGGACAACAGTGGATGGCATGGTCGCCTTCACACAGTTTACAGGGAAATCTAGCTTTCCCTCTCTGTCCTGGGACTTCACTTTCACTAGTCGACGGTGAGTTGTCAACATGGCTATCAGAGGTCGACGCTACCGAATTGTGTAAACGGGGAGACCAGTCCCTTAGTATCCGAGGGATGCAGGGACAATCTTTGTGGAAGTGGTCTCCCTTGCATATGACACATGGCGATTTAGGCCTGGTCAGTGTTGTGTGTGGATTTTTGTCAAACGACACTCGTTTGCCCCCAGTCGCTTTTGGCTCCTTCTTCTTCTTCTCTTTCTTCTTCTTTTCCTTCTTCTCCTTAGGAACTTGGTTTTTTGTTTTACCAGTTCCGTCAAGCGAAGAGGAAGGAGGAGAGGAAGAATTAGATGAAGTAGAAGGCTGGTGGGCGACTCTGGTCTGGTCTAACTATTGACTCGACTGTTCAGGAATGGTGGTGTTCTGAACGACATTGGTTGAAAAGAGCCAGACCGGCAGGCCAATTGTCAGTCCTGGAAGCGACAATGTGGCCATATGGGGCGCACCAACATCTCCCCAAGAGGAGAAGGGACTAGGATTTCCACCAAGGGGAATTCCTTGGTTGGTGTGCTCCATGTTTTCAACCTAAAGATCAACACAGGAATAAAGGGTGATTGTTCCGTTTAAAATAAATTTTAACGACGCTTTAGACACAACTTGCTTTTTCAATTTTAAAGAGTCGAGAAAAAGCTAAAGATGACTCTAGTCTCCTTCGATGTTTTAACGAGCCCGAAGTGACAAATGCTCGGATGGACTTTTTTCGTTATAGAGTCTGAAAAAGGCCAAAAGGAAGCGCTCTGGAGTTCTAGGCAGAGGGTGTGCCAAACTTTTCGCAAAACCGCAGAATACTTTTTAGGGTACGGGCGGTCGATCTTCCTGAATGCTGTGTTCAGTGCATTGCGATCAGTAGGGCGGCCGACACGGCTTCCTAAGGATAAATGTTTTATGCCTATAGGGGTCTCCCAATATATATGCGACGATACGTGGGAGCACAATCCGTACTGGCGCTATCGTCCCTCAGGAGGAATCACCCACCATCCACGAGATCGACAGTCACCAGGCTTAACGACGCCGGAACACGTCTCTAGCCTAGACCTCTATGTTGTGCGTTATGTTGCAAAGCGTTGTTAAGTTCATTCAATTTATTTTAGGTTGATATTTTTAGAAGTTTGCCTTTCAAGGTTCACCACGAGATGTATGATACAATTCCTAAATGCAGTCTACAGATGATAAGCAAGCTTTATATCTTTTCAAATTTGAAAATCCTAGCTACTAAGGGAAAAGAAAGACACCATCCTTCCTCAAAGAGCAATCAGCACACTCTAATGCACTTTTCCTAAATCAATCATGCAAACTATCAAGATGCAAATGCACAATGCAGGTGTTTGTTTTCTGCTTTCTTAGTATTGATGCCTACACAGAAAGCTTTTTGTACAACTTTGAATTTGCTTTTAAATGACAAATACAAACAAGTTTACTTTTTCGAAATCAGAGAGGGTAGAAGAGATTACAACACTTAACGATTTTCGAAATGAATACTTGTTTTGACACTTAAAAGAGACAAACTCAAACCAATAAGCAAGAGTAAATGTATAATCAATCTGCAAACAACCAATGAACTCTCTTCTAAGATCACAATCAATAGATCTGAATCAAGGGCTACAGGATGACTATTTCACTCATGCAAAGGAAAACTATAAATGATGCCACAAACACATAAAAACACTCACAGTCTTTTTGTACAAAAGGAGGCAGAATCTAAGCAGAGAAAAGGAGTTATCAGACTGGTACCTATGCTGGTTACAGGCTGCAAAATTCAGAGATCAAAACAAGGCAAAACAGAGCAGAGAACCCCAGCTGCACAAGGCCAAACTGGTTCAGCGCAACCTCAACACAGGGGTTTTGATATTCAGCGCAGGTAGCCTTCACAGGACCTGCGTTGAAATGCAGAATCCCTTCACTGGGTCTGCGCTGAAGGAGAAACTCTCGTTTCCCATAGGTTCTGGGTCACAGATTGCTATTTAATTCACTGTTTTAGGCCAAATAAAAACAACAAGCAAGTTGTAATCAAAGGGATGCTTTGAGGGAGTACTAAGATCTATCAAAAAGGATCATCAAATCATTTGTGAGTCCATTTTTCAGATCATAGACAAGTCCAGTGATTGGATCAAAGCAGCAACTGTCTACTTTGCATCTGGGAATAGCAGATGCAGTTCGATTGTTGTTGTCAAGTCTATGAAACAAACAATGATAGAAACACAAATAAAATGACTAAACAGATGTCCCCAGCGGAGTCGCCAATTTGTTGTGGGGAAAAATGCCTATGCAGGACGATCCTATCCACCTAAGGTGTGACAGTGCCTTAGCAACAAACAGAGACAGCTATTCTAGTATTCTTCCTTTATGAATTAAGAATGAAGAGAGAGATAGATGGACTAACCGGTGTCTTCCGTTTGTCCCTCGATCCGGCTTCTCTTCTCTTGGAGAGTTCCCAGCTACTTGCCTTCTCGCTCGCCCAGCTTCAAGAGGTTTCTGCAAGATCACAAGAAGAGAACACTACACAAGACATGGATTCATATTCATAACTAGTTCAGGATTAGAAATAAACTAAACATACTAATGCAATCATACATCAAAAATACATCAGTATATAGGAGAAACCAAGATAGTTTTATTGATGAATAACAAGGTTCAGGAAGAGATACAACCCAGAGGGCTCCAATCCATCATCTCCTTCCCAGCAAATGGAATTCCTATCTTCACCCCCTTCAAATCATTAAGCACCCAATGATTCCAATCTCAAACCAACAACAATTCTTTGCAATAACAAAATTCCAGCCTCTGGATCTCATGGAGGAGAGATCCATATATAGATGTTTGGAGAGAGGATGAGTCAGCTTGAGATCTGACTAGTGTCCTCTCCCTCTGTCAGTTCTTGATTCCACTTGGAGGTTCTTGCTTCCACTTGGAGATTTGGAACCTCTTACTCATCACCAGTCGAATTCCCTGAGGCAAGTGTCATTTTGGAAGCTTCCTGGGTTTTGACACCTTGAGAAACGAACCTGCCACATGTCCACTCTCGTTCAGCGCAGGTAGCCAGTGTTCCCTTTGACATTCAACGCAGGTAGCCAGTGTTGGCTTTGACATTCAGCGCAAACAGCTAGCGTAGCCACTGAAATGATCCTGAATTGACTTGTTTTTGAGTAGTTTCTGGTGGAGAACTTCTGTGAATTGCTGTGGTTTGTTAGCCTTGTTCCTCTAGGGGTAGGAACAACATGTTTAGGGACTTTGGATCCCTTAGATTATGGACATTTCATGCTCAATGCTGTAAGGCACAAAAATGTCTATAACAATGAGATACAAGTAAGAATAATTTTGTGGAAGCATTTTAAATGAATGATGCAAAGAACATTGCAACATATTTATAAAATAAACATGCACCTCAGAAAAATAATGATAGAAACTTTGACTAAGATACATTACAATCAAAGTGTTCTAGCTATTACTTGTAAAGTAGTTTGTAATTAATAACTAGCATGTAAGCATATAATATTAATAAACAATTCCAAAAATTTAAGTCTACGTTAACAAGATAGTTCATTAGCCTTCAACAAGTGAACAAAAATCACATACCATCAAACACCCATCAAGATTAGTCTTACAATGTTCAATGACATGTGAAAGAAATGCTTGTCATGGCCCTAGAGACTTCTAAATATTATTGCCGAAATATTCCATACACAATCATACAATATCTCCATGAAACCCAATAGTGGGAATGAAAAACTAGAACTTGATGCTCAAAGAAGTTTGAAAACTTTCCCTTTCAAGTGCTCCAAGACTCACAAAAGCCAAAAGTCCCTTTCTCTACCATAGAGGGTATATTTATACAAAATGGGGTGACCTTTCACCTTCCATGACATTTCATCTAACCTCATGTCTAATTTCTATTTTGCTTTATTTCTAATTCTATTTTCTTTACATAATTACATGTAAAACTAAACTAATAAAGTAAACATCCTTTATGGGATTAATTCAAGGGTCATTGAGGAAAGGGCTTGGAATTCTAATTCTTGTGATAGCTAAGCATACCATTCCTTTTAATTACGAGTTAGGGACAAGAATGTGTTTGATATCAACCTTTCGTATGTGATCTCACACTTGAAAGAACTAGGCACTATTATTTTCATTCTAGACTATTCTAAGTGGAATACATGTGGAGAGCACCTTTGCTGGTTCCACCACATGTTGTTTGATAGCCTCCTTGGTAAGATTCATGTCCCTTTTGAGTGATGGAAATCTCGTGTTTTTTATCATTTCTTATGTGTCCCAATCAATATATTATTCTGGTCTTATTTCTCCACGTGCTCCAATGGGAACTATTTTGTGGGATTTGATCAAAACATCCTTCATGTTAGGAAGTTGTTGATGAATATTTAGAGTTCTAGTTACATCCCTCCCTAGCTTCTCTTGGGCTTGGATGGTTAATTTTACTCTTTCCTTATCTCGTTCTTTACCCATCTAATCTCTTCTTGGTAATTTTACTCGTGCATTTAGATGTTTCGTTTTCCACCCATACATTATGTCCACAACTATTGGGTTTTTTTTTAGTAACACACCTTTTTTTAGGGAATTTTGAATGGCCATAAGCATGGAAGCTGCCTTTTGAAGTGTGACTAGTTCCTTGTATAGTTTCTTTATCAAATCTACTAATAATATGTTTTCTTTTAATTTTGATCCTTGGAAATCATCATTTTTGTAAATTGACGTTAACAAATCTTGATTATATTTATGACGCCTCTAATTTTCTTGTTGTACATTGCCAAGGGTCCTCTCTAGTTCCTTGATCCTATCCATAAGTGTTCGATGTTTCTTTCAATGGAAGCTAAGAAAGATGATCTTTTCAAACCAATGGCTATATGGTTGTTCATGGTGTTTGACACTATATTTCATTTAATGGTCTTTGTGATTGGTTTTTCTAGTTCTCAGGAAAAATATTTTTGTCTTTCTTCAACAATCATGTTGTAGTTGTGATCAATCTAAAGCTTGCTAGATCTAGGACTTGATTCACATTGTGAGCTAAGATACCCATCTCCTTAAGTGGCAAGTGGCCTCATGTGAGTGGAACTAAAACTAGGGTTGAAGGATCAACATCCATGCTAGGAAATAAGTGAGTAGCAACGAAGTTTGAAAGAAGCACACTGCAATTTTCAATTTACCTTCACACTAGGAGGTGGGTTATGGAGAAAATCGCAGACAACGTATTTTGGGAAAGGTTAAAGTCGGTTGGTCTTATTACAAGGAAATGTTGTTTGTATAAATTCTCCTAGTATGATACTATATTTATTTAGTTGGGTTTGATGAAATCTTGGGCCCTGCATTTTGTTTTAGTCCAAATAACGCAACAAGAGTTGTTGTTAAGAATATATTATGAAAAAGCTCTAGTTGTTCGAATAAAATTAGATTTGATTCACTGTAACGGTCACTTTCTACTGTAGGGAATCCAACTAAATTACATATGTACTCTATATTTTTGGGAAAAATAGTCTGAGATGATAACCAATAAAAATATTATATTTTGTTTTTTTTACAGATATATATATATATATATATATATATATTTTAAATTTGGTTAATATGAAATCATAATGTTAGTTGGAAAGAGGTAGTTCAATTAGTAATAGTTGTGAAAATGAAGTGAACATATATGAGAAAACGTTTGAGGTTCGAATCTCTTTGATTCTCTTCCTGCAAAAATGACATATATAAACACCTAGAAAGTTATAGTAGTAGCAATTAAATCAATCTAATCGCTAATTCATTTAACCCATTGTTTAGAAAATTATTTTGTCAACCTGGTGCACACACATAGTTAAAGCCATCTCGTAGATTGTATTAGGAATCGATGCACACATGCATTATCAATCTTTGGTGTGAGATGGTACTGTAATGTCAGTAAGTCACTGGTATTACCTAGCAAAAGCAGAAACGTGAAGTAGATGCGTGGACTCGTTGCCTACCCATGCTTAAGAGATTTCATAAAGCAACCCCTTGGTGACAGTGGAGTCGTCAATTGACATTGTTACAAGACAAACAAATTTCCCAGTGAATTTCACCATGTATTCAGGGATCTTAATGATCACATTTTGAATGGTTATTTTTTAATTTCAAAACAAAAAGTATAAATAAATTCAACTTTTTAAATGATCGAGCGGTGAAAAAATGGATACACAAATTCAACTTTTTTCATTGATGAATGGTGTAAACGTGAATACTCTTTATTAGAATAAATTTAAGAGAGTTAGGACTTCACACATCATAGATACAATGTTGCATTCACTGAGGCCCTTGAAATATTTTGAGTAAGGAAACAATGCTACATAAAATCAGATTACCAGTGATTGGGTTTTAATAAATCTCAATACAAGAGTAAAAGTACAAATATTATTTAATTATTTGAATTTAGATTGGAGTTAAATTTCATTAACTTTAAATTCAAAATTTAAAATTAAAATTATTTAGATTGTTTGGTTATTGGATCTTAAAATACAAATATTATTTAATTATTGGAATTTAGATTGGAGTTAAATTTTCATTAACTTTCAATTCAAAATTTAAAATCAAAATTATTTAGATTGCTTGATTATTGGATCTTAAATAGGGAATTAATACAAATAAGGAAGTGGTGACATGTATGCAACTTTGTTTCCTAGCCTAACAAATACCACAATCAATGTTTGAGGGCTTGCACTGAGGAGTAAAATTCCATATCACAAATATAATAATTCAATTTGCCATTGAAGAGACATTCTAAATGGAAAGAAACAAGGTAGTTTCCTTATTTCAACTTAGTTGCTTTGATAGTATGTTGGGATGTCTCACTCTCAATTTCAAAATGTTGTTGCAAATATGATATCATGAATGTTGGTTTGTTGCACAATATTAGTTTAAAGTAATGAAAATAGTGTTTTTTGTTGTTATCCGTACAAGTGTTTTTAAATTGAAAAAGTGGTATGATGACTAAGCTATCTTAGAGAAGTATGGAATGACTTCACAATTACAACAATAGTTGAGGCCTCCTAGGAAACTCTTTCATGTAATCATAGAAGATGATCCGGGCACAAGGTTGATAGTATGCTGAATAAATAACTATAGAGGAAAACCCATTGGTTCTACAAAGATATTGACATATTCCTCTAGTATAGGTTGTTGATTTGATGATGAATGTTCACATTGATATTATCCTCTTCCATGGGATGAATGATGTATATGCTATGAGAAATGTTGGAAGATACCTTGTTGACTAGGGAAATGTGGGCACTACAAAGAGGTAGGGGAACCATACAAGAAGTGAGTTGATAACAACTCCCATCAAAATGAGTGTGTCAATTCAAATGAGCATGATATTGGGATTTATTAGCTTTATGGTAGGGGTAGTCAAAAATTAGATGTGCGTAATCAATTTGTGTAACATCATAGTCAAGGATTTCATGAAAGGTTCCAATGGTGAAAGTAATGGAACAATATTGAGTGATCAAGATGTGTGCACCTATGCCCTAGCCTAAATGACTTTCCTTATCAAAATCCACCTATCATTTTGTTGGGTTGAACCTTTGGTAAGTATATAATAAATCTCTATGTTATTGGTCCTTGGGGATACAAATAAACCAAGGAATTATATGGATCATACCCAAAGTAAGAGTCCCAAATGTTATTATAAATTAACAACCTATTATTGATTCATATTTATGAAGGGAGAAAAATAATATATAAATTTGTAATAAATGTATAGAGATATAACAAAAATTGACTTCTATTAATAAATGGAAAGCATTGAAACAATATAAATGCATAATGAAAGAAGACTATCTTGAATGGTGGTAACTTATGTTTGAGAAGATATGTTCCTTCCCAAATTATCTTACAATGAGGGTCCAAGGTATTTTTACCAAATTTTTAATTGGTGTTGCAAGGTGATGGTTTGAAGTTCTGTTTCTATAATTTTCATTTTGGTTTTATTCATCTATTTTGCGTGTGAAAAACACTTACAAACTTTGTTACATTGATAGTGAGTTGAAGATAATATTTTTATTTTGGAATGAGTTGAAATGTGAAAAGAGTGAGAAGGAAATATTTTCTTTGAATGCACAATAGTTTTTTTTTGGTTGGGTGGGGTGCATACCCCAATTGATTCGATAGATAATTTCTTTGATAAAGTTTGAAGATAAATCTAATTATTTTTTCTATCTTTAATGACATTTAGAGAGTGATATTTATCTTGGTTTGAGCAATCTTTCTGGTCAGTGTGCCTGACAAGTGTAGGGACTAGTTTCCAGGTTGAAGGTTGAAATGTAGCTTAGTTTTTTCCATTAAATAAATTGCCATTATTTGAAGAATTGATAAACTAGTGTAGGATTAGTGTTTGATGTAGTTAAGGGCTTCAGTACTAATGAATTATTTCAAGTGCATGATTAATTAGTGTTTGAAGGAATCTAGAAGGGTGTTGATGAGCAAGTTATTGTAGGAATTTGATTTGCAGGTCGCTATGGGCTCTCTCTGGCATTTACAGTGTTGCATCTCAAATTCCACAAACCCCAGAATGAACTTAAATGTTGGTCCATTAAAATACACTATGCTACACCTAACATTTTGGCATCATTAATGAGGAGGCGCTTAGGGGATTGACCTTGGTGACCTGTTGTAGTTTGGTTTTCTCTTTACCTATTTTTTCTTGCAATATTTTATTTCCTTCTTGCATATTTTGATTTCATTTCTAGGGTATTGTAAGAACCCTCCTATATATATATTTAACCATGTCCTAAAGGAATATACCAACTAGCTTGTTGAAGATAGAGAAATTGTATTTCGAGGCATTTTTCAATGAGGTGATTGAGGTTAATATCAATCATCCAATGCACCTATTTCACTATCTGGTTGGAAGGAACATTTGAAGAAGGAGTATCAAAGTAGTACATGGAGAACCTCTTCTATTTTGGGACGAAATGGCACAAATCATTACCTTTGAATTCCCTATCAAAGATCGAGGTGGAGTGGTACAAATTCATAATATTCCCCTATCTACTCTACCAAAATTTCATGGTTTGGAAAATGAAAACCCATATACATTTTTATTTTGAGTTTGATGTACTTTGTAGAAGGTATGATTATTGTACTAATGAGAAAAGGTTGCAAGTATTTCCTCTTACTCTTAAAGGATCAGTTGTCTAATGGTTCATGAGCCTTGGGGGGAATTGATTGCATACATGGGAAGACATGAAGAATGTATTCTTGAAGAAATATCAAGGCTATTTCCATGCCAGTGAAGATACTTTTCGAATGATGTAAGGGGAAGATCAAAGTTTGGAGGACTATGTGGAGTTATTTCAATACAACCTTCAAAAATAAAAGAAAAAACATATGGCAAAACAAGCCTTGAAAAATCTCCTACTCAAAGGAATAAGAGATGAACTTTTAGAACCTTTAAATATGATAGGCGCAAGCGATGTTTTTCACTAACCATATGATGATGTTTGTGAATTATGAATTAGGTATTCAAGAGGAATCTCCAAGATTGGTAAGAATTCTCAAGAACTTTCCTCTCACTTTTTGAAATCTGCTACGAACGCCTCCCTAAATTTACAATTGGATGGTTTTGAGGAAGAAAAAAAGTATTACAAGGAGGATAACTCGATAAATCATTTGTTGGAAATAATACTGAGAGGGGGGGGGGGTGAATCAGTATTATCAGATCAGTATTATCATATCAGTAAACCTTTCCAATTTCATACTCAGATCTTATGATTCAGTTAGCTTAATCTTCAGTAAATGCATCAGAACATTATTAAGCATATTTAACAGTAAACAGGTGCAGTATAATAGAACAGAACATCACACAAGAGCCACACACATGAACACCATGATATAAGGTGGAAACCCAATGTGGGTGAAAACCACCTGCTGCAAATCGTCTCTTTCTTCTTTAATAAGAAACTTCTTTTACAATGTACTGGTGCAGTCCTTTACCAGTACGCAGGCTACAACCTGCAGAGGGCTACAACCCTCTCTCGTTTTCCAACTACATTTGGAAGGGAGCTACAACCCCCTCAGCTCTTGTACTAGCCGATCCATTTACTAGTACGTAGGTGCTGACCCTACAACCTTCTTTCCTTCAGGGACCACGTTTCATCAATTTTCAGACTGGATCCAAGAGTACAAAACAAACATTACTGCAATACAATCATCAACTTATACTTGAATCATAATTCATTAAACAACCCAATACTGAATCACTGAAACCCTGTCATCAAGAACACAGACCCCAAACCAGAGCCCAGAACTCTGCAACAACCATCAGAATCAACAGAAACCTGAAATATCAAATCTTGTTATGCATACGCTACTTCACTGTACCAAAACCGCGTGTATACGCTCTTTCTCCAAAGGCAACCCGCGTGCAGATCTAGAAATAATTACTTATGCCTTCGCTGTGAGATCCGACCCTTGCCAAGCGTCTCGAACAGATAAACAGTGATACCTGATCTTCTCACTTCGTCAGACACCCAATGCTTACCACACTTGCCTAATGATCTTCTCCTTATATAGCCTTAGGCCCTTTACAATACCACGGTCCAAAACCATAGTAACCCAATACCATCAGCTTCAAAACTAGGGATCAACACGTTCGTCGAGACATCAAGGTCCAAAACCATAGGCACAACTTACAAGGAATAACCGCCGTGGACCAAAGATAAGTTTTCCACATACCCGCGCTTTTACTGAAGCCAACCAGCGTGTACACGCGACTTGATATATAGAGAACCTGCGTATACGCGACTTGGTATATAGTGAACCTGCTTGTATACGCGACTTGGGCTTAACGAACCTGCGTGTATGAACTTTCTTGGCATGCTGTACTAAGATCTGTCCTCTGATTAAGTTGCCATCACCTGTCCCAACCTCTGAGCACCTGTACCAACCTCTGAGTGAGTTTCCATCAAGGACAACACTTGAATCATAATGCCAACAATCTCCCCCTTTGGACTTGATGGCAACCACCACACCAAGTCACTCTCCCCCTTTGACATCAAGGGCAAAGGGCGGACCAAGATATTCTCTTCTTTGGTATACCTTTTACTGTCCATACTGTTGTCCATACTCTCGCTGAGTACATGCTGAAGTTTCTGATTTGGCTCCCCCTTTGTATGTGCCAAGTTGTATTAATCCATCCATGCTCCCCCTGAGTAGATGTAGGTTCTAAGACCAGCCATTCAGATCTGTACCATAAGCATCAGCCTGCAATACTATTCCTTTGATCAAACAACAAGATGTATCATTTAGTTTCATCAGCAACTTCTAACCATAATGCGAACAATGAATGATTTGAAGTATATGCTCCCCCTGAGTGTGAGCCAACCATGATTGAACCATTTCCTGAGTCTGTTCTGCTCCCTTTCTTCATATACGCGACTTTGCAGCCTGTAACTCGCGTATATACGCGACTTGTCTTCATTATATCAGCGTATGCAGGATGGAATACTGAATTTCATCACTTTCAGATTCCCCTGTGTCTGTTATGTCAGCTGTCTGAATTATGCCACACCTTTCTGTCTCTGTCTTCTTCAGTTCCTGGAACTGTGATGATGTATGGTCCTCTTGTTTTGAATTTTGAAATCTACTCCTGCATTCCCTTGCTTTATGCCCATAGTTGTTGCATGTATAACACCTTACATTTTTCATGTTCCTTCTATCACAATCAATTGCTTTGTGTCCATATGCATTGCAGGCAAAGCAATATCCTCTGAAATACCTGGGATGCGATGATCTTTCTTGAACCATTCTACTTCTACATCTGGCTGCAACATGTCCAAGATTATGACATACATAACATTCAACATTATTCAGTGGAGGAAATAATCGTCTATCACGTCCATAGTTAGGAGTAAAGGATCTTCTTTGAGGAATTTCTTTCCTTGGTTGTTCCTTGTTGAGCATTTCAGATTTCTCATTAGAGTTTCTTGCCTCACCTTGTGAACTAGATTCACCTTCAACATATTCATGAAAACCAAGACCAGTTTTGATAGCAGGAGACCTTTGGCTATTAAGAATATCATCCAAGACTTTAGTACTATCTTGAAATCGTAAAAGCTTATCCTTTTCTTCTAGTTTACCTTTCAAGATATTTACCTCAACTTGATGTTGTTCTTCCTTTATCAGATACTGATTCCTTAGGTCTTCTTCAGCTTTTCTTCCTTCTTCCACTTGTCGCTTTAGTTTGATCACTTCATGTTCTTGATCTTCAAGAGCTTCTTTGTTCTGTTCTCTTGATTTTTTAAGATCTTCTTTTAGAGAGAGGATCTTTGATTCAAGCCTTTGAATAGTTATGCTCTGATCCTTTACTACATCCTGCAATTTCTCCCTTACCCTGGTTACTGTCTCCAATTGTTCATTTAATTTGGTAACTTCTTTAGTTTCTGCATTCTTCTTTTCATGTGCCATGAGACTTTTAATATCTTTTCTATTATTGGATGAAGCATTCTTCTTTTCATGTGCCATGAGACTTCTAATGTCTTCACTATCATTGAATGGACTTGTAATATGGGTATAATAGCTTCTACCATCTTCTTCAGATATCTTTCCTTTGTTATGAGGGCATCTAACAACATAGTGACCAACTCTACCACATAGAAAACATTTGAAAGGTAGCTTACCTTTGAACCGTCCAGTTCCCCGTTCAAGATTCTTGACAAAATTTACCTCATCTTCTTCCTCTGACACTTCGAATGGGGCTTCTGGTGGTACCTCTTGTCGCATTTCAAAAGCAGTTAAGATCCCGTGAAGCTATGACATGGTGATTTTCTGCACATTCTGCTTTTCTTCTATGGCAGATACTTTAGAATCAAATTTAGCAGACAAAGATCTCAAAATCTTTTCAACTAAGACAACTTCCTCAAATTCTTCACCCAGATCCCTCATACAATTCACAATCTCATCCATACGCAAGAAATAATTAGCTATGCTTTCATTACTATGCATCTTAAGAGTTTCATACCGGATTCTGAGAGTTTGAAGCTTTGCTCTTTTTACCTGATCATCTCCTTCGTAGCTTGTGACGATTTTGTCCCATATTTCCTTAGCTGATTTGAAATGCATGATCTTCATAAATTCTTATTGTGTCAAACTACTCAATAGGACAGTAACAGCTTTGGCATTGAGCTCATATTGCTTTTTCTCTGCTGGATCTGTAGGAGTTGCTGATGGGAATTTGTATCCTCCTTCTACGATTCCCCAAATTTCTGCTCCAAGTGATTGTAGATATGCAGTGGTTCTTATCTTCCAGTGAGTAAAATTGTTCCCGTCAAAGACTGGTGGCCTGATGTGTGCCTCTCTTTCTGGATTAGCCATTCTGATGGATCTTTTCCTTCAAGCGATCAAGCTTCCTCTGAAGGACCTGGCTCTGATACCAATTGTTGGAAATAATACTGAGAGGGGGGGGGCGTGAATCAGTATTATCAGATCAGTAAAACCTTTCCAATTTCATACTCAGAAACATATACGCTACTTCAATTAAGTGAACCCGCGTGTACACGCTACTGTGTCTAATGCAACTAGCGTATATCCAGAGATCTTATGATTCAGTTAGCTTAATCTTCAGTAAATGCATCAGAACATTATTAAGTATATTTAACAGTAAACAGGTGCAGTATAACAGAACAGAACATCACACAAAAGCCACACACATGAACACCATGATATAAGGTGGAAACCCAATGTGGGTGAAAACCACCTGCTGCAAATCGTCTCTTTCTTCTTTAATAAGAAACTTCTTTTACAATGTACTGGTGCAGTCCTTTACCAGTACGCAGGCTACAACCTGCAGAGGGCTACAACCCTCTCTCGTTTTCCAACTACTTCTGGAAGGGAGCTACAACCCCCTCAGCTCTTGTACTAGCCGATCCATTTACTAGTACGTAGGTGCTGACCCTACAACCTTCTTTCCTTCAGGGACCACGTTTCATCAATTTTCAGACTGGATCCAAGAGTACAAAACAAACATTACTGCAATACAATCATCAACTTATACTTGCATCATAATTCATTAAACAACCCAATACTGAATCACTGAAACCCTGTCATCAAGAACACAGACCCCAAACCAGAGCCCAGAACTCTGCAACAACCATCAGAATCAACAGCAACCTGAAATATCAAATCTTGTTATGCATACGCTACTTCACTGTACCAAAACCGCGTGTATACGCTCTTTCTCCAAAGGAACCCGTGTGCAGATCTAGAAATAATTACTTATGCCTTCGCTGTCAGATCCGACCCTTGCCAAGCGTCCCGAACAGATAAACAGTGATACCTGATCTTCTCACTTCGTCAGACACCCAATGCTTACCAAACTTGCCTAATGATCTTCTCCTTATATAGCCTTAGGCCATTTACAATACCACGGTCCAAAACCATAGTAACCCAATACCATCAGCTTCAAAACTAGGGATCAACACGTTCGTCGAGACATCAAGGTCCAAAACCATAGGCACAACTTCCAAGGAATAACTGCCGTGGACCAAAGATAAGTTTTCCACATACCCGCGCTTTTACTGAAGCCAACCAGCGTGTACACGCGACTTGATATATAGAGAACCTGCGTATACGCGACTTGGTATATAGTGAACCTGCTTGTATACGCGACTTGGGCTTAACAAACCTGCGTGTATGAACTTTCTTGGCATGCTGTACTAAGATCTGTCCTCTGATTAAGTTTCCATCACCTGTCCCAACCTCTGAGCACCTGTACCAACCTCTGAGTGAGTTGCCATCAAGGACAACACTTGAATCATAATGCCAACAATCTCCCCCTTTGGACTTGATGGCAACCACCACACCAAGTCACTCCCCCCTTTGACATCAAGGGCAAAGGGCGGACCAAGATATTCTCTTCTTTGGTATACCTTTTACTGTCCATACTGCTGTCCATACTCTCGCTGAGTACATGTTGAAGTTTCTGATTTGGCTCCCCCTTTGTATATGCCAAGTTGTATTAATCCATCCATGCTCCCCCTGAGCAGATGCAGGTTCTAAGACCAGCCATTCAGATCTGTACCATAAGCATCAGCCTGCAATACTATTCCTTTGATCAAACAACAAGATGTATCATTTAGTTTCATCAGCAACTTCTAACCATAATGCCAACAATGAATGATTTGAAGTATATGCTCCCCCTGAGTGTGAGCCAACCATGACTGAACCATTTCCTGAGTCTGTTCTGCTCCCTTTCTTCATATACGCGACTTTGCAGCCTGTAACTCGCGTATATACGCGAGTTGTCTTCATTATATCAGCGTATGCAGGATGGAATGCTGAATTTCATCACTTTCAGATTCCCCTGTGTCTGTTATGTCAGCTGTCTGAATTATGCCACACCTTTCTGTCTCTGTCTTCTTCAGTTCCTGGAACTGTGATGATGTATGGTCCTCTTGTTTTGAATTTTGAAATCTACTCCTGCATTCCCTTGCTTTATGCCCATAGGTTTTGCATGTATAACACCTTACATTTTTCATGTTCCTTCTATCACAATCAATTGCTTTGTGTCCATATGCATTGCAGGCAAAGCAATATCCTCTGAAATACCTGGGATGCGATGATCTTTCTTGAACCATTCTACTTCTACATCTGGCTGCAACATGTCCAAGATTATGACATACATAACATTCAACATTATTCAGTGGAGGAAATAATCGTCTATCACGTCCATAGTTAGGAGTAAAGGATCTTCTTCGAGGAATTTCTTTCCTTGGTTGTTCCTTGTTGAGCATTTCAGATTTCTCATTAGAGTTTCTTGCCTCACCTTGTGAACTAGATTCACCTTCAACATATTCATGAAAACCAAGACCAGTTTTGATAGCAGGAGACCTTTGGCTATTAAGAATATCATCCAAGACTTTAGTACTATCTTGAAATCGTAAAAGCTTATCCTTTTCTTCTAGTTTACCTTTCAAGATATTTACCTCAACTTGATGTTGTTCTTCCTTTATCAGATACTGATTCCATAGGTCTTCTTCAGCTTTTCTTCCTTCTTCCACTTGTCGCTTTAGTTTGATCACTTCATGTTCTTGATCTTCAAGAGCTTCTTTGTTCTGTTCTCTTGATTTTTTAAGATCTTCTTTTAGAGAGAGGATCTTTGATTCAAGCCTTTGAATAGTTATGCTCTGATCCTTTACTACATCCTGCAATTTCTCCCTTACCCTGGTTACTGTCTCCAATTGTTCATTTAATTTGGTAACTTCTTCAGTTTCTGCATTCTTCTTTTCATGTGCCATGAGACTTTTAATATCTTTGCTATTATTGGATGAAGCATTCTTCTTTTCATGTGCCATGAGACTTCTAATGTCTTCACTATCATTGAATGGACTTGTAATATGGGTATAATAGCTTCTACCATCTTCTTCAGATATCTTTCCTTTGTTATGAGGGCATCTAACAACATAGTGACCAACTCTACCACATAGAAAACATTTGAAAGGTAGCTTACCTTTGAACCGTCCAGTTCCCCGTTCAAGATTCTTGACAAAATTTACCTCATCTTCTTCCTCTGACACTTCGAATGCGGCTTCTGGTGGTACCTCTTGTCGCATTTCAAAAGCAGTTAAGATCCCGTGAAGCTGTGACATGGTGATTTTCTGCACATTCTCCTTTTCTTCTATGGCAGATACTTTAGAATCAAATTTAGCAGACAGAGATCTCAAAATCTTTTCAACTAAGACAACTTCCTCAAATTCTTCACCCAGATCCCTCATACAATTCACAATCTCATCCATACGCAGGAAATAATTAGCTATGCTTTCATTACTATGCATCTTAAGAGTTTCATACCGGATTCTGAGAGTTTGAAGCTTTGCTCTTTTTACCTGATCATCTCCTTCGTAGCTTGTGACGATTTTGTCCCATATTTCCTTAGCTGATTTGAAATGCATGATCTTCATAAATTCTGATTGTGTCAAACTACTCAATAGGACAGTAACAGCTTTGGCATTGAGCTCATATTGCTTTTTCTCTGCTGGATCTGTAGGAGTTGCTGATGGGAATTTGTATCCTCCTTCTACGATTCCCCAAATTTCTGCTCCAAGTGATTGTAGATATGCAGTGGTTCTTATCTTCCAGTGAGTAAAATTGTTCCCATCAAAGACTGGTGGCCTGATGTGTGCCTCTCTTTTTGGATTAGCCATTCTGATGGATCTTTTCCTTCAAGCGATCAAGCTTCCTCTGAAGGACCTGGCTCTGATACCAATTGTTGGAAATAATACTGAGGGGGGGGGGGGGTGAATCAGTATTATCAGATCAGTAAAACCTTTCCAATTTCATACTCAGAAACATATACACTACTTCAATTAAGTGAACCCGCGTGTACACGCTACTGTGTCTAATGCAACTAGCGTATATCCAGAGATCTTATGATTCAGTTAGCTTAATCTTCAGTAAATGCATCAGAACATTATTAAGCATATTTAACAGTAAACAGGTGCAGTATAACAGAACAGAACATCACACAAGAGCCACACACATGAACACCATGATATAAGGTGGAAACCCAATGTGGGTGAAAACCACCTGCTGCAAATCGTCTCTTTCTTCTTTAATAAGAAACTTCTTTTACAATGTACTAGTGCAGTCCTTTACCAGTACGCAGGCTACAACCTGCAGAGGGCTACAACCCTCTCTCGTTTTCCAACTACTTCTGGAAGGGAGCTACAACCCCCTCAGCTCTTGTACTAGCCGATCGATTTACTAGTACGTAGGTGCTGACCCTACAACCTTCTTTCCTTCAGGGACCACGTTTCATCAATTTTCAGACTGGATCCAAGAGTACAAAACAAACATTACTGCAATACAATCATCAACTTATACTTGCATCATAATTCATTAAACAACCCAATATTGAATCACTGAAACCCTGTCATCAAGAACACAGACCCCAAACCAGAGCCCAGAACTCTGCAGCAACCATCAGAATCAACAGCAACCTGAAATATCAAATCTTGTTATGCATACGCTACTTCACTGTACCAAAACCGCGTGTATACGCTCTTTCTCCAAAGGCAACCCGCGTGCAGATCTAGAAATAATTACTTATGCCTTCGCTGTGAGATCCGACCCTTGCCAAGCGTCCCGAACAGATAAACAGTGATACCTGATCTTCTCACTTCGTCAGACACCCAATGCTTACCACACTTGCCTAATGATCTTCTCCTTATATAGCCTTAGGCCCTTTACAATACCACGGTCCAAAACCATAGTAACCCAATACCATCAGCTTCAAAACTAGGGATCAACACGTTCGTCGAGACATCAAGGTCCAAAACCATAGGCACAACTTCCAAGGAATAACCGCCGTGGACCAAAGATAAGTTTTCCACATACACGCGCTTTTACTAAAGCCAACCAGCGTGTACACGCGACTTGATATATAGAGAACCTGCGTATACGCGACTTGGTATATAGTGAACTTGCTTGTATACACGACTTGGGCTTAACGA
Source organism: Pinus tabuliformis (assembly GCA_031772625.1). Taxonomy (NCBI): domain Eukaryota; kingdom Viridiplantae; phylum Streptophyta; class Pinopsida; order Pinales; family Pinaceae; genus Pinus; species Pinus tabuliformis. The sequence continues at coordinate 768,930,188 of CM062810.1, forward strand.
ACCTGCGTGTATGAACTTTCTTGGCATGCTGTACTAAGATCTGTCCTCTGATTAAGTTGCCATCACCTGTCCCAACCTCTGAGCACCTGTACCAACCTCTGAGTGAGTTGCCATCAAGGACAACACTTGAATCATAATGCCAACATCATTGCCCATGATTGTTAGGGATATGAAAAATATTTAAGGAATCAAGGAAGGAAATAAATAGACTGCCAATTATAACTCAAAACTAGTCATCATTTAATACTTAAACTAACATTTATTTTCCGAAGCAAGTTCCTCAATAGATCTATAACCTTATAGTTCCATGGCATACATATAATCAACCTCTAATTCAATACTCCATCTAATGGCCATAGTGGCCCTCTCCCTCGAACTAAATATTATTTCATCCTTAAGGATGGTTTGGAGACTCCTCTTTAGGGAACTTCCACAAGGAAACTCCATTAACTGAGCCACAACAACTACAATTCTTGTCCAATACCCCACCATTTTATCTTTCTCTATGGTCTCAGTCATTTGTGCAACCAAATCCTAATTCTAATAATCAAGTTGCACATCAATTTAAAACAACTATTTTTCCTACTCACTCACCTATCGAATATAATTTCATACCTTTTAGAAAGGAGAGAGGAGTGAATTCAAAAACTTCCCCTATTACCACACAACATTTAGCTCGGGAAGAAACTTTAATCCATAAACCATTAGAGGAGAAATATATGATTGTATTTTTTTCAAAAACCATTGTTGAAGCTCATGAACATATAAAGAGAAAAACCCTAGAATATCCCTTAACCATCCTTGTGAATTTTTGAAGAGATAAAACATTAAGCTATGGAAGACTTGTACAAGTTGGAGAACCATGAATATGTGGGTTCTATTGAATCATGGTTCCAAACAGTCATCAACACACCCCATTCCCTAATAATTCAACAAGCATTGGTACCACATCAGTTAAAGATGTTGATTTCTCATACTTTGGTATGTGTTGAAGTTTACATTTTAAACTTGAGTGTGAGTATATTTAGCATCTTGTTACGCACAAGGTTACGCTGGAAGTACTCCTACACTTGAAGGAAACCTTCCTTTCTTTAAAATAGATGGGGTAGTATTAAAACAATAAATGAAAATGCTATTTGGAAAAAAATTATTATAGCAACACTCTTGCAATTGCAATTCCCTAAGGAAAAAATATTGAAATTATTATTATTATGCACTCTTGTGGTAAGCCTTATCAGAATCAATTCACTCTTAATACCTCATATCTTGTGAAGTGACATTGATCATTGATTGGGTGGTTCTTATTCATATTGTTTGGTCATCCATTGAGTCAATTAGGGGGATGTGTCATTTTTTTTCTTAACATTTTCCATTCACAAGCCAAAACACTAACCTTAGCCTAGTCATTTGAAGAAATACTCATCCAAGAAATATTTTCAAGTTTCTCTTCAAAGGTATTGATGAAAAGAATCCTATGGTGGACCACTGATATAAAACCCTAATGAGATCCCATGAGAACCCTAGCATGATTAACTCGAGGAATATTTCATTCATTATTATAGATGCTTTCTTTAAAATGAGTATTTAGGGTAGCAAGACCAACCAGTAAAGATTAGTCATTAACAACTTTTCACGCCATCCCGTGCTCTTAAGAAGTAGATTTTCCTCTAAAATTGTTAAGTAACCTATTTAAGGTTAATCATAATCATAGTTTATTTCAACATAAAGAGATTAATTGAGAGACAGGGGGCCTCATTATGAGCCGACCTACCACGATCATGGGTACTAACGAGAATGACATTACCACTACTAGTCAACAATCTGGGCTAATGGATTTTAGTTGAAACGATGGAACAAGAGGTCTCATCACATGTCGGCTTGTTCATTATTGTTATTTCTTGTGAATGGCACTGTCATTAGCTGGTTACCAAGTCAGGATTGTGGCCTTTGATTAATTTCTAAAAGTAAATTATTTTAAATGACTTTGAATCTATAACTAATAGATGGGACACAAGAATTTCATTGGGTTAAAAGGCATCCCTATTGAGGATATAGACGCCTATTGGAAGAAGGGCCATCCCTATGGTATTAAAGTTAATTATACATTATGATTTACTTGGTCGTTTTTTGTCTTTCTCTGAACTCATTATCATATCTCTCTGAGAATGGATTTAAGAAAATTTCAGTAATGTGCTTTGGAGTTCTACCTTTCATAAATATGAAGGTTTTCATGGATATGGGATCATTAATGTGGGTGATTCAATTTTCCTTACAAAATGGGCTTCAACTATACGCTTGGATAATGGTAGGATGGTTATTGTGGGAAGGTATCACCTTGTTATCTTTCTTATTCCATATTTCCATGTATGTTTAATGCCATGACTTTGAAATTATGTTAGTTTTATTTGTAATGAAGATATAGAGATGAATAAATATTGATTAGGGTTACTCCTAAGAGTCTTATGGAAATTTTGAGAGTTGGCTATTTTATGATGACAAAATCCTTGCAGCAACAACATTGTTAGTATTCCTTTGGTAGCCCTTACATTAGGTACTCTTCTGAAAATAATAAAGGTCATTTTTGACATTCTTGAATCTCTAGTCACAAGTATTTCTTATTAATGCAAAGGAAGTTGACATCATATGACCCTTACATGCATGTTCTTATGTAATTATAAGCCCTATGGTTTAAGTCAATGTAGCATGACTCTAATAGAGAAACCCTATCCCTTCAATTTGGATTAACTTTGGTCTCTTATAAAGGTTTTTCTTTCACGAGGACATGCATATGATCAACATGATGGGATGTCAGGCCTCTATTTTGTCATAATTAATATATCTCTTTCCCTCATGTTGTTACCTAGTTCTCATATTTATTGTCGTCATTTTGCACATTCTTATGGTAATTCACTTAAACATAAGCACATAGAGATAAATTAATAAGTTTCCTTTGTTTTAGAGTATTTATATAATATCATTACTCATTATGGATTTTTCCCCTTTTCTATGCAGCACGATCTTTCAATTTAATCTTGTACCATGATCTTGCACTCTTATGGATTTCCACACTAAGAGAAGATCGTGCAGGTTGACTTTAGCGTTTTGCACATATTTGGCATATAAAGGTTCTCAAGGAAACATATGGACTTGCAAACAAACAATTGGTCAACCAACTTATACATGAAATATATTTTTCCTTACACTAGTATGTTTGCACTAGTCTGCTTGCACTAAAGAACAATCAATTTGGGGCTTTGATAGATCAACACACTTTTGGGGAAAACTAAGGAATTTTTTAATCCAAAATAATATTTTAACACCTCTACATAATTTGGAATGCTCCCAGGTTGCACATGTGAGATTCTAGAAGAAAAATCAACAAATCTGCTTAAAATTCACATAGTTTTCAAACTTCCAACTTTCACCTCCATTTTCATGCATATCGAGGAAAATATCGAAATTTTTGGTTAATGGATTTTTTCCAACTATAGAAAATTATTTAAAATCCAAAATATTTCCCCAAATTCGCATTGTTCTAGGATACACACGAGATTCTTTGAGGCAGTTTTGTAAAAAATGCAGGTTTTTCCATAACTTTAGGGTCATGCCCATAATGTAGAATTATTCACTAGATCATCATCTTTTTTTATTGGATGATGGATGAACCAAACCTCCATCTATGGAAAATTGTTGTATCTTTAGTTATTTTATTTTCTATTCAGTTTGTAATAAAAAAACATTTATAAACAAGGTTGTGGCTCCAAGTCAAGTTAGGAGAGAAATCCATTCTTTGTACTCTTATGTTGATGGAGTAAATTTTAGGGGGCTCTCCCCCTTTCCCTATGATCAGTTGGAGCTATAGTATTGAGCTAAAATGTATGAGGACTGATATTTCCATTAATAAAAATGACCAATGCCAGGTTTCATTTTCATTTTTATTACTTTTTGTTAATGCTTCTCTCTAATCTATAATTTAAGATTTATTTAAAGAGGGTGCAAGCTAGTTGGTTTTGGCCGAATCAATCCCAACTTGTTACACCTATGTTAGTTAGTATTATGTGGTTTTCTTTTGAAATAGATTAGTGTGGTGTGGATTTTCATTGATGGATCTTTTTGTTCTTGCATAACTTATTTAGAGCTCTATTAGTTCTTTTGAATTATGTTGTCTCATTCAAGGACATATAATGTGTGTGCATTTTGGAATGATCTTAACTTATATTTGAGAAGGAGTGATTTCATACATTAAAGATTTGTTTGAGTTATTTATATTTGATTTAAGTTGAGTACATATTGACCTTTGAAATCATTTATTTATCCATTTAAAGGTTTGAATATTGTGATATTTTAGTTCAAAGTTTTCCCTCTGCGTGTGGTAGCCTTGCACCAAAAAGATTTTGAGAAAACTAGGGTTTTGACATTGTCTTATGAATCCATTTCCATCATTACCAGTTCTAGGTTGTTCAAAATTTATTTGGAATGACCCTTATTTTTCATATATGACTTGGTGAACTCTATTGTTTTTTTTTTTGGAATCATTCTTTGGGTATTGTCAGTTTTGTTTTTAAGGTTTGAATGATTTGATATTAGTGTTGATGAGGTTTCCCTCTAACGTATTTGAGCTATTATGGACCTAAATATCAGGGGAATCTTGATATTTTATTTAGATTATAAATGGAGAAATATTAAAAGTGCTTAAAACCTAAGTTTCATGCAATGAACCAAGTCATATTTAATAGGTATAATATACATGTGAGTGCATGATTTGGTCCTATATATTTCTTACACCAATGCTTACCTAACATTATGGTCTTGTTCTCTTGGTTTAAGAATAGAGCACTATTTAGGAAAAGTGTTGGTACAACCTAGTGTTGGAGATTACTTGTGTTTCAACAAGTTTCTTTTGAATACAATGAGACTGCTTAGTGAGTTTAATTAGTTATATATTATGATTGATCTTACTAGCTAATACAATTGTGGAATAGGTATATTTGAATGGTTTTGGTGTGAAAAGGTTTGTTGAGGATTGATTTATTATTTCTCTTTTAGAATTTGATTCTTATTTTTGAAGATTGGTTTAATTTATTTCTCTTGCAAAACCTTCTTGAGAGGAAGTTTGGTTTGGGACATTTTTCTTGGTTTGAGAAAAAAAAGTAGAGTGAAATAATTTTGTTATTTAAATTTATAAATTTGATTTCCACACTTTACTTTTGAATGTATAAGGAATGAGAAGTTACAGTAGTGCAGTAATCACAGTTAGTGTAGGTAACCTATTGAGTGCAGGTAGGCTGTGTTAAAATAGGGTATAGAAATTCGGTGTTTGCAAATATTTTTTTGGTGCTGAAAGGTGATGGTTTTATGTCTTTTTATAGAAATTTCATTTTGATTTTATTCATCCATTTGCATGTGCAAAACCATTATAGACTCTGTTATATTGATAGTGAGTTGAATATAACCTTTTTTTGTGGAATGAGTTGAAATGCAAATAGAGTGACAGAGGAATATTTTCTTTGAATGCACAATAGTTTCTTTTTGGTTGATTGGGCTGCATATTCCAGTTGATTCAATGAATAATTCATTTGATGAAATTCCAAGATAAATCTAATTTTTTTTGTTATCTTTAATTACATTCAGAGAGTGGGATTTATTTTGGTTTGAGGAATATTTATGGTCGGTGTGCTTGGGAAGTGTAGGAAGCAGTTTCCAGCTTGAAGGTTGAATGGTAGCTTAGCTCTCTCCATTAAATAAACTTCCAATATTTGAAGGATTGATAAACCAGTAAAGGATTAGTGTTTGATGTAGTTAAGGGTTTCAGTTCTTATGAATTCTTTCAAGTTTAGGACTAATTACTGTTTGCATGAATCTATAAGGGTGTTGACGAGAAAGGTATTGTAGGAATTTGATTTGCAGGTTCCTATAGGCTATCTCTTGCATTTACAGTGCTGGATCTCGAAGTCCATGAACCCCGAATTGAAATTAAATGTTGGTCCATTAATATACCCCACGCTACACCCAACACTTTTCCTTTCCTTTCTTGCTTGATTCCTCCTTGAGTCCAAGTGCATGTTCTCTCTCTGTTATAGCTATATTTTTGAAAGTGATCGAACACTAAACTGGAAAAAATTATCAATTGTTTTCTAGATGCCTTTTTATCATTGATGCCTAATTTCTCTTCCTCTCCTTTTTCTTTCTCATTCATTTTCTTTCAATTTCTCTGTAATTTCCCTTAGATGAATATTCTTGTCTCTTCATCTTCCTTTTTCTCCTATTTTCCTTTATTCTTTGAAATAATTGTCTTTTATTTTCTTTTACATTTTCCAATGCCAATGCCAATTTCCATAGCCAATAATAAACCACAAGTAATACTCACTTTAATTTTTTTCCCCTCCATTCAACTTGAAATACATGTCCCATGCCCTTTGTCTTATTTTTTCCTTTAATGTCCTTTATTGCATGAAACTTTAACCCGTGGTTGTTACAAGAAGGAAGAATCTTCTTGTACTTAAGAAAAAACAAACGCCTTGGAAAAAAGTAAGGAGGTTATGTGTACATCTCCTATATTGGCCACAACTAACTTCACAGAAACCTATTTTATGGAATGTGATGCATTAAACCATGGTGTTAGTGCAAATTTAATGCAAGAAGGAATATCCATTTCCTTTGAAACTAACTGGATTAAAGTAAATAACTTACAACCATTTATGAAAAAGGTCAATTTAATAATGGTGTCCTTACCTAACAGGAAGACAATTCAAAGTAAAAACATGTTGTGATAGTTTGAAGTACTTCTCAGAGAAATGATTATCTTTAGAAGAATAACAAAATGGGTTACAAATATTCTATTTTATGAATTTGAAATTATCCACAAAAAAGGAAAACATAATATGGTGGTAGACTCACCTTCAAGGATAGAAGAAGAAATAGAGGGTTTACTATTGATTATTTCTATTCTACAATCTAATTGGGTGGAAGAAGCAAGGTTGTAATGGAAGAAATATTTGAAGGTTTAAAATATCATTCAACTACAAAAGGACGCAAGTGCATTGGATAAATTTGTATGGAATAATGCTATATAACATTTTTTGGTGTGGAGCATGATTATTTAGAGGTCTTTGTTTCAGCCAGATGTATACCGAATATTGTACACCCCTCCACGTGGGGGGGTGCGGGGGCCAGTAGTCCCTCGACAGGGATTTTGGGGCCAATGGCCCCGAAGCTAAAAACAGATGTAAAATTTCCTTGTAAAAGTATAGTGATTTCTAGTCAATCTAGGTCGTTCATTAAGCGGATGATCTAACGGTAGAACTTATGTTTAGTTTAGGGTCTTTTTCCCTAGAAAGAAACCCCTCTCTTTGTAAGAGGGCATTGTATTGAGGCTGTGTAATAGATGTGTATTCTCCGAGCGAGAAATAGAAAGGTGAGATTGTGAGAGAAAACAAAGGATATTACAATAGATCTGCTGTAGGTTGTGTCTCTTCATTTTGTTGGATAATAGAAACGAAGGACTGGCTATTCGGGGTGGACATAGCCCAAACTTGGTGAACCACGTATATCTGTGTCTCTTTGGTTTTATATGTTTTTGTTTTTCTGCATATTGTATGTCTTTCATTTCTCTGTCATATATAATATTTTTCTAACAAACATTATAACGATTGTCTATATTTATGTAGGAATCCCAAACTCAAATAAAAGGTCCTTTTGGAATTTCATACTTCTCTTATACAAGGAAATTCATGATAATTGAAAAATTAACATAGGATTAGAAGGTATGAAAGGTCATTCAACAAATACAAAAGGACCCAAGAGAATTATATAAATTTATATAGAAGAATGAATTATTGTGGTATCAATATTACCTATATTTATGTGAGAAACCCCAACTCAAATAAAAGTTCCTTTTGGAGTTGCACACTTCTCTTATACAAGGACATTCATGGTTCTTGAAAACTTAGTATAGGATCAAGAATATTTTTTTCTAGAAATGTCTTAAAACTATCATTTAAAAGCTTGTGATTGAATATATGATTTTCCAACATAACAAGGGAGAAATAATCAAGAACCCAAGTCTCTTACAACCATTACATATAACAAGCCAAGATTGGAAACAAGTTTTAATGGATTTTATTATAGGTTTACCTAATTTAAAAGAAAGAATGCCATCATGGTAGTAGTGGAGTAACTGTCAAAGCATGCCCATTTTCTCTCTCTTTTTTACCCTTTTAAAGCAAATGAAATAGTTGGACATTAATGGAAATAATTCAAAAGCTACATGGAGTCCCTAAGATTATTGTAAGTGACAGAATTGAGGTAAAACACAACCTTCCATACTTCATCAAAAATGTCCCCATTTATGGAATTGTATAGATATCATCCTTCATCTATCACTTAACCATTGAATAAAATGAAACGGTTGAAACAGAGGAGGACAAGATATGGAAGTAAGAATAGGTTCTCAAACAATTTAAGGACAACCAGGTTATAACACAAAATAGGATGAAACAATAAGAATATCAACATCGTAGTGAAAGGGAATTTGAAGTAGAGGATTGGGTAATTTTGATCCTACAAATATTTAAACATATGTCCCTTGGGAAACATGAAATAAGACGGGAATACATAGTGTGTTGATGTGGCCTCTCTTGGATAGAGTTTACTACAAGGACTAAAGGCCTAGCTACTTCCCCAACATCAGGGGAATCTTGAGGTCTAAAATGGGTCTCCTAAAAAAAAAAAATACTACTTAACATAATAAAATAAGAGTTATGAATTTTTAAAGAAAGAGAAAGGAAACTAATTTTTTATTGTATTTTTAGCTTATATCCTTATAGGTTTAATGAAATGTCAAGTGTAGACACTTGTTGGATACAAAATTAAATTTCATATCCAACGCCTACCCACTCTGCACACTTTTGAGTAGACCCACATTGTGAGGCCAGGAGGTAACTCCTCAAATACATTGTGTTTATTCATTTAAATTTTTCATAGTTATATACATGAGGGAGTGACACTTGGGTTTCACCTACCGATGACTCTTCCTTTTCCCTTATTTATTATTTACATTATTTACAAATGTTCATTGTTGGGCATGGAATCCCTCCAAGGCAGTTTTGACCAATTATTTTTGTAAAAGCTCCACGAATTGCGGGCGCGGGGTGCAAAATTATAATAGAGTCATAGGGTTGTCCACCCTAGTTTTTGTAATGTAGTGTCGGCTGGATAGACCTGCCCATGGTCTGCGGACCATGGGATTGTATAAATAGAGCAAGGCTCTATGTAGTTATGAGATGGAAGGGAAAGAAAGAGTTGAGTCATATCTATAGAGTGTGTCTTTGGGTCGTAGAGTAGAAGGCTCTGCAGCTGAGTAAGCAGAGGCGTAGTAGTCCGCAGCTTAGTGCGCGGACCCCTGCAGTTGAGTGCACAGGGCAGGACGAGTCTGTAACCATTGGAAGAATTAATAAAGAGAAATATTACCATAATTTTGTACATCTTTTCCTTTTTTAATGTATGATTGGGTATAAATTGAAAATGTACTGTTTATATGCTGCGCGAACATACTTGAATGGGTTTTATAACTAATTATAACATAATACATCTAAGTACGCAAAGGTAGGTAACTGATATAAGAAGATAAGTAAGATCGCGGGTAATAACCCAGAGTGTGGCTCTAGCAGCGCGGAACCCCCACAACCCCTAATTAGGGTTGCACAAAGATAGTATCAGGGCGTAAGACACAGAGAAGTGCGCAAAGTGATCTACACATAGAGACGAACCCTAGGACCAGTCAAACCTCTCAGACATCTAATGGGTGAGGAAACCTGGTTCTAACACCCTCCCATACTACTTCGGGTGAGACCTCAGTCCACGCTCCGCGGACTGTTGCCGAAAGGGCCAGTAGTACCGATATTTGCTTGGCTAATTAAATCCAAACCTGGGTCAGGCCCCAACAAGGCAAGAAATGGTTCCGTTGGCGAGACCGGGATCTGCATAAGAGATGTCTGATTCAGTATCACTGGAATCTGATAAAGAAAGAAATTGAAGATGAGTTGGACAAGAAGATTCATGAGTTCGCGGCGCAGGAAAATAGGAATCCGCAGCTATCAAAAGAAAAGTGGTTAGATTGCTACTTATACACAGAGATCCACAAAATTTTCTTTGCGTCCTTCCCTACTGAGTTGTATGAGTGGATCGAAAAGCTAGAAGATAGCTAAGGAAGGTGTAAACTCGACAAACTGATTGTGTGGACTCCAAAATTTGTGCATAGACTGGAAGCATCATAGGATAAGACTGCACGCGCTGTTGAACATTGGCTCGATCAAATCATAGGAGGATTCATCACCAAATTCATGGTAGATACTTTAGTCAGTTATAGCGAGGAAGAACGATGCTTCCTCAAAGGACCGCGAGGTAAGTACGTTAAATATTTAAACTCTTGGATTACAATTCTATTGTGTGAAAAACGGGTTATGCAAATAAATTAATGTTTGGGGCTACGCGAGGTGGGAAAATCTACAGAAATGAGAGTAGATCAGAACTAGAAACTAGCCCCTTGATTTCACCTCCGCAAGGGGCCGAAGAAGAGCTCGCAAAGGTCTTGCCTAGAAGTGCGATCAATCTAATAATAAAGAGAATTCCGCGCATACCAACTCCAACCACGTCACCTCCAGTTTCACTGTCTTCACCCCTGTCTTTGCCCATACCAACCCTGCCACCACCGCGAAGCAGTGTGGCAAGTGCAATAAAGCTACAGTGTTCAAGGGAGTAGGGAATGAAGATCCAAACCAATTTTGGTTTGTGATAAAAGCAGTATGGGAAGCACAGGGAGTCACAAATGACAATATAAAGAAGGCAACATTGGTCAGCGCTCTGCAGGATCGTGCGCTGACCTGGTACATTAAGCATTCCAATGACAATCCGAATGCGGGGATCACAGATATCCAAGTGGAGCTCGACAAATAATTTAGCAGGCCGAAGTTAGAGGCACAATCAATCATTAGGTTCAAGGAAATCACAATGCTACCAGGTGAAACCCCATGGGAGTTGGATCAAAGACTGAAATGCACAATTCGTGAAGCAAATGTTGTGTGTGGAGCATGATTGTTCAGAGGTCTTTGTTCAGCTGGATGTATACCCCAGGAAGTTTGTACACCCCTCCACGCGGGGGGGTGCGAGGGGGATTTGTCCCCCCAGCGGGGGTCTGGGGGCTCGGGGGCAGCGCCTGAAGCTAAAAACAAATATAAAATTGCCTTGTAAAAGCATAGTAATTTCTAGTCAATCTGGGCCGTTCATTAGGCGGATGATCTGAAGGTAGAATTTATGTTTAGTTCAGGGTTTTTTTGCCCTAGAAGGCAACCCCTCTCTTTGTATGGTGGCATTGTATTTGAGGCTGTGTAATAGATGTGTATTATGTGAGCGAGAAACAAGGAGGTGAGACTGTGAGAGAAAACAGAGGATATTACAGCGGATCTGCTGTAGGTTGTGTCTCTTCATTTTGCTGGATAATAGAAAGGAAGGACTGGCAGTTCAGGGTGGACGCAGCCCAAACTGGGTGAACCACTTATATCTGTGTCTATCTTGTTTTATGTGTTTTTTGTGTTTATATTTCTGCAATATTTTATTTGTTCCATTTCTCCATAATATATAATTTTCTAATAGCAAACATGACATTAACAGATGGGCAACACCGCAAATGGTTTGTAGCATCGTTAACGCCGCATCTACGGAACACGCTATCACAACAAAGGATAACCACTCAGGCCAAGGCCTTGGAGGCTGCAATGAGATTGCATGAGACCCCGATACAAGATCCTAACCTGGGAGTTCAACATATTCACGTACAGTTGAATAACTTGTGCCTGGAGATGCAAAGTTTGAAACAAGACAGGACAACCCGCCCAGAGGTGTGTGACGAGGTATGGTGCATAAAATGCAAGGGTCAAGGGCACGACAAAGACCACTTCCCGGTGTTTGTAAATGACCTTTCGGGAGGAGAGCTAACGCCACTAAGATTGGAGGCACAAGTAGGACCAAGCGCGACACTTTCACTGTGGTGCGCGATTTGTCAGATAGGATGAAAGCATGCTATAGATAATTTCCATCTATTACAGAAGTATACGCATAATTCACAATCGTTTTTCTGTAGGACATGATGAGCACACCTGTAGGAGTTATGAGATGATGATGGATCGAACTCCTACCTACACAGTTCAGGCCGAAACACAACCCCTCGATCAAAACATGGGAATGGCATGCACTAGATTTTAGGGGTGTTGACGAGGCCAAGGTGGAGGGGGACCAGGAAGAGGTCGCAGACAACTGATTTGTTACAATTGTGGAGGGCCAGGGCATTATGCCCGTGATTGTACAAAACCAATGCGACCATCATGTTTGTATTGTACATTATTAGATCATGAGACGAAGGACTGTCCCACACTGATGGCGAGGTTGCGCGACAAGGGAGCACTCCAACCTCCCCCAACCTAGAACCTACAAATGATGAGGTCTGAGCCATGCGAGGAAGACCCTAACGTAAATATCATGCTCTAGAGTGGAATTACGATAGGGGATAACAAAGGCAAGCAACTTAAAGAAAGTACCTAGGTTCTCAAGGCTCCAACAAAGGAATCAAAATTTTATTTGGAGAGCGCTAAGAAGACTTTCATGGAAGCTAAGAAGAGCTTTGTTGAGGCCTCCACTCCAGGAAATAAAGATATATTGGAGCTAGAAATGGACCTGTCAATGCTCACTACATTCTTGGAGACATGCATGAAGTTGTTGCACGACAACAAGGCTATAAAGGGACTGCAAGAACTCATAACTAGATGCGTTGGGACTGCGCCAAGAGAATCGCGCATAATATGGAAGCTCGGGAAACACACGACGCGAACAGGAAGAGAGATGAGATTGACTGCACAGATTGGGGAATATGAGATGGACCAAGTGATTCTAGATCTAGGATCAGACACGAAGGTCCTGCCAAAATAGATATGGGAGCACATGATCTCCTATCCAACTACAAATGGTGAACCAGCAAAAGATCCTACCTATGGGGACATTGCAGGGAATCATAGTAGATGTTGAAGGAGCAAGCGCACTAGTAGATTTTGAAGTAATAGAGATTGTTGATGACAACAATTCCTACCCTGCATTATTGGGAACAGATTGGGCCACTAACATGAATGACATGATAAATCTGAAAAAACGCAAGATGATCTTTGAGAAAAATTCACTACGCATAGTGGTACCCTTGGACCCTGGAGAAGGATCGCGCTACATGGAGCCAGTGCGCTACTATGACAGTGATGACGATTTGGATTTCATCTATAAGATAACCACGTGGAAACATGACTAGGTAAACCCAGTTGTGGATGGTCGAATCTCTTGGGAGCGTGAAAGCTCCTGCACATCAGATTCTAACGAAGCGATAGAATGATGGTAGGTTCGGTTACACAAGGTAACCACACTCAACTATAATATGATGATGAGATCGTTACGCTGTGTAGCGATAAAGGTAAGATATCTACCAACGTATGATGGGTTAAGCGAGGTGGATGAATTCTTGAACAAATCTGAAATAGAAGTGCCAAAACAATAATGTTTCGAGCTCTGAAATGGGTATTGCGTGCTACGCCGTGAGATGGTGGGGTACACACCAAAGGAGTTTTGAGGACTAGCACGACTACATAAGAATGATGTGCATATGGTTTGGAAAGCCTCAAATATGCTTAACAGACAATCTTGCTGGATAAAATGGTCCGTGCACCCATTTATCCTGATGGATGCAGGTGTATGTTGTGAAACCTGTGCGGATGCACACAGTCTTCACGTTAGGAGACACGGTCAGTAAGAAGGTGCAGACAAGGTAATGGCATGAACGACCCCCCCGGTTGGAGCCACAGAATATGGAAAGACCAAGTGTGCAGAAGGACATCCACGCAGAAGCCTTTAACAAAGAACGCGAAGCACTGAACAAGGTCCACAATGTGAAGTGAACTGATTGGGACCTGCACGTACTAACAGTTCTATGGGCTTATAGGACCGCGTGTAAGAACCTGACGGCGTAGGCACCTCCGAGGCTGGAATATGAGGTAACCATTGTAATCCTTATGGAGCATGAAATGCCTAGTCCGCACATATGATAGCACTAGTAGATATGACGGCTCACGGTGCCTTCAAAGAAGGGATCGCACAGACAAAACAAGCAGAATGCTTGGGACTTGAGGAAGAAGTCCAAAAGGGAAATTTTAGGCTCCAAGAACTTGAGAAAGAAAGGGTGTGATTAAGGAAGAAAATTGCTCTGGTATAAGTGGAAGTGAAGAAGCTGGAGGACGAGATAAAGGAATATTTTCTCGATAAGAAGACCAAGGTGACAAAAAAAAGGTGTGCATGATCCCATTGACCAGTTCGAGGCCTATTGCCATGAATTGATCAGTATGATGCCTAACTTGGACTGCACATTACTAAGCGAATCAACCATGGTAGTGCGTTGCAGATGGTAAAGTGCGCAATGCCTCCTGTAACAATGAAAGGTGGATATTTCCCACGAAACGCGATGGATGGCAGGATGCAAATTTACACGAGTGGTGTGACCACCTGACTAGCTTAGGTAAGTATAGTCTTAGCACTCCAGGCAGTTGAAAGGAAGCGCAGGACTATAAACTACTCTGCTTGGGAGCTGCATGACATTGGAGCTGCGCACAGAAGCAAAGAGTCACAAGGTCTGCGACTGTGCATGGGGGGTTGCGCTACTGTGCGGGTTGGCCAAAAAGTGACTGTTGAAGTCACTATTCATGATGGGATGCTCGACTTGAGGTTAAATGGAGTGGGTGGCAGGCATTTAAGATGCGATTTATGGGAAAGATTTTGGAAAATCTGCGGCCAAGGGAGCATTAATGAACCAGATTTGAGGATGAACGGTTCTTGGTTGGCTTCCATCAGTAGGTGTAGGAGCGGCGCGAGAAGGCTTGGCATGATCACCATATTAAGTTACGCACCTTCAAGGTAAATTATTTAGTGTTTCTGTATGACAGTAAGTTTGATAAATTCGAGGGAAAGTTTTGAATGCATTGGTTGGGACCATACATTGTTAAGGAGGTCACAGACAAAGGTGCGGTAGAGCTAGTCAAACTAAATGGCAAACCTTTCCCAGGAAAAGTGAATGGCATCTGATTAAAGCCCTACATAGGTAGCCTGACATCACGCTCCAAGCATCTAGAAGACGTCACAAGACTATAAACACATGTAGGGGGTACACACATAGATGCAGAGAAGCACTTATGACAACACGGTCTTAGAAAAACGCATGCAATAGATCTAGAGGGCAACAGCTTAGTGTGCTGCCGACCTTGTCACAGTTCAAGCAGAGTTGGAGGGACTCTGTGCAACCATCTTTGCACCGATAGAGTGACTCGAGGGTGAGTCACGATGTTTGTGTTAGGGGCTTTTTGGGCATGGAATCCCCCCAAGATAGTTTTGATCAAATCTTTTTGTAAAAGCCCCACGAATTGCGAGTACGGGGCGCGGAATTATAATAGAGTCACAGGGTTGTCTACCCTAGTTTTTGTAATGTAATGTCGGCAGGATAGACCTACCCATGGTCCACAAACCATGGGATTGTATAAATAGAGCGAAGCTTTAAGTAGTTATGAGATGGAAGGGAAAGAAAGAGTTGAGTCATATTTGTAGAGTGTGTCTTTGGGTCGTAGAGTAGGAGAAGTCTCTGCAGCTGAGTGTGTAGAGGCCTAGTAGTCCATAGTTGAGTGCGCGGACCCCTACAGATGAGTGCACAGGGTAGGCCAAGTCTATAACCATTGGAAGAATTAATAAAGAGAAAGATTATCATATTTCTATACATATTTTCCTGTTTTAATGTATGATTGGGTATAAATTTCAAATGTATTGTTTATATGCTGCACGAACTTACTTGAATGGGTTGTATAACTAATTATAATATAATACATCTAACTACGCGAAGGTAGGTAACTGATATAAGAAGATAAGTAAGATCACAAGTAATATCCTAGAGTGTGGCTCTAGTAGCGCGAAACCCCAACAGTCCCTGGTTAGGGTTGCACGAAGACAGTATTAGGGCGTAAGAAACATAGAAGTGTGTGAAGTGACCTACATGCAAAGACGAACCCTAGGACTAGTCGAACCTCTTAGACATCTCAATGGTACGAAAACCTAGTTCTGGCACCCTCCCATACTACTTCGGGTGAGACCTCAATCCATGCTCCACGAACTTTTGCCAAAAGGGCCAGTAGAACTGGGATTTGCTTGGCTAATTAACTCTGAACCTGGGTCAGGCCCCAACAAGCCAACATTCACCAAATACCCATGATTAGGCATCAATTCCCCCCCTTAATCTGAAGGGATGTTGGTGAGTCCAAGCATCATTCTGAATCTTTCAAGTTTTTCTCTTCCAAGCACTTTGGTGAAGATGTTTGCAATCTTCTCATTAGTGGAACAATGGCATAGATGGATCATCGAATCAGATGGTATTTTGTATTGATGTGCTTTGTTTGATCATGGAACTTTTGGTTCTTTTCCAAATTTATTGTAGAGGTGTTGTCAATCATGAGTGGAGTTTAATGTACTTGCTTTACTTGAAAATATTCCAAAATTTTCATGAGCCACACAATTTATTTGTTGCCTCAGCTACTGCCACATATTCTGCCTCTATTGTGGAATCTACTGGAACTGATTGTTTGTGTGATCTCAAGGAGACAGCTCCTGATCCAAGACTCATAGCATAACTAGAAGTAGATACCCAAGTTTCTTTGTCTCCATCGAAGTCTGAATCAGAGTATCCAATCAGGCTGAAGTCACCCACCTGTGTATACTTGAGTCCAAAGTCTTGAGTTCCCTTCAAGTACTTTAGAACTCTTTCTACAGCAGACCAATATCCCTCAAAAGGCTTTTGCATAAACCTGGAGAGGATTCCAACAACAAAAAAATCTATTCAACAGATCTCCAATGTATTTCTTTTGAGAAATGAATATAGACTTCGGATGTTGAGTTACTTCAATACCAAGATAGTAATGAACACAACCCAAATCAGTCATTTCAAAACCTTTCCTCAATTCCTTCTTTATGGATGTAATGTAGCTCTCATTATTCCCTGTCATCAAAATATCATCTACATATACTAGAATATATACAACTATTTTCCCAACTTTCTTGACAAACAAAGTTGCATCATCAAGATCATAATGTTTGAAGTTTAGTTTCAGAAGATGCTTAGTTAACTTTTCATACCAGGCTCGCGGTGCTTGCTTGAGGCCATACAACGATTTCACAAGTTTTCATACTTTATGTTCATGTCCTTTCACAACAAATCCTTTAGGCTGGGACATAAAAACATTCTCTTCTAGATCTCCATTCAAGAAAATAGTTTTTACATCCATTTGGTGGAATTTCCAATCGTTTTGAGCTGCTAGGGCAAAGAGTGTCTAGATGGTAGCCCATTTTGTCATGGGGGAAAAAAACTCCTCATAATCAACCCCTTCATTTTGCGCAAAACCTTTTGCCACAAGCCTAGCTTTGTGCTTGTCAAGTGAGCCATCATCTTTATACTTATTCTTGTAGATCCACTTGCAACCCATTGGTTTGGTTCCCATTGGAGGAGCAACCAGCTTCCAAGTGCCATTCTTTATCAAGGCATCATACTCCTTTTGGATCGCTTCTTTCCATTTATCATGCGAAGAAGCTTCTCTGAAGGAAGTAGGTTCAAAATATGTGGACATATTCAGTTCATAATCATAAGAAACATCCATATCAACAAGTGAATCAGAATCATCTACATCGCCTTCATTTTTCCTAGTTAAATTTCTTGTTCCTGTCTTTCCAACCTCATAAGGATGAACACTTTCAAGTGTCTTTGTCAGCCACTTTGGGGGACCTTTCTGAGATGGTCTAGGTTACTCAGTTGACTGAGTTGGGACTGAATCAAAATTGATTCTACTAATTTTGTCAATCACATCACTCAAATTATCATCAGTGGTTGGAGTTTCATGTGGGGAAGAGAGTGCTTCAGAAGAAGATTCCATAGATTGATCCATTATAGGAATCTTCCCTTCAAGATGTGGAATCTGATTATGAAAATATTCAAATCCTTTACTGCTCCTTTTAGAACAAATGGGCAACAATTTTATCCTAAATTTAGCTAGAACCAGAGAAAATAGAGAATAACCGAAAAAATATGCTTTCTGATGAAAATAGGAAACCAAAAGGTTACTAACCTTATTAACCGAGCATCCTTCGAGAGCAAGAGTGCCATAGAATCCACAGACACGAACCGGCTCCAAGCCACCAGCTCAGAATGATAGACCGACCCATAAAAAGAGAGAGAAATTTGATGGTTGAAGAGCAGGATAAGAGCTCAGGGAGAAACAACAATTATTCAGTCCGGAAGCTTGAGACCAAGAGTAATCCAAAGACTACCACTAAGGAAGAAGATTCCAAGATGAATAACTGAGAACGTAGACGATGCATCCCCGCGCACAGCGCGCGGATGAGAGAAGGCCAAAACCGCATGCGGTGCAGAGAGAAGCGACTAAATAAGGGATGAATAACCTGAGGTAAACGTACATCGAGAACTAGGAGGCAACACGACAGACTGCATGCAAGCATGAGCTCCTAACAAAGGACAAGTGGAGAGGCTGTAACGTGGCAGAAAGTGCAGCAGTTCGACATGCTATAGAGAGCTACCAAAACATCGAACCGTGATTGGAGTGGGTGAAGGCACGGTCGGAAGCTGAAACGTGGCATATGATGTTGTAGCTCGGCATGCTAAAGAGGGTTACTGAAATGTCGAACAGTGATTGGATCTGGTGAAGGCGCGGACGATGGCATTAGATGGACAAAGAGGGGGTGCATTCCACTGGTTGGACACCATCGTGGCACTCGTGCTCTCTCTCCCCCTACTTGCTCAATGTTTTAGCAGTTCCAGAATTAGAGAGAGTCCCTAGTCTTGAAATTATGGCCCAATCAGTGGTATTCTAGACAGTAAATTACTTATTTCTACTTTTAGTTTTTGGTTTTATAAATAATTTTTTTTTGCTTTATAATATAGATAGTTTGTTCCAGTTTTTTTGGTATTACAAACAATTTGTTCCAATGTTTTTTGGTATTACAAAGAGTTTGTCTGTTTTTTTTCGGCATTATAAACATAAAATCTCATAGTTCTATTATGAGATTTTCATTTTTACAGCTATTGGCTTTCGTACTCAGGTTATTTTTCTTTTTCCTACAACTATTGGTTATGGTTTTTTTGAGTTACTCTTTGTCTTTTGATTAGGGGATAATAGAAGTGTGATTAAATGTTGGAAGGCTAAATGGTTGTAGAAATTAAAATTAAAATTTAGATTTGTCTTTTATTTGCACATTCATGTTATAATGTTTATTTATATCTTTATTTGTTAACTAGACATAGTAAATTAGATTAGGGAGTTTTTGCTTTTAAATTTTGAAGCACACAATCCTAAAAGTAAATATTTGTGTTTTAACAATTTATTCTTATATGGGAAATTAAAATAAAAAATTATCATGATATGTAGCTATGCAAAAGTAAGCAAATAAATATAATAATTTTTATGTTCAATTAATTCATAAAAACCCTTGTTCCAATTTAAATAGATATTGTTGTGTTAAAAATTGGTATATGATTTTTTAGTGTAAAAAATTGGTATATCTTTTATCCTCAAAAAGTCAGAGATGGAATTGACAAATATAACATAATCTATTATACTTATGTTGAATCGACCATTCAACTAATAGTGAAGATACACATCTTGCCAAAATTTTATTATTTAAATTAATCTTTAGTTAGTAAAAAAAAAAACATTATATTATCTTACTTTATGTAATACTACACTTAATTTTTTTTCATAAAACTACTTATTAATGTGCTTAAAACTTAACATTTTTTTATTACTATATTTCAAATCTTCATTAATTATAAAAATTAGAAAATTTGATTATATAATATATTTTTTTAAATATGTTTAAAAATATTTTCTTTTTAAATTTAAATTTGTTTATTACTTCTACATATTTTATATTATAATTTTAATCAAATTCAATAATACAATTCTTTATATTTATTTATAAATTTTATTTCAAATAAAAATTTATAAAGTAATACAATATATTTTACATTTAATTAAATTTAATTTTTATAATTTAATTGAATTTATTTTTTACTTATATATATACACCATTTTATAAACATATAATTGATAACTAATATGAATCACTATTCACATACTTTTTTACCAATTGAGATACTTATTCAATGAGCATACATTATAACCATCTAGCATGTATGCATTATTTTTAATATGATGCTACGTGGAAAATAGTCTATAATAATTTATATGTTTATTTTTAAAAGGATAAAATGTATCTATAGATAGTTATTGTTAGCTACTCGTATGCCACTTAGGAAACTAAACCAATAACACATCTTCAAAATTTTACAATTGTGTATTCTATAGTCTACCAAGTATTCTCTCAAAATATAAGAGTAGAAAATAAAATAAAACATGAGTTGATAGAGTTAAAAGCACTACATTATGACTGATTTTATTCTTGAAAGATATGGCTCACTTGATCATCATTCAGTTGGAGAGTCCACCGAAGTCAGTGGCTAGAGCCTACTGTCATTTTTCGAATAGGAAGTAAAAGTTTTCCAATTTCTTGGCTAGAATTGAGACCTTGCTGAGTCTATCTACCTTGTCCATTAATTTTTCCATGTAGATGGTCATTTCTTACTGCGAGTATGTTCTATCAGTAAGAACGTGTTGCAGAAATATGGTGATAGAATTGAAATTGCTCAAAAAATTTAATCTAAATCAAGAGACACAATTCTACACTAATCTGTAGAAACTAATTCACAATTTAGAACAACATTCACAAACATGCATCAATCACATACACAAGTACATAGATGTATCTAAGGGAAACCAACTAGTAAAAACCCCTTAAGCCTACATGAATTATTCAAATGAATATAGAATCTATTACAATTGCCAGCTCTAACTCTAAGCTCAATCTGCAAAAGAATAATTGTTCTCTTTACTCAATAAGAAGCTCTGACCCATACTTAATCAATTTATGTCCCCACCCGGGCTCTTGTTTCCTTGCGCAAATCCTGAGGAAATTGACCCCTATTCTTTAGAAATTTCCTCTAAATTGATTGTGCAGTTCCCAATGATTGATCATTGATTGTATGCAACACTTGTACACTGCATGTTAGTCTATAATTGATGTTACACTTGCTTGGAATCTCCACCACAGCTAAGTTATTCAAATTCCTTGTATGTATGACTATTTTTGGTTGACTGATTAGTTAATTGGATGATCTCTCAGTTAGACTAATGCCCCACTGCACAACTAACCTCCAACTAGTTCTATCAAATGTTAGAACTAGTTTTACTGAGTACAACTGGAAATAGCTGAACTAGATTTCTATAAATTAGTAACCAACACATGCAAACTAAATTCCAAGCCCACTAACACAAATTTATTGAGCTAACTGATTGAAAAGATCCATGACACACTAGTTAACTGCTTCCAAGTTGTCCGTTGATGTGAAAATTTTGAATTTTGTCATTCTGACCAAGGCTAAGTCAAATTAAGCCTTTCTTGCTACACTTCTCAACACTCTTCCCATGAGTGTTTTAGTATGCTAGTAAATATTAATGGTTTGCATGTAAGAGGAGTTGCATGCTCTAGTAGAGTTACCCATGCCAAGTATCCATTCAATAGTTTCACAATCCAATTTCCTATCTAGAATTAAACTTCTGGCTTCTTAGACTTGTTCTTCAACACCAAACATTACTCTTTGGACTATTTCAAGGATAATTTATCTATATTGGGTCATAACCACTTGAGCTATTGATTGAGAATGGGTTTGGCTAAGAGGGGGAAGCAAGATTAGGGGCAAGGGAAGGGCCTGGTTGTTCTCTTCTTCCTCCATGGTGAGCAGAGGAGAGACCACCTCTTTCAATGACCCGGGGGCACCAGGGAGGGGTTGAACGAAGTTTACGGTCCTACGGAGAGAAGGGGAAATCAAATAGAAAGTTTAGATGGGGAGGAGAGGCAAAATAGAAATTGTAGGAACTCTAAGAAGGGGCACAAGGAAGGTGACTAGGATGCTAGAGAAGGATAACCTAGCTTAACAATGAGCAGGGCACTCCCAACAAAGAGAAACATTATAGGTAGGGGGTGAAATGGAGGCTGAAAAAGCTCAAATTAAGTCATAAAAAACACACCTCCTCGAATTAGAAGTTCCTAAGAGGGGATAAATATCCAAAAGATGATTAATCCATAATTCCTGTAAAACTTTGATAGAAAAATGTCTACAACTAATTGGTTGTGTGTAACAGAAATTACAATTACAGCAAACCTAAGAATCCTTATCCAATTTTGCAACAAACTAGAGGTATTGCACTCTAGACTGAGTATTTTCCAATTGCAAATTATCATCAATCTTGCATGCAACGACAATTCTATTATAGGATTGACTTTTAATTTCCTCTTTTCCAAACCTATAATCTTTGACAGTAATAGGACTATAAAAGACTAGGAGTGCCCATGAGAAATAGTGGCATGGAACTTAATAAACTATACCGAGAGCTTCAACCCTCCCTCCTCAATTTCTATTACTCCATCCCGTGTTATGATATGTTATTTCCTTCTTGTTAATCACCATAATTAATACTCGAGTTCTCTTGCATTTAGAATTCAAAAAAAATTTCCCTTCACTAGACTCCCACGCAATGAAGGCTATCATCACAACACCCTCCCACAAACTAAAAAAAATACCAAATAAGAATATTTTTATGCTAAGCCATCCATATCACATTTGATGGGAAGCCTACTGCCCATATTAAATAGATGGTTTTCATCTCAATGCAAGGAGGTCGCCTCACGAGATGTGCACCCACCCTAGGGAGTTCCTAAGAGGGGATAAATATCCAAAAGATGATTAATCCATAATTCCTGTAAAACTTTGATAGAAAAATGTCTACAACTAAATGGTTGTGTGTAACAGAAATTATAATTACAGCAAACTTGAGAATCCTTATCTAATTTTGCAACGAACTAGAGGTATTGCACTCTAGACTGAGTATTTTCTAATTGCAAACTATCATCAATCTTGCATGCAACGACAATTCTATTATAGGATTGACTTTTAATTTCCTCTTTTCCAAACCTATAATCTTTGACAGTAGTAGGACTATAAAAGACTAGGAGTGCCCATGAGAAATAGTGGCATGGAACTTAATAAACTCTACCGAGAGCTTCAACCCTCCCTCCTCAATTTCTATTACTCCATCCCATGTTATGATATGTTATTTCCTTCTTGTTAATCACCATAATTAATACTCGAGTTCTCTTGCATTTAGAATTCAAAAAATTTTCCCTTCACTGGACTCCCACGCAATGAAGGCTATCATCACAATGCCCTCCCATGAACTACACAAAATACCAAATAAGCATATTTTTATGCTAAGCCATCCATATCACATTTGATGGGAAGCCTACTGCCCATATTAAATAGATGGTTTTCATCTCAATGCAAGGAGGTCGCCTCACCAGATGTGCACCCACCCTAGGGAGCTTTTTCCATTTCTACAATTTCTTTGCACATGGTTCTTAGCACATCAAGAAGAGGATGGAGATTTTTTTTCCAACATATCTACTTGTATTGTTGACCTTTGTTAGTTAGTTTATTTGCCAACTTATATCCTATTCTTCGTATATGTGATAGTACAAGGGATACTATTACCTTTAAGACTTTGATTCTTGTTAAGCCTATTGTTAGTCTCCATCTATTAGAGAACTTGGGGGGCTAGATCCATTTTGTAGTTTATTTATCATTAGGACAATAGTTTTATAATGCCCTTATGTTATCAATTTTTGATAATTAAGATGCTTGGATATTATTAGGACTTGCTTCAAGGATGAAAGTTTAGCCACATTATTAGTTTCATTCCTAGAATTCCCATATAAATGTGAGTAATTTACCCATGATAATTTCTAAATACCCCTCTGAAACTAGCAAGGTCGGGATTACCCCTAGAGGCTCTATCAAATTTTAACTTTAAGAAACTAGGAGAAGGTGGTAGCTATTTGCTAGGATTTCAGGGAATGGGCTAGGGCTGTGTTGCTTGAAAATTTGTAAAATATTGGTTGAGCACCAAAAGTTTGAGAATGCGTGATTCCTTGGAATTACATTCCAAAGCTCGTGTAGACCACTTGGGATTATGAGGATTGTTTCACTTACCTTCCCATTATGGAGCTCTAATAGTGTCCACATTTAATGACTAATATTTGAAGATTCTTCTATTCCTTTCCTTACATAATTCCCATGTTATAAATCTCAGGAAAATTTCCATGTTCAGTCCACTATAATACTTTTAAAAGGTCCAAAATTCCATTCATTAAGTGTTGAATGAATATTGGTTCCGTTCCAATTTTTAGTGTCTAAAAATTATGGCCAAGTGATCCCATATTTCTAATGCAAATCTATAATTGTTAAGCAGATGCTCAGTTGTTTCTATGTTTTCCCATCAGAGGCTACATCTAGATAGACTTTGAAAACCCATTTTTGGAGATTTTCCCAAGTTAAGATTTTGTTTTGCATGCAAGTTAGAGGAAGAGGGTCACCTTTGGCTAGAATTTGGAGTCCCATATCCTTTTCCATTTAGTTTTACCTGGGTGTCCTTCTATGCTAACTATTAATCTACAAGGCTCCTTTAAGCTAAAATATCATTTAGGACATTTCCCCTATCGAAGGATATATTTCCTATATTGGATTTTAATTCTTCTACTTTATGTTTCATTTGTGATGGCTACTTGTGTTTCTGAGCTTATGTGCACTCGTCAATGCATGCACTTCTGCCACTACCTCCATTGTTGTTGAGATTGAGGTTGAGCCCAATACTAGTAGACTAGTACTATACCTTACAATATCAAACAAGTTTTTAACTAATTTACCTCTCCTTTTTCCAATTTGGGCCCATTGCTACTAAGAATCCTCCCAAAAGAGGAATAAGTTTATGTTTTGATTTCCACGATGAATTCTAGAGATGAAATCCCTTAATTCCACCCCCTATCCAAATTATCAAACTATCATTTGTTCTTTCCATGTATTTTTGCTTCCATACATTACTCCATAAAGCTGATGGGTTTTTAAACCACCACCACCATGTTTGGGCTCCTAGTGATTAATTGAGGATTTTAGGGTCTCTCACTCCCAAACCATCGAGGTGGTTAGGATAACATAATTTTTCAGAAGTGACAAGGACACATTTTTATTGTTATTTAGCTCCCCTAAAATAAGCATATTTGTATGTTTCTTATTTTTCCCATAATGGCTTTAGGGGTTGCCGAGGATGAGAATATATACATAGAGATGACTTGTCGAACTAATTTGCATATTTTTTAATACACATCATTAATCATATCTTTTTTAATACACATCATTAATCATATCAATATTATTTCAAATAGTTAAATTATACAAAATTTTAAATAAAATTTATATAAAAATATATGAAAATAACAAAAAAAATTGTTCACCATTATATCTTTTTATTTTTTAATTAAAACTTAGTAATGAATTGTTTTTCAAAATAATTAGTTTTCACCTCTTAAAATGTATTTTAAAAGGTATAAATAAATTATCTCCCTCCAAAATCCCTAAAAGATTAAAAGATTAAGATTATGCAAGTTACAAAACTCACAATTACTATTGTAAAAAATCTCACCAGATTTTAAAATAAAGTTGAAGAAACACTCCAAAACGGATGGTCTCAAGGTCTTTTGGGTATTCGGGGGCGTGGTTAGTTAGAGTTCAAAATTCAAAATTTAAATTTCACATTACCGGGCATGCGGGACTGGGTCTTAAAAAGAAAATTCTTTTAAATATTTTTGAATATGTATCATTAATCATATCAATATTATTTCAAATAGTTAAATTATACAAAATTTTAAATAAAATTTATATAAAAATATATGAAAATAACAAAAAAAACCGTTCACCATTATATCTTTTTATTTTTTAATTAAAAGTTAGTAATGAATTGTTTTTCAAAATAATTGGTTTGCACCCTTTAAAATGTATTTTAAAACATATAAATAAATTATATCCCTCCAAAATCCCTAAAAGATTAAAAGATTAAGATTATGCAAGTTACAAAACTCACAATTACCATTGTAAAAAATCTCACCAGATTTTAAAATAAAATTGAAGAAACACTCCAAAACGGATGGTCTCAAGGTCTTTTGGGTATTCGCAGTTTTAAATAAATTATATCCCTCCAAAATCCCTAAAAGATTAAAATATTAAGGTTATGCAAGTTACAAAACTCACAATTACCATTGTAAAAAATCTCACCAGATTTTAAAATAAAATTGAAGAAACACTCCAAAACAGACGGGCTCAAGGTCTTTTGGGTATTCGCGGTTTTAAATAAATTATATCCCTCCAAAATCCCTAAAAGATTAAAAGATTAAGGTTATGCAAGTTACAAAACTCACAATTACCATTGTAAAAAATCTCACCAGATTTTAAAATAAAATTGAAGAAACACTCCAAAACGGACGGTCTCAAGGTCTTTTGGGTATTCGCGGGCATGGCTGGGTAGAGTTCAAAATTCAAAATTTAAATTTAAAATTGTCGGGCATGCCGGACTGAGTCTTAAAAAGAAAATTCATGATGAATGGTCCATGGATGACCATGTAATGGTCATCATTAGATGCTTTAAAAATATTTATGTTAATGGTCATCAGAAAACTGGGGTGGTTGTATGATCCATGTATGCATCATCCGGTTCACATAGTTTTTCTTAATAATTAATGCATATCTTTGTCAATGTTCGTTAAGCAAATGGAAATGGAGAGTTGGGCCAGAACAACCATGTAAGCAGGTTCTGATAACCTGCAATCGGGACAAGGGTTACCCAGATACAAGCCCAACAACTCAACTACACCGGCCCACTAAGGCGGTTAGAGGGAAAGAGATGTGGGATAGAGGTGCGGCGTCGCCTGGAAACCCACGTTGTCCTTGCCACAGATTGCGAGGAGTGGAGGGCGGTTTCGTGCTGATGTGGTGAAAAGAGCAGTGGGGTTGGCCAGTTTCATTCAGCCTGGCCTGACAAGATCATCGTGGTAGCTAATAGAATCATTTATAGAATCAGTGTGCTGTAAGCAGTCTGTTAATGTAAAGCGTATGACGGGTACGGGGAGTGTGGGCGTGATGGTAGTTGGTCGCTTATTAGTTTTCGCCAATATTGGATGAAACACCACTTAGGTCTAGTTAAATTAATATCGGTTTTGACATATTCATCCCGCAGTTTTGTTATCCAAAATCTCAATGAGGTTGTAAATGGGGATGTTGTGCTCTGTTGTTACAGGAGTGGGTCTGGATCGAACCTGCACCCACCGACGTCAGGAGAGCGGAGGCCAAAGTCACGAAAGCAGACTGAGTTTTTGTAATAGCTCTACGAACAGATGTTTAATAGAATGGGATGGTTTAGTGCATAGATGTTGGTCGTGGGTTATTTTGGTTTCAACATTTTATTCTTGCTGTTTTACTCCCTTGCAATTCGGTTTTTTCTGCGGCTTGCCCAAGCATCTGTGGATGCTGGACATATTGGCACAAACAGGTTTCTCGATAGACATTTCTTTTCAGTTCTTTCTTTCCTACAAAGATTTAGATACTTACAAGATGGTGTATGATTGCTGGAAAATTATTGTTCGTTATGTAAAAATAAGTTTAGTTCCGGATGTTCTTTGTTGCTTGCCATGGGATATTATTTACAAAAAATTAGGCAGAAAAGAAGAGGTGAGGTATCTGTTGTGGATCCGGTTGTATCGAGCCCGGAAATTGATGGAATTTTTCAAGAAAATAGAAAAAAATATCTGTATAAACTATCTGTTCACAAGGATTCTGAAACTTATCTCTATGCAGCTGTATTGCACACATATCACTACTTGCATCTTTTATTATCTGGCAACAACTATTCCAGAGGAAAATGAAGGGTCTACATGGGTTGGAAGTTTAAGTTTGGGAGATTACCATTATACTCATTTTAGGGAGATAAGCCTGTCAAAATTATATATAACCTCTCTGTATTTTACAATAACTACCATGTCCACTGTAGGATATGGAGATGTGCATGCAGTGAATCGTAGGGAAATGATATTTGTAATGATATATATCTCTTTTAGTATGATTGTCGGGGCCTATGTGATCGGTAACTTGACTGTGCACATTGTTAAGGGATCCAGGAGAGAAAGATTTAGCGATAAAATGACTAATCTGATTAAATATATGAAAAGACATAAAGTGGCGAAGCATATAAAGGCTGAAATCAAAGGTCTTTTCAGGTTCGGCTACGAGAGTAGCTATTATGAACCCAAAGTGTTAGATGATATTCCCGTTTTTATCAGGGCTAAAATTGCAGAGTCTTTACGTACTTCAGAAATTGCAAATGTTACTCTCTTCAATAATTGCAGCCAAGAATTTTTAAGTGGGATTGCGACGAGAATGAAAGAAGAGTTCTTTTTTGCTAGGGAGGTGGTAATTGAACGAGGAAGTGTAGTAGATCAGCTCTACATTGTTTCTCGTGGGTCTGTGGAAACCGTAATTGTTGGAGAGGATGGGTATGAGGAGACAACTACACAAATTGAGCCCTATAGTATATTAGGTGAGATGGCTGTGTTGGGTAACATAGTTGAGAAATATAATGTTCGTGTCTGTCATCATTGCAAACTGCTTACACTAGATAAACAGACTTTTGTAAACATCACACAAATTTATTTCAAGGATGGAATGCAGATCCTCACTAATCTGCTTGAGGGAAACGATACCGGTTTGAGAAGTAAACTGCTAGAATCCAAGTTCAGTCTCCTTTTTGGAAAACAAGAAGCTAAATTAGCCTTGAGAGTTAACAATCAAGAAAATGGCTCTTCTTTTAAATATTCAGGAAGAGAGATATATGAGCCCAAAATATGTAGAGTGTTTCCTTTTCAACCACGGACTCCCATAGAGAGTAGAAGAGATGGCCTTGTCATGTGGGTTCCTCGGACAATTGAAGCTTTCTTCGAAAAATAGCAAAGCACGTTGCTTCTGTTGGTACCACTGTTTTAACGGAAGATGAAGAACAAATTTTGCATGCAGACTTAATTCATAACAATCAAAATCTTTATATTTGTCATGTTGGCGAGAGTAGCAACCAAGTACAGATAGAGATACACAGACATATGTAATTTCACCGAGCTTATAAAGTACAAAAAGTTCATCAAGATGGAAATGTGTTGTCTACTTGATTGTATTTGGATAAAATGTTTATTCAGAACAAAAATATAGAAAGGTACCCAGAACTTTGCATATAATATTTTCCTTATTTTTGTTTATATGTGGCCTCTTTGTTTTTATTTTTATGTGGTTTCTTGATTTTCTTTTGGATTGGAACCAGGCTACTCATTAATCAAATTGCAACTCAATACACATTTGCAACTTCACCTTCATAGTTTAAGTGCACTGTATGGTTTGAATGAATAAAATGTTTACTACAGTGTGTTGGATTCAATGAGGTCCTCAATTGGGAGCCTGTCAATTGGGAACCTGTGCTTATTTGTTAAAGGAGTGCGTCTGGGTCGAACCCGCGGCCGCCGAAGTCGTCAATTGGGAAGCCTTATTTGTTTATTTAAGCTTTCAATTCCAGGAAGAATTAATTCTTAATTTTGACACAGTTTATAGTATAACCTGTTTTTTATTTTCTTCATTTGATTTGTGGATTATAAGGCTATTTACAATGACAACTGATTTCTAGATGAAACCCTAACTTCCTGTGAAATATTGGTGAATTTACACATGACGTGGGCTATTTGTAATATCCCATTAAAGTAGTGTGTCTGGATCGAACTCGCGACCGCCGAAGTCATAAATACGCTTTACTAATATTAATTAATAACTAACTAAAAATTGATGTAATAAATTTGCAATATTAATAACTAAATAAAAATTAATGTAATAAATTTGCAATCCACATATAAACAGTTATGATTTTTTTAGTTTTTTTTTTTTCAAATATTTCAATGTCACATTTAAAAAGTGTTGATATTATTTATTCATTTAATTTATGAGGGTTAGGAGTTCAAACATTATAGATACATTGTTGCATTTATTAACCTCCTTGAAAGATTTCCAGTAAGGAAACAATGCTACATAAAATCAAATTACTATTTATTGGGTTTTAATTACTCTCAATCCAAGCTTAAAAATACAAATATTATTTAATTATTGGAATTAAAATGTATTGGGTTTTAATAACTCTCAACCCAAGCTTAAAAATACAAATATTCTTTAATTATTCTAATTTAGATTGGAGTTAAATTTTCATCAACTTTTAATCCAAAATTTAAAATTAAAATCAAAATTATTTAGATGATTTTATTATTGGATTTTAAATTGGGAATTAATACAAATTAGGAAGTGGTAACGTGCATGTAACATTGTTTTCTATCCAAACAAATATCACAGTCAATGTTTGAGGGCTTGCACTAAGGAGTAAAATTTTATATCACAAGTACCATAATTCAATTTGACATTAAAGAGACATTCTAAATTGCAGGAAACAAGGTAGTTGCCTTAGTTCAACATAGTTGATGTGATGGTATGTTGGGATCTGTCACTCTCAATTTCAAAGGGTTGTTGCTAATATGACGTCTCGAATGTTAGTTTGGTGAACAATATTAGTTTAAAGTAATGAAAAATAGTATTTGTTGTTTTTATCCATACAAGTGTTTTTAAATTGAAAAAGTGGTATGATGACTAAGCTATCTTAGAGAAGTATGAAATGAATTCAAAATTACAATAATAGTTGAGGCCTCCTAGGAAACTCTTTCATGTAATCATAGAAGATGATTTGGGCACAAGGTTGATCATATGTTGAATAAATAACCATAGGGGAAAACCCATTGGTTCTACAAAGATATTGACATATTCCTCTAGTAGAGGTTGTTGGTTTGATATGAAAGTTCACATTGATGTTATCCTCTTCCATGGGATGAATGATGTAGATGCTATGAGAAATGTTGGAAGCTACCTTGTGGACTAGGGTAATGTGGACACTACAAAGAGGTAGGGGAACCATACAAGAAATGAGTTGATAGCAACTCCCATCAAAATGAGTGTATCAATTCAAATGAGCATGATATTAGGATTTATTAGCTTTCAGGTAGGGGTAGTCGAAAATTAGTTGTGCGTAATCAATTTGAGTGACATCATAGTCAATGATTTCATGAAAGGTTCCAATGTTGAAAGTACTGGAACAATATTGAGTGATCGAGATGTGTGCACCTATGCCCTAGCATAAATGATTTTCCTTGTGAAATGCCAAAATGGATTTTGTTGGGTTGAACCTTTGATAAGTCTATAATAAAGCTCTATGTTATTGGTCCCGGGGATATAAATCAACCAAGGACTTATATGGATCATACCCAAAGCAAGAGTCCCAAATATTATTGTAAATTAAAAACCTATTATTGATTCAGATTTATCAAGGGACCAAAATAAAATATAGATTTGTAATAAAAATATAGAGATATAATGAAACTTGGCTTTTATTAAAAAATGGAAAGTGTTGAAACTATATAAATACATAATTAAAACAAACTAGATTGAATGGTGGTAGCTTATCTCTGAGAATATATGTGATATTTATGTGCCTTCCCAAATTATCTTACAATGAGGGTCCAAGGTCCTTTTACATAAATAGGCAATGAAAAAACCCCTAAACATCCAAAAACCCTAACCCTAATCGATGAAGCACCAAAATACTTATGGGGCCCAATAAGGTAAGTTGGAATGTCAACTTTCTGAGTTTGTAAGTTTGACATATGATCGATAATTGGGGTGTTGGGTAGCTGCTTCAAAGGGCTTGACTAGGAAGTGCAATTGTTTACTACATTAAGCACACCACCGAGTGCATGTTTCACCAAAAAGCATCATTTAGGGTCTCAAAATGACTCCAAAAGTTCAAGACACAAAAAGCTATAGAAAAAATGCCAAAATAAAAAACTATGTTGTGAGCTAGTGGATTAGGTGGGTGGCCACCAATATCCACTAGGATCAATCCTCCCCCCTTAAGAAGCAATTATCTCCATTGTGTTGAGTCCCTCCATTACATGGGGAAAATTATGCTAAAATTAGCCCCCGATGACCCAATTTCCTTGGTGCAAGATCTGGCTTGGTTTGAAAACCCAACCGGTTGGATCCTCTATTGGAATCCATGTGTCAGCGATTTGATCAATTGTTGTCTTTTCAATGCAATTTGGGTTGAGCTCTATTAGTGTCATTTGCTTTGCAATTTTATATGTTTCCAACAATGGTGTAAAGTATGGTTGAAGGAGGTCCACATTAAACTTTGGATGCAGGTCAAGGAAGGGGGGGATACTTATCTCAAAAGCATTTCCACCCCATTTACGGTGTGAAATTACATTGTTATAACCTAATGGTATCTCTCAAGTATGAGGTCCCAATTAGACCTCACACCATTTGGGATGAGATTCTCATTCAAAAATGTTGGCCAAACTACCATCTCGTATTTGGTCAAGATTAGATTTTGGATGAATTAAACAAGGAAAGGGAAATTCTAATAAAATTACTGATGAGATACAAGTAAGAATAATTTTGTGGAAGCATTTTAAATGAATGATGCAAAGAACATTGCAGCATATTTCTAAAATAAACATGCACCTCAGAAAAATAATGATAGAAACTTTGACTAAGATACATTACAATCAAAGTGTTCTAGCTATTTCTTGTAAAGTAGTTTGTAATTAATAAGTAGCATGTAAGCATATAATATCAATAAACAATTCCAAAAATTTAAGTCTACGTTAACAAAATAGTTCATTAGCCTTCAACAAGTGAACAAAAATCGCATACAATCAAACACCCATCAAGAGTAGTCTTACAATGTTCAATAACATGTGAAAGAAATGCTTGTCATGGCCCTAGAGACTTCTAAATATTATCGCTGAAATATTCCATACACAATCATACAATATCTCCATGAAACCCAATAGTGGGAATGAAAAACTAGAACTTGATCCTCAAAGAAGTTTGAAAACTTTCCCTTTCAAGTGCTCCAAGAGTCACAAAAGCCAAAAGTCCCTTTCTCTACCATAGTGGGTATATTTATACAAAATCTGGTGACCTTTCACCTTCCATGACATTTCATCTAACCTCATGTCTAATTTCTATTTTTCTTTATTTCTAATTATATTTTCTTTACATAATTACATAAAAAAATAAACTAATAAAGTAAACATCCTTTATGGGATTAATTCAAGGGTCGTTGAGGAAAGGGCTTGGACTTCTAATTCTTGTGTTAGGTAAGCATACCATTCCTTTTAATTACGAGTTATGGACAATAATGTGTTTGATATCAGCCTTTCATATGTGATCTCACACTCGAAAGAACTAGGCACTATTATTTTCATTCTAGACTATTCTAAGTGGAATAAATGTGGAGAGCACCTTTGCTGGTTCCACCACGTGTTGTTTGATAGCCTCCTTGGTAAGATTCATGTCCCTTTTGAGTGATGGAAATATCGTGTTTGTTATCATTTCTTATGTGTCCCAATTAATATATTATTCTGGTTTTATTTCTCCACATGCTCCAATGGGAACTATTTTGTGGGATTTGATCAAAACATCCATCATGTTATGAAGTTGTTGATAAATATTTAGAGTTCTAGTTACATCCCTCCCTAGCTTCTCTTGGGCTTGGATGGTTAATTTTACTCTTTCCTTATCTCGTTCTTTACCCATCTAATCTCTTCTTGGTAATTTTACTGGTGCATTTAGATGTTTCGTGTTCCACCCATACATTATGTCCACAACTATTGGGGTTTTTTTTAGTAACACACCTTTTTTTAGGGAATTTTGAATGGCCATAAGCATGGAAGCTACCTTTTGAAGTGTGACTAGTTCCTTGTATAGTTTATTTACCAAATATACTAATAATATGTTTTCTTTTAATTTTGATGCTTGGAAATCATCATTTTTGTAAATTGATGTTAACAAATCTTGATTATCTTTATGACGCCTCTAATTTTCTTGTTGTACATTGCCAAGGGTCCTCTCTAGTTCCTTGATCCTATCCATAACTGTTCGATGTTTCTTTCAATGGAAGCTAAGAAAGATGATCTTTTCAAAGCAATGGCTATATGGTTGTTCATGGTGTTTGACACTATATTTCATTTAATGGTCATTGTGATTGGTTTTTCTAGTTGTCAGGAAAAATATTTTTGTCTTTCTTCAACAATCATGTTGTAGTTGTGATCAATCTAAAGCTTGCTAGATCTAGGACTTGATTCACATTGTGAGCTAAGATACCCATCTCCTTAAGTGGCAAGTGGCCTCATGCGAGTGGAACTAAAACTAGGGTTGAAGGATCAACATCCATGCTAGGAAATAAGTGAGTAGCAACAAAATTTGAAAGAAGCACACTGCAATTTTCAATTTACCTCCACACTAGGAGGTGGGTTATGGAGAAAATCGCAGACAACGTATTTTGGGAAAGGTTAAAGTCGGTTGGTCTTATTATAGGGAAATGCTGTTTGTATAAATTCTCCTAGTATGATACTATATTTATTTAGTTGGGTTTGATGAAATCTTGGGCCCTGCATTTTGTTTTAGTCCAAATAACACAACAAGAGCTGTTGTTAAGAATATATTATGAAAAAGCTCTAGTTGTTAGAATAAAATTAGATTTGATTCACTGTAACAGTCACTTTATACTGTAGGGAATCCAACTAAATTACATATGTACTCTATTTTTGGGAAAAATAGTCTGAGATGATAACCAATAAAAATATTATATTTTGTTTTTTTTTTACAGATATATATATATTTAATTTGGTTAATATGAAATCATAATGTTAGTTAGAAAGAGGTAGTTCAATTAGTAATAGCTGTGAAAATGAAGTGAACATATATGAGAAAACGTTTGAGGTTTGAATCTCTTTGATTCTCTTCCTTCAAAAATGACATATATAAACACCTAGAAAGTTTTAGTAGTAGCAATTAAATCAATCTAATTGCTAATTCATTTAACCCACTGTTTAGAAAATTATTTTGTCAACCTAGTGCACACACATAGTTAAAGCCATCTCGTAGATTGTATGAGGAATCGATACACAAATACATTATCAATCTTTGGTGTGAGATGGTACTGTAATATCAGTAAGTCACTGGTATTACCCAGCAAAAGCAGAAACATGAAGTAGATGCGTGGACTCGTTGCCTACCCGTGCTTAAGAGATTTCATAAAGCAACCCCTTGGTGACAGTGGAGTCATCAATTGACACTGTTACAAGACAAACAAATTTCCCAGTGAATTTCACCATGTATTCAGGGATCTTAATGATCACGTTTTTAATGGTTATTTTTTAATTTCAAAACAAAAAGTATAAATAAATTCAACTTTTTAAATGATCGAGCGGTGAAAAAATGGATACACAAATTCAACTTTTTTCATTGATGAATGGTGTAAACATGAACAAGCTTTATTAGAATAGATTTAAGAGACTTAGGACTTCAGACATCATAGATACAATGTTGCATTCACTGAGGCCCTCGAAATATTTTGAGTAAGGAAACAATGCTACATAAAATCAGATTACCAGTGATTGGGTTGTAATAAATCTCAATACAAGAGTAAAAGTACAAATATTATTTAATTATTTGAATTTAGATTGGAGTTAAATTTCATTAACTTTAAATTCAAAATTTAAAATTAAAATTATTTAGATTGTTTGATTATTGGATCTTAAAATACAAATATTATTTAATTATTGGAATTTAGATTGGAGTTAAATTTTCATTAACTTTCAATTCAAAATTTAAAATTAAAACTATTTAGATTGCTTGATTATTGGATCTTAAATAGGGAATTAATACAAATAAGGAAGTGGTGGCATGTATGCAACTTTGTTTCCTAGCCTAACAAATACCACAATCAATGTTTGAGGGCTTGCACTGAGGAGTAAAATTCCATATCACAAATATAATAATTCAATTTGCCATTGAAGAGACATTCTAAATGGAAAGAAACAAGGTAGTTTCCTTATTTCAACTTAGTTGCTTTGATAGTATGTTGGGATGTCTCACTCTCAGTTTCAAAATGTTGTTGCAAATATGATATCATGAATGTTGGTTTGTTGCACAATATTAGTTTAAAGTAATGAAAAATAGTGTTTTTTGTTTTTATCCATACAAGTGTTTTTAAATTGAAAAAGTGGTATGATGACTAAGCTATCTTAGAGAAGTATGGAATGACTTCACAATTACAATAATAGTTGAGTTCTCCTAGGAAACTCTTTCATGTAATCATAGAAGATGATCAGGGCACAAGGTTGATAGTATGTTGAATAAATAACTATAGAGGAAAAACCATTGGTTCTACAAAGATATTGACATATTCCTCTAGTAGAGGTTGTTGATTTGATGATGAATGTTCACATTAATATTATCCTCTTCCATGGGATGAATGATGTATATGCTATGAGAAATGTTGGAAGCTACCTTGTTGACTAGGGAAATGTGGGTACTACAAAGAGGTAGGGGAACCATACAAGAAGCGAGTTGATAACAACTCCCATCAAAATGAGCATGTCAATTCAAATGAGCATGATATTGGGATTTATTAGCTTTATGGTAGGGGTAGTAAAAAATTAGATGTGCGTAATCAATTTGAGTAACATCATAGTCAATGATTTCATGAAAGGTTCCAATGGTGAAAGTAATGGAACAATATAGAGTGATCAAGGTGTGTGCACCTATGCCCTAGCCTAAATGACTTTCCTTATCAAAATCCACCTAGGATTTTGTTGGGTTGAACCTTTCATAAGTCTATAATAAATATCTATGTTATTGGTCCTTGGGGGTACAAATCAACCAAGGACTTATATGGATCATACCCAATGTAAGAGTCCCAAATGTTATTATAAATTAACAACCTATTATTGATTCATATTTATGAAGGGAGAAAAATAATATATAAATTTGTAATAAATGTATAGATATATAACGAAAATTGACTTCTATTAATAAATGGAAAGCATTGAAACAATATAAATGCATAATGAAAGAAGACTATCTTGAATGGTGGTAACTTATGTTTGAGAAGATATGTTCCTTCCCAAATTATCTTACAATGAGGGTCCAAGGTATTTTTATCAAATTTTTAATTGGTGTTGCAAGGTGATGGTTTGAAGTTCTATTTCTATAATTTTCATTTTGGTTTTATTCATCTATTTGCGTGTGAAAAACAATTACAAACTTTGTTACATTGATAATGAGTTGAAGATAATATTTTTATTTTGGAATGAGTTGAAATGTGAAAAGAGTGACAAGGAAATATTTTCTTTGAATGCACAATAGTTTCTTTTTGGTTGGGTGGGGTGCATACCCCAATTGATTCGATAGATAATTTCTTTGATAAAGTTTGAAGATAAATCTAATTATTTTTGCTATCTTTAATTACATTCAGAGAGTGATATTTATTTTGGTTTGAGCAATCTTTTTGGTCAGTGTGCCTGACAAGTGTAGGGACTAGTTTCCAGGTTGAAGGTTGAAATGTAGCTTAGTTTTTTCCATTAAGTAAATTGCAATTATTTGAATAATTGATAAACTAGTGTAGGATTAGT
Source organism: Pinus tabuliformis (assembly GCA_031772625.1). Lineage (NCBI taxonomy): Eukaryota > Viridiplantae > Streptophyta > Pinopsida > Pinales > Pinaceae > Pinus > Pinus tabuliformis. The sequence goes on from CM062810.1 coordinate 768,967,919, forward strand.
GTTTGATGTAGTTAAGGGCTTCAGTACTGATGAATTATTTCAAGTGCATGATTAATTAGTGTTTGAAGGAATGTAGAAGGGTGTTGATGAGCAAGTTATTGTAGGAATTTGATTTGCAAGTCGCTATGGGCTCTCTCTGGCATTTACAATGTTGCATCTCAAATTCCACAAACCCCAGAATGAACTTAAATGTTGGTCCATTAAAATACACTATGCTACACCTAACATTTTGGCATCATTAATGGGGAGGCGCTTAGGGGATTGACCTTGGTGACCTGTTGTAGTTTGGTTTCCTCTTTACCTATTTTTTCTTGCAATATTTTATTTCCTTCTTGCATATTTTTATTTCATTTCTAGGGTATTGTAAGAACCCTCCTATATATATATATTTAACCATTTCCTAAAGGAATATACCAACTAGCTTGTTGAAGATAGAGAAATTATATTTCGAGGCATTTTTCAATGACGTGATTGAGGTTAATATCAATCGTCCAATGCACCTATTTCACTATCTGGTTGGAAGGAACATTTGAAGAAGGAGTATCAAAGTAGTACATGGAGAACCTCTTCTATTTTGGGACGAAATGGCACAAATCATTACCTTTGAATTCCCTATCAAAGATCGAGGTGGAGTGGTACAAATTCATAATATTCCCCTATCTACTCTACCAAAATTTCATGGTTTGGAAAATGAAAACCCATATACCTTTTTATTTTGAGTTTGATGTACTTTGTAGAAGGTATGATTATTGTACTAATGAGAAAAGGTTGCAAGTATTTCCTCTTACTCTTAAAGGATCAGTTGTCTAATGGTTCATGAGCCTTGGGGGGAACTGATTTCATACATGGGAAGACATGAAGAATGTATTCTTGAAGAAATATCAAGGCTACTGCCATGCCAGTGAAGATACTTTTTGAATGATGTAAGGGGAAGATCAAAGTTTGGAGGACTATGTGGAGTTATTTCAATACAACCTTCAAAAATAAAAGAACAAACATATGGGAAAACAAGCCTTGAAAAATCTCCTACTCAAAGGAATAAGAGATGAACTTTTAGAACCTTTAAATATGATAGGCGCAAGCAATGTTTTTCACTAACCATATGATGATGTTTGTGAATTATGAATTAGGTATTCAAGAGGAATCTCCAAGATTGGTAAGAATTCTCAAGAACTTTCCTCTCAATTTTTGAAATTTGCTACGAACGCCTCCCTAAATTTACAATTGGATGGTTTTGAGGAAGAAAAAAAGTATTACAAGGAGGATAACTCGATAAATTATTTCCCTTGATTGTTAGGGATATGAAAAGTATTTAAGGAATCAAGGAAGGAAATAAATAGACCGCCAATTATAACTCAAAACTAGTCATCATTTAATACTTAAACTAACATTTATTTTTCGAAGCAAGTTCCTCAATAGATCTATAACCTTACAGTTCCATGGCATACATATAATCAACCTCTAATTCAATACTCCATCTAATGGCCATAGTGGCCCTCTCCCTCGAACTAAATAGTATTGAATCCTTAAGGATGGTTTGGGGACTTTTCTTTAGGGAAATTCCACAAGGAAACTCCATTAACTAAGCCATAACAACTACAATTCTTGTCCAATACCCCACCATTTTATCATTCTCTATGGTCTCAGTCATTTGTGCAACCAAATCCTAATTCTAATAATCAAGTTGCACAACAATTTAAAACAACTATTTTTCCTACTCACTCATCTATCGAATATAATTTCATACCTTTTAGAAAGGAGAGAGGAGTGAATTCAAAAACTTCCCCTATTACCACACAAAATTTAGCTTGGGAAGAAACTTTAATCCATAAACCATTAGAGGAGAAATATATGATTGTATTTTTTTCAAAAACCATTGTTGAAGCTCATGAACATATAAAGAGAAAAACCCTAGAATATCCCTTAACCATCCTTGTGAATTTTTGAAGAGATAAAAGATTAAGCTATGGAAGACTTGTACAAGTTGGAGAACCATGAATATGTGGGTTCTATTGAATCATGGTTCCAAACAGTCATCAACACACCCCATTCCCTAATCATTCAACAAGCATTGGTACCACATCAGTCAAAGATGTTGATTTCTCATACTTTGGTATGTGTTGAAGTTTACATTTTAAACTTGAGTGTGAGTATATTTAGCATCTTCTTACGCACAAGGTTACATTGGAAGTACTCCTACACTTGAAGGAAACCTTCCTTTCTTTAAAATAGGATGGGGTAGTATTAAAACAATAAATGAAAATGCCATTTGGAAAAAAATTATTATAGCAACACTCTTGCAATTGCAATTCCCTAAGGAAAAAATATTGAAATTATTATTATTATGCACTCTTTTGGTAGGTCTTATCAGAATCAATTCACTCTTAATACCTCATATCTTGTGAAGTGACATTGATCATTGATTGGGTGGTTCTTCTTCATATTATTTGGTCATCCATTGAGTCACTCAGGGGGATGTGTCATTTTTTTTCTTAACAGTTTCCATTCACAAGCCAAAACACTAACCTTAGCCTAGTCATTTGAAGAAATAGTCATCCAAGAAATATTTTCAAGTTTCTCTTCAAAGGTATTGATGAAAAGAATCCTATGGTGGACCACTCATCTAAAACCCTAATGAGATCCCGTGAGAACCCTAGCATGATTAACTCGAGGAATATTTCATTCATTATTATAGATGCTTTCTTTAAAATGAGTATTTAGGGTAGCAAGACCAACCAGTAAAGATTAGTCATTAACAACTTTTCATGCCATCCCGTGCTCTTAAGAAGTAGATTTTCCTCTAAAATTGTTGAGTAACCTATTTAAGGTTAATCATAATCATAGTTTATTTCAACATAAAGAGATTAATTGAGAGACAGGGGGTCTCATTACGAGCCGACCTACCACGATCATGGGTACTGACAAGAATGACATTACCACTACTAGTCAACAATCTGGGCTAATGGATTTTAGTTGAAAAGATGGAACAAGAGGTCTCATCACATGTCAGATTGTTCATTATTGTTATTTCTTGTGAATGGCACTGTCGTTAGCTGGTTACCAAGTCATTATTGTGGCTTTTGATTAATTTCTAAAAGTAATTTATTTTAAATGACTTTGAATCTATAACTAATAGATGGGACACAAGAATTTCATTGGGTTAAAAGGCATCCCTCTTGAGGATATAGATGCCTATTGGAAGAAGGGCCATCCCTATGGTATTAAAGTTAATTATACATTATGATTTACTTGGTTGTTTTTTGTCTTTCTCTGAACTCATTATCATATCTCTCTGAGAATGGATTTAAGAAAATTTCAGTAATGTGCTTTGGAGTTCTACCTTTCATAAATATGAAGGTTTTCATGGATATGGGATCATTAATGTGGGTGATTCAATTTTCCTTACAAAATGGGCTTCAACTATACGCTTGGATAATGGTAGGATGGTCATTGTGGGAAGGTATCACCTTGTTATCTTTCTTATTCCATATTTCCATGTATGTTTAATGCCATGACTTTGAAATTATGTTAGTTTTATTTGTAATGAAGATATAGAGATGAATAAATATTGATTAGGGTTACTCCTAAGAGTCTTATGGAAATTTTGAGTGTTGGTTATTTTATGATGAAAAAATCCTTGTAGTAACAACATTGTTAGTATTCCTTTGGTAGCCCTTACATTAGGTACTCTTCTGAAAATAATAAAGGTCATTTTTGACATTATTGAATCTCTAGTCACAAGTATTTCTTATTAATGCAAAGGAAGTTTACATCATATGACCCTTACATGCATGTTCTTATGTAATTATAAGCCCTATGGTTTAAGTCAATGTAGCATGACTCTAATAGAGAAACCCTATCCCTTCAATTTGGATTAACTTTGGTCTCTGCTAAAGGTTTTTCTTTCACGAGGACATGTAATATGATCAACACGATGGGATGTCAGGCCTCTATTTTGTCATAATTAATATATCTCTTTCCCTCATGTTATTACCTAGTTCTCATATTTATTGTCGTCATTTTGCACATTCTTATGGTAATTCACTTAAACATAAGCACATAGAGATAAATTAATAAGTTTCCTTTGTTTTAGAGTATTTATATAATATCATTATTCATTATGGATTTTTCCCCTTTTCTATGCAGCACGATCTTTCAATTTAATCTTGTACCATGATCTTGCACTCTTATGGATTTCCACACTAAGAGAAGATCGTGCATGTTGACTTTAGCATTTTGCACATATTTGGCATATAAAGGTTCTCAAGGAAACATATGGACTTGCAAACAAACAATTGGTCAACCAACTTATGCATGAAATATATTTTTCCTTGCACTAGTATGTCTGCACTAGTCTGCCTGCACTAAAGAACAATCAATTTGGGGCTTTGATAGATCAACACACTTTTGGGAAAACTAAGGAATTTTTTAATCCAAAATAATGTTTTAACAACTCTACATAATTTGGAATGCTCCCAGGTCGCACATGTGAGATTCTAGAAGAAAAATGAAGAAATCTGCTTAAAATTCACATAGTTTTCAAACTTCCAACTTTCGCCTCGATTTTCATGCATATCGAGGAAAATCTTGAAATTTTTGGTTAATGGATTTTTTCCAACTATATAAAATTATTTAAAATCCAAAATATTTCCCAAAATTCGCATTCTTCTAGGATATACACGAGATTCTTTGAGGCAGTTTTGTAAAAAATGCAGGTTTTTCCATAACTTTAGGGTCATGCCCATAATGTAGAATTATTCACTAGATCATCATCTTTTTTTATTGGATGATGGATGAACCAAACCTCCATCAATGGAAAATTGTTGTATCTTTAGTTATTTTATTTTCTATTCAGTTTGTAATAAAAAAACATTTATAAACAAGGTTGTGGCTCCAAGTCAAGTTAGGAGAGAAATCCATTCTTTGTACTCTTATGTTGATGGAGTAAATTTTAGGGGGCTCTCCCCCTTTCCCTATGATCAATTGGAGCTATAGTATTGAGCTAAAATGTATGAGGAATGATATTTCCATTAATAACAATGACCAATGCCAGGTTTCATTTTCATTTTTATTACTTTTTGTTAATGCTTCTCTCTAATCTATAATTTAGGATTTATTTAAAGAGGGTGCAAGCTAGTTGGTTTGGGCCGAATCAATCCAACTTGTTACACCTATGTTAGTTAGTATTGTGTGGTTTTCTTTTGAAATAGATTAGTGTGGTGTGGATTTTCATTGATGGATCTTTTTATTCTTGCATAACTTATTCAGAGCTCTATTAGTTCTTTTGAATTATGTTGTCTCATTCAAGGACATATAATGTGTGTGCATTTTGGAATGATCTTAACTTATATTTGAGAAGGAGTGATTTCATACATTAAAGATTTGTTTGAGTTATTTATATTTGATTTAAGTTGAGTACATATTGACCTTTGAAATCATTTATTTATCCATTTAAATGTTTGAATATTGTGATATTTTAGTTCAAGGTTTTCCCTCTGCGTGTGGTAGCCCTGCACCAAAAAGATTTTGAGAAAACTAGGGTTTTGACATTGTCTTATGAATCCTTTTCCATCATTACCAGTTCTAGGTTGTTCAAAATTTATTTGGAATGGCCATTATTTTTCATATATGACTTGGTGAACTCTATTGTTTTTTTTTTTGGAATCATTCCTTTGGGCACTGTCAGTTTTGTTTTTAAGGTTTGAATGATTTGATATTAGTGTTGATGAGGTTTCCCTCTAACGTATTTGAGCTATTATGGACCTAAATATCAAGGGAATCTTGATATTTTATTTAGATTATAAATGGAAAAATATTAAAAGTGCTTAAACCCTAAGTTTCATGCAATGAACCAAGTCATATTTAATAGGTATAATATACATGTGAGTGCATGATTTGGTCCTGTATATTTCTTACACCAATACTTACCTAACATTATGATCTTGTTCTCTTGGTTTAAGAATAGAGCACTATTTAGGAAAAGTGTTGGTACAACATAGTGTTGTAGATTACTTGTGTTTCAACAAGTTTCTTTTGAATACAATGAGACTGCTTAGTGAGTTTAATTAGTTATATATTATGATTGATCTTACTAGCTAATACAATTGTGGAATAGGTATATTTGAATGGTTTTGGTGTGAAAAGGTTTATTGAGGATTGATTTATTATTTCTCTTTTAGAATTTGATTCTTATTTTGAAGATTGGTTTAATTTCTTTCTCTTGCAAAACCTTCTTGAGAGGAAGTTTGGTTTGGGACATTTTCTTGGTTTCAGAAAACAAAGTAGAGTGAAATAATTTTGTTATTTAAATTTATAAATTTGATTTCCACACTTTACTTTTGAATGTATAAGGAATGAGAAGTTACAGTAGTGCAGTAATCACAGTTAGTGTAGGTAACCTATTGAGTGCAGGTAGACTGTGTTAAAATAGGGTATAGAAATTCGGTGTTTGCAAATATTTTTTTGGTGTTGAAAGGTGATGGTTTTACGTTTTTTCCTAGAAATTTCATTTTGATTTTATTCATCCATTTGCATGTGCAAAACCATTATAGACTCTGTTATATTGATAGTGAGTTGAAGATAATTTTTTTGTTGTGGAATGAGTTGAAATGCAAATAGAGTGACATGGGAATATTTTCTTTGAATGCACAATAGTTTCTTTTTGGTTGATTGGGCTGCATATTCCAGTTGATTCAATGGATAATTCATTTGATGAAATTCCAGGATAAATCTAATTATTTTTTTTATCTTTAATTACATTCAGAGAGTGGGATTTATTTTGGTTTGAGGAATATTTATGGTCGGTGTGCTTGGGAAGTGTAGGAAGTAGTTTCCAAGTTGAAGGTTGAATGGTAGCTTAGCTCTCTCCATTAAATAAACTTCCAATATTTGAAGGATTGATAAACCAGTAAAGGATTAGTGTATGATGTAGTTAAGGGTTTCAGTTCTTATGAATGCTTTCAAGTTTAAGATTAATTAGTGTTTGCATGAATCTATAAGGGTATTGACGATAAAGGTATTGTAGGAATTTGATATGCAGGTTGCTACGGGGTATCTCTTGCATTTACAGTGCTGGATATTGAAGTCCATGAACCCCGAATTGAAATTAAATGTTGGTCCATTAATATACCCCACGCTACACCCAACACTTGTCCTTTCCTTTCTTGCTTGATTCCTCCTTGAATCCAAGTGCCTTTTCTCTCTCTGTTATAGCTGTATTTTTGAAAGTGATTGAACAGTAAACTGGAAAAATTTATCAATTGTTTTTTAGATGCCTTTTTATCATTGATGCCTAATTTCTCTTCCTCTCCTTTTTCTTTCTCATTCATTTTCTTTCACTTTCACTGTAATTTCCCTTAGATGAATATTCTTGTCTCTTCATCTTCCTTTTTCTCCTATTTTCCTTTATTCTTTTAATTAATTGTCTTTTATTTTCTTTTACATTTTCCAATGCCAATGCCAATTTCCATAGCCAATAATAAACCACAAGTAATACTCACTTTAATGTTTTTCCCCTCCATTCAACTTGAAATACATGTCCCATGCCCTTTGCCTTATTTTTTCCTTTAATGTCCTTAATTGCATGAAACTTTAACCCGTGGTTGTTAAGAGAAGGAAGAATCTTCTTGTACTTAAGAAAAAACAAACGCCTTGGAAAAAGGTAAGGAGGCTATGTGTACAGTTCCTATATTGGCCACACCTAACTTCACAGAAACCTATTTTACGGAATGTGATGCATTAAACCATGGTGTTAGTGCAAATTTAATGCAAGAAGGAATATCCATTTCCTTTGAAACTAACTGGATTAAAGTAAATAATTTACAACCATTTATGAAAAAGGTCAATTTAATAATGGTGTCCTTACCTAACAGGAAGACAATTCAAAGTAAAAACATGTTGTGATAGGTTGAAGTACTTCTCAGAGAAATGATTATCTTTAGAAGAATAACAAAATGGGTTACAAATATTCTATGTTATGAATTTGAAATTATCCACAAAAAAGGAAAACATAATATGGTGGTAGACTCACCTTCAAGAGTAGAAGAAGAAATAGAGGGTTTACTATTGATTATTCTATTCTACAATCTAATTGGGTGGAAGAAGAAAGGTTGTAATGGAAGAAATATTTGAAGCTATAAAATATCATTCAACTGCAAAAGGACCCAAGTGCATTGGATAAATTTGTATGGAATAATGATATATAACATTGTTGGGTGTGGAGCATGATTATTTAGAGGTCTTTGTTTCAGCCAGATGTATACCGAATATTGTACACCCCTCCACGCGGGGGGGTACGGGGGCCAGCAGTCCCCTGACGGGGATTTTGGGGCCAACACCCCCGAAGCTAAAAACAGATGTAAAATTGCCTTGTAAAAGTATAGTAATTTCTAGTCAATCTGGGTCATTAATTAAGCGGATGATCTAATGGTAGGACTTATGTTTAGTTTAGGGTCTTTTGCCCTAGAAGGCAACCCCTCTCTTTGTATGAGGGCATTGTATTAAGGCTGTGTAACAGATGTGTATTCTCCGAGCGAGAAATAGAGAGGTGAGATTGTGAGGGAAAACAAAGGATATTACAATAGATCTGTTGTAGGTTGTGTCTCTTCATTTTGTTGGATAATAGAAAGGAAGGACTGGCTATTCGGGGTGGACATAGCCCAAACTTGGTGAACCACTTATATTTGTGTCTCTCTGGTTTTATATGTTTTTGTTTTTCTGCATATTCTATGTCTTGCATTTCTCTGTCATATATAATATTTTTCTAAAAAACATTATAACGATTGTCTATATTTATGTAGGAATCCCAAACTCAAATAAAAGGTCCTTTTGGAATTTCATACTTCTCTTATACAAGGAAATTCATGATAATTGAAAAATTAACATAGGATTAGAAGGTATGAAAGGTCATTCAACAAATACAAAAGGACCCAAGAGAATTTTATAAATTTATATAGAAGAATGAATTATTGTGGTATCAATATTACCTATATTTATGTGAGAAACCCCAACTCAAATAAAAGTTCCTTTTGGAGTTGCACAATTCTCTTATACAAGGACATTCATGGTTCTTGAAAACTTAGTATAGGATCAAGAATATTTTTTTCTAGAAATGTCTTAAAACTATCATTTAAAATCTTGTGATTGAATATGTGATTTTCCAACATAATAAGGGAGAAATAATCAAGAACCCAAGTCTCTTACAACCATTACCTATACCAAGCCAACATTGGAAACAAGTTTTAATGGATTTTATTATAGGTTTACCTAATTTAAAAGAAGGAATGCCATTATGGTAGTAGTGGACTAACTGTCAAAGCATGCCCATTTTCTCTCTCTTTTTTACCCTTTTAAAGCAAATGCAATAGTTGGACATTAATGGAAATAATTCAAAAGCTACATGGAATCCCTAAGATTATTGTAAGTGACAGAATTGAGGTAAAACACAACCTTCCATACTTCATCAAAAATGTCCCCATTTATGGAATTTTATAGATATCATCCTTCATCTATCACTTAACCATTGAATAAAATGAAACGATTGAAACAGAGGAGGACAAGATATGGAAGTAAGAATAGGTTCTCAAACAATTTAAGGACAACCTAGTTACAACACAAAATAGGATGAAACAATAAGAATATCAACATCGTAGTGAAAGGGAATTTGAAGTAGAGGATTGGGTAATTTTGATCCTACAAATATTTAAACATATGTCCCTTGGGAAACATGAAATAAGATGGGAATACCTAGTGTGTTCATGTGGCCTCTCTTGGATAGAGTTTACTATAAGGACTAAAGGCCTAGCTGCTTCCCCAACATCAGGGGAATCTTGAGGTCTAAAATGGGTCTCCTAAAAAAAATAAAATACTACTTAACATAATAAAATAAGAGTTATGATTTTTTAAAGAAAGAGAAAGGAAACTAATTTTTTATTGTATTTTTAGCTTATATCCTTATAGTTTAATGAAATGTCAAGTGTAGACACTTGTTGGATACAAAATTAAATTTCATATCCAACGCCTACCCACTCTGCACACTTTTGAGTAGACCCACATTGTGAGGCCAGGAGGTAACTCCTCAAATACATTGTGTTTATTCATTTAAATTTTTCATAGTTATATACATGAGGGAGTTACACTTGGGTTTCACCTGCCGATGACTCTTCCTTTTCACTTATTTATTATTTACATTATTTACAAATGTTCATTGTTGGTCATGGAATCCCTCCAAGGCAGTTTTGACCAATTATTTTTGTAAAAGCTCCACGAATTGCGGGCACGGGGTGCAAAATTATAATAGAGTCATAGGGTTGTCCACCCTAGTTTTTGTAATGTAATGTCGGCTGGATAGACCTGCCCATGGTCTGCGGACCATGGGATTGTATAAATAGAGCAAGGCTCTATGTAGTTATGAGATGGAAGGGAAAGAAAGAGTTGAGTCATATCTATAGAGTGTGTCTTTGGGTCGTAGAGTAGAAGGCTCTGCAGCAGAGTGCGCAGAGGCGTAGTAGTCCGCAGCTTAGTGCATGGACCCCTGCAGTTGAGTGTACAGGGCAGGATCAATCTGTAACCATTGGAAGAATTAATAAAGAGAAATATTACCATAATTTTGTACATCTTTTCCTTTTTTAATGTATGATTGGGTATAAATTGGAAATGTACTGTTTATATGCGGCGCGAACATACTTGAATGGGTTGTATAACTAATTATAACATAAGACATCTAAGTACGCAAAGGTAGGTAACTGATATAAGAAGATAAGTAAGATCGCGGGTAATAGCCCAGAGTGTGGCTCTAGCAGCGCGGAACCCCCACAACCCCTAATTAGGGTTGCACAAAGATAGTATCAGGGCGTAAGACACAGAGAAGTGCGCAAAGTGATCTACGCACAGAGACGAACCCTAGGACCAGTCGAGCCTCTCAGACATCTAATGGGTGAGGAAACCTGGTTCTAACACCCTCCCATACTACTTCGGGTGAGACCTTAGTCCACGCTCTGCGGACTGTTGCCAAAAGGGCCAGTAGTACTGAGATTTGCTTGGCTAATTAAATCCAAACCTGGGTCAGGCCCCAACAAGGCAAAAAATGGTTCCGTTGGCGAGACCGAGATCTGCATAAGAGATGTCTGAGTCCATATCACTGGAATCTAATAAAGAAAGAAATTGAAGATGAGTTGGACAGGAAGATTCATGAGTTCACGGGAAAGAAAATAGGAATCCGCAGCTATCAAAAGAAAAGTTGTTAGACTGCTACTTATACACAGAGATCCACAAAATTTTCTTTGTGTCCTTCCCCACTGAGTTGTATGAGTGGATCGAAAAGCTAGCAAATAGCCAAGGAAGGTGTAAACTCGACAAAGCGATTGTGTGGACTCCAAAATTGGTGCATGGACTGGAAGCATCGGAGGATAAGACCGCGCGCATTGTTGATCATTGGCTCGATCAAATCATAGGAGGATTCATCACCGAATTCATGGTAGATACTTTAGTCAGTTATAGCGAGGAAGAATAATGCTTCCTCAAAGGACCGCAAGGTAAGTACGTTAAATATTTAAACACTTGGATTAAAATTCTATTGTGTGAAAAATGGGTTATGCGAATAAATTGATGTTTGGGGCTACGCGAGGTGGGAAAATCTACAGAAATGAGAGTAGATCAGAACTAGAAACTAGCCCCTTGATTTCACCTCCGCAAGGGGCCGAAGAAGAGCTCGCAAAGGTCTCACCTAGAAGTGCGATCAATCTAATAATAAAGAGAATTCCACGCATACCAACTCCAACCACGCCACCTCTAGTTTCACTATCTTCAACCCTGTCTTTGCCCATTCCAACCCTGCCACCACCACGAAGCAGTTTGGCAAGTGCAATAAAGCTACAATGTTCAAGGGAGTAGGGAATGAAGATCCGAACCAATTTTGGTTTGTGATAAAAGCATTATGGGAAGCATAGGGAGTCACAAATGACAATATAAAGAAGGCAACGTTGGTCAGCGCTCTGCAGGATCGCACGCTGACCTGGTACATTAAGCATTCCAATGACAATCTGAATGCGGGGATCACAGATATCCAAGTGGATCTCAACAAATAATTTAGCAGGCCGAAGTTAAAGGCACAATCAATCATTAGGTTCAAGGAAATCACAATGCACCAGGTGAAACCCCATGGGAGTTGGACCAAAGACTAAAATGCACAATTCGTGAAGCAAATGTTATGTGTGGAGCATGATTGTTCAGAGGTCTTTGTTCATCTGGATGTATACCCCAAGAAGTTTGTACACCCCTCCACGCGGGGGGTGCGGGGGGGACTTGTCGCCCCCGCAGGGGTCCGGGGGGGCCGATCCCCCCCGGTTGGGTGGCTCGGGGGCTCGGGGGTAGCGCCTGAAGCTAAAAACAAATATAAAATTGCCTTGTAAAAGTATAGTAATTTCTAGTCAATCTGGGCCGTTCATTAGGCGGATGATCTGAAGGTAGAACTTATGTTTAGTTTAGGGTTTTTTGCCCTAGAAGGCAACCCCTCTCTTTGTATCATGGCATTGTATTTGAGGTTGTGTAATAGATGTGTATTCTGTGAGCGAGAAACAAAGAGGTGAGACTGTGAGAGAAAACAGAGGATATTACAGCGGATCTGCTATAGGTTGTGTCTCTTCATTTTGCTGGATAATAGAAAGGAAGGACTGGCAGTTCAGGGTGGATGTAGCCCAAACTGGGTGAACCATGTATATCTGTGTCTCTCTTGTTTTATGCCTTTTTTGTGTTTATGTTTCTGCAATATTTTATGTGTTCCATTACTCCGTAATATATAATTTTCTAACAGCAAACATGACATTAACAAATGGGCAACACCGCAAATGGTTTGTAGCATCGTTAACGCCGCATCTACGGAACACGCTATCACAACAAAGGCTAAACACTAAGGCCAAGGCCTTGGAGGCTGAAATGAGATTGCATGAGACCCCAATACAAGATCCTAACCTGGGAGTTCAGCATATTCACGCGCAGTTGAAAAACTTGTGCTTGGAGATGCAAAGTTTGAAACAAGACATGACAACCTGCCTAGAGGTGCGTGACGCGGTATGGTGCATAAAATGCAAGGGTCAAGGGCACGACAAAGACCACTTCCAGGTGTTTGTAAATGACCTTGCGGGAGGAGAGCCAATGCCACTAAGACTGGAGGCACAAGTAGGACCAAGCACGACACTTTCACTGTGGTGCGCGATTTGTCAGATAGGATGAAAGCATGCTACAGATAATTTCCATCTATTACAGAAGTATACGCATAATTCACAATAGTTGTTTTGTAGTACATGATGAGTACACCTGTAGGAGTTATGAGATGATGATGGATCGAACTCCTACCTACACAGTTCAGGCCGAAACACAACCCCTCGATCAAAACATGGGAATGGCACGCACTAGATTTTAGGGGTGCTGACGAGGCCAAGGTGGAGGGGGACCAAGAAGAGGTCGCAGACAACTGATTTGTTACAATTGTGGAGGGCTAGGGCATTATGCCCGTGATTTTACAAAAGAAATGCGACTGTAATGTTTGTATTGTATATTATTAGATCATGAGACGGAGGACTGTCCCACACTGATGGTGAGGTTGCACGACAAGGGAGCACTCCAACCTACCCCAACCCAGAACCTACAAATGATGAGGTATGAGCCATGCGAGGAAGACCCTAACGTAAATATCATGCTCTAGAGTGGAATTACGATAGGGGATAACAAAGGCAAGCAACTGTAAGAAAGTACCTAGGTTCTCAAGGCTCCAACGAAGGAACCAGAATTTTATTTGGAGAGCGCTAAGAAGACTTTCATGGAATCTAAGAAGAGCTTCGCTGAGGCCTCCACTCCAGGAAATAAAGACAGATTGGAGCTAGAAATGGACCTGTCAATGCTCACTACATTCTTCGAGACATGCATGAAGTTGTTGCACGACAGCAAGGCTGTAAAGGGACTGTAAGAACTCATAACTAGATGTGTTGGGACTGCGCCAAGAGAACCGCGCATAATATGGAAGCTCGGGAAACACACGACGCGAATAGGTAGAGAGATGAGATTGACTGCATAGATTGGGGAATATGAGATGGACCAAGTGATTCTAGATCAAGGATCAAACACGAAGGTCCTACCAAAATAGATATGGGAGCACATGGGTAGGCCTGCATTGCAATGGTCTCCTATCCAACTGCGAATGGTGAACCAGCAAAATATCCTACCTATGGGGATATTGCAGGGAATCATAGTAGATGTTGAAGGAGTAAGCGCACTAGTAGATTTTGAAGTAATAGAGATTGTTGATGACAGAAATTCCTACCCTGCGTTATTGGGAATAGATTGGGCCACTGACATGAATGACATGATAAATTTGAAAAAATGCAAGATGATCTTTGAGAAAAATTCACTACGCGTAGTGGTACCCTTGGACCCTAGAGAAGGATCACGCTACATGGAGCCAGTGCGCTACTATGGCAGTGATGACGATTTGGATTTCATCTACAAGATAACCGCGCAGAAACAAGACTGGGTAAACCCAGTTGCGGATGGTCGAATCTCTTGGGAGCGTGAAAGCTCCTGCACATCAGATTCTGACAAAGCGATAGAATGATGGTAGGTTCAGTTACACGAGGTAACCACACTCAACTATAAATGATGACAATATCGTTGCACTGTGTAGCGACAAAGGTAAGATATCTACCTACGTATGATGGGTTAAGCGAGGTGGATGAATTCCTGAACAAATTTGAAATAGAAGTGCCAAAACAACAATGTTTTGAGCTCTGAAATTGGTATTGTGTGCTACGCCAGCAAGATGGTGGGGTACACACCAAAGGAGTTTTGAGGACTAGCGCGACTGCATAAGAATGATGTGCATACGGTTTGGAAAGACTCAAATATGCTTAACAAACAAGCTTGCTGGATAAAATGGTCCGTACGCCGAGTTATCCTGATGGATGCAGGTGTATGTTGTGAAACCTGTGCGGATGCACACAGTCTTCAAGTTAGGAGACACGGTCAGTAAGAAGGTGAATACAAGGCAATGGCATGAACGACCCCCCCGGTTGGAGCCACAAAATATGGAAAGACCAAGTGCATAGAAGGACATCCACGTAGAAGCCTTTAACAAAGTATGTGAAGCACTGAACAAGGTCCACAATGTGAAGTGAACTGATTGGGACCTGCACGTACTAACAGTTCTATGGGCTTATAGGACCGCGTGTAAGAACCTGACGGCGTAGGCACCTCCGAGGCTGGAATATGAGGCAACCATTGTAATCCATATGGAGCATGAAATTCCTAGTCCGCACATATGATAGCACTAGTAGATATGACGGCTCATGGTGCCTTCAAAGAAGGGATCGCACAGACAAAAGAAGCAGAATGCTTGGGACTTGAGGAAGAAGTCCAACAGGGAAATTTTAGGCTCCAAGAACTTGAGAAAGAAAGGGTGCGATTAAGGAAGAAAAGCGCTCTGGTATAAGTGGAAGTGAAGAAGCTGGAGGACGAGATAAAGGAATATTTTCTCGATAAGAAGACCAAGGTGACAAAAAAAGGTGTGCATGATCCCATTGACAAGTTCGAGGCCTATTTCCATGAATTGATTAGTCTGATGCCTGACTTGGACTGCACATTACTAAGCGAATCAACCATGGTAGCGCATTGCAGATGGTAAAGTGTGCAATGCCTCCTATAACAATGAAAGGTGGATATTTCCCACGAAACGCGATGGATGACAAGATGCAAATTTGCACGAGTGGTGTGACCACCTGACTAGCTTAGGTAAGTATAGTCTTAGCACTCCAGGCAGTTGAAAGGAAGCGCAGGACTATAAACTACTCTGCTCGGGAGCTACGTGACATTGGAGCTGCGCACAGAAGCAAAGAGTCACAAGGTTTGCGACTGTGCACGGGGGGCTGCGCTGCTGTGCGGGTTGGCCAAAAAGTGACTGTTGAAGTCAATGTTCATGATGGGATGCTCGACTTGAGGTTAAATGGATTGGGTGGCAGGAATTTAAGATGCGATTTATGGGAAAGATTTTGGAAAATCTGCGGCCAAGGGAGCATTAATGAACCAGATTTGAGGAGGAACGATTCCTAGCTGGCTTCCATCAGTAGGTGTAGGAGCAGCTCGAGAAGGCTTGGCACGATCACCATATTAAGTTACGCACCTTCAAGGTAAATTATTTAGTGTTGCTATATGACAGTAAGTTTGATAAATTCCAGGGAAAGTTCTGAATGCATTCGTTGGGACCATACATTGTTAAGGAGGTCACAGACAAAGGTGCAGTAGAGCTAGTCAAACTCAATGGCAAACCTTTCCCAGGCAAAGTGAATGGCATCTGATTAAAGCCCTACATAGGTAGCCTGACTATTTTACTAGTTGGTAGAAGCACAGTCTTCATGCTCCAAGCATCTAGAAGACGTCACAGGACTATAAACACATGTAGGGGGTACACACATAGATGCAGAGAATCACTTATGACAACGCGGTCTTAGAACAACGCATGTAACAAATCTAGAGGGCAGCAGCTTAGTGCGTTGCCGACCTTGTCGGAGTTCAAGCAGAGTTGGAGGGACTCCATGCAAGCATCTTGGCACCGATAGAGTGACTCGAGGGTGAGTCATGATGTTTGTGTTAGGGGCCTGTTGGGCATGGAATCCCCCCAAGATAGTTTTGATCAAATCTTTTTGTAAAACCCCGCGAATTGCGAGCACGGGGCGTGAAATTATAATAGAGTCATAGGGTTGTCTGCCCTAGTTTTTGTAATGTAATGTCGACAGGATAGACCTACCCATGGTCCAAAAACCATGGGATTGTATAAATAGAGCAGAGCTTTAAGTAGTTATGGGATGGAAGGGAAAGAAAGAGTTGAGTCATATTTGTAGAGTGTGTCTTTGGGTCGTAGAGTAGGAGAAGTCTCTGCAGCTGAGTGTGCAGAGGCCTAGTAGTCCATAGTTGAGTGTGTGGACCCCTACAGTTGAGTGCATAGGGTAGGACAAGTCTATAAATATTGGAAGAATTAATAAAGAGAAAGATTATCATATTTCTATACATCTTTTCTTGTTTTAATGTATGATTGGGTATAAATTGCAAATGTATTGTTTATATGCTACACGAACTTACTTGAATAGGTTGTATAACTAATTATAATATAAGACATCTAACTACGTGAAGGTAGGTAACTGATATAAGAAGATAAGTAAGATCACGAGTAATATCCTAGAGCGCGGCTCTAGCAGCGCGGAACCCCCACAGTCCCTGGTTAGGGCTGCACGAAGACAGTATCATGGCGTAAGAAACATAGAAGTGCGTGAAGTGACCTACATGCAGAGATGAACCCTAGGACCAGTCGAAGCTCTCAGACATCTCAATGGTACGAAAACCTAGTTCTGGCACCCTCCAATACTACCTCGGGTGAGACCTCAATCCATGCTCCACGAACTTTTGCTGAAAGGGCTAGTAGAACTGGGATTTGCTTGGCTAATTAACTCTGAACCTGGGTCAGGCCCCAACAAGCCAACATTCACCCAATACCCATGATTAGGCATCAAAATTCCCCCCCTTAATCTGAAGGGATGTTGGTGAGTCCAAGCATCATTCTGAATCTTTCAAGTTTTTCTCTTCCAAGCACTTTGGTGAAGATGTTTGCAATCTTCTCATTAGTGGAACAATGGCATAGGTGGATTGTCTTAGCCTCAACATGATGTCGAATCAGATGGTATTTTGTATTGATGTGCTTTTTTTGATCATGGAACTTTTGGTTCTTTGCCAAATTTATTGTAGAGGTGTTGTCAATCATGAGTGGAGTTTAATGTACTTGTTTTACTTGAAAATATTCCAAAATTTTCATGAGCCACACAATTTATTTTGTTGCCTCAGCTACTGCCACATATTCTGCCTCTATTGTGGAATCTACTGGAACTGATTGTTTGTGTGATCTCAAGGAGACAGCTCCTGATCCAAGGCTCCTAGCATAACCAGAAGTAGATACCCTAGTTTCTTTGTCTCCATCGAAGTCTGAATCAGAATATCCAATCAGGCTGAAGTCACCCACCTGTGTATACTTGAGTCCAAAGTCTTGAGTTCCCTTCAAGTACTTTAGATCTCTTTTTGCAGCAGACCAATGTCCCTCAAAAGGCTTTCGCATAAACCTGGAGAGGATTCCAACAACAAACAAATCTATTCAACAGATCTCCAATATATTTCTTTTGAGAAATGAATATAGACTTCGAATGTTGAGTTACTTCAATACCAAGATAGTAATGAACATAGCCCAAATCAGTCATTTCAAAACCTTTCCTCAATTCCTTCTTTATGGATGCAATGTAGCTCTCATTATTCCCTGTCATCAAAATATCATCTACATATACCAGAAGATATACAACTATTTTCCCAACTTTCTTGACAAACAAAATTGCATCATCCAGAACATAATGTTTGAAGTTGAGTTTCAGAAGATGCTCAGTTAACTTTTCATACCAGGCTCGCGGTGCTTGCTTGAGGCCATACAACGATTTCACAAGTTTTCATACTTTATGTTCATGTCCTTTCACAACAAATCCATTAGGCTAGGACATAAAACATTCTCTTTTAGATCTCCATTCAATAAAATAGTTTTTACATCCATTTGGTGGAATTTCCAATCGTTTTGAGCTACTAGGGTAAAGAGTGTCTAGATGGTAGCCCATTTTGTCATGGGGGAAAAAAACTCCTCATAATCAACCCCTTCATTTTGCGCAAAACCTTTTGCCACAAGCCTAGCTTTGTGCTTGTCAAGTGAGCCATCATCTTTATACTTATTCTTGTAGATCCACTTGCATCCCATTGGTTTGGTTCCCATTGGAGGAGCAACCAGCTTCCAAGTGCCATTCTTTATCAAGGCATCATACTCCTTTTGGATCGATTCTTTCCATTTATCATGAGAAGAAGCTTCTCTGAAGGAATTTGGTTCAAAATATGTGGACATATTTAGTTCACAATCATAAGAAACATCCATATCAACAAGTGAATCAGAAATCATCTACATCGCCTTCATTTTTCCTAGTTAAATTTCTTGTTCCTGTCTTTCCAACCTCATAAGGATGAACACTTACAAGTGTCTTTGTCAGCCACTTTGGGGGACCTTTCTGAGATAGTCTAGGTTACTCAGTTGACTGAGTTGGGACTGAATCAAAATTGATTCTCCCAATTTTGTCAATCACATCACTCAAAGTATCATCAGTGGTTGGAGTTTCATGTGGGGAAGAGAGTGCTTCAGAAGAAGATTCCATAGATAGATCCATTACAGGAATCTTCCCTTCAAGATGTCGAATCTGATTATGAAATTCTTCAAATCCTTTACTGCTCCTTTCAGAACAAATGGGCAACAATTTTATCCTAAATTTAGCTAGAACCAGAGAAAATACAGAATAACCGAAAAAATATGCTTTCTGATGAAAATAGGAAACCAAAAGGTTACTAACCTTATTAACCGAGCATCCTTCGAGAGCAAGAGTGCCATAGAATCCACAGACACGAACCGGCTCCAAGCCACCAGCTCAGAATGATAGACCGACCCATAAAAAGAGAGAGAAATTTGATGGTTGAAGAGCAGGATAAGAGCTCAGGGAGAAACAACAATTATTCAGTCTGGAAGCTTGAGACCAAGAGTAATCCAAGGACTACCACTAAGAAGAAGATTCCAAGATGAATAACTGAGAACGTAGACGATACATCCCCGCGCAGAGCGCGCGGAGGAGAGAAGGCCAAAACCGCATGCGGTGCAGAGAGAAGCGACTAAATAAGGGATGAATAACCTAAGGTAAACGCACATCGAGAACCAGGAGGCAGCACGACAGACTGCATGAAAGCATGAGCTCCTAACAAAGGACAAGTGGAGAGGCTGTAACGTGGCAGAAAGTGCAGCAGTTCAACATGCTATAGAGAGCTACCAAAACATTGAATCGTGATTGGAGCGGGTGAAGGCACGGTCAGAAGCTGAAACGTGGCATATGATGCTGTTTCTCGGCATGTTAAAGAGGGTTACTGAAACGTCAAACAGTGATTGGAGCCGGTGAAGGCGCGGACGACGGCATTAGATGGACGAAGAGGCGGTGCATTGCACTGGTTGGACACCATCGTGGCGCTCGCGCTCTCGCTCCCCATACTTGCTCAATGTTTTAGCAGTTCCAAAATCAGAGAAAGTCGCTGGTCTTGAAATTATGGCCCAATCGGTGGTATTCTAGACAGTAAATTACTTATTTCTACTTTTAGTTTTTGGTTTTATAAATAATTTTTTTTTACTTTATAATATAGATAATTTGTTCCAGTTTTTTTGGTATTACAAACAATTTGTTCCAATGTTTTTTGGTATTACAAAGAGTTTGTCTGTTTTTTTTCGGTATTATAAATAGAAAATCTCATATTTCTATTTTGAGTTTTTCATTTTTACAGCTATTGCCTTTCATACTCAAGTTATTTTTCTTTTTAGGTTTTCTTTTTCCTACAACTATTGGTTATGGTTTTTTTGAGTTACTCTTTGTCTTTTAATTAGGGGATAATAGAAGTGTGATTAAATGTTGGAAGGCTAAATGGTTGCAGAAATTAAAATTAAAATTTAGATTTGTCTATTATTTTCACATTCATGTTATAATGTTTATTTATATCTTTATTTGTTAACTAGACATAGTAAATTAGATTAGGGAGTTTTTGCTTTTAAATTTTGAAGCACACAATCCTAAAAGTAAATATTTGTGTTTTAACAATTTATTCTTATATGGGAAATTAAAATAAAAAATTATCATGATATGTAGCTATGCAAAAGTAAGCAAATAAATATAATAATTTTTATGTTCAATTAATTCATAAAAACCCTTGTTCCAATTTAAATAGATATTGTTTTGTTAAAAATTGGTATATGATTTTTTAGTGTAAAAAATTGGTATATCTTTTATCCTCAAAAAGTCAGAGATGGAATTGACAAATATAACACAATCTATTATACTTATGTTGAATCCACCATTCAACTAATAATGAAGATACACATCTTGCCCACAGTTTTATTATTTAAATTAATCTTTAGTTAGTAAAAAAAAACATTATATTATCTTACTTTATGTAATATTACACTTAATTTTTTTTCATAAAACTACTTATTAATGTGCTTAAAACTTAACATTTTTTTATTACTATATTTCAAATCTTCATTAATTATAAAAATCAGAAAATTTGATTATATAATATATTTTTTTAAATATGTTTAAAAATAATTCTATTTAAGTTTAAATTCGTTTATTACTTCTACATATTTTATATTATTATTTTAATCAAATTCAATAATACAATTCTTTATATTTATTTATTAATTTTATTTCAAATAAAAATTTATAAAGTAATACAATATATTTTACATTTAATTAAATTTAATTTTTATAATTTAATTGAATTTATTTTTTACTCATATATATACACCATTTTATAAACATATAATTGATAACTAATATGAATCACTATTCACATACTTTTTTACCAATTGAGATACTTATTCAATGAGCATACATTATAACCATCTAGCATGTATGCATTATTTTTAATATGATGCTATGTGGAAAATAGTGTATAATAATTTATATGTATATTTTTCAAAGGATAAAATGTATCTATAGATAGTTATTGTTAGCTACTCGTATGCCACTTAGGAAACTAAACCAATAATATATGTTCAAAATTTTACAATTGTGTATTCTATAGTCTACCAAGTAGTCTCTCAAAATATAAGACTAGAAAATAAAATAAAACATGAGTTGATAGAGTTAAAAGCACTACATTATGACTGATTTTCTTCTTGAAAGATATGGCTCACTTGATCATCATTCAGTTGGAGAGTCCACCGAAGTCAGTGGCTAGAGCCTACTGCCATTTTTTGAATAGGAAGTAAAAGTTTTCCAATTTCTTGGCTAGAATTGAGACCTTGCTGAGTCTATCTACCTTGTCCATTAATTTTTCCATGTAGATGGTCATTTCTTACTGAGAGTATGTTCTATCAGTAAGAACTTGTTGCAGAAATATGGTGATAGAATTGCAATTGCTCAAAAAATTTAATCTAAATCAGGAGACACAATTCTACACTAATCTGTAGAAACTAATTCACAATTTAGAACAACATTCACAAACATGCATCAATCACAAACACAAGTACATAGATGTATCTAAGGGAAACCAACTAGTAAAAACCCCTTAAGCCTACATGAATTATTAAAATGAATAGAGAATCTATTACAATTGCTAGCTCTAACTCTAAGCTCAATCTGCAAAAGAATAATTGTTCTCTTTACTCAATGAGAAGCTCTGAGCCATACTTAATCAATTTATGTCCCCACTCGAGCTCTTGTTTCCTTGCACAAATCCTGAGGAAATTGACCCCTATTCTTTAGAAATTTCCTCCAAATTGATTGTGCAGTTCACAATGATTGATCATTGATTATATGCAGCACTTGTACACTGCATACTAGTCTATAATTAATGTTACACTGCCTTGGAATCTCCACCATAGCTAAGTTATTCAAATTCCTTGTATGCATGACTATTTTTGGTTGACTGGTCAGTTAATTGGATGATCTCTGAGTTAGACTAATGCCTCACTACACAACTAACGTCCAACTAGTTCTATCAAATGTTAGAACTAGTTTTACTGAGTACAACTGGAAATAACTGAACTAGATTGCTATAAATTAGTAACCAACACATGCAAACTAAATTCCAAGCCCACTAACACAACTTTATTGAGCTAACTGATTGACAAGATCCATGACACACTAGTTAACTGCTTCCAAGTTGTCCGTTGATGTGAAAATTTTGAATTTTGTCATTCTGACCAAGGCTAAGTCAAATTAAGCCTTTCTTGCTACACTTCTCAACACTCTTCCCATGAGTGTTTTAGTATGCTAGTAAATATTAATGGTTTGCATGTAAGAGGATTTGCATGCTATAGTAGAGTTACCCATGCCAAGTATCCATTCAATAGTTTCACAATCCAATTTCTTATCTAGAATTAAACTTCTCGCTTCTTAGACTTGTTCTTGAACATCAAACATTACTCTTTGAACTATTTCAAGGATAATTTCTCTATATTGGGTCATAACCACTTGAGCTATTGATTGAGCATGTGTTTGGCTAAGAGGGGGAAGCAAGATTAGGGGCAAGGGAGGGGCCTGGTTGTTCTCTTCTTCCTCCATGGTGAGCAGAGGAGAGACCACCTCTTTCCATGACCCGGCGGCACTAGGGAGGGGTTGAACGAAGTTTATGGTCCTAGGGAGGGAAGGGGAAATCAAATAGAAAGTTTAGATGGGGAGGAGAGGCAAAATAGAAATTATAGGAACTCTAAGAAGGGGCACAAGGAAGGTGACTAGGATGCCAGAGAAGGATAACCTAGCTTAACAATGAGCAGGGCACTCCCAACAAAGAGAAACATTATAGGTACGGGTGAAATGGAGGTTGAAAAAGCTCAAATTAAGTCATAAAAAACACACCTCCTCGAATTAAAAGTTCCTAAGAGGGGATAAATATCCAAAAGATGATTAATCCATAATTCCTGTAAAACTTTGATAGAAAAATGTCTACAACTAAATGGTTGTGTGTAACAGAAATTACAATTACAGCAATCCTAAGAATCCTTATCTAATTTTGCAACGAACTAGAGGTATTGCACTCTAGACTGAGTATTTTCCAATTGCAAACTATCATCAATCTTGCATGCAACGACAATTCTATTATAGGATTGACTTTTAATTTCCTCTTTTCCAAACCTATAATCTTTGACAGTAGTAGGACTATAAAAGACTAGGAGTGCCCATGAGAAATAGTGGCATGGAACTTAATAAACTATACTGAGAGCTTCAACTCTCCCTCCTCAATTTCTATTACTCCATCCCGTGTTATGATATGTTATTTCCTTCTTGTTAATCACCATAATTAATACTCGAGTTCTCTTGCATTTAGAATTCAAAAAAATTTCCCTTCACTAGACTCACACGCAATGAAGGCTATCATCACAACACCCTCCCACGAACTAAACAAAATACCAAATAAGCATATTTTTATGCTAAGCCATCCATATCACATTTGATGGGAAGCGTACTGCCCATATTAAATAGACAGTTTTCATCTCAATGCAAGGAGGTCGTCTCACTCGATGTGCACCCACCCTAGGGAGTTCCTAAGAGGGGATAAATATCCAAAAGATGATTAATCCACAATTCCTGTAAAACTTTGATAGAGAAATGTCTACAACTAAATGGTTGTGTGTAACAGAAATTATAATTACAGCAAACTTGAGAATCCTTATCTAATTTTGCAACGAACTAGAGGTATTGCACTCTAGACTGAGTATTTTCCAATTGCAAACTATCATCAATCTTGCATGCAACAACAATTCTATTATAGGATTGACTTTTAATTTCCTCTTTTCCAAACCTATAATCTTTGACAGTAGTAGGACTATAAAAGACTAGGAGTGCCCATGAGGAATAGTAGCATGGAACTTAATAAACTATACCGAGAGCTTCAACCCTCCCTCCTCAATTTGTATTACTCCATCCCATGTTATGATATGTTATTTCCTTCTTGTTAATAACCATAATTAATACTCAAGTTCTCTTGCATTTAGAATTAAATTTTTTTTCCCTTCACTAGACTCCCACAAAATGAAGGCTATCATCACAACACCATCCCACGAACTAAACAAAATACCAAATAAGCATATTTTTATGCTGAGCCATCCATATCACATTTGATGGGAAGCCTACTGCCCATATTAAATAGATGGTTTTCATCTCAATGCAAGGAGGTCACCTCACCAGATGTGCACCCACCCTAGGGAGCTTTTTCCATTTCTACAATTTCTTTGCACATGGTTCTTAGCACATCAAGAAGAGGATGGAGATTTTTTTTCCAACATATCTACTTGTACTGTTGACCTTTGTTAGCTAGTTTATTTGCCAACTTATTTCCTATTCTTCGTATATGTGATAGTACAAGGGATACTATTACCTTTAAGACTTTGATTCTTGTTAAGCCTACCATTAGTCTCCATCTATTAGAGAACTTGGGGGGCTAGATCCATTTTGTAGTTTATTTGTCATTAGGACAATAGTTTTATAATGCCCTTCTGTTATCAATTTTGATAATTAAGATGCTTGGATATTATTAGGACTTGCTCCAAGGATGAAAGTTTAGCCACATTATTAGTTTCATTCCTATAATTCTCATATAAATGTGAGTAATTTACCCATGATAATTTCTAAATACCCCTATGAAACTAGCAAGGTCGGGATTACCCCTAGAGGCTCTATCAAATTTTAACTTTAAGAAACTAGGAGAAGGTGGTATCTATTTGTTAGGATTTCAGGGAATGGGCTAGGGCTGTGTTGCTTGAAAATTTGTAAAATATTGGTTGAGCACCAAAAGTTTGAGAATGCGTGATTCCTTGGAATTACATTCCCAATCTCGTGTAGACCACTTGAGATTATGAGGTTTGTTTCGCTTACCTTCCCATTATGGAGCTCTAATAATGTCCACATTTAATGACTAATATTTGAAGATTCTTCTATTCCTTTCCTTACATAATTCCCATGTTATAAATCCCAGGAAAATTTCCATGTTCAGTCCACTATAATACTTTTAAGAGGTCCAAAATTCCATTCATTAAGTGTTGAATGAATATTGGTTCCATTCCAATTTTGATTGTCTAAAAATTATGGCCAAGTGATCCCATATTTCTAATGCAAATCTATAATTGTTAAGCAGATGCTCAATTGTTTCTATGTTTTCCCATCAGAGGCTACATCTAGATAGACTTTGAAAACCCATTTTTGGAGATTTTCCCAAGTTAAGATTTTGTTTTGCATGAATGTTAGAGGAAGAGGGTCACCTTTGGCTAGAATTTGGAGTCCCATAGCCTTTTCCATTTAGTTTTACTAGGGCGTCCTTCTATGCTAACTATTAATCTACAAGGCTCCTTTAAGCTAAAATATCCTTTAGGACATTTCCCCTATCGAAGGATATCTTTCCTATATTGGATTTTAATTCTTCTACTTTATGTTTCATTTGTGATGGCTACTTGTGTTTCTGAGCTTATGTGCACTCGTCAATGCATGCACTTCTGCAACTACCTCCATTGTTGTTGAGAATGAGGTTGCGCCCAATACTAGTAGACTAGTACAATACCTTACAATATCAAACAAGTTTTTAACTAATTTACCTCTCCTTTTACCAATTTGGGCCCATTGCTACTAAGAATCCTCCCAAAAGAGGAATAAGTTTATGTTTTGATTTCCACGATGAATTCTAGAGATGAAATCCCTTAATTCCACACCCTATCCAAATTATCAAACTATCATTTGTTCTATCCATGTATTTTTGCTTCCATACATTACTCCATAAAGCTGATGGGGTTTTAAACCACCACCACCATGTTTGGGCTCCTAGTGATTAATTGAGGATTTTAGGGTCTCTCACTCCCAAACCATCGAGGTGGTTAGGATAACATAATTTTTCTGAAGTGACAAGGACACATTTTTATTGTTATTTAGCTCCCCTAAAATAAGCATATTTGTATGTTTCTTATTTTTCCCATAATGGCTTTAGGGGTTGTCGAGGATGAGAATATATACATAGAGATGACTTGTCGAACTAATTTGCATATTTTTTAATACACATCATTAATCATATCTTTTTGAATACACATCATTAATCATATCAATATTATTTCAAATAGTTAAATTATACAAAATTTTAAATAAAATTTATATAAAAATATATGAAAATAACAAAAAAAACTGTTCACCATTATATCTTTTTATTTTTTAATTAAAAATTAGTAATGAATTGCTTTTTAAAATAATTAGTTTTTTCCTCTTAACATGCATTTTAAAAGTTATAAATAAATTATCTCCCTCCAAAATCCCTAAAAGATTAAAAGATTAAGATTATGCAAGTTACAAAACTCACAATTACTATTGTAAAAAATCTCACCAGATTTTAAAATAAAGTTGAAGAAACACTGCAAAATGGACGGTCTCAAGGTCTTTTGGGTATTTGGGGGCGTGGTTAGGTACAGTTCAAAATTCAAAATTTAAATTTCACATTGTCGGGCGCGTGGGACTGGGTCTTAAAAAGAAAATTCTTTTGCATATTTTTGAATATGTATCATTAATCATATCAATATTATTTCAAATAGTTAAATTATACAAAATTTTAAATAAATTTTATATAAAAATATATGAAAATAAAAAAAAAAAACCGTTCACCATTATATCTTTTTACTTTTTAATTAAAACTTAGTAATGAATTGTTTTTCAGAATAATTAGTTTGCACCCTTTAAAATGTATTTTACAACATATAAATAAATTATATCCCTCCAAAATCCCTAAAATATTAAAAGATTAAGATTATGCAAGTTACAAAACTCACAATTACCATTGTAAAAAATCTCACCAGATTTTAAAATAAAATTGAAGAAACACTCCAAAACGGACGGTCTCAAGGTCTTTTGGGTATTCGCAGTTTTAAATAAATTACATCCCTCCAAAATCCCTAAAATATTAAAAGATTAAGATTATGGAAGTTACAAAACTCACAATTACCATTGTAAAAAATCTCACAAGATTTTAAAATAAAATTGAAGAAACAATCCAAAACGAACGGTATCAAGGTCTTTTGGGTATTCACGGGCGTGGCTGGGTAGAGTTCAAAATTCAAAATTTAAATTTCACATTTTCAAGTGCGCCGTACTGAGTCTTAAAAAGAAAATTCATGACGAATGGTCCATGGATGACCATGTGATGGTCATCATCAGATGCTTTAAAAATATTTATGTTAATGGTCATCAGAAAACTGGGGTGGTTGTATGCTCCATGTATGCATCATCCGGTTCACATAGTTTTTTTTAATAATTAATGCATATCTCCATCAATGTTCGTTAAGCAAACGGAAATGGAGAGTTGGGCCAGAACAACCATGTAAGCAGGTTCTGATAACCTGCAATCAGGACAAGGGTTGCCCAGATACAAGCCCAACAACTCAACTACACCAGCCCACTAAGGCAGTTAGAGGAAAAGAGATGTGGGATAGAGGTGCGGCGTCGCCTGGAAACCCTCGTTGTCCTTGCCACCGATTGCGAGGAGTGGAGGGCGGTTTCGTGCCGATGTGGCGAAAAGAGTAGTAGGGTTGGCCAGTTTCATTCAGCCTGGCCCGACAAGATCATCATGGTAGCTAATAGAATCATTTATAGAATTAGTGTGCTGTAAGGAGTCTGTTAATGTAAAGCGTATGGCGGGTACGGGGAGTGCGTGATGGTAGTTGGTCGCTTATTAGTTTTCGCCAATATTGGATGAAACACCACACAGGTCTAGTTAAATTGATATCGGTTTTGACATATTCATCCCGCAGTGTTGTTATCCAAAATCTCAATGAGGTCGTCAATTGGGAGGTTGTGCTCTATTGTTAGAGGAGTGGGTCTGGATCGAACCCGCACCCACCGACGTCAGGAGAGTGGAGGCTGAAGTCACGAAAGCAGACTGAGTTTTTTTAATAGCTCTACGAACAGATGTTTAATAGAACGGGATGGTTTAGTGCATAGATGTTGGTCGTGGGTTATTCTGGTTTCAACATTTTATTCTTTCTGTTTTACTCCCTTGCAATTTGGTTTTTTCCGCAGCCTGCCCAAGCATCTGTTGGAGCTGGACATATTGGCACAAATAGCTTTCTGGATAGACATCCCTTTTCAGTGCTTTCTTTCCTACAGAGATTCAGATACGTACAAGATGGTGTATGATTGCCAGAAAATTATTGTTCGTTATGTAAAAATGAGTTTAGTTCTGGATGTTCTTTGTTGCTTGCCATGGGATATTATTTACAAAAAATTACGCAGAAAAGAAGAGGTGAGGTATCTATTGTGGATCCGGTTGTATCGAGCACAAAAATTGATGGAATTTTTCAAGAAAATAGAAAAAAATATCTGTATAAACTATCTGTTCACAAGGATTCTGAAACTTATCTCTGTGCAGTTGTATTGCACACATATCACTGCTTGCATATTTTATTATCTGGCCACAACTATTCCAGAGGAAAATGAAGGGTCTACATGGGTTGGAAATTTAAGTTTGGGAGATTACCATTATACTCATTTTAGGGAGATAAGCCTATCAAAATTATATGTAACCTCTCTGTATTTTACAATAACTACCATGTCCACCGTAGGATATGGAGATGTGCATGCAGTGAATCGCAGGGAAATGATATTTGTAATTATATATATCTCTTTTAGTATGATTGTCGGGGCCTATGTGATCGGTAACTTGACTGCGCACATTGTTAAGGGATCCAGGAGAGAAAGATTTAGCGATAAAATGACTAATCTGATTAAATATATGAAAAGACATAAAGTGGCGAAGCATATAAAGGATGAAATCAAAGGTCTTGTTAGGTTCGGCTATGAGAGTAGCTATTATGAACCCAAAGTGTTAGATGATATTCCCGTTTTTATGAGGGCTAAAATTGTAGTCTTTACGTACTTCAGAAATTGCAAACATTACTCTCTTCAATAATTGCAGCCAATAATTTTTAAGTGGGATTGCGACGAGAATGAAAGAAGAGTTCTTTTTTGCTGGGGAGGTGGTAATTGAACGAGGAAGTGTAGTATATCAGCTCTACATTGTTTCTCGTGGGTCTGTGGAAACCGTAATTGGAGAGGATGGGTATGAGGAGACCACTGCACAAATTGAGCCCTATAGTATATTAGGTGAGATGGCTATGTTGGGTAACATAGTTGAGAAATATAATGTTTGTGTCCATCATCACTGCAAACTGCTTACACTAGATAAACAGACTTTTGTAAACATCACACAAATTTATTTCAAGGATGGAATGCAGATCTTCACTAATCTGCTTGAGGGAAAGGATACCGATTTGAGAAGTAAACTGCTAGAATCCGAGTTCAGTCTCCTTTTTGGAAAAGAAGAAGCTAAATTAGCCTTGAGAGTTAACAATCAAGAAAATGGCTCTTCTTTCAAAGATTCAGGAAGAGAGATATATGAGCCCAAAATATGCAGAGTGTTTCCTTTTCAACCACGGACTCCCATAGAGAGTAGAAGAGATGGCCTTGTCATGTGGGTTCCTTGGACAATTGAAGGCTTGCTTCGAAAAATACCAAAGCACTTTGGTTCTGTTGGTACCACGGTTTTAACAGAAGATGAAGAACAAATTTTGCATGTAGACTTAATTGAGAACAATCAAAATCTTTATATTTTTCATATTGGCGAGAGTAGCAACCAAGTACAGATAAAGATACACAGACGGATGTAATTTCACTGAGCTTATAAAGTACAAAAAATTCATCAAGATGGAAATGTATTGTCTACTTGATTGTATTTGGATAAAATGTTTATTCAGAACAAAAATATAGAAAGGTACCCAGGACTTTGCATATAATATTTTCCTTATTTTTGTTTATATGTGGTCTCTTTGTTTTTCTTTTTATGTGGTTTCTTGATTTTCTTTTGGATTGGAACCAGGCTGCTCATTAATCAAATTGCAACTCAATACACATTTGCAACTTCACCTTCATAGTTTAAGTGCACTGTATGGTTTGAATGAATAAAATGTTTACTACAGTGTGTTGGATTCAATGAGGTCCTCAATTGGGAGCCTGTCAATTGGGAACCTGTGCTTATTCGTTAAAGGAGTGCGTCTGGGGCGAACCCACGGCCGCCGAAGTCGTCAATTGGGAAGCCTTATTTGTTTATTTAAGCTTTCAATTCCAGGAAGAATTAATTCTTAATTTTGACACAGTTTATAGTATAACCTGTTTTTTATTTTCTTCATTTGATTTGTGGATTATAAGGCTATTCACAATGACAACTGATTTCTAGATGAAACCCTAACTTCCTGTGAAATATTGGTGAATTTACACGTGGGTTATTTGTAATATCCCATTAAAGGAGTGCGTCTGGATCGAACTCGCGACCGCCGAAGTTGTAAATACGCTTTACTAATATTAATTACTAACTAACTAAAAATTTATGCAATAAATTTGCAATATTAATAACTAAATAAAAATTAATGTAATAAATTTGCAATCCACATATAAACAGTTATGATTTTTTTAGTTTTTTTTTCAAATATTTCAATGTCACATTTAAAAAGTGTTGATATTATTTATTCATTTAATTTATGAGGGTTAGGACTTCAAACATTATAGATACATTGTTGCATTCATTAACCTCGAAAAATTTCCAGTAAGGAAACAAAACTACATAAAATCAAATTACTATTTATTGGGTTTTAATTACTCTCAATCCAAGCTTAAAAATACAAATATTCTTTAATTATTGGAATTAAAATCTATTGGGTTTTAATAACTCTCAACCCAAGCTTAAAAATACAAATATTCTTTAATTATTCTAATTTAGATTGGAGTTAAATTTTCATCAACTTTTAATCCAAAATTTAAAATTAAAATCAAAATTATTTAGATGATTTTATTATTGGATTTTAAATTGGGAATTAATACAAATTAGGAAGTGGTAACGTGCATGTAACATTGTTTTCTATCCAAACAAATATCACAGTCAATGTTTGAGGGCTTGCACTAAGGAGTAAAATTTTATATCACAATTACCATAATTCAATTTGACATTAAAGAGACATTCTAAATTGCAGGAAACAAGGTAGTTGCCTTAGTTCAACATAGTTGATGTGATGGTATGTTGGGATCTGTCACTCTCAATTTCAAAGGGTTGTTGCTAATATCACGTCTTGAATGTTAGTTTGGTGAACAATATTAGTTTAAAGTAATGAAAAATAGTATTTGTTGTTTTTATCTATACAAGTGTTTTTAAATTGAAAAAGTGGTACGATGACTAAGCTATCTTAGAGAAGTATGAAATGAATTCAAAATTACAATAATAGTTGAGGCCTCCTAGGAAACTCTTTCATGTAATCATAGAAGATGATCCGAGCACAAGGTTGATCATATGTTGAATAAATAACCATAGGGTAAAATCCATTGGTTCTACAAAGATATTGACATATTCCTCTAGTAGAGGTTGTTGGTTTGATATGAAAGTTCACATTGATGTTATCCTCTTCCATGGGATGAATGATGTAGATGCTATGAGAAATGTTGGAAGCTACCTTGTTGACTAGGGGAAT
The DNA here is from genome assembly GCA_031772625.1 of Pinus tabuliformis. Taxonomy (NCBI): domain Eukaryota; kingdom Viridiplantae; phylum Streptophyta; class Pinopsida; order Pinales; family Pinaceae; genus Pinus; species Pinus tabuliformis. Next base: position 769,000,104 of record CM062810.1, read on the forward strand.
GTGGACACTACAAAGAGGTAGGGGAACCATACAAGAAATGAGTTGATAGCAACTCCCATCAAAATTAGTGTATCAATTCAAATGAGCATGATATTAGGATTTATTAGCTTTCAGGTAGGGGTAGTCGAAAATTAGTTGTGCGTAATCAATTTGAGTGACATCATAGTCAATGTTTTCATGAAAGGTTCCAATGTTGAAAGTACTGGAACAATATTGAGTGATCGAGATGTGTGCAACTATGCCCTAGCATAAATGGTTTTCCTTGTGAAATGCCAAAATGGATTTTGTTGGGTTGAACCTTTGATAAGTCTATAATAAAGATCTATGTTATTGGTCCCGGGGATATAAATCAACCAAGGACTTATATGGATCATACCCAAAGCAAGAGTCCCAAATATTATTATAAATTAACATCCTATTATTGATTCAGATTTATCAAGGGAATAAAATAAAATATAGATTTGTAATAAAAATATAGAGATATAATGAAACTTGACTTTTATTAATAAATGGAAAGTGTTGAAACTATATAAATACATAATGAAAACAAACTAGATTGAACGGTGGTAGCTTATCTCTGAGAATATATGTGATAGTTACGTGCCTTCCCAAATTATCTTACAATGAGGGTCCAAGGTCCTTTTACATAAATAGGCAATGAAAAAACCCCTAAACATCCAAAAACCCTAACCCTAATCGATGAAGCACCAAAATACTTGTGGGGCCCAATAAGGTAAGTTGGAACGTCAACTTTCTGAGTTGGTAAGTTGGACATATGATCGATAATTGGGGTGTTGGGTAGCTGCTTCAAAGGGCTTGACTAGGAAGTGCAATTGTTTACTACATTAAGCACACCACTGAGTGCATGTTTCACCAAAAAGCATCATTTAGGGTCTCAAAATGACTCCAAAAGTTCAAGACACAAAAAGCTATAGAAAAATGCCAAAATAAAAAACTATGTTGTGAGCCAGTGGATTAGGTGGGTGGCCACCGATATCCACTAGGATCAATCCTCACCCCTTAAGAAGAAATTATCTCCATTGTGTTGAGTCCCTCCATTACATGGGGAAAATTATGCTAAATTTAGCCCCCAATGACCCACTTTCCTTGGTGCAAGATCTGGCTTGGTTTGAAAACCCAACTGGTTGGATCCTCTATTGGAATCCATGTGTCAACGATTTGATCAATTGTTGTCTTTTCAATGCAATTTGGGTTGAGCTCTATTAGTGTCATTTGCTTTGCAATTTTATATGTTTCCAACAATGGTGTAAAGTATGGTTGAAGGAGGTCCACATTAAACGTTGGATGCAAGTCAAGGAAGGGGGGGATACTTATCTCAAAAGCATTTCCACCCCATTTACAGTGTGAAATTACATTGTTATAGCCTAATGGAATCTCTCAAGTATGAGGTCCCAATTAGACCTCACACCATTTGGGATGAGTGTTGGAAATAATACTGAGAGGGGGGGTGAATCAGTATTATCACATTAATAAAACTTTTTCATTTCCATAATCAGATTCATATATGCTACTTCCACAACTTCTTATGATTAATTTAATTGATCTTCAATGAGTGTATTAGAACATTATCAACCATATTATCAGTTAACAGATGCAGTAACATAGAATAGATCATCGCACATAAGGCACACACATGAACACCATGATATAAGGTGGAAACCCAATGCGGGAGAAAACCACCTGCTGCAAGTCATCTCAATCTTCTTCTTAATAAGAAAATCCTTTTACAATATTTGTACTGGGGTAGTATTATACCAGTACGGGAGCTACAACCCCCTTTGCTCTTGTACTAGCCGATCCATTTACTAGTATGCAGGCTACTACCTGCTACAATGCTCCAAAGATTTCCTTTAGCTCTTGTACTAGCTTAGATACTAGTACGTAGGTGCTGACCTACAATCTTCTCTCCTCCAGGTACCACGTTTCATCAATTTTCAGATTGGATACACTGAAGCACAACACATAATCTGAAAGGCCACATTTCATCCAATTTTCATACTGGGCCCAACAATATTGAAGCTCATAATCAATTAACCTTCTGAAATACCCAAGCACTAGATCATTACATATACAATTGAGTCATCAATCAGATCTAGTCCATTAGATCACATAAAATGAGTCAATAAGAACCTGATCCATTCATCCATCAATGTATAAACATTTAATCAAACACTGCTATTATCAGAACTTAATACCAGAAACCAGACATCACTTCAAAACCCAGAACATAGCAATGATAAACATGGACAACTAAGTAGATTTCATGAGAAGTACGCAGCTTCACCCATATAACACCTGCGTATAAGTACGCACTGTTCCCAACTGCGTTCCTGCGTATCCACGCACTGTGCCTCATAGACTTCTTGCGTACCTGTGCTCTGTGTCCAATGAACTGCCTGCGCACCTCCACATTTGCAGCGCTTCTGGGCCTGCGTATCTGCGCACCTGAAGCACTTTTGCGCCTGCGTATCTCCGCACTTTTCTTTCAGTGTACTTGCGTGCCTGCGGGTATAGATAATTTCAAGACTTCAAGAATAACCCAGACTGTCAGATCTACAGATCTGAACATGCGCCGAGGAGATATCAACCCATTAGTAGATCTGACATGTAATTCTCATGTTTCTCCTTGATATTGATTCAACTCTCTCTCACAAACCGATTACAAGAATTTCAGATCTAGCTTCTATTAAGATCTTCTCATTTTCACAAGTGTCTAGCCAAATGATCTCCTTTGCTTTATATAGGCAAGCTCTTCCTAAAATCATGGATCAATACCATAGATAACCAAAACATGGGGCTCAATAATAATAATAATAATATAAAACAATACCACGGGCCAAAACCATAGAATCAAGAACGGCGGGCTAAATACCACGGGCCAAACATAAGAAACCCCACATGAGCGCGCTTCTCTGCCTTGAAGTAAGTGAACTGGGGGTACGCACCTCTTACACGGGATACCTGCGTGTATGTACGCATCTTATCTAAGACATGCCTGCGTGTACGCACCTTCTGTAAGGTGTACCTGCGTACCCCTTATTTTCTTCAATATTTGAGAGCTGATCATCAATCTCTGCTACTGTCTTGAAGTACTGTGATCTATCACCTGTATGGGTTGCCATCAAGGACAACACTTTAGCCATAATGCCAACAATCTCCCCCTTTGGACATGATGGCAAAGCTTACTTGTGAACTGTCATCTGATCCCTTTGAACTGTCCTACATCCATCTCTTCTGTGGATTCATCTGAATGTATACAAGTGAGATGATCTTCTATGAGAGGGTTTCCATCAAGTACAACACATGCATCATAATGCCAACAATCTCCCCCTTTGGACTTGATGGCAACAACACCAAATCACTCTCCCCCTTTGACATCAAGGGCAAAGGGTTATGCTCCCCCTAAGAACATGCTCCCCTTGACTATAAACTAGATCTGCTGAAGTCTCTGAATGAGCTCCCCCTTTGTATATGCCATGGTGCATCAATCTGATAATGCTCTTTCTGAGAACAAGCTGAAATGTCTGCTCTGCTATATAGTGTTGTTCATGCTCAAGCTCCCCCTAACTGTAAGCAAGGTCTCCAAAAAGATGTTCTACAAGAAGAACATGACTCTATATATCATAAATGTCCTTCCTATCACCAAAAGACTCAATACATACATCCATCATCCAACCAAGTGGGGATACATCAGGAACTAAATACATTACATCTTCATCCCAGGGATAGTGGGGAAACCAACATAGGCCATTACATGACCTTGATATGACTGAAATATTTCATCAAATGACTACAATAGATAGAGACACACTATTATGACCTTTACATCGAATGATATATATGACATTTATAACAAAGACCAAACACCTAAATAAGATCATGATAAACATCAGCAATGACACTGAATGATCTGTTCCATAGCATCTATCACCAGCAACTTGTATTAGTGCATGAATCATCAAGGTATGTTCGTATCAACTAATCCTTTTGAACTAAATTCTGTATGTACAGAATCATTCTATCATATGTGAGAAACACCATAGCCATCCAAATCTGCATGGACCAAGTATCATCAATTGGGAATATCAATCACATATGTACGAAACAACCTATCATCATATAGGTAAGAACTCATCATCATCATGTCTCCAACAATGTAACTTTGAATAATCATCCATGTATCCAGCCAACAATCCTCATCCATATATGCCAAGAATGAAAGGAATCATGCATGATAACTGTAATTATCTTTATGCATATGTCAACAGCAGCATATGAGTGACTCATCATCAAGTAGATATGAATTCAAGCTAAGTGCTTCTCCTTATCCTCATGAAAGTTACCATGCAAGCACCATTAGAGAATCAACCACAAATCTGATCAAAGAACCATGTGAACAACTCATAGTAAGATGAATCATTTATCTATATAAGCATCATCACCAAGGACTATTACCCATAATGCCAACAATGCATTAAAACATATGCTCTCCCTAAACTGGTGTCATCTGTCAGATCTTATCAACAAGAAAAGTCAAGAAATAAATGCCTTAAGACAGATACGCAATTTTTCTTTATCTGGCCTGCGTGGCTCCGCACTTCACCTTCTGCTCCCCTGCTTATACCCGCAGAGAGCCTTCTGCAGCACCACGTACCCACGCACTGTTTCTTCAATCACGCCGCGTACTGTTACTGTAGGTATGCACCCACAGATGCTATCGCGCCGCGTACTGCTACTGTAGCCACTCACCCACAGATGCTATCGCGCTACGTACCTACGCACCTTCGGCTTCTGAAACGCCGCGTACTTTCACTGTGCCTACACACCTGAACCTTTGTCGCGCTGCGTACCCACGCACTGCGCCTTCTTTTGCTCTACGTACCCACGCACTGCTCCTTTTTCTGCTCTGCGTACCCACTCACTTGCACCGTTAATCACCTGCGTACCTCTGATTAGGGCCGAATTGGCAGTTCCCCAGTGTGCCACAGATAGTCAGATGCTCAGATCTGATCTTGTGCTCGAGAGATCATACTTCCAACTTCACTTTCCTTACTTCCTTTCTTCAAACAATCATATACGCGATTGTGCAGTATCCAACTCGCGTATATACGCGACTTTCCTTTATGGAGTTTGCATATGAGATTCAGGACACTGAAGTTTTGTACTTTTAGCTCCCTCTGATTTTGGTATGTCTGTATGTTGTGTTGTGCTGCCTTTTTCTGACTGTACTTCCTTTTTCCTCCATATCTTCAAGCGTGATGATGTTTTCTCTTTTTTGTGTGATGTCCGTGCTTTGTTCCTGCATTTCTTTGCTATATGTCCAAGCTTGTTACATGCATAACATCTTACATGTTTCATATTCCTCCTGTAACAGTCAACAGCTTTATGACCATACATATTGCAAGCAAAGAAATATCCATTAAAGTACCTTGAATGTGATGATCTTTCTGCATAATGGTCTTGAACCCTTCTTCTTCTACATCTAGCTGCATAACATTCAACATTATTCATAGGAGGAGTAAAGGATTTTCTTTGAGGAATCTCTTTCCTTGGTTGATGATGAGATTGACCTTTCATTTCTTTGTTGATCACTTTAGATTTCTCTTTAGAGTTCCTTGCCTCACCTTGTGAACTAGATTCACCTTCAAGAGATTCATGGAAACCAAGACCAGTCTTTATAGCAGGAGACCTTTGACTACTAAGAATATCATCCAAGACTTTAGAACTATCTTGAAATCGTACAAGCTTATCCTTTTCTTCTAATTTACCTTTCAAGATATTTACCTCAACCTGAAGCTGTTCTTCCTTTTCAAGAGACTGCTTTTTCAAATCTTCTTTAGCTTTCCTTCCCTCTTCCATTTGTTCCCTTAGTTTGAGAATCTCCTTTTCTTGTTCTTCATTCAGATCCTGCTGCATTTGACGAACTCGGAAGGCACATTCTAGTTGAGATTTTAAGTTGGTGACTTCGTTTTCTTGTTTTGCAATAGCTTGGAGTAGATCTGTATTCTGCTTCTTTGATTCTTCAAGATCTCCTTTTAGTGAGAGGATTGTAGCTTCAAGATTTTCATAGTAGCTAGATCTATCTTTCAGTTTCTTGATGGTTATGCTTCTTTCGTTGACTTCTTTTCTTAATGATGTCACTTCATGCTACAATTTTTGACATTGGTCTTCCTTGTCCTTGAGTAGCTTTCTTACCTTGTTTCCTTCTTCTAGTTGGGCCTTTAGTTTGGTAGCTTCTTCTTTGAAATCACATTCCCTTTTGTTCAATAGATCTTGTTGATCTCTAATTTTGTCTGTCAGCCTTTTAAATTCTGCCTCTATTTGATATCTTTCTTGTTCACCCATAAGAGCAAATTCAGTAGTTTCCCTATCACTTTCATCTCTTCCAAAAGCAAAGATAGCTGGAACATCAGAGGATAATATATTCATACCTGATAATGATTCTGAATCTGATTTTGAATCTGAAGAGCTTCTTATACCTAATCCCTAATCGATTCTCCCACTGTCATAGTTCTTCTGAGATGACTTCTTCTTCTTATGAGCTTTCTTCTTAAGCTTCTTTCCCTTTGTTCCACGGATCTCCTACAAGCGATCAAGCTTTTACCAAAGGACCTGCTCTGATACCAATTGTTGGAAATAATACTGAGAGGGGGGGGGTGAATCAGTATTATCACATTAATAAAACTTTTTCATTTCCATAATCAGATTCATATATGCTACTTCCACAGCTTCTTATGATTAAGTTAATTGATCTTCAATGAGTGCATTAGAACATTATCAACCATATTATCAGTTAACAGATGCAGTAACATAGAATAGATCATCGCACATAAGGCACACACATGAACACCATGATATAAGATGGAAACCCAATGCGGGAGAAAACCACCTGCTGCAAGTCATCTCAATCTTATTCTTAATAAGAAAATCCTTTTACAATATTTGTACTGGGGTAGTCTTATACCAGTACGGGAGCTACAACCCCTTTGCTCTTGTACTAGCCGATCCATTTACTAGTATGCAGGCTACTACCTGCTACAATGCTCCAAATATTTCCTTTAGCTCTTGTACTAGCTTAGATACTAGTACGTAGGTGCTGACCTACAATCTTCTCTCCTCCAGGTACCACGTTTCATCAATTTTCAGATTGGATACACTGAAGCACAATACATAATCTGAAAGGCCACATTTCATCCAATTTTCATACAGGGCCCAACAATATTGAAGCTCATAATCAAATAACCTTCTGAAATACCCAAGCACTAGATCAATACATATACAAGTGAGTCATCAATCAGATCTAGTCCATCAGATCACATAAAATGAGTCAATAAGAACCTAATCCATTCATCCATCAATGTATAAACATTTAATCAAACACTGTTGTTATCAGAACTTAATACCAGAAACCAGACATCACTTCAAAACCCAGAACATAGCAATGATAAACATGGACAGCTAAGTAGATTTCATGAGAAGTACGCAGCTTCACCCATATAACACCTGCGTATAAGTACGCACTGTTCCCAATTGCGTTCCTGCGTACCCACGCACTGTGCCTCACAGACTTCCTGCGTACCTGCGCTCTGTGTCCAATGAACTGCCTGTGCACCTCCGCATCTACAGGGCTTCTGGGCCTGCGTATCTGCGCACCTGAAGCACTTCTGCGCCTGTGTATCTCCGCACTTTTCTTTCACTGTACTTGCGTGCCTGCGGGTATAGATAATTTCAAGACTTCAAGAATAACCCATACTGTCAGATCTACAGATCTGAACATGCGCCGAGGAGATATCAACCCATTAGTAGATCCGACTTGTAATTCTCATGTTTCTCCTTGATATTGATTCAACTCTCTCTCACAAACCGATTACAAGAATTTCAGATCTAGCTTCTCTTAAGATCTTCTCATTTTCACAAGTGTCTAGCCAAATGATCTCCTTTGCTTTATATAGGCAAGCTCTTCCTAAAATCATGGATCAATACCATAGATAGCCAAAACATGGGGCTCAATAATAATAATAATAATATAAAACAATACCACGGGCCAAAACCATAGAATCAAGAACGGCGGGCTAAATACCACGGGCCAAACATAAGAAACCCCACGTGAGCGCGCTTCTCTGCCTTGAAGTAAGTGAACTTGGGATACACACCTCTTACACGGGATACCTGCGTGTATGTACACATCTTATCTAAGACATGCCTGCGTGTACGCACCTTTTGTAAGGTGTACCTGCGTACCCCTTATTTTCTTCAATATTTGACAGCTGATCATCAATCTCTGCTACTATCCTGAAGTACTATGATATATCACCTGTATGGGTTGCCATCAAGGACAACACTTTAGCCATAATGCCAACAATCTCCCCCTTTGGACTTGAACTGTCATCTGATCCCTTTGAACTGTCCTACATCCATCTCTTCTGTGGATTCGTCTAAATGTATACAGGTGACATGATCTTCTATGAGAGGGTTGCCATCAAGTACAACACATGCATCATAATGCCAACAATCTCCCCCTTTGGACTTGATGGCAACAACACCAAATCACTCTCCCCCTTTGACATCAAGGGCAAAGGGTTATGCTCCCCCTAAGAACATGCTCCCCTAGACTATAAACTAGATCTGCTGAAGTCTCTGAATGAGCTCCCCCTTTTTATATGCCATGGTGCATCAATCTGATAATGCTCTTTCTGAGAACAAGCTGAAATGTCTACTCTTCTATATAGTGTTGTTCATGCTCAAGCTCCCCCTGACTGTAAGCAAGGTCTGCAAAAAGATGTTCTACAAGAAGAACATGACTCTATATATCATAAATGTCCTTCCTATCACCAAAAGAATCAATACATACATCCATCATCCAACCAAGTGGGGATACATCAGGAACTAAATACATTACATCTTCATCCCATGCATAGTGGGGAAACCAACATAGGCCGTTACATGACCTTGATATGATTGAAATATTTCATCAAATGACTACAATAGATAGAGACACACTATTATGACCTTTACATCGAATGATATATATGACATTTATAACAAAGACCAAACACCTAAATAAAATCATGATAAACATCAGCAATGACACTGAATGATCTGTTCCATAGCATCTATCACCAGCAACTTGTATTAGTGCATGAATCATCAAGGTATGTCCGTATCAACTCATCCTTTTGAATTGAATTCTGTATGTACAGAATCATTCTATCATATGTGAGAAACACCATAGCCATCCAGATCTGCATGGACCAAGTATCATCAATTGGGAATATCAATCACATATGTACGAAACAACCTATCATCATATGGGTAAGAACTCATCATCATCATGTCTCCAACAATGTAACTTTGAATAATCATACATGTATCCAGCCAACAATCCTCATCCATATATGCCAAGAATGAAAGAAATCATGCATCATAACTGTAATGATCTTTATGCATATGTCAACAGCAGCATATGAGTGACTCATCATCAAGTAGATATGAATTCAAGCTAAGTGCTTCTCCTTATCGTCATGAAAGTTACCATGCAAGCACCATTAGAGAATCAACCACAAATCTGATCAAAGAACCATGTGAACAACTCATATCAAGATGAATCATTTATCTATATAAGCATCATCACGAAGGACTATTACCCATAATGCCAACAATGCATTAAAACACATGCTCTCCCTAAACTGGTGCCATCTGCCAGATCTTATCAACAAGAAAAGTCAGACAATAAATGCCTTAAGACAGATACACAATTTTTCTTTATCTGGCCTGCGTGGCTCCGCACTTCACCTTCTGCTCCCCTGCGTATACCCGCAGAGAGCCTTCTACAGCACTGCGTACTCTTCAATCACGCCGCGTACTGTTACTGTAGGTACGCACCCACAGATGCTATCGTGCCGCGTACTGCTACTATATCCATGCACCCACAGATGCTATCGCGTTGCGTACCTACGCACCTTCGGCTTCTGAGACGCCGCGTACTTTCACTGTGCCTACGCACCTGAACCTTTGTCGCGCTACGTACCCACGCACTGCGCCTTCTTCTGCTCTGCGTACCCACGCACTGCTCCTTTTTTTTCTCTGCGTACCCACTCACTTGCACCGTTAATCACCTGCGTACCTCTGATTAGGGCCGAATTGGCAGTTCCCCAGTGTGCCACAGATAGTTAGATGCTCAGATCTGATCTTGTGCTCGAGAGATCATACTTCCAACTTCACTTTCCTTATTGCCTTTCTTCAAACAATCATATACGCGATTGTGCAGTATCCAACTCGCGTATATACGCGACTTTCCTTTATGGAGTTTGCATATGAGATTCAGGACACTAAAGTTTTGTACTTTCAGCTCCCTCTGATTTTGGTATGTTTGTATGTTGTGCTGTGCTGCCTTTTTCTGACTGTACTTCCTTTTTCCTCCATATCTTCAAGCGTGATGATGTTTTCTCCTTTTGGTGTGATGTCCATGCTTTGTTCCTGCATTTCTTTGCTATATGTCCAAGCTTGTTACATTCATAACATCTTACATGTTTCATATTCCTCCTGTAACAGTCAGCAACTTTATGACCATACATATTGCAAGCAAAGCAATATCCATTAAAGTACCTTGAATGTGATGATCTTTCTACATAATGGTCTTGAACCCTTCTTCTTCTACATCTAGCTGCATAACATTCAACATTATTCATAGGAGGAGTAAAGGATTTTCTTTGAGGAATCTTTTTCCTTGGTTGATGATGAGATTGACCTTTCATTTCTTTGTTGATCACTTTAGATTTCTCTTTAGAGTTCCTTGCCTCACCTTGTGAACTAGATTCACCTTCAACAGATTCATGGAAACCAAGACCATTCTTTATAGCAGGAGACCTTTGACTACTAAGAATATCATCGAAGACTTTAGAACTATCTTGAAATCGTAAAAGCTTATCCTTTTCTTCTAATTTACCTTTCAAGATATTTACCTCAACCTGAAGCTATTCTTCCTTTTCAAGAGACTGCTTTTTCAAATCTTCTTCAGCTTTCCTTCCTTCTTCCATTTGTTCCCTTAGTTTGAGAATCTCCTTTTCTTGTTCTTCATTCAGATCCTGTTGCATTTGACGAACTTGGAAGGCACATTCTAGTTGAGATTTTAAGCTGGTGACTTCATTTTCTTCTTTTGCAATAGCTTGGAGTAGATCTGTATTCTCCTTCTTTGATTCTTCAAGATCTCCTTTTAGTGAGAGGATTGTAGCTTCAAGATTTTCATAGTAGCTGGATCTATCTTTGAGTTTCTTGATGGTTGTGATTTTTTCGTTCACTTCTTTTCTTAATGATGTCACTTCATGCTGCAATTTTTTACATTGGTCTTCCTTGTCCTTGAGTAGCTTTCTTACCTTGTTTCCTTCTTCTAGTTGGGCCTTTAGTTTGGTAGCTTCTTCTTTGAAGTCACATTCCCTTTTTTTCAATAGATCTTGTTGATCTCTAATTTTGTCTGTCATCCTTTTAAATTATGCCTCTATTTGATATCTTTCTTGTTCACCCATAAGAGAAAATTCAGTAGTTTCGTTATCACTTTCATCTCTTCCAAAAGGAAAGATAGCTGGAACATCAGAGGATAATATATTCATACCTGATAATGATTCTGAATCTGATTCTAAATCTGAAGAGCTTCTTATACCTAATCCCCAATCGATTCTCCCACTGTCATAGTTCTTCTGAGATGACTTCTTCTTCTTATGAGCTTTCTTCTTAAGCTTCTTTCCCATTGTTCCACAGATCTCCTTCAAGCGATCAAGCTTTTACCAAAGGACCTGCTCTGATACCAATTGTTGGAAATAATACTGAGAGGGGGGGGGGTGAATCAGTATTATCACATTAATAAAACTTTTTCATTTCCATAATCAGATTCATATATGCTACTTCCACAACTTCTTATGATTAAGTTAATTGATCTTCAATGAGTGCATTAGAACATTATCAACCATATTATCAGTTAACAGATGCAGTAACATAGAATAGATCATCACACATAAGGCACACACATGAACACCATGATATAAGGTGGAAACCCAATGTGGGAGAAAACCACCTGCTGCAAGTCATCTCAATCTTCTTCTAAATAAGAAAATCCTTTTATAATATTTGTACTGGGGCAGTCTTATACCAGTACGGGAGCTACAACCCCCTTTGCTCTTGTACTAGCCGATCCATTTACTAGTACGCAGGCTACTACCTGCTACAATGCTCCAAAGATTTCCTTTAGCTCTTGTACTAGCTTAGATACTAGTACGTAGGTGCCGACCTACAATCTTCTCTCCTCCAGGTACCACGTTTCATCAATTTTTAGATTGGATACACTGAAGCACAACACATAATCTGAAAGGCCACATTTCATCCAATTTTCATACTGGGCCCAACAATATTGAAGCTCATAATCAAATAACCTTCTGAAATACCCAAGCACTAGATCAATAAATATACAAGTGAGTCATCAATTAGATCTAGTCCATCAGATCACATAAAATGAGTCAATAAGAACCTGATCCATTCGTCCATCAATGTATAAACATTTAATCAAACACTGCTGTTATCAGAACTTAATACCAGAAACCAGACATCACTTCAAAACGCAGAACATAGCAATGATAAACATTGACAGCTAAGTAGATTTCATGAGAAGTACGCAGCTTCACCCATATAACACCTGCGTATAAGTACGCACTGTTCCCAACTGCGTTCTTGCGTACCCACACACTGTGCCTCACAGACTTCCTGCGTACCTGTGCTCTGTGTCCAATGAACTGCCTGCGCACCTCTGCACTGCAGCGCTTCTGGTCCTGCGTATCTGCACACCTGAAGCACTTCTGCGCCTGCGTATCTTCGCACTTTTCTTTCATTGTACTTGCGTGCCTGCGGGTATAGATAATTTCAAGACTTCAAGAATAACCCAGACTGTCAGATCTACAGATCTGAACATGCGCCGAGGAGATATCAACCCATTAGTAGATCCAACTTGTAATTCTCATGTTTCTCCTTGATATTGATTCAACTCTCTCTCACAAACCGATTACAAGAATTTCAGATCTAGCTTCTCTTAAGATCTTCTCATTTTCACAAGTGTCTAGCCAAATGATCTCCTTTGCTTTATATAGGCAAGCTCTTCCTAAAATCATGGATCAATACCATAGATAACCAAAACATGGGGCTCAATAATAATAATAATAATATAAAACAATACCACGGGCCAAAACCATAGAATCAAGAACGGCGGGCTAAATACCACGGGTCAAACATAAGAAACCCCACGTGAGCGCGCTTCTCTGCCTTGAAGTAAGTGAACTGGGGGTACGCACCTCTTACACGGGATACCTGCGTGTATGTACGCATCTTATCTAAGACATGCCTGCGTGTACGCACCTTCTGTAAGGTGTATCTGCGTACCCCTTATTTTCTTCAATATTTGAGAGCTGATCATCAATCTCTGCTACTGTCCTGAAGTACTGTGATCTATCACCTGTATGGGTTGCCATCAAGGACAACACTTTAGCCATAATGCCAACAATGAGATTCTCATTCAAAAATGTTGGCCAAACTACCATCTCGTATTTGGTCAAGATTAGATTTTGGATGAATTAAACAAGGAAATGGAAATTCTAATAAAATTACTGATGAGATACAAGTAAGAATAATTTTGTGGAAGCATTTTAAATGAATGATGCAAAGAACATTGCAGCATATTTATAAAATAAACATGCACCTCAGAAAAATAATGATAGAAACTTTGACTAAGATACATTACAATCAAAGTGTTCTAGCTATTACTTGTAAAGTACTATTTTGTAATTAATAACTAGCATGTAAGCATATAATATTAATAAACAATTCCAAAAATTTAAGTCTACGTTAACAAAATAGTTCATTAGCCTTCAACAAGTGAACAAAAATCGCATATCGTCAAACACCCATCAAGAGTAGTCTTACAATGTTCAATAACATGTGAAAGAAATGCTTGTCATGGCCCTAGAGACTTCTAAATATTATCGCCGAAATATTCCATACACAATCATACAATATCTCCATGAAACCCAATAGTGGGAATGAAAAACTAGAACTTGATCCTCAAAGAAGTTTGAAAACTTTCCCTTTCAAGTGCTCCAAGAGTCACAAAAGCCAAAAGTCCCTTTCTCTACCATAGAGGGTATATTTATACAAAATGGGGTGACCTTTCACCTTCCATGACATTTCATCTAACCTCATGTCTAATTTCTATTTCGCTTTATTTCTAATTCTATTTTCTTTACATAATTACATGTAAAACTAAACTAATAAAGTAAACATCCTTTATGGGATTAATTCAAGGGTTGTTGAGGAAAGGGCTTGGACTTCTAATTCTTGTGTTAGGTAAGCATACCATTCCTTTTAATTACAAGTTATGGACAAGAATGTGTTTGATATCAGCCTTTCATATGTGATCTCACACTCGAAAGAACTAGGCACTATTATTTTCATTCTAGACTATTCTAAGTGGAATAAATGTGGAGAGCACCTTTGTTGGTTCCACCACGTGTTGTTTGATAGCCTCCTTGGTAAGATTCATGTCCCTTTTGAGTGATGGAAATCTCGTGTTTGTTATCATTTCTTATGTGTCCCAATCAATATATTATTCTGGTCTTATTTCTCCACCTGCTCCAATGGGAACTATTTTGTGGGATTTGATCAAAACATCCATCATGTTATGAAGTTGTTGATAAATATTTAGAGTTCTAGTTACATCCATCCCTAGCTTCTCTTGGGCTTGGATGGTTAATTTTACTCTTTCCTTATCTCGTTCTTTACCCATGTAATCTCTTCTTGGTAATTTTACTGGAGCATTTAGATGTTTCGTGTTCCACCCATACATTATGTCCACAACTATTAGGGTTTTTTTTAGTAACACACCTTTTTTTAGGGAATTTTGAATGGTCGTAAGCATGGAAGCTGCCTTTTGAAGTGTGACTAGTTCCTTGTATAGTTTCTTTATCAAATCTACTAATAATATGTTTTCTTTTAATTTTGATGCTTGGAAATCATCATTTTTGTAAATTGACGTTAACAAATCTTGATTATCTTTATGACGCCTCTAATTTTCTTGTTGTACATTGCGAAGGGTCCTCTCTAGTTCCTTGATCCTATCCATAAGTGTTCGATGTTTCTTTCAATGGAAGCTAAGAAAGATGATCTTTTCAAAGCAATGGCTATATGGTTGTTCATGGTGTTTGACACTATATTTCATTTAATGGTCATTGTGATTGGTTTTTCTAGTTCTCAAGAAAAATATTTTTGTCTTTCTTCAACAATCATGTTGTAGTTGTGATCAATCTAAAGCTTGCTAGATCTAGGACTTGATTCACATTGTGAGCTAAGATACCCATCTCCTTAAGTGGCAAGTGGCCTCATGTGAGTGGAACTAAAACTAGGGTTGAAGGATCAACATCCATGCTAGGAAATAAGTGAGTAGCAACGAAGTTTGAAAGAAGCACACTGCAATTTTCAATTTACCTCCACACTAGGAGGTGGGTTATGGAGAAAATCGCAGACAACGTATTTTGGGAAAGGTTAAAGTCGGTTGGTCTTATTACAGGGAAATGATGTTTGTATAAATTCTCCTAGTATGATACTATATTTATTTAGTTGGGTTTGATGAAATCTTGCGCCCTGCATTTTGTTTTAGTCCAAATAACACAACAAGAGCTGTTGTTAAGAATATATTATGTGAAAGCTCTAGTTGTTCGAATAAAATTAGATTTGATTCACTGTAACGATCACTTTATACTGTAGGAAATCCAACTAAATTACATATGTACTCTATTTTTGGGAAAAATAGTCTGAGATGATAACCAATAAGAATATTATATTATTTTTTTTTACAGATATTTTTTTTATTTTTATTTTTTTTTAAATTTGGTTAAAATCAAATCATAATGTTAGTTGGAAAGAGGTATTTCAATTAGTAATAGCTGTGAAAATGAAGTGAACATATATGAGAAAACGTTTGAGGTTCGAATCTCTTTGATTCTCTTCCTACAAAAATGACATATATAAACACCTAGAAAGTTATAGTAGTAGAAATTAAATCAATCTAATTGCTAATTCATTTAACCCACTGTTTAGAAAATTATTTTGTCAACCTAGTGTGCACACATAGTTAAAGCCATCTCATAGATTGTATGAGGAATCGATGCACACATACATTATCAATCTTTGGTGTGAGATGGTACTGTAATATCAGTAAGTCACTGGTATTACATAGCAAAAGCAGAAACGTGAAGTAGATGCGTGGACTCGTTGCCTACCCGTGCTTAAGAGATTTCATAAAGCAACCCCTTGGTGACAGTGGAGTCATCAATTGACATTGTTACAAGACAAACAAATTTCCCAATGAATTTCACCATGTATTCATGGATCTTAATGATCACATTTTGAATGGTTATTTTTTAATTTCAAAATAAAAAGTATAAATAAATTCAACTTTTTAAATGATCGAGCGGTGAAAAAATGGATACACAAATTCAACTTTTTTCATTGATGAATGGTGTAAACATGAATACGCTTTATTAGAATAAATTTAAGAGAGTTAGGACATCAGACATCATAGATACAATGTTGCATACACTGAGGCCCTCGAAATATTTTGAGTAAGGAAACAATGCTACATAAAATCAGATTACCAGTGATTGGGTTTTAATAAATCTCAATACAAGAGTAAAAGTACAAATATTATTTAATTATTTGAATTTAGATTGGTGTTAAATTTCATTAACTTTAAATTCAAAATTTAAAATTAAAATTATTTATATTGTTTGAGTATTGGATCTTAAAATACAAATATTATTTAATTATTGGAATTTAGATTGGAGTTAAATTTTCATTAACTTTCAATTCAAAATTTAAAATTAAAATTATTTAGATTGCTTTATTATTGGATCTTAAATAGGGAATTAATACAAATAAGGAAGTGGTGACATGTATGCAACTTTGTTTCCTAGCCTAACAAATACCACAATCAATGTTTGAGGGCTTGCACTGAGGAGTAAAATTCCATATCACAAATATAATAATTCAATTTCCATTGAAGAGACATTCTAAATGGAAAGAAACAAGGTAGTTTCCTTATTCCAACTTAGTTGCTTTGATAGTATGTTGGGATGTCTCACTCTCAATTTCAAAATGTTGTTGCAAATATGATATCACGAATGTTGGTTTGGTTCACAATATTAGTTTAAAGTAATGAAAAATAGTGTTTTTTGTTTTTATCCATAAAAGTGTTTTTAAATTGAAAAAGTGGTATGATGACTAAGCTATCTTAGAGAAGTATGGAATGACTTCACAATTACAATAATAGTTGAGGCCTCCTAGGAAACTCTTTCATGTAATCATAGAAGATGATCCGAGCACAAGGTTGATAGTATGTTGAATAAATAACTATAGAGGAAAACCCATTGGTTCTACAAAGATATTGACATATTCCTCTAGTAGAGTTTGTTGATTTGATGATGAATGTTCACATTGATATTATCCTCTTCCATGGGATGAATAATGTATATGCTATGAGAAATGTTGGAAGCTACCTTGTTGACTAGGGAAATGTGGGCACTACAAAGAGGTAGGGGAACCATACAAGAAGCGAGTTGATAACAACTCCCATCAAAATGAGTGTGTCAATTCAAATGAGCATGATATTGGGATTTATTAGCTTTATGGTAGGGGTAGTCAAAAATTGGATGTGCGTAATCAATTTGAGTAGAATCATAGTCAATGATTTCATGAAAGGTTCCAATGGTGAAAGTAATGGAACAATATTGAGTGATCAAGATGTGTGCACCTATGCCCTAGCCTAAATGAATTTCCTTATCAAAATCCACCTAGGATTTTGTTGGGTTGAACCTTTGATAAGTCTATAATAAATCTCTATGTTATTGGTCCTTGGGGATACAAATCAACCAAGGACTTATATGGATCATACCCAAAGTAAGAGTCCCAAATGTTATTATAAATTAACAACCTATTATTGGTTCATATTTATGAAGGGAGAAAAATAATATATAAATTTGTAATAAATGTATAGAGATATAACGAAAATTGACTTCTATTAATAAATGGAAAGCATTGAAACAATATAAATCCATAATGAAAAAAAACTATCTTGAATGGTGGTAACTTATGTTTGAGAAGATATGTTCCTTCCCAAATTATCTTACAATGAGGGTCCAAGGTATTTTTTTCAAATTTTTATTTGGTGTTGCAAGGTGATGGTTTGAAGTTCTGTTTCTATAATTTTCATTTTGGTTTTATTCATCTATTTGCGTGTGAAAAACAATTACAAACTTTGTTACATTGATAGTGAGTTGAAGATAATATTTTTATTTTGGAATGAGTTGAAATGTGAAAAGAGTGAGAAGGAAATATTTTCTTTGAATGCACAATAGTTTCTTTTTGGTTGGGTGGGGTGCATACCCCAATTGATTCGATAGATAATTTATTTGATAAAGTTTGAAGATAGATCTAATTATTTTTGCTATCTTTAATTACATTCAAAGAGTGATATTTATTTTGGTTTGAGCAATCTTTCTGGTCAGTGTTCCTGACAAGTGTAGGGACTAGTTTCCAGGTTGAAGGTTGAAATGTAGCTTAGTTTTTTCCATTAAATAAATTGCCATTATTTGAAGAATTGATAAACTAGTGTAGGATTAGTGTTTGATGTAGTTAAGGGATTTAGTACTGATGAATTATTTCAAGTGCATGATTAATTAGTGTTTGAAGGAATGTAGAAGGGTGTTGATGAGCAAGTTATTGTAGGAATTTTATTTGCAGGTTGCTATGGGCTCTCTCTGGCATTTACAGTGTTGCATCTCAAATTCCACAAACCCCAGAATGACCTTAAATGTTGGTCCATTAAAATACACTATGCTACACCTAACATTTTGGCATCATTAATGGGGAGGCACTTAGGGGATTGACCTTGGTGACCTGTTGTAGTTTGGTTTTCTCTTTACCTATTTTTTCTTGCAATATTTTATTCCCTTCTTGCATATTTTGATTTCATTTCTAGGGTATTGTAAGAACCCTCCTATATATATATATTTAACCATGTCCTAAAGGAATATACCAACTAGCTTGTTGAAGATAGAGACATTGTATTTCGAGGCATTTTTCAATGAGGTGATTGAGGTTAATATCAATCATCCAATGCACCTATTTCACTATCTGGTTGGAAGGAACATTTGAAGAAGGAGTATCAAAGTAGTACATGGAGAAACTCTTCTATTTTTCGACGAAATGGCGCAAATCACTACCTTTGAATTCCCTATCAAAGATCGAGGTGGAGTGGTACAAATTCATAATATTCCCCTATCTACTCTACCAAAATTTCATGGTTTGGAAAATGAAAACCCATATACCTTTTTATTTTGCGTTTGATGTACTTTGTAGAAGGTATGATTATTGTACTAATGAGAAAAGGTTGCAAGTATTTCCTCTTACTCTTAAAGGATCAGTTGTCTAATGGTTCATGAGCCTTGGGGGGAACTGATTTCATACATGGGAAGACATGAAGAATGTATTCTTGAAGAAATATCAAGGCTACTGCCATGCCAGTGAAGATACTTTTCAAATGATGTAAGGGGAAGATCAAAGTTTGGAGGACTATGTGGAGTTATTTCAATACAACCTTCAAAAATAAAAGAACAAACATATGGGAAAACAAGCCTTGAAAAATCTCATACTCAAAGGAATAAGAGATGAACTTTTAGAACCTTTAAATATGATAGGCGCAAGCGATGTTTTTCACTAACCATATGATGATGTTTGTGAATTATGAATTAGGTATTCAAGAGGAATCTCCAAGATTGGTAAGAATTCTCAAGAACTTTCCTCTCAATTTTTGAATTCTGCTACGAACACCTCCCTAAATTTACAATTGGATGGTTTTGAGGAAGAAAAAAAGTATTACAAGGAGGATAACTCAATAAATTATTTCCCGTGATTGTTAGGGATATGAAAAGTATTTAAGGAATCAAGGAAGGAAATAAATAGACCGCCAATTATAACTCAAAACTAGTCATCATTTAATACTTAAACTAACATTTATTTTTCGAAGCAAGTTCCTCAATAGATCTATAACCTTACAGTTCCATGGCATACATATAATCAACCTCTAATTCAATACTCCATCTAATGGCCATAGTGGCCCTCTCCCTCAAACTAAATATTATTGCATCCTTAAGGATGGTTTGGAGACTTTTCTTTAGGGAAATTCCACAAGGAAACTCCATTAACTGAGCCACAACAACTACAATTCTTGTCCAATACCCCACCATTTTATCATTCTCTATGGTCTCAGTCATTTGTGCAACCAAATCCTAATTCTAATAATCAAGTTGCACATCAATTTAAAACAACTATTTTTCCTACTCACTCATCTATCGAATATAATTTCATACCTTTTAGAAAGGAGAGAGGAGTGAATTTAAAAACTTCCCCTATTACCACACAACATTTAGCTTGGGAAGAAACTTTAATCCATAAACCATTAGAGGAGAAATATATGATTGTATTTTTTTCAAAAACCATTGTTGAAGCTCATGAACATATAAAGAGAAAAACCCTAGAATATCCCTTAACCATCCTTGTGAATTTTTGAAGAGATAAAAGATTAAGCTATGGAAGACTTGTACAAGTTGGAGAACCATGAATATGTGGGTTCTATTGAATCATGGTTCCAAACAGTCATCAACACACCCCATTCCTTAAACATTCAACAAGCATTGGTACCACATCAGTCAAAGATGTTGATTTCTCATACTTTGGTATGTGTTGAAGTTTACATTTTAAACTTGAGTGTGAGTATATTTAGCATCTTCTTACGCACAAGGTTACAATGGAAGTACTCCTACACTTGAAGGAAACCTTCCTTTCTTTAAAATAGGATGGGGTATTATTAAAACAATAAATGAAAATGCCATTTGGAAAAAAATTATTATAGCAACACTCTTGCAATTGCAATTCCCTAAGGAAAAAATATTGAAATTATTATTATTATGCACTCTTGTGGTAAGTCTTATCAGAATCAATTCACTCTTAATACCTCATATCTTGTGAAGTAACATTGATAATTGATTGGGTGGTTCTTCTTCATATTGTTTGGTCATCCATTGAGTCACTCAGGGGGATGTGTCATTTTTTTCTTAACAGTTTCTATTCACAAGCCAGAACACTAACCTTAGCCTAGTCATTTGAAGAAATAGTCATCCAAGAAATATTTTCAAGTTTCTCTTCAAAGGTATTGATGAAAAGAATCCTATGGTGGACCACTCATATAAAACCCTAATGAGATACCATGAGAACCCTAGCGTGATTAACTCGAGGGATATTTCATTCATTATTATAGATGCTTTCTTTAAAATGAGTATTTAGGGTAGCAAGACCAAGTTACCAGTAAAGATTAGTCATTAACAACTTTTCACGCCATCCCGTGCTCTTAAGAAGTAGATTTTCCTCTAAAATTGTTAAGTAACCTATTTAAGGTTAATCATAATCATAGTTTATTTCAACATAAAGAGATTAATTGAGAGACAGGGGGTCTCATTACGAGCCGACCTACCACGATCATGGGTACTAATGAGAATGACATTACCACTACTAGTCAACAATCTGGGCTAATGGATTTTAGTTGAAAAGATGGAACAAGAGGTCTCATCACATGTCGGCTTGTTCATTATTGTTATTTCTTGTGAATGGCACTGTCGTTAGCTGGTTACCAAGTCAAGATTGTGGCTTTTGATTAATTTCTAAAAGTAAATTATTTTAAATGACTTTGAATCTATAACTAATAGATGGGACACAAGAATTTCATTGGGTTAAAAGGAATCCCTCCTAAGGATATAGACGCTTATTGGAAGAAGGGCCATCCCTATGGTATTAAAGTTAATTGTACATTATGATTTACTTGGTCGTTTTTTGTCTTTATCTGAACTCATTATCATATCTCTCTGAGAATGGATTTAAGAAAATTTCAGTAATGTGCTTTGGAGTTCTATCTTTCATAAATATGAAGGTTTTTATGGATATGGGATCATTAATGTGGGTGATTCAATTTTCCTTACAAAATGGGCTTCAACTATACGCTTCGATAATGGTAGGATGGTCATTGTGGGAAGGTATCACCTTGTTATCTTTCTTATTCCATATTTCCATGTATGTTTAATGCCATGACTTTGAAATTATGTTAGTTTTATTTGTAATGAAGATATAGAGATGAATAAATATTGATTAGGGTTACTCCTAAGAGTCTTATGGAAATTTTGAGTGTTGGCTATTTTATGATGACAAAATCCTTGCAGTAACAACATTGTTAGTATTCCTTTGGTAGCCCTTACATTAGGTACTCTTATGAAAATAATAAAGGTCATTTTTGACATTATTGAATCTCTAGTCACAAGTATTTCTTATTAATGCAAAGGAAGTTGACATCATATGACCCTTACATGCATGTTCTTATGTAATTATAAGCCCTATGGTTTAAGTCAATGTAGCATGACTCTAATAGAGAAACCCTATCCCTTCAATTTGGATTAACTTTGGTCTCTACTAAAGGTTTTTCTTTCACGAGGACATGCAATATGATCAACACGATGGGATGTCAGGCCTCTATTTTGTCATAATTAATATATCTCTTTCCCTCATGTTGTTACCTAGTTCTCATATTTATTGTCGTCATTTTGCACATTCTTGTGGTAATTCACTTAAACATAAGCACATAGAGATAAATTAATAAGTTTCCTTTGTTTTAGAGTATTTATATAATATCATTACTCATTATGGATTTTTCCCCTTTTCTATGCAGCACGATCTTTCAATTTAATCTTGTACCATGATCTTGCACTCTTATGGATTTCCACACTAAGAGAAGATCGTGCATGTTGACTTTAGCATTCTGCACATATTTGGCATATAAAGGTTCTCAAGGAAACATATGGACTTGCAAACAAACAATTGGTCAACCAACTTATACATGAAATATATTTTTCCTTGCACTAGTATGTCTGCACTAGTCTGCTTGCACTAAAGAACGATCAATTTGGGGCTTTGATAGATCAACACGCTTTTGGGGAAAACTAAGGAATTTTTTAATCCAAAATAATGTTTTAACACCTCTACATAATTTGGAATGCTCGCAGGTCGCACACGTGAGATTCTAGAAGAAAAATCAACAAATCTGCTTAAAATTCACATAGTTTTCAAACTTCCAACTTTCGCCTCGATTTTCATGCATATCGAGGAAAATCTCGAAATTTTTGGTTAATGGATTTTTTCCAACTATAGAAAATTATTTAAAATCCAAAATATTTCCCAAAATTCGCATTGTTCTAGGATATACACGAGATTTTTTGAGGCAGGTTTGTAAAAATTGCAGGTTTTTCCATAACTTTAGGGTCATGCCCATAATGTAGAATTATTCACTAGATCATCATCTTTTTTTATTGGATGATGGATGAACCAAACCTCCATCAATGTAAAATTGTTGTATCTTTAGTTATTTTATTTTCTATTCAGTTTGTAATAAAAAAACATTTATAAACAAGGTTGTGGCTCCAAGTCAAGTTAGGAGAGAAATCCATTCTTTGTACTCTTATGTTGATGGAGTAAATTTTAGGGGGGCTCTCCCCCTTTCCCTATGATCAGTTGGAGCTATAGTATTGAGCTAAAATGTATGAGGAATGATACTTCCATTAATAACAATGACCAATGCCAGGTTTCATTTTCATTTTTATTACCTTTTGTTAATGCTTCTCTCTAATCTATAATTTAAGATTTATTTAAAGAGGGTGCAAGCTAGTTGGTTTGGGCCGAATCAATCCAACTTGTTACACCTATGTTAGTTAGTATTGTGTGGTTTTCTTTTGAAATAGATTAGTGTGGTGTGGATTTTCATTGATGGATCTTTTTATTCTTTCATAACTTATTCAGAGCTCTATTAGTTCTTTTGAATTATGTTGTCTCATTCAAGGACATATAATGTGTGTGCATTTTGGAATGATCTTAACTTATATTTGAGAAGGAATGATTTCATACATTAAAGATTTGTTTGAGTTATTTATATTTGATTTAAGTTGAGTACATATTGACCTTTGAAATCATTTATTTATCCATTTATAGGTTTGAATATTGTGATATTTTAGTTCAAGGTTTTCCCTCTACGTGTGGTAGCCCTGCGCCAAAAATATTTTGAGAAAACTAGGGTTTTGACTTTGTCTTATGAATCCTTTTCCATCATTACTAGTTCTAGGTTGTTCAAAATTTATTTGGAATGGCCATTATTTTTCATATATGACTTGGTGAACTCTATTGTTTTTTTTTTTGGAATCATTTCTTTGGGTATTGTCAGTTTTGTTTTTAAGGTTTGAATGATTTGATATTAGTGTTGATGAGGTTTTCCTCTAACGTATTTGAGCTATTATGGACCTAAATATCAAGGGAATCTTGATATTTTATTTAGATTATAAATGGAAAAATATTAAAAGTGCTTAAACCCTAAGTTTCATGTAATGAACCAAGTCATATTTAATAGGTATAATATACATGTAGTGCATGATTTGGTCCTGTATATTTCTTACACCAATACTTACCTAACATTATGATCTTGTTCTCTTGGTTTAAGAATAGAGCACTATTTAGGAAAAGTGTTGGTACAACCTAGTGTTGGAGATTACTTGTGTTTCAACAAGTTTCTTTTGAATACAATGAGACTGCTTAGTGAGTTTAATTAGTTATATATTATGATTGATCTTACTAGCTAATACAATTGTGGAATAGGTATATTTGAATGGTTTTGCTGTGAAAAGGTTTGTTGAGGATTGATTTATTATTTCTCTTTTAGAAATTGATTCTTATTTTTGAAGATTGGTTTAATTTCTTTCTCTTGCAAAACCTTCTTGAGAGGAAGTTTGGTTTGGGACATTTTTCTTGGTTTGAGAAAACAAAGTAGAGTGAAATAATTTTGTTATTTAAATTTATAAATTTGATTTCCACACTTTACTTTTGAATGTATAAGGAATGAGAAGTTACAATAGTGCAGGAATCACAATTAGTGTAGGTAACCTATTGAGTGCAGGTAGACTGTGTTAAAATAGGGTATATAAATTCGGTGTTTGCAAATATTTTTTTGGTGTTGAAAGGTGATGGTTTTATATTTTTTTCTAGAAATTTCATTTTGATTTTATTCATCCATTTGCATGTGCAAAACCATTTTAGACTCTGTTGTATTGATAGTGAGCTGAAGATAATTTTTTTGTTGCGGAATGAGTTGAAATGCAAATAGAGTGACAGGGGAATATTTTCTTTGAATGCACAATAGTTTCCTTTTGGTTGATTGGGATGCATATTCCAGTTGATTCAATGGATAATTCATTTGATGAAATTGCAAGATAAATCTAATTGTTTTTGTTATCTTTAATTACATTCAGAGAGTGGGATTTATTTTGGTTTGAGGAATATTTATGGTTGGTGTGCTTGGGAAGTGTAGGAAGCAGTTTCCACGTTGAAGGTTGAATGGTATCTTAGCTCTCTCCATTAAATAAACTTCCAATATTTGAAGGATTGATAAACCAGTAAAGGATTAGTGTTTGATGTAGTTAAGGGTTTCAGTTCTTATGAATGCTTTCAAGTTTAGGATTAATTAGTGTTTGCATGAATCTATAAGGGTGTTGACGAGCAAGGTATTGTAGGAATTTGATTTGCAGGTTGCTACAGGCTATCTCTTGCATTTACAGTGCTGGATCTCGAAGTCCATGAACCCCAAATTGAAATTAAATGTTTTTCCATTAATATACCCCACGCTACACCCAACACTTGTCCTTTCCTTTCTTGCTTGATTCCTCCTTGAGTCCAAGTGCCTGTTCTCTCTCTGTTATAGCTGTATTTTTGAAAGTGATCGAACACTAAACTGGAAAAATTTATCAATTGTTTTTTAGATGCCTTTTTATCATTGATGCCTACTTTCTCATCCTCTCCTTTTTCTTTCTCATTCATTTTCTTTCACTTTCTCTGTAATTTCCCTTAGATGAATATTATTGTCTCTTCATCTTCCTTTTTATCCTATTTTCCTTTATTCTTTGAATTAATTGTCTTTTATTTTCTTTTACATTTTCCAATGCCAATGCCAATTTCCATAGCCAATAATAAACCACAAGTAATACTCACTTTAATGTTTTTCCCCTCCATTCAACTTTAAATACATGTCCCATGCCCTTTGTCTTATTTTTTCCTTTAGTTTCCTTTATTGCATGAAACTTTAACCCGTGGTTGTTACAAGAAGGAAGAATCTTCTTGTACTTAAGAAAAAACAAACGCCTTGGAAAAAAGTAAGGAGGCTATGTGTACATCTCCTATATTGGCCACACCTAACTTCACAGAAACCTATTTTACGGAATGTGATGCATTAAACCATTGTGTTAGTGCAAATTTAATGCAAGAAGGAATATCCATTTCCTTTGAAACTAACTAGATTAAAGTAAATAACTTACAACCATTTATGAAAAAGGTCAATTTAATAATGGTGTCCTTACCTAACAGGAAGACAATTCAAAGTAAAAACATGTTGTGATAGTTTGAAGTACTTCTCAGAGAAATGATTATCTTTAGAAGAATAACAAAATGGGTTACAAATATTCTATGTTATGAATTTGAAATTATCCACAAAAAAGGAAAACATAATATGGTGGTAGACTCACCTTCAAGGATAGAAGAAGAAATAGAGGGTTTACTATTTATTATTTCTATTCTACAATCTAATTGGGTGGAAGAAGCAAGGTTGTAACGGAAGAAATATTTGAAGGTATAAAATATCATTCAACTACAAAAGGACCCAAGTGCATTGGATAAATTTGTATGGAATAATGATATAATAACATTATTTGGTGTGGAGCATGATTATTTAGAGGTCTTTGTTTCAGCCAGATGTATACCGAATATTGTACACCCCTCCATGCGGGGGGTTGCGGGGGGTGCAGGGGCCAGCAGTCCCCCGACGGGGATTTTGGGGCCAACGCCCCCGAAGCTAAAAACAGATGTAAAATTGCCTTGTAAAAGTATAGTAATTTCTAGTCAATCTGGGTCGTTCATTAAGTGGATGATCTAACGGTAGAACTTATGTTTAGTTTAGGGTCTTTTGCCCTAGAAGGAAACCCCTCTCTTTGTATGAGGGAATTGTATTGAGGCTTTGTAATAGATGTGTATTCTCCGAGTGAGAAATAGAGAGGTGAGATTGTGAGAGAAAAAAAAGGATATTACAATAGATCTGCTGTAGGTTGTGTCTCTTCATTTTGCTGGATAATAGAAAGGAAGGACTGGCTATTCGGGGTGGACATAGCCCAAACTTGGTGAACCACGTATATCTGTGTCTCTCTGGTTTTATATGTATTTGTTTTTCTGCATATTATATGTCTTGCATTTCTCTGTCATATATAATATTTTTCTAACAAACATTATAACGATTGTCTATATTTATGTAGGAATCCCAAACTCAAATAAAAGGTCCTTTTGGAATTTCATACTTCTCTTATACAAGGAAATTCATGATAATTGAAAAATTAACATAGGATTAGAAGGTATGAAAGGTCATTCAATAAATACAAAAGGACCCAAGAGAATTTTATAAATTTATATAGAAGAATGAATTATTGTGGTATAAATATTACTTATATTTATGTGAGAAACCCCAACTCAAATAAAAGTTCCTTTTGGAGTTGCACACTTCTCTTATACAAGGACATTCATGGTTCTTGAAAACTTAGTATAGGATCAAGAATATTTTTTTCTAGAAATGTCTTAAAACTAACATTTAAAAGCTTGTGATTGAATATGTGATTTTCCAACATAATAAGGGAGAAATAATCAAGAACCCAAGTCTCTTACAACCATTACCTATACCAAGCCGAGATTGGAAACAAGTTTTAATGGATTTTATTATAGGTTTACCTAATTTAAAAGAAAGAATGTCATCATGGTAGTAGTGGACTAACTGTCAAAGCATGCCCATTTTATCTCTCTTTTTTACCCTTTTAAAGCAAATGCAATAGTTGGACATTAATGGAAATAATTCAAAAGCTACATGGAATCCCTAAGATTATTGTAAGTGACAGAATTGAGGTAAAACACAACCTTCCATACTTCATCAAAAATGTCCCCATTTATGGAATTGTATAGATATCATCCTTCATCTATCACTTAACCATTGAATAAAATGAAACGGTTGAAACAGAGGAGGACAAGATAGGGAAGTAAGAATAGGTTCTCAAACAATTTAAGGACAACCTGGTTATAACACAAAATAGGATGAAATAATAAGAATATCAACATCGTAGTGAAAGGGAATTTGAAGTAGAGGATTGGGTAATTTTGATCCTAGAAATATTTAAACATATGTCCCTTGGGAAACATGAAATAAGATGGGAATACCTAGTGTGTTCATGTGGCCTCTCCTGGATAGAGTTTACTACAAGGACTAAAGGCCTAGCTTCTTCCCCAACATCAAGGGAATCTTGAGGTCTAAAATGGGTCTCCTAAAAAAAAAAATACTACTTAACATAATAAAATAAGAGTTATGAATTTTTAAAGAAAGAGAAAGGAAACTAATTTTTTATTGTATTTTTAGCTTATATCCTTATAGGTTTAATGAAATGTCAAGTGTAGACACTTGTTGGATACAAAATTAAATTTCATATCCTACGCCTACTCACTCTGCACACTTTTGAGTAGACCCACATTGTGAGGCCAGGAGGTAATTCCTCAAATACATTGTGTTTATTCATTTAAATTTTTCATAGTTATATACGTGAGGGAGTGACACTTGGGTTTCACCTGCCGATGACTCTTCCTTTTCCCTTATTTATTATTTACATTATTTACAAATGTTCATTGTTGGGCATGGAATCCCTCCAAGGCAGTTTTGATCAATTATTTTTGTAAAAGCTCCACGAATTGCGGGCGCGGGGTGCAAAATTATAATAGAGTCATAGGGTTGTCCACCCTAGTTTTGGTAATGTAATGTCGGCTGGATAGGCCTGCCCATGGTCTGCGGACCATGGGATTGTATAAATAGAGCAAGGCTCTATGTAGTTATGAGATTGAAGGGAAGGAAAGAGTTGGGTCATATCTATAGAGTGTGTCTTTGGGTCGTAGAGTAGAAGGCTCTGCAGCTGAGTGCGTAGAGGCGTAGTAGTCCGCAGCTTAGTGCGTGGACCCCTGCAGTTGAGTGCACAGGGCAGGACGAGTCTGTAGCCATTGGAAGAATTAATAAAGAGAAATATTACCATAATTTTGTACATCTTTTCCTTTTTTAATGTATGATTGGGTATAAATTGAAAATGTACTGTTTATATGCTGCGCGAACATACTTGAATGGGTTGTATAACTAATTATAACATAAGACATCTAAGTACGCAAAGGTAGGTAACTGATATAAGAAGATAAGTAAGATCGCGGGTAATAGCCCAGAGTTTGGCTCTAGCAGCGCGGAACCCCCACAACCCCTAATTAGGGTTGCACGAAGATAGTATCAGGGCGTAAGACACAGAGAAGTGCGCCAAGTGATCTACGCACAGAGATGAACCCTAGGACCAGTCGAACCTCTCAAACATCTAATGGGTGAGGAAACCTGGTTCTAACACCCTCCCATACTACTTTGGGTGAGACCTCAGTCCACGCTCCATGGACTGTTGCCGAAAGGGCCAGTAGTACCGAGATTTTCTTGGCTAATTAAATTCAAACTTGGGTCAGGTCCCAACAAGGCAACAAATGGTTCTGTTGGCGAGACCAAGATCTGCATAAGAGACGTCTGATTCCGTATCACTGGAATCTAATAAAGAAAGAAATTGAGGATGAGTTGGACAGGAATATTCATGAGTTCACGGCGTAGGAAAATAGGAATCCGCAGCTATCAAAAGAAAAGTGGTTAGACTGCTACTTATACATAGAGATCCACAAAATTTTCTTTGCGTCCTTCCCCACTAAGTTGTATGAGTGGATCGAAAAGCTAGCAGATAGCCAAGGAAGGTGTAAACTCGACAAACTGATTGTGTGGACTCCAAAATTGGTGCATATACTGGAAGCATCGGAGGATAAGACCGCGCGTACTGTTGATCATTGGCTCGGTCAAATCATAGGAGGATTCATCACCGAATTCATGGTAGATACTTTAGTCAGTTATAGCGAGGAAGAACGATGCTTCCTCAAAGGACCGCAAGGTAAGTACGTTAAATATTTAAACACTTGGATTAAAATTCTAATGTGTGAAAAATGGGTTATGCGAATAAATTGATGTTTGGGGCTACGCGAGGTGGGAAAATCTACAGAAATGAGAGTAGATCAGAACTAGAAACTAGCCCCTTGATTTCACCTCCACAAGGGGCCGAAGAAGATCTCGCAAAGGTCTCGCCTAGAAGTGTGATCAATCTAATAATAAAGAGAATTCCGCGCATACCAACTCCAACCACGCCACCTCCAGTTTCACTGTCTTCACCCCTGTCTTTGCCCATTCCAACCCTACCACCACCGTGAAGCAGTGTGGCAAGTGCAATAAAGCTACAGTGTTCAAGGGAGTAGGGAATGAAGATCCAAACCAATTTTGGTTTGTGATAAAAGAAGTATGGGAAGCACAGGGAGTCATAGATGACAATATAAAGAAGGCAACATTGGTCAACGCTCTGCAGGATCACGCGCTGACCTGGTACATTAAGCATTCTAATGACAATCCGAATGTGGGAATCACAGATATCCAAGTGGAGCTCAACAAAGAATTTAGGAGGCCGAAGTTAGAGGCACAATCAATGATTAGGTTCAAGGAAATCACAATGCTACTAGATGAAACCCCATGGGAGTTGGATCAAATACTGAAATGCACAATTCGCGAAGCAAATGTTGTGTGTGGAGCATGATTGTTCAGAGGTATTTTTTTAGCTAGATGTATACCCTAGGAAGTTTGTACACCCCTCCATGTGGGGGGGGACTTGTCCCCCCCGCGAGGGTCCGGGGGGGGCGATCCCCCTCGGCTGGGGGGTTCGGGGGCTTGGGGGCAGTGCCTGAAGCTAAAAACAAATATAAAATTGCCTTGTAAAAGTATAGTAATTTCTAGTCAATCTGGGTCGTTCATTAGGCGGATGATCTGAAGGTAGAACCTATGTTTAGTTTAGGGTTTTTTGCCCTAGAAGGAAACCCCTCTCTTTGTATGATGGCATTGTATTTGAGGTTGTGTAATAGATGTGTATTCTGTAAGCGAGAAACAAAGAGGTGAGACTGTGAGAGAAAACAGAGGATATTACAGCGGATTTGTTGTAGGTTGTGTCCCTTTGTTTTGTTGGATAATAGAAAGGAAGGACTGGCAGTTCAGGGTGCACGTAGCCCAAACTGGGTGAACCATGTATATCTGTGTCTCTCTTGTTTTATGCATTTTTTGTGTTTATATTTCTGCAATATTTTATGTGTTCCATTGCTCCGTAATATATAATTTTCTAACAGCAAACATGACATTAACAGATGGGCAACACTACAAATGGTTTGTAGCATCGTTAACACTGCATCTACAGAACACGCTATCACAAC